>WNWU01000024.1:3153304-3200804 GCA_012654045.1 Ptyas mucosa
GACTGGCTCTGTAAACTGCTTAGAGAGGGCTGAGAAGCACTGTGAAGCGATATATAAGTCTAAGTGCTATTGCTATTGCTCTCACCCTAACCAAATTTCACTGAAAGTCACCTTTGACTGGACCATGATCTCCAGTGACTCCCAATGATCATGGTAGCAGGATTAAAATACTCTGCCTTCTTCTGGCGTTTTAAGAACTTTTAAGTCTAGTTCTGCAGTCCACGTGATCCTCATCCAAATACCAGCCAAAACCAAGTCTGCTTGCCATCTGAGATCAGCCATGGCCAGCTCAGTAGCCAGAAATGAAACTAGCTTTATAGCAATAGCAATCACACTTAGACTCATATACCGCTTCATAGTGCTTTACAGCACACTCTAAGCGGTTTACAGAGCCAGCCTATTGCCTCTGATGTCCGGCTGTGGTATACAGTTTAGCATGAGCTACTTTCAAGACAGATGCAGCTCTGAAGATCTCCCTGAATTTTCAAGTTTTCAAGCACATGGGAAATCGCAATCGCAATAGCACTTAGACTTATATACCACTTCACAGTGCTTTACAGCTCTCTCTAAGCTGTTTACAATATCAGCCTATTGCCCCCAACGATCTGGGTCCTCAGTTTACTGACTTCGGAAGGACAGAAAGCTGAGTCAACCTTAAGCCGGTGAGAATCGAACTGCTGGCAGTCGGCAGAATTAGCCTGCAATTCTGCATTCTAACCACTGCGCCACCACGGCTCTGCCATTATTGAAGGCACTGAGTAATCCAATTAAGAAAATATTTCTGAAACAATGACCCAAAGGTCATTGACATTAGTTGTCTAATTTTTACTCTAAATTCATTTTTATTTTGTTCTAGCCTTGGGCATCCAAGCAGAGTGGTAGTGGAGATAAAAAAGATTGCAACTGTGATCAAGGAATCGAAAACATGTTCCTCATTACAATGCTCCCCACCCACATAGCAATAGCACTTAGACTTATATACCACTTCACAGTGCTTTCCAGCTCTCTCTAAAAGGTTCACAGAGCCAGCCTCTTGCCCTCAACCATCGAGGTCCTCATTTTACCCACCTCAGAAGGATGGAAGGTTGAGTCAACCTTGAGCCGGTCAAGATCGAATGCCTGGCAGTGGGCAGAATCAGCCTGCAATGCTGCATCACCACTGCTCTTTATCTTGCCCAGATCTGTTTTCTTGAGACACTGTTTGCACCACTGTGCCTGTGGCTTGCACCCATTGCACACTCCTGCCCCACATCTCGCCCTTACCATGTTGCCCTGGAGAGGGATTCCAGGAGATCCGAATGGAAGAGGCGAATCGGCCGATCCACTGGCTGGTGCACCCATTCATCATATTTCTCCCGCAGATGGCCCACTTGCCAGAGCAGAGGCTTTCCCCAGTCCACCAGGTCCTGGAAGGAGAGATTCCACAGCAAAGATCCCATGATCTTTACAACTGCATTGTCTCAACAGTTATGACAGAATTATTCTGTCAACATAGCACGTCAGAAAATTTGATGAATGACACTGCAAAGAATGAAACTCTAGAAAGAGTGCAGAGAAGAGCAACCAGGATGATGAGGGGACTGGAGGCTAAAACATATGATGAACAGTTGCAGGAACTGGGCCTGGCTAGTCTAGTGAAGAGAAGGACTAGGGGAGACATGATAGCAGTCTTCCAATATTTGAGGGGCTGCCACAGAGAGGAGGAAGGGGGCCAAGCTGTTTTCCAAAGCACCTGAAGGTCAGACAAAGAATAATGGATGGAAACTGATCAAGGAGAGATTCAACCTAGACATAAGGAGTAATTTTCTGACAGTGAGAACAATCAGCCAATGGAACAGAAGTTGCCTTCGGAAATTGTGGGAACTTCATCACTGGAGGTTTTCAAGAAGAGATTGGACTACCATCTATCAGAAACGGTGTAGGGTCTCCTGCTTGGGTGGGGGGTTGGACTAGATGACCTACAAGGTCCCTTCCAACTCTGTTAATCTGTTAAGAAGCAGAATGGTGTGATGCTAAATTCAGGTTTCTAAAAATCCCATCTTTTGTAGAAAGACACAGATTTTCTAACAATTAGGCAGTAAAGAGTTGATTTTTTCCCCTTTAACTTCTTATTTATTTGCTAAATTTATTTGTCCTCATTTCACTGTGGGGTTTGAATAAGCACTTGAACTCTTGAATCTCATCTTAAGGAAACCAGATTTTATTTACCTGGATTTGTGGGCAAATATAAATTACACAGTCCAATAATATATGGCCACTCTGTCTCACTCACACATTTAAATGTATATAATTAGCTTTGATTAGTATGTGTGAGAGAGGGGTGTAGCAATGCCAATTAAAAAAATAGCCATCCCAAGTTTTTAAGTCCTTGACTTGCAAACAACTGATAGTTGTCAACTTGAGTTCTGTTTCCACAATAAGGTGTAGCCAGAGGGCCCAACACATAATTTTTATTTCATTCTGCCCACAAGTTAAGACAACCCAGGAAGCATCTTTTATATTTTATAGTTTATAATTGCTAGACTTGCCTTCAGAACTAAACTGGGTCATAGCCCACAAAGAAGCCAACCTGTGAATAAAATGGAATGTTTGGACTATACGCAACAAAACCAAAACTATTCTATATTAAGCCTTAATAGGTGGCTCAGTGGCTAAGACACTGAGCTTGTTGACCAGAAAGGTCGGCAGTTCGGCGGTTCGAATCCCTAGTAGAGGTGTCCTGTGTGATCAGGGGGTCGGACTAGATGACCTCCAAGGTCCCTTCCAAATGTTACTGTTATCTATCAATATCATTGCGTGTATTTGTGCCAGGCAGAAGATTTCACAGGAATCCTGGCTTCAAAAACCTGGAGCACCACTGAATGGCAGCAGACAGCTGCGAATTTCTTCATCACTCTTTCTGAAATCTGTTTTTTTTTGTTTTTTGTTTTTTTGTTTAATTTGATTTATATGACGCCCTTCTCCGGAGACTCAGGGCGGCTTACAATGCATTAAGCAATAGCCTTCATACTTTTGTATATTTATACAAAATGGTTGGCTGAAATATGGCGGCTCTCATCTTTGCACCACAATAAAATGGTTAAAATTAACCTCAGCTCAAATACTGGAATGGAAGACTGCTTACCACATTCATTCTTTCATACTTCAGGAGCAAAACTGCCAGAAGTCATATTTACTAAACCTTCCTGTTTATCAGATCATATGAACATGTCATAACACACATACAATAAAGAGGAACTGGGTTTCAGTTGTACAATGTGCACTTTTGTGAACCAATCTCCCACAGATGCCACCTAAAATAACGAAAAGTTCAAGATGCAGAACTGGCATGCAACGAATTTGATCCCTGCCAGCTGTCCTTTGTGAATGAACTGGGCAAACTTTTCTGGTTATTTTTTTTTTTTCCTCTGCAGAACCCAGCCCATTTCCAGCTCACTTGGTCTTTGGCTTCTGCTCTCCATCACCTCCTTTGCACAATCCTGGTAGATGGACTTCCTAGCCCCTTCTTCCCAACATTGCATTGGGGTAGAAAGACCAACGAGGCTAAGCAAACTGGAAACTGCTGAAGAATAGTTGTGGTTCTCATCGCCAGAGGAAGGAAGAAGAGGGAGCTGTCAGCAGCATCTGAGCCGCTTCCCCCTTTAGGGTATTTTGGGGAAAATATTTTGTGGGTGCTGATTCTGATAATGGAGGGACAAACAGACAGACAGTCTGGAGGCCCTTGGCTTAATTCCTTTCCAACATTCTGTATGCATTGCATTCTACATGCAAGGAAGCAAAATGTATTACAACGAATTACGTATTCTGTGTCAGCAGCACAACAAAGACGGCAGACCTATCTGGCTCATGAATTTGGATAGTGAGATGAGCAGCCTGTAGACGTAATAAATAAATAAAAGCAATAAATGTGGGAGTTCAGCAACTGAGGCATTCAAGATTCCTGCAATCTCACCATCTCTTTGCCAACTCTGGAGGAACTGCCAGTGAGGTGCCCGTGAAGTCACCAAGAATTGAATCCTCCCAGCAAGAGACTTTCCCTTCCCCAGCTAAAATGAGATTTATTCCACGTTGCGCACACACAAAACAAATTCCTAATTTGCAAGAAGCTACAACTTAATGTAATAGAAAACACACTGTTATTTGATCAAAAGCTGTTTTTGGTTTTTTTTGCCGGGGTGTCATATCTGCCTGCCATTAGATTTGTACTTGGAAGCAGTGGTGAAATCCAATTTTTTTTACTACTGGTTTTGTGGGTGTGGCTTGGTGGGCGTGGCAGGGGAAGGATACGGCAAAATCTCCATTCCCTCCCCACTCCTGGGGGAAGGATATTGCAAAATCCCCATTCCCTCCTCAATCCTGGGGAAAGGATACTGCAAAATCTCCATTCCCTCCCCACTCTGGGGCCAGCCAGAGGTGGTATTTGCTGGTTCTCCGAACTACTCAAAATTTCCAGAATACTCCAGAACCTGTCGGAACCTTCCGGATTTCACCCCTGCTTGGAAGTCCCCTAAAACTGGCTTACCCAAGAAAACTACCAGAACTAGCTTTATTAAATTCGCAGATCAAGTGATAGAGATGATCTGTGTGGGCCCAGCCCTGGCGGCATTTTCCAGCTGAATCAGGATTGATCACCTGTGTCTTTATTTCCTCGCTGTTTATGTACTCTTTCCCCCTATTTAAATGGTGTGTCATTACTATAAACTTCCAGGTGCGCCCTGCAAAATGCATCTTGCAACAGAGTTTTTAAAGAGCAGAGTTTGCATGGCTGTTTGTGCAGATGGGCTGGGAAGACGCATGTCTAGCCCCATAAGATGTCAGGCCCAGATAAAGCTCCCACTTCATTGGCACAGGGACCTAATACAAAACTTGTTTGTCAATCCAGAGGGATTGACAAATTGGTTTCTGCCAGGTCACTGCCCTGGTGCTTCAGGGCGAGATGCTGTAAGAACTGCACAGTCAAGAGGCAACTAACTGATGACTAGCTCCCTTTTCAGAAATAGAGGGTGATGTGTTTTTTTTCCGGTGGGACCGGTCTACCAGGGCAACCTAGTCTACCAAATTATGGGACGGAGCCAGTGGTGGTTTGCCCCTGGTTCAGACCGGTTCACAAGAACCGGTAGTAAAACCGGCAGGAGGCTCCACCCACTGCTCCGGATGTCGTCATCGGCGATCTGCGCATGAGATCCCGTTGCGAACCGGTAGTAAAGGTAAGTAGAACTCACCCCTGGACAGAGCATACTGCTTCCGCCTTTCAGCCCCAATCCAGGAGCCGTCGCAGGCAGTCGCTTTTGTGACAAACTATTTTCAAGTTGAATTTACCTTTTACCAATAATTTATTTATTTCTTTGAAGGTAAAACATAAATTCAATATCCTAGAGCAGGAGTGTCAAACTCGATTTCATTGAGGGCCGCATCAGGGTTGCGTTTGACCTTGTGGGAGGGGTGCTGGGGGTGGCGTGGCCAGGGTAGGCATGGCCAACTTGACATCACCTGTGATGGCCCAAGTGCTCTGCCAGCAAAAGCAGGTTTCCCAATCTCCACTTTCGGCTGGGCTGGCCTCCTGCAATCCTCTGCCAGCGAAAATGGAGCTCGGGAGGGCCGCATGTTTCTGAAATATTTCTGAAACAATGGCCCAAAGGTCATTGACATTAGTTGTCTAATTTTTACTCTAAATTCATTTTTATTTTGTGCTAGCCTTGGGCATCCAAGCGGAGTGGTAGTGGAGATAAAAAAGATTGCAACTGTGATCAAGGAATCGAAAACATGTTCCTCCTTTATATGTATTAATGCTCCCCCACCCACATTTTCTTCACGGATGTTAAAAGTTTGAAAGATGCTGGTTGATAGCAAGGGATTGCTGCTGCAGACTGGTCCCAGTAGATATGCTTTGAGCTGGATTATAAAACTGCCTTTTCCTCGGTTGCAATTCCTTTGCCAATAAAAGGGACACATGCAACTACTGTATTGGTTTGGAGTTATGTTGTTTCATTGTTGGCTGGGAAAACTGATAATTTAGTCATTTGTTTAAATTAACAGTTTAGAAAATTAACAATTTAGGGGCTGCCAGAAAGAAGAGGGGGGGATCAAGCTATTCTCCAAAGCACCTGAAGGCAGGACAAGAAGAAAAGGATGAGAAGAAAAGAGAAGCAGTCATGGTGGTAAGTGGAGGATTTCCTGTAATCGTTTAATTTTCTTGGCAACCATGACAAAATATTCAATGGAACAACGGCCAAAAAATGTACTTAGAGGTTCGTGCCTATGAAATTCCTTTTTCAGCCTCAAAAAAACCAGTTTTTCATAATAAACAGCTGTCAGTCCATCTGTACCTGGAGCTTTACCCCCTTTTAACTGTTTAATTGCTAAAATAATTTCCTCTGAAGTTATTGGTTGGTTCAATCCTTCCCTTTGCTCTGGTGTAACTACAGGAATATTCTCCTCCTGTAAATATCTATCTATGTCTTTACCTTGAATTGTATCCCTAGCATATAACTTTGTATAAAATTCTAAAAAAGCTTTTTTAATCATATTTTGCTGATATACCCCTTTACCTTTGTATTCTATTTTTTCTATAGTACGTAGCTTTTGTTTTTTTTCTTAACAAATAAGCTAACCATCTACCTGGTTTATTCGCATTACAGAAAGTATTATGTTTAGCATATTGTAAATTAGTTGCTACTACTTGGTCTGCCATCAGCATATTAAACTGCCCTCGCAACAAATTTATTGTTTCCTTTATTTTCTTATCTGTTGGATTCAGTATAAGTGCCTGCTCTTTCTTTTTTTATTTCCTCTTCTAAATCCCTCCATTTCTTTTCTTGCTTAACATCACCACTTCATCGTCTACCCTATCCGTCTTGGTCTGAACTTAATCCATTTTATTTTCCAAGTTCACATTAGACTGATTAATTTCTTCTACCCTTTCATCCAACAATTCAATGTGTTTTGCCAGACCCTGAAATGCCATTACAATATCTTCTCTTATTTCCTTATTCCGAGTTTGGATAACCTCCTTAATTTCAGCCATCTCATCAGACACTCCCTTAATTTTTTCCTCTAAAACAGAGGTTTGTTGCTTAAAAGCCTCTTGTAAAGACTCTTGTAAGGCTTCCAAAGTCAATATTTGTGGATTTGAAGTAGAAAAAGATTGTAGTTTAGATGGTTGTGCTGGTGATCCTCCAGCACTTTTAAAAGAGCCGGGTTTTATTTGCTTAGAAGCCATTTTTAACTTTCAATTTATACTTCTTGCAGCAACCAAATCAATTTTAAAAAAAAGCGTCTCAGGAAGCTTTTTTGTTTTGCTAGATATATTTTTGTTAGATATTCAAAAAGCTGTGGAATGATTTTGCCTTCAGTGACATGGGCAGCTGTATTATGGTAATTAATTGATTGATTAATTAATTAATTAAAGCAAGCAAGCTACGCCAGCAGGAGAGAAGACACAAAGAACGATATGCCCTTCTTCAGTTGGATGTCTGTAACTCTACCCAAAGGCTACTTCAGCTCCAAGTGGCATTTATGACCGATGTCCTTCCTGGCAGTGTAGACCAGAGGCTTCCAAACTTGGCAACTTTAAGACTTGTGGACTTCAACTCCCAAAATTCCTCAGCCAGCTGTGTGTTTCTAAGTCTACAAGTCTTAAAGCTGCTAAGTTTGGAGACCCTGCCCTGGTCTAGGCCAGAAGCAGTTACTGTAATCCAAGAACGTTGAGTATTGGGTTCTACCAGGAGCAAGGTTGGGATTTACAACCCAAGAGCTTCAGCCAGTACCTTCCTTTCAAACTGGACACCAAGAGATACAGTTGTGCTCATAAGTTTACATACCCTGGCAGAATATATGATGTCCTGAAACGACCCAGATGACCAGGGGTGAAATGTAAAATTTACTACTGGTTCTGTGGGCGTGGCTTGGTGGGTGGGTAATGTGACTGGGTAGGCGTGGCCAACTTTTTTTTTTCTTTTCAAAGCATTTTTTCTAATGTTTTGAAAAGCCTCTGCCGATCAGGCAACTCTGCTGGGATCATCAGAGACTTTTCAAAGCATTTTTTAACCATCTCTTCCCCGGAAGAGGTTGCAGAAAAAAATGCTTTGAAAAGCCTCTGAGATCCCAGCTGAGCCGGGAGATCCCTCTGAGATCCCAGAGGCTTTTTTTTTACTTTTAGAAGTATTTTTTCACAGGAGAAGTTGTAGAAAAAATGCTTTTAAAAGTAAAAAAAAAAGCCTCTGATGATTGTGTGGCTCAGCTGGGCATCAACAGTATTATCAACAGTTGATTGATAATAAATGGCTTCAGCCAAACACTAACCATGAGTGAAAGAAAAGTTTTTGTGTTATCATTCATATTCTCTGAAAAATGGCCAAGAAATCATAAATTCTGCAGGAAACAGAGGTTGCATGGGATGGCAATGGCTGCTCTCAGGTTCCATGAAAGTCTAAGTCACTTTCTGGTTTCTATAAATTGATTTTTTATTTATGTATTTATTTATTTATTAACTAGCTGAATACCTGTGCTCCACTACGAAACTATGTGATCGGGCTTGATAAATCGACACTTACAGCTCGAAAATAAATGAGTAGTTATGATCGGCCTCTCCTCTCCCCTTTTCTCTCCCAGCCTTGCCTCACAGAGCCTCCCCTATCATATCCTCTCCCTCAGCCTTGCCCCACAGAAGCCTCCTCTATCCTATCCCCTTCTCTCCCTCAGCCTTGCCCCACAGAAGCCTCCCCTATCCTATCCCCTGCTTGCTGCTGTGAAAGTAAAACTGAAACGCCTCTCCTCTGCTTGAGTTTTGCATTTGGAACAGATTTCTTTTCAGGTGGGGAGGGGGAGTAGAACTCCTTAGCATCAGAGCATGTTAATAATAACATAGGAAATACTAATGCTTTGATGGTCATTTCGAAAAATCCTTTCTTAGTGAGCACCTAGAAGCCAAGAGGAACATATCTGGCAAATTTCAAGTTTGTAGGCTTTACTGTTCTGAAGATTTCGTTATGATGCATGAGTGGTATTTCACTTTTATATAGATAGATAGATTAATGTTAAGCTAAAGCTTCTTTAGTTTACTTGAGATAAAGGTACTTAGACCCAACATACTTTATTGGATTACAGATAGTCCTAATTTATGACCATTCATTTAATGAACATTCAAAGTTATGACGGTGCTGAAAAAAGTGACTTATGACTAATCCTTGCATTAGCAACCTTCGGGCATCCCTGCTTTCACATGATCGAAATATTGAGCACTTGACAACTGGAATGCATTTGCAATGGTTGCAACATCCCAGGGCATCATGTGTTTACCACTGGTGTCCTTCCCAGGGGGGCTTCCAACAAGCAAAGTCAATGGGGGAAGTCTGATTCACTTAAGAACTGTCACATGCTTCATTTAATGACCAGGGTGATTTGCTGAACAACCACAGCAATCAATCAATCAATCAATCAATCAATCAATCAGGTTTTAAAAAACCAGGCACAACTCACAATGACTGCCTTGTTTATCAGAGGATGTTCTGCTTCCATTTGTAATCCTAAATTGTTGAGTATTACCTGTAGGAACTGAGTTGTTGTGTAAGTTTGCACAACACTCGGGAGACCAAGTAACTGGATTGTATTTGCACAATAGATTCTTGTATATCAACTTGAGAAATCACTCTTCCTGACCGAAATTTTACTTGTGTTTCTGGATCTTTGCATCTGAGGTTATGTTAACATTAAATTCCTGTTAAGAAGATTTATTGCTCAAGTCTATTCACATGAATCTAGTCAACCAATGGTCAGCACTCAACTGGTGCTAGATAAGAGTTAATGGAACTGAACTGGGGCTGGATTTGGATAGCTTGCTGGAATGTAACAACTCTAGGCTGCTTCCTCTCTTGACTCCAACCCCAACCCCAGGCCCTGCCTCGTCTTCTCCTACATGGGCTTATGACAGTTGCAGAGTTCCAGGGTCATGTGATGGCCACTTGCGACCTTCCCGGCCGGTTTCCAAAAGCAAAGTCATTGGGGGGGGAAACTGGATTGGCTTAATGACCACGTGTTCACTCAACAATTGCAGTGAACCATGGCCAAAAAAAAAAGGTCATAAAATCAGGCATCTCACTGAACAACATTGCTTAGGAATGAACATTCTGTCATGTCATAAGGGGTCATAAGTCAAGGAGTACCTGTACACTTTTATTGCGACAATGTTTATACTATTACCTATTACAATCACCGACATGCTCTGCTCTATGCTATTACTCTTATGCCTCGGTGTTTCTTTCTTAAGCCTGTTCTCCCCCTCTCTCTTCTTCTTTCTCTGTTAATGGCCAGCATGTAGCACTTTTGTGAATCTTTTGCGCATTGGCCAGCTGGCCTCTCCACTTCTTTTCCTCTCTTTTGGACCCTCCACTCCTTCTGAAGGAAAAATGCCTTTTGTTTGTGTGCTGGCCCCCTCCCCCCCCTCACACAGACACATGCACACACATACAGCAAGAGTTCTACAGGTGTTTATTTAATGCCTCTCCCCCACCCTCAGAAAGCCCCCTGCTGTGCAGATCCGGATTCCGAGTTCAGCACAGCAAGAGTCACTGGGTAACTGAGTCCAACGGGCAATACACAAAATCCAGGAAAGGAATCCACAAGTCAGAATGGGTCAGGATACACAGCATAAGCACACAAGGCACGAAAATGGGCACATTGCTCCAGCAACACTCAAGTCCTCAGGACAGGATGGCAATGCCAGGGCAGCCCATCACGAGAGGCGAGGTTGCCTCCTGACGTGTAGCTTAGCTGGCCAGCATTGTGCCTGTCTCCTCTCTGCCCTACGTGTCCTTGGATCGGGAACAGGGGTGGGTTCTAATTTTTTTTACTACCGGTTCTGTGGGCGTGACTTATTCTGTGGGCGTGGCTTGATGGTCATGTGACAATTCTTTAGGATTTAGCAGGGGTACTGGTCTACCAGGCTTTTAACTGCTTGCAGAGCTGTACCGATCTACCCATTTATTTTTTGCAGGCACTGATCTACTCATGTATTTTTGCAGGCACTGATCTACCCATTTATTTTTCGCAGGCACCGGTCTACTCATTTGTTTTCTTTTACCACTGATCAGCTGTAGGGCGGCCCTTTGAAGCCCTGTGGCAAGAGTTTAAACAGTTTTTTCCCCTCTAGCCATCAGCTGGGACTCAGGAGGCAGCAATAGATTGGGGGTGGGGCCAAATAAAAGGTAACAATAATGCGGGGGTGGGGGTGAGTGGGGTGGGGGGGCAGAACCGGTTCGGTGACGTCATATCGTCACCGCTACCGGCTCGGGAGAACTTGGCCGAACCGGGAGGAACCCACCACTGATCGGGAAGGTGTGTGGACTCTACCTCCTCATTGCTAATAGGTGGCAGATGCTCCCATCCTTGCCTGGAACTTCCGGGCTGACTTTGCTGCAGCTGTATCTCGCCTTGCTCGGTCTCAGCCTGTCACTCATCTGATTGACCCAGCTGAAGCTGCTCCGTCAGTCTAGCATTCTCCGAGCCCCGATTGGCTCCACACTTTCCTCTGCCAACTCTCACCCTCCTCCTCCGAATTGGTATCCAGAGAGGAACCCGGGGGTTGGATCCATGACAGTTTGACTGCTATAATCTGTTTGAAGGCGGCTGCAGAATTCCAAAACTCGCCTCTCCTCTGTTCCCCTCCCACACCTGTCTCAAGGTGGCAGTTTTACTGACCACCCTGCCCTGGAAAGGCGGCTCAAATGGGTGGGAGGGAAGGCAGGTAGGCAGGCTGCAGTTTGGTTAAGCAGCCTGCTCTTCCACACTCACTAACCACAACAGTGAGAGAGAAAAACAAAAACGACTCCCACTCAGTGCCTTCACGTACACACACACACACCCCATTCCAAATTTGATAATTTGCAAAATGGAAATCTGTCCTAGGACAAGGGCATGATATGCATCTTCATGGACCTACAGCAAATGCTTGAGCACCAGGTGCCAACTGGGCCCAGACACATCTTGGGGTGTGTCTCATGTCACAGTCTCATGTGTGGACTACTATAATGTGTTCTACATGGAGCTGCCCTTGAAGCCCACTCAGATGCTCTGGTTGGTCCAGGATGCAATGCCCAGCAGTTCAGTTATGGGCAGGCCTCACTATGCCCATCTGCAATGAGACTTCTGGATGCACTTAAGGAGATGCATGTTGCCATTTAGAGGTCCTTCATGGCAGAAGCCCCAGGCACTGCCTCTCTCCCATGCCATTTGCCCATCCTGTTTTACCTAGCATAGTCCAAGTCCCATCAAAAAAACAATATTGTCATCTAATGGGAAGCAGCATTTTCTGTTGCGCCCCTCTTGAAACAGTATTTGAGGGTCCTTGATGCTCTCTGAGCTTGCTTGCTTTCTTGCAGATGTTGCATTACCCAAGCTAGGTAACATTATCAGTGCTAGTAAAGAGTGCTCTTTGCTGTCAGTTTATGTTCTATGGCTTGCCCTGTCAATGTTGGGCAAGCCGCCAGAATATAAACTGAGAGCAAACCAAACACTCCTCACTGGCACTGATAATGTTACCTTGTTTGGGTAATGAAACATCTACAAGAAAACAAACAAGCTCAGAGAGCACCAAGGACTCCTCATTTCTAATCCTCAGCTACAGATATTCTTCTTCATTGGAAACAACATTTTCCTGCGATTTGTTTGGCTCCTATTTTGACTCTATTTCAAAAAGCCCTCACAATCTTTCTCTTTTTTTAAAAGACTTTGGCCTAAATACTAGTGGGATCCACAATAGTATTCTTGTTATATGGGGTATGGCAAAGATTATTTGTCCCTTATTTTTGGACCATTGTTGTTTTTCATCTGTTTTTACGTTGTATGTCCCTTGGGACTCAGTTATAGTGTGTTGAGTGCACCATTTGAAGACCTAAAGGGCCATGTTAGGGCAGCAGATGATCATGGAGAAAATCTATGTGGCTCCTAAGAGCTGATCTCGACATGAAAGCACATAAATGATCAATGAAGCTATCAGTGCAAGACCCAGCATTCTGGGGACATCTGTCATGCTGGGGAAGGTGGAAAGAAACAGAAGAAGACGGCCACCAGCAAAGTGAACAGACTCGGTTGCAGTGGTGAGAGGTCCATTGTTGGTCCTGAAAGGCCAGATCATCATGATAAAAATCTATCCATGTGATCTCCAATTGATGGTACATCAGGTATCTCTCTGTCTCTCTTGGACACATAACACAAGAGTCCAGCTCTCTGGAGAAGGCTGGGGATGGTGAAGAAAAAGAACAAGAGGATGATCAGAAGCAAGGTCTGAGGATGGATTCAGATACTGTGGTGATGCGTGTATCATTGGAAGACCTGAAGAATGAAATTATGGACCGATCATGATGGAAACCGATCTATATAGCTGGTCACTCAGAGTTGACAGAGTCTGGATGAGCCACCATCGAACAAATATCTCTCAAACTTTGAATTGAGTGGCATTGCTACTTTCACAAGTTAAATTCAATAAATTAATATTTCTGGGCTGGTGTGGGGCAATGAGAAGCAAGAGTCAGAAGGGAAAGAGAGAGAGGAAGAGAGAAAGACGAGGAACAATGGGAAAAAGACATGACCCCCTCTCCCCTAAGAAATGAAAAAATACTAAGAGATCAAAGAAAAAAATGTTACTTGCACTCTGGTTGTATTGAACTAACCTGCTGTGGTCAGAACTGTAGTTCAAATCCATAGCAAGATAAGAAGCAATGGATGGAAACCTATCAAGCCGAGAAGCAACCTGGAATTAAGGAGAAACTTCCTAACAGTGAGGACAATTAATCAGTGGAACAGCTTGCCACCAGAAGTTGTGGGTATTCCATCACTGGAGGTTTTTAAGAAGAGATTGGCAGTCGCTTATCTGAAATGATATAGGCCTGCTTGAGCAGGGGGCTGGACTAGAAGACCTCCAAGGTCCCTTCCAACTGTGTTACTCTGTTGTGTTCATCCAAAAGGTTCCTGCCCCTTTGGTGTGGATATGCACAATTCTCTATCTCCAGGCATTATCACTTGCAATTCTGTTTAACTTACAGTGTTTTCACAAATGATTTTGCAAATAGGTTATGTCTTTGTACATTAAGTTGTACAAATCTATTAGAATTTATTTTTTTTTTAAACCTAGAGAGCCAAATTATTAAAATTAGAATATTATGGCTACATACACTAGCAAAAGATCTTATTTATGCATCCCTCTAAAAATGCAAAATGAGATAAGTTCAGACTCAAATGAAAATTAAACACATTTCTCCTCTGTCAGTGCATCTGGCAAGGGAAGATAAGTATTTTCATTTTATAATAAGACAGATAATTAGTCAGCAACAATCTGTCTGACAGATAAAGTGAAGGAGGCATCCACCTCGGTATTAGGGAAGTGTTCCCAAATTAAAGTTTTGTAAGGGTTTTTACACTTCTGCTGACTGCCTGCAATCTGGCAGTTCAAATCTCACCAGGCTCAAGGTTGACTCAGCCTTCCATCCTTCTCTGGTGGGTTAAATGAGGACCCAAACTGTTGGGGGCAAGAGGCTGACTTTATAAACCGCTTAGAGAGGGATATAAAGCACTGTGAAGCGGTATATAAGTCTAAGTGCTATTGCTATAACTGTCATAATAACTTCCTAATTTCTTTCATCACAAATTCCACAAATCACAAAGTAACACAGCTACATCTTGCCTATTTGAAGTAGCATTATTAAAACTATTTAATAAAGTTACAATCAGGTCAACTCTACTCTACACTATTCTACCCTACATACACTACAGGACTACCTGTAGTACAGTACAACACAGTATAGTATAGTATAGTATAGTATAGTATAGCATAGCATAGCATAGCATATTACAGTTAGTTATCGGCTTACTATCATAGTTGAGCCCAAAGTTTTGGTGATTAAATGAGAAATTTGATCAGCGGGTTTTTCCCATTTTATGACCTTTCTTGCCACAGTTGTTAAGTGAATCACCACAGGTTAAGTTAGTAACAAGGTTGTTAAGTGAATCTGGCTTCTCCATTGACTTTGCTTCTCAGAAGGTGGCAAAAGGGGGATCACGTGACCCCAGGACATTGCAATGGTCATAAAAATGAACCGGTTGCCAAGTATATGAATTTTGGTCATAAGTGTAAAAAACAGTCATAAGTCACTTTTTTCAGTGCCGTGGTAATTTTGAATGGTCACTTAATGAACTTTTGCAAGTCGAGGACTACCTGTATACTAATGTATTATATCTAATATATAATTAATATTACATTATATTCAGTGGTGGGTTCTAAATTTTTTTACTACTGGTTCTGTGGGCGTGGCTTATTTTGTGGGCGTGGCTTGATGGTCATGTGACAATTCTTTAGGATTTAGCAGAGGTACTGGTCTACCAGGCTTTTAACTGCTTGCAGAGCTGTACCGATCTACGCATTTATTTTTGCAGGCACTGGTCTACCTATTTGTTTTTGCAGGCACTGGTCTACTCATTTGTTTTCTTTAAATACTGATCAGCTGTAGGGCGGCCCTTTGAAGCCCTGGCGGCAAGAGTTTAAACAGTTTTTTCCCCTCTAGCCATCAGCTGGGACTCAGGAGGCAGCAATAGATTGGGGGTGGGGCCAAATAAAAGGTAAGAATAACACAGGGGGCTGATGGGGGCGCAGCAGAACTGGTTCAGTGACATCATATCGTCACCACTACCAGCTCGGCGGAACCGGGAGGAACCTGGAGGAACCCACCACTGATTATATTACATTGCATTCACACAGTATAGAGTCTATTTTATTATATTCTAAACTAAACTAGAAGGCCTTAGAAAGTCCCTAGAGGGAACCTAGAACCTCATCCCTTTCAAGGAAATTTTTAGAAGTGGACTATTCTGGTTGCGAATAGCTTTTGTTTTCCCGCCAGTAAGAGTGTATGCAGCATTGTGCTTGTGTCAGTTATTTGGTGTTTTCTCTAGCGGCATTTGAATTTGAGTGTCGGTCATTTTGACCGCAGATCTTTGTTAATGCATTTTTTAAAAAAATAATGTTGGGAGCAGGTTTTCTGCCCAAAAGGGTGTGATTTGGTGATCCAAACTTCGAAGAAACTGTTCTAAAATGGTATGGAGAAGCAGAGAGTGATCTGAGTGAAGTGGAATTGGATTGTGACGAAAATTTTGTAATGGACGATGAGGAGCCGCCGCTGTTTCTGACATCAGCGATGATGAAGCTCCCAATGAAATTGAGGACCAGGTACAATCTACGTCGTGCAATAATTTATATGGCAAGAACACATTCAAATGGTCTTCTGCACCTTTTGGAAACAATAGATCCAGAACCGCCAGTCACAATATTGTTGTGCAATGACCTGAATTACGGCCAGCAGCTAGAAATCTCGGCAATTCGCCTACTCCCCTAGAGATTTGAAAATTATTATTTTCTAAAGAAATTATTAGTGTCATCATTCAGTGGACCAATGTAAAAATTAAGAGTAAAAAGATTGAAGTTCAAGGATGGGGAAACAAAAAGTGACCTGTGCGATGTGGATTTCATAGAGATCAATACATTTTATTTTTTTTGGTTTACTGCTTTATACATCAATTTTTAGATCCAACCATGAAAACATTGAATGTCTTTTTGCTACTGAGGTCATTATGACTTTTGTCTGTAGTAGCTTAGCCGAAATAGTATGCCTGTGGTTAAGGTTAATGCCTTTGTAGATCTGTGGCACTTTTTAATGGACTCCCAAACAACTATGATTGCATTGCGTATTTCCATAAACAAACTTTGGACTCAGCCAGATACAAAGGGCCTGAAGATGGCTTTCCACCTCCTCTCTAGAGAAGCTTCCAAGAAAGTATGTCAGCCACCCACAAAGAGGAATGCCACCTCCATTCTACCAGTTCTTGTGTTACTTTGCTGGAGAGATTGAAAGGTGATGGAGCTCCTTCAAGTAATGACTCTGTCAGGTTCCGATGTTATCTCAAATAAATTTCATTCTCAAAGTCTTTGATGAAACTCTCATTTATTGAAAAACAACTATCTGTCCTGAACTCATTTGCAGCCGAAACTGACTCCTTGATCCCAAACCCCTCCCTTTCCGTTCCTCAAATCCCAGTGTCTCATTGGCCATCTTCCAAATCACAGTCTTTCATCCCGGCTGCTTCAAATCACAGGAATTTCCCCCCTCCCTCCATCACCTAGGTGACGTTATCTGCCGGGTGGAGAAGAAACTGGGTGAAAAGCCAAGCTGCTAAAATTCAAACTGCTACTTCTAAATTTTTTTTTCCTTTCATGTCAGCGATGGAGCAAGAATGATTTAGAGCGCTGACAGACTCACAGCGGGAAGGGAAGGTTCCTGATTTGGCCAGGTAGTGCACTTCAGTCTGAGGAACCTGCTCCTCTTTCCTGTAGGCTAGTCTATGATATGGCTAGTCTAGAGAACAGAAGGACTACTAGGGGGTGACATGATAGCTATGTTCCAATATTTGGGGGGGACCACAAGGAAGAGGGGGTCAATTTATTTTCCAAAGCACCTGAAGGCAGGACAAGAAACAATGGATGGAAACTAATCAAAGAGAGAGGGCAACCTGGAATGAAGGAGAAACTTCCTAACAGTGAGGACAATTAACCAGTGAAACGGAAGTTGCCTTCAGAAGTCGTGGGTGCTCCATCACTGGAGGCTTTTAAGAAGAGACTGGACAGCCACTTGTCTCAAATGTAGAGGGTCTCCTGCTTGAGCAAGGGGTTGGATTAGAAGACCTCCAAGGTCCCTTCCAACTCTATTCTGTAACTAACTAAGGACTTGGCTAGACAGACTAGCATCCAGGTTTTTTGCTTTGTCCCATCCACCTTCTCCCCAACAGCTTCCTTGTCAGCTACCCTATTCATCTCTAGCTCCTTTTGTGCAGTGACCGTGGGAGGCTGATTTAATCAGTTGAGATCACAACAGGATTCAGCAACAATCCAGAAGATCTCAGCCCCGACTGCAGAAAGGAAGGGCAATTAAGCCAAGTTGCACACTGCCACAAGGAGCAGGGGGGGAAAATCAGCATCAGACTAAAAAAACCCAAAAATAGAAACAGGGAAGACATGGAAATACTATTATTGGCCAATTTTTTTCCCTTTTCCACAATGCGGCGCACCTTACTCAGCAAGGAAAGTCAGACAGAGATCCATCAATCATATTTATACAACTTATTTTAGAGAAAAGTTGCTGAGGTTTATGAAAAGGATCAACAAAGTCAAGTTCCATGATCAAAGACTCACCCTTTTAACCTGTGCTACAGGTGCCATTTTGACTTTTTGGGACATCCACCCTGGAAAATCACTTGCCGAATGGAATACTGCAGGCTAACTCACTGCTCACTCCAGGAGTTTGATTATGACGGGGCTCAAGATTGACTCAGCCTTCTGTCCTTCCAAGGTGGGTAAAATGAAGACCCAGATTGTTGGGGGAAATATGCTGACTCTGTAAACCACTTAGAGAGGGCTGTAAAGCACTGTAAAGTGGTATATAAGTTTAACTGCTATTGCTATTGCTATCCCTGTCGCAGATATTGCTATTCAGCCAGGTTTCACCTCTTTTGTAACTGTACATTTGGTTTTTCTTGCCTAAGTGTAAAACCTCACTTTTCTCAACACTGAATTTCATTTTGTCAGATAGGGCCCAGTGTTCATAATAGGGCCCGGTATAAGCCTAAAGACTATTGCTATCCCCCTCCCTCCCTCCTTCCCTCTCTCCCTTCTTCCCTCCCTCCCTTCCTTCCTGTGTACAATGATTAGAATCAGTGGTGGGTTTCAAATTTTTTTACTACCGGTTCTGTGGGTGTGGCTTGGTGGGCGTGGCAAGGGAAGGATACTGTAAAATCTCCATTCCCACCCCAATCCAGGAGAAAGTTACTGCAAAATTCCCATTTCATCCCAATCAGCTGGGACTTGGGAAGCAGGGAATAGATGGGGGCGGGGCCATTCAGAATTTTTACTACCGGTTCTCCGAACTACTCAAAATTTCTGCTACCGGTTCTCCAGAACGGGTCAGAACCTGCTGAAACCCACCTCTGATTAGAATGCAGTATTGCCAATAGTTCGAATCTCACTAGGTTCAAGGTTGAGGGTGTATAACTATACGTCCAGGGTAAAAGGCTAAAAGCCAGGGAGCCCATTTAAATCTGACATGGAAGAATGAAGCAGAAAGGAAATCATTTAATCTTTTCTCTCTCTCTCTCTTTTTTTAATTTATATTTATATGCCGCCCTTCTCCGGAGAATCAGGGCGGCTTACAATGCGTTAAGCTATAGCCTTCATACTTTTGTATATTTATACAAAGTCAGGTTATTGCCCCCACAAACTGGGTCCTCATTTTATCTACCTTAGAAAGGATGGAAGGCTGAGTCAACCTTGAGCCTGGTGAGATTAGAACTCGTAGTAATTGCAGGCAGCTGGATGTTAAATGCTGCCTTAATAGGAGGCATTTGCCTGCTACGCCACTCAGGCTCCTTGCCACTTTAATCTTTCTCACATCCTGAGATGATGTTAACAAGTTCTGTAGCTTGGCTTTTAATTGTCAGCAGAATTTCCCTTTGTCTTTCCATCAAGTCTCTTACCTTATCTTCATTGACTGATGCCAATTTAGGTTTCCCGGACACGACAGGAGCTGAGGCTTCAGAAGTGGTGGAGTTCAGTGTCTTTGCACAAATCTGCAAGAAAAAGCATATGAGAAATGATTCAGGGGAGAGATCTACTTCCTGGAAACCAATGCAGTCCATTTTTGTGGCTGGCAACTTCAGTTTGTGATAGGACAATGGGCTTCACAGATTCCAGACTGCACAGTTCTATGTGATGGGTCTCAAAAATACCCTTGGAGTCCCAAAGGTGTTTTTTTCCCAAAAGGCAACTGGATTTTCTTTGTTTTTCCTTGAAGACCTTTTGCTTCGCACCCAAGAAATTTCTTCAGTTCTGCTGAAGAAGCTTCTTGGATGAGACGTGAAACATCTCAACCAAGACCTGGATGACTATGAATCTCCATAGACATTTAGCTTTGGAGTCCAGAACTTTTTCTCTTCCATTGATTCTTTCAAATTCAATCTTTCTATCTACGAAGAAAGGCTGCAGTGCAATTCAAGTGGGCATCTCAGCTGCATCCGGAAACAAACCAGTGTACAGAGTCAAGGACCTACTTGGAAATGGCTTGTCCTGATCCTCAGTTGTATTCTGCAATTCCTAACAATAACGGTAGTTTGATCATGGTTACCCAGAGTTATACAGAGTGGTGGAAGCCTTCTTCTGTTGATGTTCTACGTTCAACCAGAAGACAGATGTCTATTTGTTGGACAGGCTTTCATTTAAACTGCACAGTGAGCGGCTGCCTCTTTCAGTTTCGGAATTCTATCGCTCCAGATTTCCACTGTAGCTTTAAAAGTCCTCAGTTATCTATGGCTCTCTCCCTGAGGGGCCACACCTCATTACAAAGTTGCTCAGATGTGAAGTTCTACAGCAGAGGCCCTTCTGAAGATACCTTGCAAAGGTCTTCCCTTAGGAGTTACGATTGGTCCCCAGTCCTTCCAATTTTAGATGCACGCTTTTAATCAAGCTGTATTGTTATTGGGTGTACCGATCAATTTTATTATGGCCTTCAGCCAGCAAATTCTGCTTGTAATTACAGCCCTGTGGCTATCAATATTTTCATTCTCTTTTCAATGCCTCCCACCCAACAGGCTTCTCCCCCACCCCCGAAAAATATTCCAAAATCTAAATTCCCAGAAATAAAGAAAAAGAGTGAACCTTTCCAAAAGAAGCACAGCACAATCAGTTCACAGTCAGGTGCTGTTGAAGTCCACCCATCTTCAAGTTACCAAGGTTGAGAAACACTGTTTTAGAAGAAGCCTTAAAGACTGCCAGGAAAAGGACTGTCAAAAGAAGAAGGAAGCACTCACTTGTTCTCAGTCACTTCATCATCCCTCAGACCAGTGATGGCCAACCTTTTCGGGACCGAGTACCCAAACTGGCATGCACCGGAGCCCCGGAAACTCGAAGACCATCTGGGCGGTGGACATGCACGTGCTGGCTACCTGATCTTTGGGTTGCCGGTGCACACATGCGCGCCAGCCAGCTGGTCTTTGGGTTTCCAGGGCTCCAGCACACATGAAGATCAGCTGGCAATGGCATGCGTGCCCAAAGTGAGGGCTCTCCGTGTGCCACCTCTGGCACGTGTGCCATAGATTCGCCATCACGGCCTCAGCCTGTTTCCCAAAAAAACTGGATTGGTGGACACTGGATAGTGAGTGGCCCAGAGGGAAAAGGGGGATTTTAATTTTGCAGCTTTTCACACAAAAATGTCAGACCGTTGGTGGCGCAGCAGACTAAAGTGCTGTTAAGTAACACCAGCTGCCTGCAATTACTGCAAGTTCGTTTCTCACCAGGCTCAAGGTTGACCCAGCCTTCCATCCTTCCGAGGTAGGTAAAATGAGGACTCGGATTGTGGGGGCAATAAGCTGACTTTGTATAAAAAAGAACACTGCTTGGGGGGGCTGAAAGCCCTACTAAGCAGATATATACAAAAGTATGAAGGCTATTGCTTAATGCATTGTAAGCCGTCCTGAGTCTCCGGAGAAGGGCGGCATATAAATCGAATCAATAAATAAATAAATAAATAAACTGGCTTTCTACTCTGCCTATATGGATCTATCAGTAAAGTTAGATTCTTGGTAAAATGATGTTCCAGGAGTTTCCTTTGCTGCATGTGCCAATGGGACAGTTGAGAAATCCTGTTGTGCGATGTCGTCCCATCCCCTCTGATTGCTTCCATCGGCGTATGTGTAGATGAATATCTTCTCCCTCCAGGAAATGGAGATATTGTATATTTAGGACATACACCGGCTCCATGCTCTGAGGGCCTGTCCTCATCATGTCCAAAATATACCATACCTCCATTTTCCGGACTGGAAGGAGAAAACTTCTCCCAGCTTCCTGAAGCAACCTTCAAACCATTCTTTGCTCAAAGCAGTGGCTGAGGCATTATTTCCACAAGGATCTGCAACAGAGCTAAGTGTTTGAAAGGCAGAAGTTGTCCCTGTCCATTCCAGATGTTTGGCATCCTCCCACCAATGCACAGGTCACCAAAGTCCTTTGGCAGCCCCTCCCAATTTGCACCTCACCATTGATGTTTGGTAGGGACGGGAGACAGGATTTCTCTGGGTGTCGTCCCAGGCTGATCCAAGCTCTTGCCTGGGTTCTCAACCATAGGGATTCACCTCTGCAAAGCCAGATGTGCCACGTGGCTCCGCCTAAGTCACATTTTCCCATTTTTAGTAGACTAGACAGGAAGCACTAGAAGCTCTCAGGTTGACAGCTTAATGCCTGGAGGGATACCTAGGCAGCAAAGGTTGCTGGGCTACATCTGTGAACCCACCCCACCAAGGAGACATCAGCATTCCTTCTAGGAAGCTGATTGGAAACCACGGTTCCTGGTAGCCCGAAGCTGATCCATGAAAAAAGATCAAGATCCACAGCTGCAAAGTCTGACAGAAGGTACCAGCTTTGGAGTTCTACAAAACTGTTCCATCAGGCTGGATTTGAAATTCTGCCCTGGATCACATGACCAGGAAGGAAGAGATGGAGAGGGAAGGGGAGGGGTCACAGACTGGAGAACTCATCTACATTTCCAGCACAACTTTTCCAATTGGGATGCAATTTCCTGATTTTTGCCTTCTTGGCAGCTGTGGTTGGATCGGCCCCATTTTTTAAAGTTCAACTTTCTTTTGCCCGCTTCTCTCCATATAGAGAATAACAGAGTTGGAAGGAACTTTGGAGGTCATCTTATCCAACCGCCTCCTCAAGCAGAAGACCCTAGACCATTCCAGGTGAATGGCTGTCCAGTCTCTTCTTAAAAACCTCCAGTGGTGAAGCTCCTACAACTTCTGAAGGCAACTTCTGTTCCACCGGTTGATTGTTCTCACTGTCAAGAAATTTCTCCTTATTTCCAGGTTGAATCTCTCCTTGATTAGTTTCCATCCACTGTTTGTTGTCCTGCCTTCAGATGCTTTGGACAATAGGTTGACCCCATCTTCTTTGTGGCAGCCCCCCAGATATTGTCCATCCTGTCACCCCTAGTTCTTGTCTGTTTAATTTAATTAATTAATTAATAATTTAATTTAATTTAGCCCCCTGTCTGTTCAATTTTAGAAGCATTATCCTGCTGACAGCCAGCATTCTGAGCCTTTTCATCCAACTGTTTTGCAATATTTGGAATATTGTTTGAAAAAAAAAAAGAATGGGGAAGAAGCAAGGAGGTCCAAAAAACAGCCAAGAGATCGCCAGCTAAAAGTGCAAGGAAAAGGAAAAGAAAATCAGGGGAAAAATACAACAAAGTATCTTCTGGTCTTCTTTACAGAAGTTATAAATACAATTATAAATTTACCTGTTACTTTATGGTTACAATACAACTCTCTCTTTTTTTTTATGACCTATCCTGCCTATTCATCAAGCCATAAATCAGAGTTCATTTTTTTCCTATTTTATGTAAAAAGTCCATAAAAAGTCCCAGTCAGCAGTAAACATATTGTCTTTTTTCTAATCCAACGTGTCAATTTTTTCTCCCTAGCAAGTTCCAGCATCTTCACCGACCATATTTCTGGTCTCAAATATATATATGAATCAGGGTATGCATTTGAGTCCAGATTTTTTTTACAAATCCACCAAAGATGATAAAATGACCCTTCTTGTTTACATTTCATTGTTAACCCAAGGGTGTGGGTGTGTCAAGTTACACCTGGAATTTATGGCTATGAAAGCACAAAATCCATTCATCCTTCCTTCTCTCTTGGGCAAAGTTCACAAGAATTGAGCTCAGGAGCGAGGAGAGCTAGCTGTCTTTCTATCCAGAGACCGACAAATATTTTGGGGTGGTGTAGAAAGCAAAATCAGGTCAAATAGTCTGCAATGGCCTCTTTTCAACCACAGGAAAAAGGATTTTTGAAAGCTCAATCAATTAATCAGAATAGAGCTGGAAGGGACCTTGGAGATCTTCTAGTCCAACTCCCTGCTCAAGCACCATTTCAGACAAGTGGCTGTCCAGTCTTTTCTTAGTGAAGCTTCCTTCCAGTGATGAAGCACCTACAACTTCTGAAGGCCAGCTGTTCTACTGGTTCATTGTTCTCACTCGATCTTCTGACTATGGGCTAAGATGGAGTAAGCTGCTCCAGACACCCCTGATGAATTCCAGCCTCAGGGGAGTCTAGTGGATCAAAGAACATTTCGGACAGCTGGAGGCAGCAGAAAATGCGGGCTGGCTTCGTAATCTCCTCCCAACCCTAGATTACATAAGGCTGAGTGCAGAACAGGACAGAGGAAGTCTGCAGGGCTTCTTACATGACGGTATTATAGTTAATAGTAATATTAGCATTAATGAGGGTTCAGATAGATGACCATTGAAGGTCCCTTTTCATTCATAGTATTGTAGGCAAGAAAATGTGTTTGTTTGAGAAAGGAAATGCATCCGGCTGGAAAGAGCACAAATTCAGCCAAATTCCTTCTGGCTAGGAAGAAAGAGGTCCCCATATGTCAGAAGATAGGAACAGACTGGTGACATACAGCTGAGGGGTGGGCCAGGTCAAGAGGATCCACATCCCTGAGAAATCCTTCTGTCAACAAGAGATAATTTGACTATCTATGCTCCAGTAATCTACAGACGAATTATGATTGTTTTGGCCAGGATATTGTAAAACTTTTGTAATTAGGAAATGTCTCTTTGATGTAACAAATGTTTCTAAATGAAAACCACTGAGTTCACAGAATCTTTTGTTTGAAACTGTATAAAGACTAAGGTTTTTGAATTGTTCAGACTTCCAGGTATGAATCGGACTCTGAACCTTATTGCAATAAACTCTGATTCTGTTTGCCCTTTGGGATGTTTCTCAATCTCTTCATTCCATAACAACGGCCATGCCCGGCCCTTGTGCAGGCTCCATTTAAGAGCCACCGAGACCCAGCAATTTGCCTGACTCCCTTCGGGGCTGATATTCCTCTTGAGCATCTCCTCCATCTCAGCATCCCAGGATCTTCTCTTCTGGCCAGCCTGTGCTCAGAGGACTGAGCCTTCAAAATGCATGTCCCTCATCAATGTTGTGGAAAATCAATCAGAATAGAGCTGGAAGGGACCTTGGAGGTCTTCTAGTCCAGACCCCTGCTCAAGCAGGAAAACCTAGACCATTTCAGATAAGCGACTGTCCAGTCTCTTCTTAAAAACCTCCAGTGATGGAGTGCCCACAATTTCTGGTGGCAAGCTGTTCCACTGGTTAATTGTCTTCACTGTTAGGAAGTTTCTCCTTAATTCCAGGTTGCTTCTCTCCTTGATTAGTTTCCATCCATTGTTTCTTGTCTTCACTAGTCTAGTGAAGAGAAGGACCAGGGTTGACATGATAGCAGTGTTCCAATATTTGAGGGCTGCCACAAAGAGGAAGGGGTCAATTTATTTTTGCAAAGCTGCAGAAGGTAAGACATCTTTTTAACAGATTAACAGAGTTGGAAAGGACCTTGTAGGTCATCTAGTCCAACCCCCTGCCCAAGCAGGAGACCCTACACCATTTCTGACAGATGGCAGTCCAGTCTCTTCTTGAAAGCCTCCAGGGATGAAGCTCCCACAACTTCCGAAGGCAACTTCTGTTCCATGGGTTGATGGTTCTCACTGTCAGAAAATTCCTCCTCATTTCCAGGTTGATTCTCTCCTTGTTCAGTTTCCACCCATTATTCCTTGTCTGGCCTTTGGGTGCTTTGGAAAAGAGCTTGACTCTGGGTAGTGTTAAAGTCTAAAGGTATCATTAGGCTTGGTTTCCTGCTCTGGACTACCTCGAAGGGCTGACAAAGCGGATAGAGGTTTTCAGAGAGAAGGAACATCCGAAGCAGCCTCTGTACTGAGAAGAAGTGCAGCCCTGCCCAGAAGGGAATGAGATGTTCCTCAACTCCTGGCCTTTCTACATTATTCAAATTCTTAACGTTCAGCACTTTAACCTTGAGGAAGTAATTAATTCCTCAAAATATTTCATTCCAGGTTTACAGGAAGCCCCAAGGCATCCATCAGAAAAGATCGACATCAGATTTTCTTGGCTGGCAATGTAAGAAATGTGAAGATACATTGACCCAAATGATTTGGTCTTCTTTCTTATTTGATTTTTTAAAATACTATTAATATTTTGTGGTATATTAGCACTGTAGATTCCTGGGTATCCATCCTCTTCCAGGTTATACCGATTAGAATAGAAAAAAAAATGTGACGTACTAAACAGAATAACTACTAAATTTATTTGGCAAGGGAAGAAAGCCAGAATTAGATTAAAAGTATTACAAGACACAAGGGATAGAAGAGGAATAGCTTTCCCGGACTGGGAGACCTATTACCAAGCAGCTGGCTTAGTCTGGATAAAGGAGTGGATAGAATTAGAAAATAAAAGACTCTTAATACTAGAGGGACACGATCTTTATGTAGGGTGGCATGCATTTCTATGGGGGGGGGGGAACAGAGTACTCATGGATATTTTAAAAGACATGTAATTAGGAACTCAGTCTTAACAATTTGGAACAAAGTTAAGAAACATCACTACTTAGGTATACCATCCTGGATCTCCCCAGAAGAAATGTCAACACACCCAAATTTACTAGATTGGTCCAAAATTATTAGATATAGGGATATTGTTAATGAGGGGGGAACTTTAAAAGCAAAACACGAACTGGAACAGGATTTAGGTAGAGAAGTACAATGGTGGTCATACCTACAAATAAGATTGAAATATATGGAAGAAAAGAAAGTGGATCAAATTAGAGTAGAATACACTGATCTTGATAAAATCTTGTTAAAGAATGAACAAAAACTAATTAGTAAAATATACAAATTTCTATTACGGTACAAAATGGGAGAGGAAACGGTGAAAGAAACAATGATTAAATGGGCCTAAAATTTTAATTACCCGATAGAGTTGGAGAAGTGGGAGAAGATGTGGAAAACCAATATGAAATTAACAATCTCAACCGCATACAAGGAAAACCAGATGAAAATGTTTCACAGATGGCATCTCCCACCAGAGAGAATAGCGAAAATGTTCCCCAGCAACTCTCCGAAATGTTGGAAGTGTAAGATCAGTTATGGAACATTTTATCATCAATGGTGGACATGCCCAGTGGTGAAAAAATTCTGGAAGAAAATCAAAAATTGGATTGAAGAAATAATTCAGAATTCAATAGCGGGAAAACCTGAACAATTTCTATTAGGGATGTCAATAGAAAACTATACTAAAGAAACACAGTATCTCGTACTACATATATTGACAGCAGTGCGTATTATATACGCGCAGTACTGGAAGGAAGAAGAATTACCACCAGATAAAGATATAATTAAAAAGATCTTGGAATGCGCAGAATTGGATAAACTAAGTAAAGAAATTCAGGGGAAAGAAGAAACCAAATACTATAAAGTGTGGAATAATTGGTATGAATGGTTGAAAAATAAAGAAAGAAATTAAAGGAATGAAGAAGGGAAAGAGAAAAATGTGATAGCTCAATTAACATATTAGTAGAAATGTAATATAATAGGAGAAAAAGGCTGAAATAGTTAATATTATAATATCTGTAAATATTAATATATAGTAAGAAATGGATCACTGTTAAGTAGCTGGAAAAAAACTAAGATTTTTGTATATGTTGTATGTCTATGTATGTCTTTTTAACTATGTTCACAATAAAAAACTTCTTAAAATGTAAAAAACAAAAAGATTCCTGGGTAAACATGTTCATGTTAAAGGTGTGAATTATTTTCAAAACTGTGGAATTTGACTTTTTTCTAAGCAACCTGGTCATGTGGTGAATTTATATGGAGAAACTGGAAAAATCATCACGGACTACATACAATAAAGGTGTAATTTATCAATTTTTGAAAAGGCCTTTTTTAAACCAATAAAAATGATAATGGATGTCATGATATTTTACAAGAATAAACCCATTTTCATGATTAATACATTTGTCATTAAATATATATACTATATTTAGATGATTTATAGGTAACATGTTATTTCCGGGGGGGGTTGCATTAGCTTGTTCTTTTGATTTTTTTTCTTTGTTTTGCTAAAGTTAAAGTTTTCATAAAATTTAATAATATAGTTTAATAATTAGATTATTTTATGGGCAGGTGCATATTAATAATTTCATTTCATGGCTATTTGTTTCTAATATAAGTTAGAAGAAGCTTGCCAATTTTTCAGCCAATTTTTCAGAAGCAAAAACAAGCCAGAATTCTAAGCTACAGTCTTAGAAACCAAATCTGACCACCAAACATTGCTCCATCCCTTTCTAGTGGCCATGATGGCTGGGCATTTTGGGAGTTCAGCCACATTAAGAGGGCTATATATCCATATGCCAAACCATAGGTTTAAAAACTCAACTTGCCTTGGGCGAAGGGGTTGGACTAGAAGACCTCCAAGGTCCCTTCCAGCCCTATGATTCTATGATTTATTATTGCATAGCCAAAGATTAAATCCACACATTACAAAGATCCAAAGCAGTGGTGGGATTCAAACTTCTTTTACTACCAGTTCTGTGGGTGTGGCTTGGTGGGCGTGGCGTGGCTTGGTGGGCGTGGCAGGGGAAGCATACTGTAAAATCTCCATTCCCACCCCACTCCAGGGGAAGGATACTGCAAAATGCCCATTCCCTCCCAATCAGTTGGGTCTTGGGAGGCAGAGAATAGACGGGGGCGGAGCCAGCCAGAGGTGGTATTTACCGGTTCTCCAAACTACTCAAAATCTCAAACTACCGGTTCTCCAGGACTGGTCAGAACCTGCTGAAACCCACCTCTGATCCAAAGTGGTCCAACTATGACTACCAGATCTAGTCTTCAATCTGGCAGCAAAGAAGGACCAAAACCACCATCCTGTGCTTCTGAATTTCACACTCATGGGTGGCCTTGCAAGGCCATGCTACCATCCATGAAGAGAGGATATTCTTTTTAAAGGGAGCATTTACCTGCTGTTTTGTTGTGACCCAGGCCCAAGTAGGTAGTAATCGATGCAAACAGTTCGAAAACTAACAGACTTTATTAGAACAGCTGAGAATTAACTCATTCTCAGCGTAGTCCAAACTAAATCAGACAAAGGCTTCATAAAGTCTTATTGCCAACCTTGGTATAATTAGGCAAACTTGGCAAAAGTTCAGAAGCAGAGGATGCCGAGCAAGATAAGAACAAAGTTTATCGACGTTGTTTTCCGACAAAGAGCCCAAGAGCCGTTGCTGGTCTTTTAAGCCTTCTGGGAGTGGCCAATCATCTCCTGGCCTTACTCTCGAGTCGTCCCTTTTGCTTTAGCTGCTCTTGCCTTCTGGCAGCTCTTCTCATACGTGCACTAGGAACAGGCTCCTCCCGTTCCTCTGCCTCTCTGCTGTCAGCCTCTGGAGCCTCTGGAATTCGCACATCACTCCCCGATGGCCCTGGCCCCATCTCTGCCTATGATGCAGAGCCCTCATCCAGGCCTTCCCCAGCCTCCAGGACTGGTCCCTGTTCTTCCTCAGCCTCATCATTGTCCAATTCCCCTGTCAGCTCCGTAGGCTGCTGGCGGACCACAATATATTTAACCCAAAAGGAGAACGTCAATATGTCCTTGCCTGTCATCTGAGAATTCCACCCCAATGTTTCCAGGACCTTCTAAAGGGTCTGGGGAGATACAGTAATTCTCAAAAAAACAGGATAGCAATCTGGAATCCATGCTAGCCCTTAACACCCTACCTTATCCCAACTTCTCCCCACATGTGGGAAACCCAACAGGTCTCCTAATTTTACAACCAATAGATGTTTCCATTCATTCTTTGGTGATACACTATCAGGTCCTCTTGGTGTCCTTCGTCCTTTACATGAAGGGAAGTAAGCAGGGGTGAACTCCAGCAGGTTCTGACAGGTTCTGGAGAACCGGTAGAGGAAATTTTGAGTAGTTCGGAGAACCGGCAAATACCACCTCTGGCTGGACCCAGAGTGGGGTGAGAGTGGAAATTTTGCATCCTTCCCCTGCCATGCCCACCAAGCCATGCCCACCAAGCCACACCACACCCACCAAGCTGGTAGTAAAAAAATTTGGATTTCACCACTGGAAGTAAGCAGTCCTAGGTCTATGATGGCGAACCTGTGGCATATGTGCTGGCGCTCCAGCACATGCAAAGACCAGCTGACCAGCATGCATGAGCACACTGGAAAACCGAAGACCAGGTGGCCAGTGCACGCATGCGCACTGGCCAGCTGGTCTTCAAGTTTCTGTGGCTGTGCCATGCGCGTTCCAGTTTGGGCACTCGGTGCCGAAAAAGTTCACCATCACTGCCCTAGGTTCTGTCTTAGGCCCAGTTCTCTTCAGTATCTTCATAAATGATTTAGATGAGGGAATAAAGGGGAACTAATCAAATTTGCAGATGACAACAAACTGGCAGGAATAGCCAACACCCCAGAAGAGAGGCTCAAGATCCAGATGGATCTTGATAAGGCTTGTTCACTGGTCCCTATCCAGTAAAAGGAAATTTAACGTAGAGAAAAGCAAGGTTTTGCACTTAGAAAAGAAAAATCAAAAATACAGTTGCAGAGTAGGTGAAGCCTGCCTCAATAACTACTGCCTTCCATCCTTTCGAGGTAGGTAAAATGAGGACCCGGATTGTGGGGGCAATAAGCTGACTTTGTATAAAAAAGAACACCGCTGGGGGGGGGCCGAAAGCCCTACTAAGCAGGTATATACAAAAGTATGAAGGCTATTGCTTAACGCATTGTAAGCCACCCTGAGTCTCCGGAGAAGGGCGGCATATATAAATCGAACTAATAAATAATAATAATAATAATAATAATAATAATAATAATAATAATAGTAATAGTAATAGTAATAGTAACTGTGAGAGGGATCTTGGAGTCCTAGGGGACAGCCATTTAAAGATGGGCCAACAGTGTGCAGCCAAAAAAGCTAATGCAATCCTAGGTTGCATTAATAGATGGACAAAATCAAAATTGCATGAAGTGCTAGTACCGCTCTACAAACCCTTAGTAAGACCACACTTATAACACTGCATCCAGTATTGGTCACCCCAATACAAAAAAGATGTTGAGACTTTGGAAAGAGTTCAGAGAAGAGCAACAAAAACGATTAGGGGCAGCAGTGAAATCCGTTTACCTTCGCTACTGGTTCGGGAATGGGAGCGTGCGGGAGCATGCACACATTATGTGCATGTGTGCTTCTTCTGCGCATGTGCAGAGGGTCAAAAACAGGATGTAATGAGGTCCCGGCGGGTAGGTGGAGCCTCCCACTGCTGGCGCTACTGGTTCGCACAAGCCAGATAGATCTGGCCGGAATTCACTGCTGACTAGAGGCCTACAACATAAGAAGAATGATTACAGAATTGGGTATACCTAGTCTAGTGAAAAGAAGGACCAGAGGTGACACGAATACTTGAAGGGCTGCCACAAGGAAGATTGGGCCAACCTATTTTCCAAAGCACCAGAAGAAAAGACAAGAAACAATGGATGAAAACTAATCAAGGGGAAAAGCAATCTAGAACTAAAGAGAAAATTCCTAACAATTTGCCCCGGAAATTGTAAGTGCCCCAACACTGGAAACTTTTAAGAAAAGAGCAGACAGCCACCTATCAGAAATAGTATAGGTCTCCTGTGACAATAGGGATTGGACTAGATGACCTCCATGACCCCTTTCAACTCTGTTACTGTTACCGTGTGGTAAGATTGTTGGTTCACAGTGACAATGTTCCTCAAAAGAATGTAGACCGAAAGAGAATCTGGATGGATTTGAGTCCAAATCAGTGCGGGTTAATGTCCTGTAGAAAGTTAGCACCCACCCCTCTCCTAGAAGAATGAAATATTTTGAGAAATACTAAAGAGGCAGAATATTATATTTTCCTGGATGAGAAATGGAGAAACGTGCCCTTGGAAAGCAGATCCTGCTTTCCTTAACAGCGCACAGCAATTTTCAGCACTTAAGAGATAAAGAGATAGCTAGCTCTATTCATAAGCAAATTCCCTGCAGCAAGGTCTGAGCAAAGGTAGGATTAGCCCTCAGCCATAATAGGAATTGCCCAAAAAGTCCCTTCATTGCATCAGCTTAAACTTCAACCAAGCTTAGCTCAGACAAAATCCTAGGATTTGTATATGGCACCAAGGGAGTCTGACAACGACCAATAGAATACATGTTCTTGCACAGGAACAGGAAGCTCAAGTGCAAAGCCCAAGAGAAGGTATAAAAACCCCTCGCTCTCAACTCCATGTGGCCAACTGCACCAGGACCATGTGCTTGGTGTTTCTGCTTCATTAAACCTTCTTTCCAATCAGCCTCCATGTTTCCAGTGTCTTTCTCCCGACTTGGAACTGAACGAGGTTGATATTTCTTCTAACAGTACCTTCATAGGGGTGTGGATGGACTCATGGGATCTGCTTCTCAGGCTATTTAATTAAGGTCTCTGACTCGAAACAGCTACCAAAATCCCACCCCGAGCTGAACTCTTCCATAGTCATTTGGATGCCAGAAGACAACAAAAACGAGATCCACAAACCCAAAATAGAGTTTGTTTGGTTTGGGATTAATACACGTTTAGAAAAAAATAATAAAGTTTGGTTCCAGATGTATCTTTGGAAAGCTACTGACTTAAAAGTGAGACAGAAAAAAAGACAGGATAATTCCCAGCCACCCATTCCATCATAGTAATCACTTTCCCAAATCAATATTTTTTTTAAAAAGTACAGAGATGAAATTTTTTATGGTACATTAAAAAATATCTCTAGCTAGATCTGTTGCCAAAGATTTAACTGGTCATTCTCTAATATAGCAATTACTCAGTTATTTGAAAATGAGTATTTAGTCTTTTATCTGATCATATAAGGTATTTATAAAGTTTACCGTAATTCATATAGAAACAATCAAATACAGAATCTAAGTTACTGTTTAAGTCTACTGTGTACAAATGAATGAAGAGCTGTTTTATTCACCCAGCTATAATTAGCTGAAATCTTATAGGCTCCAAGCCGAAACTCATTTAAAAGATTTAAATTATTTGAGCTAAACATAAAACAGTAATATTAGATTGGTGATTCCACTGTGGCTTGTTTCATTCTAGATGAATAAACTAGAGTTCGTTGGGTTGGTATAAAACATGGAGGCAAAATCAAGATAAATCAAATTATACCTCGGTAACATGTATTAAATCCAGCCTAATATTTAGATAATCTGTAATTTCATAGATGAAAGAGATTTGGATTGTAGCATGTAATCTTCCTATTCACAAATGGTAGAGAGCTAACTGGAAAATACTTTGCACGTTGCATTTTATGGTGAATAGACACAGGAGGTTATTATTCATTCCTTTATATTTCCGAGGTAGGTAAAATGAGGACCCAGATTGTTGGGGGCAAGAGGCTGACCCTGTAAACTGCTCAGAGAGGGCTGTAAAGCTCTGTGAAGCGGTATATAAGTCTAAGTGCTATTGCCGTCTGTCTGTCTGTCTGTCTGTCTGTCTGTCTGTCTATCTATCTATCTATCTATCTATCTATCTATCTATCTATCATCTATCTGTCTCCATCCCTCCATCTAATCTATCCTATATCTATATCTATGGTAAGAGCTGTGGTGGCGCAGTGGTTAAGAATGCAGTATTGCAGGCTAATTCTGCCCAATACCATCCTGAGTGGCTCAAGGTTGACTCAGCCTTCTGTCCTTCCGAGGTGGGTAAAACGAGGACCCAGATTGTTGGGGGGCAGTAGTCTGACTCTGTAAACCGCTTAGAGAGGGTTGCAAAACACTGTGAAGCGGTCTATAAAACTAAGTGCTTTTGCCATTAGTCAGTTTTCTTCCCCGGAAGCTCTTGAATAAGGTGTTACTCAGATGTACGGCACTACGATTCTGCAAGCCACAGCTAACGGGGCCAAACCGAGATCTACAGAGATGCTGCATATTAGGTGAACTGTGTTTAGCCTATGAAGAACCTGCCCTCTTTTTGATACAGAAGACTAGGAAACCCAGAGGCTGAAGCCTCGCCCAAATTTCACTTGGAGTTCCTCAGTAAAGCCCATCTCCTGCAGGCATCATATGTCGTAACCAAATCAAACAATCCACCAAGGACACAACATAATGCGCTGCGTCTCCATTAAAGTATCCAGCACCATCTGATCGCAGAGGATCATGCAAATTCAGCCAAAACTTTGCGATAGTAGGCCCTGATTGGTACAGGTGTTTCAGCTTTTCTCTAAAGCGGCTGTGCAGCTTATCCTCATCTTGGGGGTTAGTTTATCTAGCAAGGAGAGCATAAAAATAAGGCTTTGATACAGGGGTGAAATCCAGCAAGTTCTAACACAGTGATGGCTAACCTTTTTGCCATCGCGTGCCAAAAACAGGGGGAGCACGGGGAGGGAGGTCGTGCAAGGTCGTTTTCGCCCTCCCCAGGCTCCTAGAAAGGCTCTGGAGCCTGGGAAGAGCGAAAAATGGGCCTTTTCCCCCATCCAGGCCCTCCAGAGCAGGAAACAGCCTGTTTCGCTACTTCTGGTGGGTCCAGAAGACCCAAAAATCAGCTGGCCTGCATGTGCATGTGTGCTGAAGCTGAATCCGCGTGCCCACCAATATGGCTCCGCGTGCCACCTGTAGCACACGTGCCATAGGTTCGCCATCACGGTTCTATCAGGTTCTGGAGAACCGGAAGTGGAAATTTTGAGCAGTTCGGAGAACCAGCAAATACCACCTCTGGCTGGCCTCAGATTGGGGTGGGAATGGAGATTTTGCAATATCCTTCCCCCTGCCACGCCCACAGAACCGGTAGGGAAAAAAAATTGGATATCACCCCTGCATTATCCGATGGGTTTGTACATTACAGGAGAATGTACTTACCAGACCTTGGCTGTACTACTAGGTTAGGGATGAATTAGGATTCACTGGCTCCCAATTTTATTGGTATAGAGTATGCCTGCAAGTAAATAGCCAAGCTCAGAAAGCACGAAGAACTCCAGAGTTTAAATGATGAGGTACAGTCACTCTCTTCTACTGATATGAGGGGCTCTAGCTTCCTGGTTGACTCTGGTGCCTTGCTGAGCAAAAGCCTAGATATTCTGAGCTGAGCAGAGGACATACCTGGGAAAGTGCTAGATTTCATTTTCTCAAAATATGGAGGAATAGGCAGATGCAGATGTCTTGCATCTATTAGAGGCTAATTCCATTAAGTCTGCAGAACACTTCCTGACTACCTGACAGAAATGCAAATCCAGTGCAGACTCTGGGACTCCATAAGGGTGCCGTTCAGCCCGTTTTACATGCAGAAGATCCCATATTCACATTCACAGGCAGGGTTGGAGGTGTTTTCTGTCCGAAACCCTCACAGTCAGCATGGCACTTCAACCATGAGACCATGGTCAAACTCAGCGTAAAGGACATCCCAACTTCTCCCATCTCCTGTTTCCCATCACATCCTTGCGGGAAAAACAGCTCTTAGAGACTTTAAAACATTACCGTCTTTACCCTGGGGAAGTCACCCCAGGCATACATATATGGAATTCCCCAAAATCCACAAAGCAGCGAACTCCACGCAGACCAATTGTCAGCAGCATCAACTCTGTCACCACCTTAATAGCTCTTCTAGTTGGCAACAATTCACAGGATTTCGCCAGCAAGGTTTGAAAACTAAAACTGGACCCAGATGAGACCAGCATTTCCTAGGATGTGACTTCCCTCTTCACCTGCAACCAGGAAGTCCAGCTGCCTCTTGAAAAAAAGCCCCTTTGGCACAACCATGACTGGATGACTGAGAATCTCCATAAGCCCATAAGTATCTTTACATTCTTGTCATTGGTCCTCATTGGCACTGTTTAACTTAGCAAGATTTTGTCAACTTCCATTCTAGAAATGCACGAGTTGCCCCAGGGCCCTTGCAAACCCCCTCCCCCAAATCCCCAAGAACTCCAAAATTTCGTTCCAAAGTGAGCTGCTGGTACCAGATTCACTTCAACCTGGACGCACGGCTGTCTTTAGAAGAGCATACGACGGCCGTGGCCAGGGGGGCTTTTTATCAGGTTCACCTGATTCGCCAGTTGCGTCCCTTTCTGGATTGGAACTCCTTAGGCAGTCACTCAAGCACTCGTCACTTCCCGCCTGGACTACTGTAATGCTCTCTACATGGGGCTCCCCTTGAGGAGCACCCGGAGGTTCCAACTGGTACAGAATACGGCCACGTGGGGGATTATGGGAGCGATGGGGCGCTCCCATGTGACACCTCTCCTGCGCGAGCTGCATTGGCTCCCGGTGGTCTTCCGGGTGCGCTTCAAGGTGTTGGTCACCACCTTTAAAGCGCTCCATGGCTTAGGGCCTGGGTACTTACGAGACCGACTTCTGCCACCAATAGCCTCCCACCAGCCAGTACGCTCCCAGAGAGAGGGACTCCTTAGGGTGCCGTCGGCCAGACAATGTCGGCTGGTTACCCCCAGGAGGAGGGCCTTCTCTGTGGCAGCACCTGCCCTCTGGAACGACCTGCCCCCAGAGATAGGTGGGATCCCAGATCTCCGTGCTTTTCGCCATGCCCTTAAAACTTTTTTATTTCATCAAGCCGGGCTGGCTTAACCCTCCCCTTAGATATTTTTAATTGTTAATTGATTTTAGTTGGGGTGTTTTAAATTTATTGGGCCAAAATTTGCTTAATTCTTTTAAAAAAAATTTTTTTTTAATTTTGTATGTGATGGTTTTATTCTTGGCTGTTCACCGCCCTGAGTCCAGTGGGAGTATAAGGGCGGTATAAAAATCTAATCTAATCAAATCAAATCAAATCAAATCAAATCAAATCAAATAAACCAAGTTACTAACTTACCCACTGCAATGTTTCACTGAACAACTATGGCAAGAAGGGTCGTAAACGGGGCAGCATTCACTTAACAAACGTCTCGCTTAGCAACGTAAATTTTGGGCCCAATTGTGCTCGTAAGTCGAGGACTATCTTTACCCTGGGATAGCCTTAAGTGAGATGGGCACATTTGAGGCTGAATGTACTACAGAAATTCAACGATCATCTTAGCCTGTTGGGAGAACCAGGCCGGCATGTGAAGCCATCATATGGCTGATTTCCTTGACTGCCAAACTCAGCAACTATGGTTTATGAACCTGGGTTTATTATGTAGCAGAAATTCAGTCAGCATTTATGCAGGGGAAGGGAAGGGAAGAATGCCCTGTTGATGCGGCTGATTCTGCGAATTGCAAACGTGTACAAAGGACCAAGGCAAGCATTTCTTCCCGATCCTACATAGGATGAATGAGAGGGAGTAGGCCTGACAGACATAATAACAATAAAGCCTTCAGTATTGTGGATGGCAGCCTTTGAATTTCAAGTCAGTGAATTTCAGTCTCCCCATGCTTACTGCAAGGCATGGCTGCTCCCTTGAATATCTTATTTGGTGATTAAATGCCTGGGCTAGAATGCAGCCAAACGAGTAGATCAGGGTGGCTGGGCATAAACCATTACTTCGTGGTAGGAGAACTTCTCCAACCTTCCTCCTCACTTCATCCCGGATCCCCAGGAAATAATCTGAGTAACACCACGGAATTTCCTCCTCCCACTCCTCCCCCGGAGGGGCTATCAAAGGGGGGATGCCTTCACTGTCGCTACCTGGAGGGCAGTTTTTGGATCTATTTGGCAGGAACATCTCTGCAGGATTTTAATTGGGTGGGGGGGGGGAATCTCCTGGGCTTTTGCTCTTGAAGGAATCTTGATCTTGAAGCTATTTGCATTTTTAGCAGGCTGGTCCTGAAACTGGTAGGACTCAGCAATCCTATCTGTTTAGCACAGGGGTCTCCAACCTTGGCAACTTTAAGCCTGGTGGATTTCAACTCCCAGAATTCCCCAGCCAGCTCTGCTCTGCTCTGCTCTGCTTTCGCTTTCCTTTCGCTTTCGCTTTCGCTTTGCTTCGCTTCGCTTTGCACTGAGTTGAAATCCTCCAGGCTTAAGGTTGCTAAGGTTGGAGACCCGTAGTATAGCACATTGTGGGAAGTCAGCCTGAGGTTTATTCCGCTAGCTGTGAATGAGCGAACCATGTCCCGGGTCTGCCAGGATGGCACTCTCCTCATGCCCTGGATAAAGGGAAGGCCCCTACTACTGCCTGTGTTTACGTGGGCCTTAGTGTAATGTGTGAACCCAGATTATAGCCCAGAAAAGGGGGCATCTTAGGTTTCCTCCTCTTTTCTGTATGCCTTCGCCAATGCAAACAGCTTCTTGCTGCCTGTCACATCCCCTGGCCACGCCCACCATGGCTACACCTACCCAGCCGGTCATTAAGGCAGAGAACCGGTTGTTAAATCATTTGAATCCCAGCACCGAAAGGATCTCTCCAGCCTCCTTCAACACCCTGAGATAACCTGGCTCACAATCAGGAAGCAAAATGGACAGGCGGTGTAATTTTGCTGCTCTCCAGCACAGGAATGGGAAAAGAGCCAGTTTGACCAAAGTGGTTAAAGATGTTGGATTGGAATCTGGGAGACTCCAGAGGTATAATTTCACCTTAAGCGCAGAGCTTTTGCCACAATCTCTCCCTTTCAGCCCTAGCAAGAAGGCCAGGATAAACTTGAAAAATGTCACTGAGAAAATTGCAAGGATCTGCCCAGGTAGCTGCCAGGAGTTAGGACTGACTCAAACAAGAGAGCCAGTTTGGTGTTGTGATTAAAGGTTCCTAACCAGGGGTCTCCAACCTTGGCAACTTTAAGCCTTGGCGGACTTCAACTCCCAGAATTCCCCAGCCAGCAAAGCAAAGCTGGCTGGGGAATTCTGGGAGTTGAAGTCCGCCAAGGCTTAAAGTTGCCAAGGTTGGAGACCCCTACTCCTGACTAGATATACGAGATTGTGGAAAGCTGCAGGGAATTGACACCTCTCTGAAATTATTGGGAGATGAGAAATAACTCCAAGACACATCCAGAGGTGTACAAGCCAGATGCCTCTGAGAAGCCAACCCGTTCCAGAGTTACAACTCCCTCTGACCCTCATGGTTGCCAATCACATAGCTATTATCTAGAGCTGCCAAATGTCAGTATCCCATTTCCGGCTCCAAATCCCTAAATTGTGGAAGGAATTTTGCAGGAAACTAAGCAAACCTTAACCAAGTTAGAAGCTGGATGCGCTTCACAGTTCAGAAACCACGAACAACTAGGTTCAGACATCAGGTTAGGCCAACATTTGACAAGCCAATTTTGGCTAAGTGCAATGTGTGAATTGGCAGGTGCACCACTGACCAGCTTCTCAAAAGACCAGATAAGACACCTGTCCTCTCCAGCCAGAGAAGGTTAAATGTGCCAACCCAGCCAGGTTCAGTGGCGCATTTTCCATAGCACATTCAATCTAGCTACTGAATCAACCTATTCCCTGGCTCATACCCTACAATGGCCCAAAAGGGGCTGATTTGCATAAGACTAACAACCACAATTTCACAAACTTCACCTATTGTGAAGTTTAATCTTCACAGAAGATTAAACTTTAATCACCCAGAAGTTATGTTATGTGGACTGAACCTCTGAATAGTCATTTCTGAATACATTTTCTTCTTTATCTGATTTCTGAAATTCTTCTTTATTGTTTCAGAATGTGCATTATAACTCGAGTGATTATGATTTAGCCCTGTTACGTTCCTGTAGTAGCAAACTCTCACAAGGGCTGCAGCTGCCGATTGCAAACATTTTTTGACGCTTTCATCTAGCTCTTTTATTTCATAAACAAAATAAATGTTAAAAATATTTATATATATTTCCCATATAATTTCAGGAAGGATGCACTTTTCCTATTGTTCCCTCCCAGGTTTCTGAAATTTGTTGGGTAATATGTTTGAATCCAGTGGTGGGTTTCAAATTTTTTTCACTACCGGTTCTGTGGGTGTGGCTTGGTGGGCGTGGCAGGGGAAGGTTACTGCAAAATCCCCATTTCTTCCCCATCAGCTGGGACTCAGGAGGCAGAGAAGAGATGCGGGGGGGGGGGGGGGGGGCAGTCAGAGGTGGTATTTACCGGTTCTCAGAACTGCTCAAAATTTCCGCTACCGGTTCTCCAGAACTGGTCAGAACCTGCCAAAACCCACCTCTGTTTGAATCGTTTCAGAAGAGATATGTTCATACTGGTCTGCATAACATGGGCTCTTTTCATTACATTTATCTAACTATTTTCATTTATAAATTAGATTTTCCTAACTGTTTCAATAAACCTTGAATGAGAACAGAGATGGGTGTCACACACTGCAACAACGGTTTCACCCAGCGCCAGAAATGGGAGGGCGCGTGCTCGGTCGCTTTGCTTGCACACGGTCTACGCATGCATGCGGCATCACAGAACATGGCGATTTGCTTGCACGTGCCGTCCACACATACGTGCAGCATCAAAAACCGCGGCAATTCGCTCACACACGGCTTCTGTGCATGCAAGCGGCGTCAAAAACACAGCAATATAGGATGGGATTGCGCCCGGATAGGTGGAACCTACCCACAGGTCACAACTACCGGTTCACCCAAACTAGTCCAAACCGGAGCAGCCCCCCACTCAATGAGAACCCTTTTGTGTATTTCTGGTGTGGAGCTATATTTTGACTTTCCTGCTGTAAATTGTGTCTGTATCTGGCTCAACAGCAGTTGAGCGTAGCTGAGAATTCTGGGAGTTGAAATCCACACATCTTCAAGTTGCTGAGCTGGAGAAACACGGGTGTAGCTGTAAGGAGCTCTGTCCTCCCGACCACCGAATAAGGGATGGGTAAGTAAGAAAGCCTGCTCTGTTGGTCAGCCTTTGCCAAAGGCAGAAGAAAGTCAGTCTCCAAGAAGGAAACGCAAGCACAACAACGAGGAGCACCAGCTTGAGCTGGAGGCAGGCAAGCCGCCCCTTTGGTGCCAGGCGGCAATTGTGTGCTTGAGATGCCTCGTCAACTGGCTCGTAGATTTGCACCACCGCTTGCATTTCAAAGGAAGCAGAATAAGAACCCGTTTGTTGAGTTCAGCCGGTTCCTGGGAACTGGCTGGACTTGTTCTGCCAGAGCAGGGACGAGGGGAGATGGGGGATTCCAGAGAGGGCACAGAGAGGAAGAAGAAGAGGAGGGGAAAGGTGCCTGTTAGGCACAGGGAGTACGGCCACGAACATGGAATGTGGCACTCACTGACAAGCAGATTCCCTGGCATCTTCACCAGGAGAGGTGGGGACGGGGGTGGCTCATAGCAGAATACAGAATAAAAGAGTTGGAAGGGACCTTGTAGGTCATCTAGTCCAATCCCCCGCCCAAGCAGGAGACCATTTCTTACACCATTTCTGACAGATGGCAGTCCAGTCTCTTCTTAAAAGCTTGCAGTGATGAAGCTCCCACAACTTCTGAAGGCAACTTCTGTTCCATTGATTGATTGCTGTGACAGAAAATTTCTCTTTATTTCTAGGTTGAATCTCTCCTTGATCAGTTTCCATCCATTATTCTTTGTCTGGCCTTCAGGTGCCTTGGAAAATAGCTTGACCCCTTCCTCTCTGTGGCAGCCCCTCAAATGTTGGAAGATGCTATCATGTCTCCCCTGGTCCTTTTAGCCATGCCCAGTTCCTGTAACTGTTCATCGTATGTTTTAGCCTCCAGTCCCCTAATCATGTTTTTTGCCATTCTCTGCATTCTTTCTAGAGTCTCAACATCTTTTTTATAGTGTGGCGACCAAAACTTGATGCGGTATTCTATGTGTGGTCTTACTAAGGCTTTATAGAGTGATATTAGTACCTCACTTGATCTTGACTGTATCCCTCTGTTAATGCAATTTAGGGTTGTATTGGCTTTTTTGGCTGCCACCGCACACTGTTGGCTCATATTTAGCTGATTGTCCATGAAGACTCCAAGATCCCTCTCACAGTTACTACTATTACGCCTGGTTTCACCCAGTCTGTATGTGTACTTTTCGTTTTCCTTGCCTAAGTATAGGACTTTACTTTTCTCTACACTGAATTTCATTTTGTGAGATAGGGCCCAGTCTTCAAGTCTGTCAAGATCCATCTGAATCTTGAGCCTATCTTCTAGGGTGTTAACTATTCCTGCCAGTTTAGTATCATCTGCAAATTTGGTGAGTTCCCCTTCTATTCCCTCATCTAAGTCGTTTATGAAGATATTGAAGAGTACTGCGCCTAAGACGGAACCTTGTGGTACTCCACTGCTTACTTCTCTCTATGTAGACGTAGACCCATTAAGGAATACTCGTTGAGTACAATTTGTCAGCCAGTTATGAATCCATCTGGTGGTGATGTTATCTATCTCACTTTTTTCTAGCTTACCAAGAAGTAGGTTGTAGTCTACTTTGTCAAATGCTTTGCTGAAGTCTAAGTATATTACATCCACAGTATTTCACTGGTCTACTAATTTAGTCATTATGTTGAGGAATGAAATAAGTTTGGTTTGGCATTATCTGTTTATAACAAACCCATGCTGACTGCTAGTTATTACTTTATTTGTTTCTAGATGTTGGCAGATCTAGTTTTTTTATTATCTTTTCCAGTATCTTCCTGGGTATTGATGTTAGGCTGATTGGTCTGTAGTTTCCTGGGTCAGTTTCTTTTCCCCTTTTTTGAAGATGGGAACCATATCAGCTCTTTTCCAGTCCTCTGGTAGTTCCATGGTGCTCCAGGATCTTCTAACCTAACCGCCTGCCCAAGCAGGAGACCCTATACCAGTGGGAGCTAACCTTTTTGGCACCACATGTCATAGGTTCGCCAACACAGCCCTATACCATTCCGGACAAATGGTTCTCCAGTCTCTTCTTGAAAACCTCCAGTGATGGAGCACCTACAACGTCTGGTGGCAAGCCATTCCACTGGTTAATTCTTCTCACTGCCAAAAAAATTCTCCTTAGTTTTAAGTGGTGTCTCCCTCTGAGCTTCTTTACCTGCCCTCTGATGCTTTGGAGAGTTTGTGGAGTCGCCCAGATATTGGAAGACTGCTATCATGTCACCCCCTAATCGTTCTCTTTGTTAGACTGGACATTCTGAATTGGCCAAGGGCCCCAGGATGGCCCCACATAGCTGCAGCCATCTCTAGCTATTCAATTCCAGAGGTTGCTCCTCCTCCTTCCAAACCTCAGCTCGTCTGCAGCAAACAACTACGTCTCACACATTTCTGGCAACAAGCCTGCTGTTCACCCAGAAAAGCAGCTTCTAAGTTCAGCCCCCCACAATCAAGAGCCCTCCAGATGTGTGGCAGCCATAGATCCAAGAATGCTGAGCCAGACTGATGAGGTTGGGTTGGGTTGGGTTGGGTTGGGTTGGGGACAGGGGGTGTTAGGCTGGTTTGTGATTGCAAGTTTATCTGCTCTAGTAGACATAACTTAAAGAGTCTATCCGTCTCCATTTCATTAATTTTCAGCCAGTAATTATAAGTTCTAATTTTAGAAAGTGCATGAATTGTGTAAAATCCCAATTCTGCACTGATTGCTGCAGCAGATGTCTTAGGGTCCACACCCACAATACATCTCAGGTGCTGAGACTGTGTTTGTTCTAAAACCCACACCTCAGCTCAGTGCTGGGTTTCAAATTTTTTTACTACCGGTTCTGTGGGTGTGGCTTGGTGGGCGTGGCATGGCTTGGTTGGAGTGGCTTGGTGGGCATGGCAGGGGAAGGATACTATAAAATCTCCACTCCCTCCCCAATCCAGGGGAAGGTTACTGCAAAATCCCCATTTCCTCCCGATCAGCTGGGATTTGGGAGGCAGAGAATAGATGGGGGCGGGGCCAGCCAGAGGTGGCCTTTACCGGTTGTCCGAACTACTCAAAATTTCTGCTACTGGTCCTCCAGAACTGGTCAGAACCTGCTGAAACCCACCTCTGCCTCAGCTCCATATAGGAGCATGGGGATTATTTTAGCTTTATATACTTTGATTAGTGGTGTGTAACCGCTTAGAAAAAGCTGTAAAGCCCTGTGAAGTGACATACATTGCTATCAGCTATCACTGATTTTAGCTCTGATCTTGACCACTAGACCATATGGGGATAATATGACTGGGGCTTGTGCCAAACCTCTGTGCCAATATGTCCTGGCATGCTGCTTTTCCTCCCCCCCCCCCATGCAGAATTAATCCTAAATGCAGAGGAGGAGGAAGCCATCCAGGAGTCAAGGATCCAACTTCCACCAGCTTGAAGGTTCCCCATTACCTTTGGGGAAAGCCTCCAGTGTCACCGTCTTTCCTAAATAAGAGTCACTGTAAGGATCTCTGTTCCTTTGTCAATGAGAGTTGATGGAAAAGTGGGGGGAAACACAGTATTCTTAGGGCCGGTCAAGATCTAAGCAATGTAGTTTATACCCATGGAGCTCTCCAAGGGTTAACCTTTGTCTGGTCCTCTTCGCACCTGTGTCTCCAAAGGTTGCATGAGCCCCTCTCAGCTGACTTGTTTAAAGTCAGGGGCATTGGGCATTACCCTGAAAATGCCTCAACTCATCAGATCGTTTGCTTTAAAAAAATATCTTCCTCACCTCAATCAAATCCTATTTCTGTTCGATTGGGCCTTTTTCCGCGACTGGAAAAATCATGATTTATCAGCTAGCAGAGGTGGGCTCAACAAATTTAAAAAAACAACAACCCCGAGAGCCTCTTTGGTTCAGTGGTTAAGGCACCAGCTAGAAGCCGGGAGACCTAGTCACACCTTAGCCATGAATACCAGCTGGGTGACTTTGGGCCAATCACCAGGAGACAGTGAGTTCTAGTCCTGCCTTGGGCTTGAAAACTAGCTGGGTCACCTTGGGCCAGTCCCTCTCTCTCTCTCAGCTCAACCCACCCTACAGGGTTGTTGTTATGAGGCAAACAGGAGGAGCAAGGCAGTGGTGGGTTGCCCCCGGTTCGCACCAGTTCTATAGAACTGGTAGTAAAACTGGCGGGAGGCCCCGCCCACCGACCCCAATGTCATCAAAACGCTTCAGGGCATGCGCAGAAGAGCACGTGCGCGAAGCAAGCAAACGCACACGGCCCTGCTGCAAACCAGTAGTAAAGGTAAGTAGAGCCCACCCCTGGAGAAAGGTACTCGCCATCTTGAGTTACTGTGTTTCCCCAAAAATAAGACCCTGTCTTATATTTTTTTGAACCCCGAAATAAGCACTTGGACTTATTTTCAGGGATGTCTTATTATTTTGGGGCACGTGGAGCAAGACGGGGCTCCTCTTGCCATCTTACCTGATTTCCAGCTCTGTCTCCCTAACCCTAACCACAGGAAATGGCGGGGACGGGCTTCGCACATGGTTAAATACTTTGGGGGGGGGGGTTATTTTAGCGCATGCGCTTAAAAGCCCAATTGGGCTTATTATCAGGAGATGTCTTATTTTAGGGGAAACAGGGTATTTGTACAAATAATAAAGGCGAGATGGAAATGAATAAATAATCAATCTATCTATCATAACATGCTAACCCAAACAATTGTAGGGGAAGGAGGCAGATGAAAGGGGCAGAAAAATCACACATTAAGGCAGGAGAGCTAAGAACTGGCAAGCCAGGCAGAGAGGAAGCTAATCATTAGTGAACCAAGTTTATTGCCGCCACTGCCGCTGGTGTCACGTACAAGCCTTTCCATGTTTGCCCTGGCACAGATCGGCCTCCACTCCACCCAGCCCTACCTTTTACCTGAACCCTTAAAGAAATAAACTCTGAACTAAACAGATTTTTTTAAAATTTATTTCGAATTTATATATCGCCCTTCTCCCTGGGGACTCAGGGCGGTGTACAGCCAAATAAAAACATACAATACAAACATTTAAAAACAATTAAAAGAATATATATCTGTTTGGCCCGAAATTTAAAATGACAAACCAATTTAAAATTATGTAAAAATTTGTTAAGCCAGCTGGGCTTGCTGAAAGAAGAAAGTTTTAAGGGCACGGCAGAAGGCACCGAGGTCTTGGATTCTCCTTATCTCTGGGGGCAGCTGATTCCAGAGGGTAGGAGCCCCCACAGAGAAGGCCCTCCCCCTGGGGGTCACCAGCCTACATTGTTTGGCTGATGGCACCCTGAGGAGACCCTCTCTGTGGGAGCGCACGGGTGGATGGGAGGCCGTCGGTAGCAGCAGGCGATCTCGAAGATAGCTCTGATACGTCCCCCGGCTTGGAGTGGGAGCATATAATGTTGTGGCCATGCCTCTGTGTGTGTACACAGCACATACATACAACAAGGGCTGCAGCTTAGACAGCAAAGTCAAAAGAACGCATCAGGAGAAGCCACGGAAAGCCACGTACATGGTGCCATGCCAAGGCGATGGCAATACACCAGGAGTCGAGCGTCACATGAAGGTAATTCAGCTTCTCCCCCCCTTCTTATTGTGCAGTCTCTCATCATCTCAAAAATGACTGCAGCACCAACTTTCATGGACTACACCCATGCAACAGATAAGTAAAGTATTCCCTGGGAAGCATCTGCCACTCTACCTACCTAGTGATGGATCTGTCCGAGATCCTTAAGTGAATTTCGTTGTATGGGTATACTGTGTATACACGTACAATGACAATAAAGTTGTTATTGTTGTTGTTATTATTATTATTATTATTATATTGTACTTCAAAAGCAAGTGAGTGAAAAAGAGCAGAAAAGGTTTCTAAGAAATTCAGGCACTAAAACTTTGCTGTTAGGTGTTTCCACATATAAACTAACTTTGGGTGTGGCGCTCATATCTGCACATATCCTTTCACTGACATGCAACATGGTAAGAACTGCTGATTTTACATACACCTTTCTTCTTCCAAACTATCTGTCATCATAACCTTCCCCTTAAGCTTTTAATTTCTTCTCGTCCAAACTTCCTTTCTATCTCCTTGGCAGTTAAGGATGGAGCAGAAAAGCAACCACAAATGATTTCTACTCAAGTGGAGGGTTTTTTTGTTTTTCATCCCAGCCTTCTGACTAGGAGAAGTCTCCAGCACAACCTTCATGGCCAAAACTGGCTCAGTGCCCCATGAAGCTCCCCAGAAAATAGAAATCCTAGATTGGGATTAGCAGCCCCTCTTTAGCAGAAACAGAACAAAACAGCTGGGATTGACTGGACCACTTCGAACTGCTTCTGGGACTGAAATGGGCAACCCTCGAAAGGAACGGGTGTCTACGCTCACCTACCACGGCACTCTGGATAAACTCTCCAAATTGTACAGGTACCATCCCTAGCACCCATCATGCACAGACAATCCTGACTGGGGGGTTGGATGGAATCTGGAGGGTTTTTTTTTCTCTTGGAGAGCGCTTCTCCCCAGGCTCAAGGTCGACTCAGCCTTCCATCCTTCCAAGGTCCATAAAACGAGGACCCAGATTGTTGGGGGCAAGAGGCTGATTTTGTAAACTGCTTAGAGAGGGCTGTAAAGCGCTATGCAGTGGTATATCAGTCTAAGTGCTATTGCTATTCTTTCCCACATAAAGCGACATATAAATCTAAATGTTATTGCTATACCTTCTCACATAAAGTGCCATATACGTTTAAGTGCCATTGCTAGCGCTTCCAGGTTATCAGCAGCTACTTTGGCTTTGGTTAACTGGTTAATTCCGGCTCTGAGTTGAAGAAGCGCCTTACAGGG
>WNWU01000024.1:3205804-3268055 GCA_012654045.1 Ptyas mucosa
TTAGGGACACCCCTTTCAGCCTGCTGCACCTTTTCAGAGCAAAAGACAAATGTTGTATGGGGGCTGTGGAAAACCAGGCGTGTCACAGGAGGAAGGAATAAGGAGGTGTCAACACCTCACACCTGCTATGATCTTACCCAGGCATGTCTCCAAGAAAAATTGTGAAGTGTAGCAATGCTTATATAACAAAGGAAGCCACTTCAGATAAATCTTCAGGAAATGCAAGAACCTTGGACAGTACAGTCGTCTAAAGCCCTGTTATTAACATCAGCTGCCTGCAATTATTGCAGGTTCGAATCTCACCAAGGCTCAAGGTTGACTCAGCCTTCCATCCTTTCTAAGGTAGGTAAATTGAGGACCCTGTTTGTGGGGGCAATAAGCTGACTTTGTATAAATATACAAAAAGTATGAAGGCTATTGCTTAGCGCATTGTAAGCCGCCCTGAGTCTCCGGAGAAGGGCGGCATATAAATCAAATAAAAAAATAAATAAATAAAAATAAAAATGTTCCAACAGCAACTCCCAATCTTGGTCAAATTGTGCTTTTGATGTAGATTTGATCCCAATGCAGAGAGGAAGTGATGCACAGCTCAATCTGACAGATTAACAGGGTTCAAAGGGACCTTGTAGATCATCTAGTCCAACCCACCTGTCCAAGCAGGAAACCCTACACCAATGATGGTGAACCTTTTAGAGACTGAGTGCCCAAATTGCAACCTAAAACCCACTTATTTATCGCAAAGAGCCAACATGGCAATTTAACCGGAATAACAATGCAGTGTTCAGCTAATTGTTCTAAGAAAAATGTGAAAAATGCACTTTTATGCCCCTTCATTTTTTGTTTCTGCTTTTGAAATATTACATTTAGCAACAATAAAAAGGGAAAACATTTGTAATATCATATCAGGGATACCAGATATCCCGCAGTATCTGGATGAAACTGTCTACCTAGATCCATTCCAGTCCAGCTTCAGGCCTGGTTACAGCACTGAAACGGCACTGGTCGCATTGGTTGATGATCTCTGGAGAGCCCGAGATAGGGGTTGCTCCTCTATCCTGGTCCTATTAGATCTCTCAGCGGCTTTTGACACCATCGACCATGGCATCTTGCTGCGCCGACTGGAGAGACTGGGAATGGGAGGCACTGTTCTACGGTGGTTCTCCTCCTATCTCTCTGACCGGTCTCAGTCTGGGTTGCCAGGAGGGGTGAGGTCGACTTCAAGACACCTTATTTGCAGGGTGCCACAAGGGTCAGTCCTTTCGCCTCTTCTGTTCAACATTTATGTGACGCCGCTGGGTGAGCTCATCCGTGGTTTTGGGGTCAGTGCCATCTTTACGCTGATGATACTCAGCTGTACATCTCCACCCCAGACCACCCCAATGATACCCTTGCAGTGATGTCCCAGTGCCTTGAAGCCGTGTGGATCTGGATGGGGAGAAATAGGCTCCGACTCAATCCTTCCAAGACCGAGTGGCTGTGGCTGTCTGTCGGCGTCCCAATATAGCCAGCTGATACCATCGTTGACTATTGGGGGCGAGTCGTTGGCCCCCACAGAGAAGGCTCGCAACTTGGGTGTCCTCCTGGATGCACGGCTGTCTTTAGAAGAGCATATGACGGCCGTGGCCAGGGGAGCTTTCTATCAGGTTCACCTGATTCGCCAGTTGCGCCCCTTTCTAGATCGGGACTCCTTATACACAGTCACTCATGCCCTCGTCACTTCCCAACTGGACTACTACAATGCTCTCTACATGGGGCTACCCTTGAGGTGCACCCGGAGGCTCCAACTGGTCCAGAGTGCATCCGCGTGGGTGATTATGGGAGCGACATGGCGCTCACATGTAAACACCTCTCCTACGCGAGCTGCACTGGCTCCCGGTAGTCTTCCGAGTGCGCTTCAAGGTGTTGTTTCTTACCTTTAAAGTGCTCCATGGCTTAGGACCTGGGTACCTACAAGACCACCTTCTGCAACTGATAGCCTCCCACCAACCAGTACGCTGCCACAGAGTGGGCCTCCTCAGGGTGCCGTCAGTAAAGCAATGTCAGCTGGTGGTTCCCAGGAGGAGAGCCTTCTCTGTGGGGGCACCTGCCCTATGGAACAGGATACCCCCAGGGATATGAATGATCCCAGATCTCCGTACTTTCCGTCGTGCCTTGAAAACCTTTCTATTTCACCAAGCCGGACTGGCATAAATTTTCAGTTCGTCTAAATTCTACGCTGAGGATCTTAATTGATGAGCCAAATCGGTTTAATTATTTTAAATTATTTTTATTTCACATTATATATATGTTATTCTGACTGTTCACCGCCCTGAGTCCTTCGGGAGAAGGGTGGTATAAAAATTAATTAAATAAATAAATAAAAATTTCTCTCTTTCCCTCCCTCTCTCTGTTTCTCTCTCTTTCCCTCCCTCCCTCTCTCTCTCTCTCCCTGCCTCCCTCTATTTCTCTCTCTCCCCCATCCCCCCTGTGGGGGGGGGAAAGGAACCCCTGAACTGGTGCTGGGTGGTGGGAATCTGATGTCCGTAAGCCGATGAGCCCAGGAGCAGCGTGCTGAATCTCAGTTGTCTGGTGGGGGGGGGGGGGCATCCCAACACAAGCAGTTCTGCTTTCCAAGCCAAGCTGATGCAGGGTCGCATTGTGGCTCCGCGTTGTAATGGGCTTCAGGACAAGGACGGAACCCCGTCTCCCCCATTGTGAAGCGCGCAAGTGAAAAAGTTCACTCAATCAATTCCAACTTCACGAGATCTTTTTCTTTTGCGAAAAGTTGGAATTGAGTGAAACGTAATGGAGAAACACGATTGGAGCTGGGCTGGGTTGACTGCGCGCCTGCCCACAGAGAGGGCTACGTGTGCCACATCTGGCACCTGTGCCATAGGTTCGCCATGATGGCTCTACACCATTTCTGACAGATGACAGTCCAGTGTCTTCTTGAAAGCTTCTGGTGATGGAGCACCCACAACTTCTAAAGGCAACCTCTGTTCCATTGGTCGATTGTTCTTACTGTCAATTTCTCCTTATTTCCAGGTTGAATCTCTCCTTGATCAGTTTCCACCCATATGGCGGGAGCAGGGGGCCACATCATGTGGTGGGGGCACGCACCCACTATCTCCAAGCGGTGGCATGCCCCAGCCCCCATGACTCTCCTCGTTCCCCGAGCTGTCCAGAGTTGCAGAGCCCAGGCCTCAGGCTGATGTTGTGCAACGCCAGGTCCGTGGTGAATAAGGCCCCCCTCATTTGTGAGCTAATTCAGGAGGGGGGTGCGGACCTGGCGGGTAATACAGAGACATGGTTGGGCCAAGAGGGGAGGGGTTCCCCTCGTAGAGATGTGCCCACCAGGTTTCCGCGCATTCCATCAGCCAAGGGCCCAGGGCAGGGGTGGGCGGGTGGCGGTCGTTATAAAGGAAAGTCTTGGTCCGAGGGAGGCCACTGTACCTCAGATAGCCGGATGTGAGTCTCTCCTGGTGAAGTGGGGCCATGGGATGCAGGTGGGCCTGCTGATCACGTACCTGGCTCCCTGCCACGTGACAGCGGCCCTGCCCGAGCTTCTCAATGTTATTGCCGGGGTGGCAGTTGATACCCCCAGACTTTTGGTCATGGGGGATTTCAACTTGCCGTCTGCTGGTGAGGTGTCTGGGATGGCTCGGGAGTTTATGGCTTCCATGACAGCCATGGACCTGACACAGCTAATTCATGGCCCTACTCACGCGGGAGGACACACTGTGGACTTGGGTTTTGCCTCTGGGCAGTGGCTGAGTGGTCTGGATATAGGGGATATAGTTACTGAACTCCTGTCATGGTTGGATCATTCTCTCCTGAGGCTGGACTTTTTGTCCGCTGCACCCCACCGCAGGGAGGCGGAACCGACTAGATGGTTCCGCCCCAGGCGACTGATGGATCCTGATAGGTTCCAGAGGGAGCTTGGGCCAGTTCCTGAAACTCTGGCTCACGACTCAGCTGAAGACCTGGTGGCCGCCTGGGATAGGACAGCCGCCGGTGCTCTGGACCGAGTCGTACCTTTGCGGCCTCTGACCCAGCACCGAACCTGCCCAGCTCCTTCCTTCTCCGAGGAGCTGAGGGAGATGAAGCGCCGGAAAAGACACCTAGAGAGTGGTTGGAGGGCTAATCGCTCCAAATCCAACCAAACACTAATTAGGTCTCATATTAAGACCTATTTAGTGGCGATAAAAGCGGCAAAGTGTAGTTACTTTTCTGCTCTTATTGCATCGGCAGATAATCACCCAGCCGCCTTGTTTAGGGTGACCCGCATCCTCCTACATCAGGAAGCACGGGAGGACTCCTTGCAAGGGCAGGCTGAGGATTTTGCACAGTATCTGCACGATAAAATCGCTCAGATTTGGGAAGGCTTGGACTCTGACTGGGTAGATCCAGGCGGGTTGACTGAGGCTGGTCTTGAGAATGTTATCTGGCCTTCAGGTGCTTTGGAAAACAGCTTGGCCCCCTTCCTCCTCTCTGTGGCAGCCCCTCAAATATTCGAAGACTTGCTATCATGTCTCCCCTGGTCCTTCTCTTCACTAGACTAGCCAGGCCCTGTTCCTGCAACTGTTCTTCATATGTTTTAGCCTCCAGTCCCCTCATCATCTTTTTGCTCTTCTCTGCACTCTTTCTAGAGTCTCAACGTCTTTTTTATAGTATGGTGACCAAAACTGGATGCAGTATTCTAGGTGTGGTCTTACTAGGGCTTTATAGAGTGGTATGAGTATTTCACTTGATCTTGATTGTATCCCTCTGTTAGTGCAATTTAGGATTGCACTGGCTTTTTTGGCTGCCGCTACACACAGCTAGCTCATATTTAATTGGTTGTCCACTACAACTCCGAGATCCTTCTCACTGCTATTAAGCCTGGTTTCACCCAGTCTGTATGTGCCCTTTGGTTTTTCTTCCCTAAGTGTAAGACTTGACTTTTCGCTACATTGGATTTCATTTTGTTCGATAGGGCCCAGGGTTCAAGTCTCTCAAGATCCATCTGGCTCCTGAGCCTATCTTCTAGGGCAGTGGTGGCGAACCTTTTACTTACCAAATGCCGAACAGATGCGTACGTGTTACATACGTGCTACATCACAATCTCACCTGCACATGCATGTGGTTTTTGCACACACAATGCACACCTGTGAACGCTCTCTGCACAGGTGCATGCCGCACACCAGTCATCGCACACGCAAACGCACGCGTGCGCAGGAGAGCTCCAAAGACCAGCTGGGTTCCCTGAATTGCACGCATGCGCACCAGAGGCCTGAATACCAGTTGGGGCATGCGCGTATGCGCAGCTTCAGGTGAGTTTGGCGATGGTTCGTGTGCCCGGAAAAATGGCTCTGCGTGCCACTTCCGGCACGTGTGCCATAGGCTCACCATCACAGTTCTAGGGTGTTAACTATTCCTGCCAGCTTTGTATCATCTGCAAATTTGGTAAGTTCCCCTTCTATGCCATGTTGTAGATGTTTTAGAATGAGAGCCGTGTTAATGTGAAAAAAAATATATCACAAAAGCTGACATCTTTTGAGACAGCATGTTAATCGGAACAGATGCCGTCAGACTCTTTCACTTTCCCAAATTAACTCTGGAGGGCAGTCATGGCTTGGTTTGTACACACTGTCAAGCAGGAAGTCTTGATCAACAATATACGTTCCTCATTTTGGCCAGTTCTGTGTAAAATGATGTGGTCCAAATATGATTTTACAATGCAATGTTTAAATTTTTTTTACTGTTGGAGGTTTATTGCCCAGCAATTGGAAAATATGGGCGTGATTACCTAGCATACCTTTGTTAAGAAAAGGAAATGTTTCTGAGATTGGCTCCATCTGGAATTCACAGTCCAACAGAATAACAGAGTTGGAAGGGACCTTGGAGGTCTTCGAGTCCAGCCCCCTACTCAAGCAGGAGAAAAGATACGTAACTGAGCATTTTCCAGGATTTTTACCGGTGTTGCATTTTTCATCCTTGCCAATTCTTTGTTTTTTGGAGGAGGTGGGGAAAATTATCTTAAGTTCAGGACTGTTCTCCTTTTGGAGTAACACAATATATCAAGTGTATGAAGTTTATTTATTTATTGGTTTGATTTATATGCCGCCCTTCTCCGGAGACTCAGGGCGGCTTACAATGCGTTAAGCAGTAGCCTTCATACTTTTGTATATGCCTGCTTAGTAGGGCTTTCGGCCCCCCTAAGCGGTGTTCTTTTTTTTATACAAAGTCATCTTATTGCCCCCACAATCCGGGTCCTCATTTTACCTACCTCGGAAGGACAGAAGGCTGAGTCAACCTTGAGCCTGGTCGGATTCGAACTCGCAGTAATTGCAGGCAGCTGGCAGCTAAGTGCTACTTAACAGCACTTTAATCTGCTGCGCCACCAAGGCTCTACATGCTCCGAAATCTGTCTTCCTGGTTTGGCTTTTAAAATAGTCCGGATTAGTTCCTGCCGAAGACTTAACAATTTCGCTGTGGTAAGACTTTAAATCAAAATTGAATTTAATCCTGCACTGTCTATGATGTTTTAGTTAATGATTAATACTGTATGATCATCAAGTAGAGTCAATATAATGTTGGAAAGGTTCCTGGATTATTTCTTCTGCTGATAACTGACAGTCGGACTGAAAAGGAGTAATAGCAAACAGTAATAGTAAACAGAATACAAACTTTCCTGAGCATACAGAGGTGACACATTAAAGAAAATTTGTACATTCAATAAAAGTCAAATAAAATGTTTGCCTATCACAGCAGCAAGTCCGCCAAATTAAACATTACCCTGGGCATATTCACACACACACAAAAGACCATCTCTTCTGTAAATATTACCAACTTCTTCTGTACCTTAAACTGTAGCCTATCTTCATGCTCTCAAATAAAAATCTCTCCCTTCTAAAGCAGCTCAACTTCCTTCGTGCTAAACCCCAGCTTGGATCGTGACCTTACTTTCTTCTGACCTGGCTAGGTGGCTCAGTGGCTAAGACGCTGAGCTTGTCAATTAGAAAAGTTGGCAGTTTGGCGGTTCGAATCCCTAGTAGAGGTCTCCTGTGTGAGCAGGGGGGGTGGGACTAGATGACCTCCAAGGTCCCTTCCAACTCTGTTCCTGACATCACAAAGGTGATGTCTTTTTTCCCAAAAGGCAACTGGACTTTCTTGAGGTTTTTTTTTTTCCCTTTTAAAACATTTTGCTTCTCCTCCAAGAAGCTTCTTCATTTCTAATTGACTGGTGGGGAATGGAAGGGGTGTCAAACTCAGGGACACCCCAGGGGGCCGGGGTGGGCATGGTGAAGGTGGGCCTGGCCAGCTCGACGTCATTTGTGTCATGGTACTTGTGTGGCCTGAGCACTCTGCCAGTGAAAATGGGCTTCTGAGCTCCGTTTTCAGCTGCAACGGCCTCCTGCAACCCTCTCCCAATGAAAATAGAGCTCCATTTTCGGCAGCGGGCGGCCCTCCCGAGCTCCCCTCCCCACCCCTCCCCCCTCCCCCTTTCCATCCACCCCCTCCCCCTCCCCTCCCCCCTCCTTCCCAGATCAAATATATACATTCAATAATCAAAATCCAGCCTAGTCTAAATAATTCTTACATCCAACATTTCTCGCTTCTTCACTTCCCTAATTACCCTACCAATTTAATTACTTAAAAAAATACTCCAAATATTTATATACTTATCCAAACCCTATCTGTAATTTCTTGTTCCGATATTTATTTTGGATATAATCTATCCATCTTCTCCAGTCCTTTAAATACCTTTCATTTGATTGTTCTTTCAAGTACGCCAAAATTTTTGCCATCTCCGCTAGGTTTATTACTTTCATTGTCCATTCTTGGATTGTAGGTAAATCTGGCTTCTTCCAGTATTGTGCCACCAACAATCTTGCTGCTGTTATCTCCCTTGCTGGTCTGCTTCTATTAATTTAGCCGTCAAGTCTCTTTTCAGGTAAATCACTATTCCATTCTTTTTTTCCGGGGCAGAGGCAACAAAATGTGTACCCAATTTTGCATTTATTAGGTATTTTTGATCAGTTATCCTTATATGCGTTACTTGCAAGCATATTATGTCATTTTTAAATTGTCTCAGATGGTGAAATATTTTCTTCCTCTTTTGTGACGAATTTAGACCATTAATATTCCAGGTTAAAAACCTAGACGCCATCTTCAGACTCTCAAAGCTTGGCAAAAGCCTCTTGGTAATCCACTTGGAATTTCTTTTTTGGTCTTGCACCTCCCACAGCTTCTGAACCAATATTCCCACTTTCTTGTGGTAAAGCCTGCGCTTGTAACATTTTTAATTCTTGTTGTTTACGTTTAGTAACTGCTCTGGTTTGTCTTTGTTCCTTAAGTTCTTCTTGTTTTTCCACTATATCCCATGCTTGGACAGCACTTGAGAGTTGCAGTACTTCGTCCTGCATATTCATAGCTCCACCTTCTGCTTGTTTCTCCATCCCCTCTGTTGCATCTCTTGCTTTTTTAACTCCCACAGATGGTGGGTATCCAGCCTTTAATATATTAGTATAGAAATCTCGTGCTTTCCAGATGTGTTGAGGCGATATCGCTCTCCTGCATAATTCACTAGTATTCCGACTGGAATTTCCTATCTGTATTGTATCTGTCGATTTCTTAGCTCATCTGCCAAAAAAGCATACTCTTTCTTGGATTTTAGCATTTTAGGTGGTATTTCTTTAAATACTGCAACTTCTTGTCTTGCCACTTGCAGCTTGTTTTTATAAGAGGCTTGTAAAATCTCATTTCTAATCCTTCTGGTAACAAAATAGATTACAACATCTCTTGGTAACTTCCTTTGTCTGGCTATCCATGAATTAACACGATAAATCCAATCAATTTGCCAATCAAGTTCTCCTCTGGATTCCCCTGTAAACTGTGCCAGAGCTTCCACAAAAATCTCTTTCAGGTTTTCTCTGGAAAAGAGCGCCTGCAACGTCCTGCGGTGCCGCTGGAAGTCGGAATCCAATTTTTTTTACTACCGGTTCTGTGGGCGTGGCTTGGTGGGCGTGGTATGGCTTGGTGGGCGTGGCTTGGTGGGCATGGCAAGGGAAGGATATTGCAAAATCTCCATTCCCATCCCACTTCAGGGGAAGGATATTGCAAAATCCCCATTCCCACCCCACTCTGGGGCCAGCCAGAGGTGGTATTTGCCGGTTCTCCAAACTACTCAAAATTTCCGCTACTGGTTCTCCAGAATCTGTCAGAACCTGCTGGATTTCACCCTTGCCCTGATTTACATTCTTTGCACTCATCCAGTTGTTGCCACTCTGAGATTGACAATCTCCATAGACATTCTTACATCACAATACCATAAAATATGATCCACCATTTCAGGTTAAGTACTATTACAGGGATAAAACCTTTGAGAAATAGGATTTTTTAAAAAATGTACCATATACAGGTAATCCTCGGATTACAGTCACTCATGTAGCAACTCTTCAAAGTTACAATACCACTGAAAAAAAGTTACTTATGACTTACGAATGTCATAGCATGTCCACAGTGACAGGATCAAAATAGAATAGAATAACGGAGTTGGAAGGGACCTTGGAGGTCTTCTAGTCCAACCCTCTGCTTAGGCAGGAAACCCTACACCACTTTATTGGTTATCCAATCTCTTTTTAAAAACGTCCAGTGTTGGAGCATTTTCAATTTCTGGAGGCAAGTTGTTCCACGGATTACTTGTTCTAACTGTCAGGAAATTTCTCCTTAGTTCTAGGTTGCTTCTCTCCTTGATTAGTTTCCACCCGTTGCTTCTTGTCCTGCCCTCGGCTGCTTAGGAGAATAGCTTGATTTCCTCTTCTTTTTTGGCAACCCCTGAGATACTGGAAATTGGTAGACAACTGGCATGTATCTATGACAGTTGCAACATTTCAGGCCATGAGATTACCTTTTGCAATCTTCCCAGATGCAAGGTCGATAGAGGAAGCCAGGTTCACTTCATGACTACATGTAATTCACTTAAGAATTGCGGTAATTTGCTTAACAACTTTGGCCCAACAAATTTGTAAAATCAGTTGTGACTCACTTAAGAACTGCCTTGCTCAGCAATAGAAATTCTGCTCCCAATTGTCACCATAACTTGAGGATTTCCTGTAGCATAATTTGATGTCAACTTATTTATCTGGCTTTGGATAAGGCCATTGTGTATTCACTTAAATATAAGCTATTCAAATATTTAGGAAGTTGAAAAAAAGTATCTATACTTTAGTTCAGGGCAGGGGTGGGTTCTAATTTTTTTTACTACCGGTTCTGTGGGCGTGGCTTATTTTGTGGGCGTGGTTTGATGGTCATGTGACAAGCAATTCTTTAGGATTTAGCAAAGGTACTGGTCTACCAGGCTTTTAACTGCTTGCAGAGCTGTACCGGTCTACCCATTTATTTTTGCAGGCACCGGTCTACTCATTTGTTTTCTTTTAACACTGATCAGCTGTAGGGTGATGAAGCCTCGCAGCAAGAGTTTAAACAGTTTTTTTCCTTATAGCCCATTAGCTGGGACTTGGGAGGCAGCAATAGATTGGGGATGGGGCCAAATAAAAGGTAAGAATAATGCGGGGGTAGGGGGGCAGAACCAGTTCGGTGACGTCATATCGTCACTGCTACTGGCTCGGTGGAACTGGGCCGAACCGGGAGGAACCCACCACTGGTTCAGGGGTGTCAAACTCAAGGCCAGTGGTCCAGATGTGGCCCGTAGGGTGCTTAGATCTGACCCGTGGGGCTGCCCTGGAGACAGCAAAGGACTGGCCCATGGTGCCTCTGCTAGCAAAAACGGAGCTCGGGAGGGCCATGCACAGCCCTCCTAGACTGTTTTCAGCTGTGACAGCCTCCTGCAGCCCTCTGCCAGTGAAAACAGAGCTCAGGATGGCAATGTGTACGCCCCCCACCTTCTGGCTCCGTTTTCACTGGCAGCGGGCTGCAGGAGGCCATCGTGGCTGAAAATGGAGCTCGCGAGCCCGTTTTCATTGGCAGAGCGCCTGGGCCACCACAGGTGCCCCTGCGACACGAGTGATGTCAGCCTGGCCATGCCCACCTGAGCCACGCCCACCCCGGGCCACCGAGGTAAAACACAACCCTGGTTCGGCTTTAAGTCAGGACAATTCCTGAGGTTGAATTATCACATGTCTGATGAAATAGTAACAACATGTTCCTGGAGATTAAATAACTAAATAGTCAAGATCAGTGCCAATCTGACTTATCTTTTAAGTCATATCTTTAAATCACATATTTAGAGATGATTTATTGTCAGATGTCCTGAAGCAATCCTTCCTGGTTGTTAAAAGCAAGTATTTGTTACCTAAATTTAATAACGCTTAATCAGCCTTTGTTATCAACTCTATTGCTCTGTTTCCAAGTTGACAGCCGTGTTAATATGTGTTATAATCAACCAAACATGATCCAAATTGGAGCTCCATATAACATTTAAGAGCCACCTTGGCATTAAAAACGTTTTTTGCAGGTACGTATCTTCCTTCCTTTGAGTAAAACTATTGAAGCAAAATGTCAGGTGTGCCTCCTTTCAGTACTCAAGAAAGAAAAACCCCGACTCTATTTTCATAGAGAAAGGTACTTTTACTGATTATGAACTGAATGCAACCAAAGAAAAGCAAGGTCTGAGGCAATAGGCGCGAAAATCATATATAGAAAACATCCCTAAAACCCTCCTCCCAAGGGCCCAGTCAGGATTATCCAATCCACATCCCCCCCAGGAGTCATGTGGGGTGCAGCTTCCGATGGTGCCATCCTCCTGGTATGCCACGACGGTTGACCTTGACTGGTTATCAGCGCGCCTCCCAGCTCCAGAGAAAAGCTGAGGAAAACTTTCTCCAATTTACCCCACCAGCTCACTTCCCCCCTTCCAAATATCCACAGCTACTCCCTCCCCCCGTTTCAATGGCAGCCGAGCAAGCGAGCAATAAAAGGCAGAGGCTGACACAAAGCCTTCCTAGTAGATTCTGTTTTCAGAAGTACAGATAGTCCTCGGCTTACAACCGTTCGCTTAGTGACCATTCAAAGCAGTGGTGGGTTCCGACTGGTGTTACCACTGGTTCTCTTTGCGCAAGCGCTTTGCGCGCGATTGCTTTAGATTTCATTAGATTTCTGCCCAGCTGAGACGCAGCAATCCACTCTGCCGCGCCTATCAGCTGGGCTAAAAAATGACAAATAAAGGTAGGTATAATGCAGGGGCAGGTGGGAGGGCTCAGCTCACAGTCATAGAGAACCGGTTCACTGACGTCACATCATCACCACTCCCAATGGTACTTCATATGTTTTAGCTTCTTCCCCCCTAATCATCTTTATTGCCCTTCTCTGCACTCTTCCCAATGTTTCAGCATCTATTTTACATTGTGCTGACCAAAACTGGATGCAGTATTCCAAGTGTGGTCTTACCAAAGAAGTATGAAGCAGGAGTGAAATGCTCCTGGTTCGGACCGGATCACCCAAACCGGTAGCGATGGAGGCGGGTGGTTCGGAGAACCGGTAGTAAAATCCCTCCCCCCCCCATTGCCCAGCTGAGCCGTGCAATCATCAGAGACTTTTTTTTTATTTTTAAAAGCATTTTTTCTACAACCTCTTTGGCCGAAAAAAAATGCTTTTGAAAGTAAAAAAAAAAGCCTCTGATGATCCCGTGGCTCAGCTGGAATCATCAGAGGCTTTTAAAAGCATTTTTTCTACAACCTCTTTGGCCGAAGAGGTTATAGAAAAAATGTTTTTAAAAAGAAAAAAAGCCTCTGCCGATCAGGCAAGTCAGCTGGGATCGTCAGAGGCTTTAAAAGCATTTTTTTAACAACCTCTTCAGCCAAAGAGGTTGTAGAAAAAATGCTTTATTTAAAAAAAAAGAAAGTTGGCCACGCCCACTCAGTCATATTACCTTCCCACCAAGCCACGCCCACAGAACTGGTAGTAACAAATTTTACATTTCACCACTGGTATGAAGTGGCACTAACATTTCCCATGCTCTTAATTATGCAGCCTATATACAACAATTAAAACAGTACAAACATTTTTAAAACAATAAAAACAAGAAAATAAATATACACAGCAGCCGAGACACTTGCCCAGTTAATAGTGAAGTCAGGAAATAGGGCTCTTGAACATTCAGTACCGCAGGCTTGGGAACATAGTGAGGTTTTTACAGCCTTGAGAAAGACCAAGAGGGTTGCACCCATTCTAATCGTGGAAGGGAGGATATTCCACAGAGCAGGAGCCACTGCAGAAAAGGCCCGTTCCTGCCAGTCAACACTCAGGTTGATGGGATTTGCAGCACGCCCAATTTGCTCCATCAAATCGGATGGGTAGAAACGCTTGGAAAAAGGCTCAGGTAAGTTGGCTCCAGGCCATATTGAGTTTTAAAGGTGACAATCAGCACCAGGGGTGGGTTCTAAATTTTTTTACTACCGGTTCTGTGGGCCTGGCTTATTTTGTGGACGTGGTTTGATGGTCATGTGACAATTCTTTAGGATTTAGCAGAGGTACTGGTCTACCAGGCTTTCAACTGCTTGCAGAGTTGGACCAGTCTACCCATTTGTTTTTGGAGGCACCGGTCTACCACCACACTGCCTTTTTAACACTGATCAGCTGTTGGGCAGCCCTTTGAAGCCCCGCGGCAAGAGTTTAAACAGTTTTTTTCCTTCTAGTCGATCAGCTGGGACTCGGGAGGCAGACATGAATTATAATCCCAGTGTAATAACTTTGTATGTATCAATTTATAGAATCTTTCTTGTTGTTGTTGTTGATATATCCCCATTAAAAGTATTTTCTTCCCTTCTATCAGTAACTCAATTGTCAAGTATCTCCCTTGTTGGTCTGCTTCTATTAATTTAGCCGTCAAGTCTCTTTTCAGGTAAATCACTATTCCATTCTTTTTTTCCGGGGCAGAGGCAACAAAATGTGTACCCAATTTTGCATTTATTAGGTATTTTTGATCAGTTATCCTTATATGCGTTTCTTGCAAGCATATTATGTCATTTTTAAATTGTCTCAGATGGTGAAATATTTTCTTCCTCTTTTGTGGTGAATTTAAACCATTAACATTCCAGGTTAAAAACCTAGAAGCCATCTTCAAACTCTCGAAGCTTGGCAAGAGCCTCTTGGTAATCCACTTGGAATTTCTTTTTCGAAAAAATCCCTTCCTGGATGTATTGGTATTACCTGGTATAGGTATAGTATTTTCAGTAATATATTCATTTTTATTGAGCTGATTCTGCCCATCAGCAACAGTTGTAGCCTGTTCCAGATTTCTAAATCTTTTTTAATTAATTTTAATTATTAATGATTTGGTGTAATTGTCTTCTTTAATCGTAGTAGCTTTTGCCGTCAGCCAAATACCTAAATACTTTATCTTCTTTACTATTTGGATTCCTAATTTTTCTTCTAATTCCGCTCTCTGTATCTGAGTCATATTTTTTGTCAGTACTTTCGTTTTTTGTTTGTTTATTTTGAGGCCCGCGACTTCCTCATATTCCTCTATCATAGATATCAGCCTGGGTCCAGAACATATTGGATTTTCCAAATTGAAAATTACATTGTCTGCGAAAGCGAGCAGTTAATACTCCTCTCCTCGGATCTTAAGTCCTCTGATATCTTCCTCCTTTCTTATTTCATTTAATAGGACTTCCAGTGCTAATATGAATAGTGACAGTGACATGGGGCATCCTTGTCGTACTCCTTTCTGGATATCAAAAATTTGTGTCATATCGCCATTTATTGAGATTTTTGCTGTTTGGTGAGAATAGTTTTTTTTAATCAGATTATGAAATTTCTCTCCACAGTTCATCCACTCAAGTTGTTTTATGAGAAAAGCCCAATTTAAGTTGTCAAAAGCCTTCTGGGCGTCAAGTGAGATTATGGCCACTTCTTTGTCTATCTTCTGGTCATAATATTCCAAGATATTTATAATCGTTCTCAGATTGTTTTTGATCTGTCTCCTAGGTACGAAACCATTCTGGTCTGTGTGTATATAATTATGTATCATTGCTTTAAGTCTCTGTGCCAATATTGACATAAATAGTTTATAATCCACGTCAAGTAGTGAGATTGGTCTACAGTTTCTAATTTGGGTCGGGTCCGAATCTTCCTTATGTATTAATGTAATAATGGTTTCTGTCCAAGATTTTGGAATTTCGGCTGTTGATAGTGCTTCGTTGAAAACTTGTAGTAATATTTGATCTATAGATTGTTGACAGAGTTTATAAAATTCAGTAGGAATTCCATCCAATCCTGGGGTTTTATTGTTCTTTTGTTTTTTGCGGGCTTCCGTCAGTTCAAACATTGTTATGGGCTAATTTAGGGTCTCTCTGTGTTCTTCTTCGATATGAGTGAATTTAGTTTTGTGGAGATATTTTTTGATTTGATCTTCCGGGACATCTTCCTGTCGGTAAAGTTTCTGAAAAAATTCTTTGGCTATATTTTTCTTCTCCAGATGTGTACGGTGAAGAATTCCTGATTCATCCTGGAGTTGGTGAATAATTCTTTTTTCTGTTTGCTTTTTTAATTTATACGCTAACCAACGTCCAGTTTTGTTTGCATGCTCAAAGTTGATTTGTTTTACCATTCTTATTTTCTGTGCCAATTCGGTTTTTGTGGTTAAATTCAATTTGTGTTTGACCAAATTAAGTTTTTGTTTTACTATCGTATTGTTGGGCTGCTGTTGTAATTTAATTTCCTCTATCTTGATTTCTTCCAATAATTCATTACTAATTCTTTGCTTCTCTTTTTTCCTTGTTGCCACATATGCAATGGTTAGGCCTCTGATATAGGCTTTCATCGTGTCCCATAGATTTTGTAGCGACGTTTGATCTTTTGTGTTGATTTTGAAAAATATCTTCATTTCCTTTTCAATCATTTGTAAATACTCTTTTTCCTTTAGTATACTTGTGTCCATTTTCCATCTTTTCTGTTTTCGAAAACCTTTCCAGATTATTTTGATAGGGTTGTGGTCGGCCCATGTGCTAGGCATAATTTCTACTTCATGTGTTTCTTTGCTTAATTGAGGTGTCATCCAAGCCATATCCAGCCTGGACCACGATTGATGTGGGCCCGAGAAATATGTGTATTGTTTTGTTTTGGTATTGAATTCTCGCCAGGTATCATGTAAACTTATTTCTTGTGCTAGATCTTTAAATGTTTGTGGCAGTGTCTTCCTTTTGATTTTGTTCTTCCTGTTACTATGGTAGTCATCTCGTGAATTTGCTATCATGTTGAAATCACCGACTTATTTTCATAATTCAATTCTTTTAACTTGTCGTGTAGTTTTTTGTAAAAATCTGATTGGTTTCCATTTGGGGCATAGATGACTACTAACAGTATTGTTTTTATTTCCAATTTTAGTTCTATCATTAAGACTCGACCCTCTTTATCAGTATGGATTAGCTTGGTTCTTATATGGTCTCTGATGTATGCTACCACTCCCCTTTTTTTACAGTCTCCCAGAGATGTGTATGTTACTCCTAGTTTTTTGTTTTCAAGTAGTTTTTTCTGTGGTTTTCTTATGTGTACTTCTTACAATATAGTTATGTCTGCCCCTAATTTTTGTAATCTTGTAAATATTTGGTGTCTTTTGCTTGGTGAATTTAAACCATTTATGTTTATGGAAATGAGGTTTAGTTCTTCTTCCATTTCTGCTAGTGTTTATTTATCTGTTATTCTGAGTTTTGTTGTGTTTCTTGTGACTCTTTGTGAGATCCCCGTCATTTCCTCCTTCTCCAGCCTTCCCTTCTTTTGCTCCTTGTCTTCCTTCTTTGTTATTTGTACCTCTTGATCGCTAAGGTTCAGTTCTTCTCTGCTATCTCTGCTTCCCTGTTCTCCTTCACTTCCTAGGTGTTGATCCACGAAATCTTGAGCTTTATCTATAGTGTCTATTCGAAATTTGCTTCCTTCCCATGAGATAAGTACACCTTCCGGTATGAGCCATCTAAATTTTATCTTGAGTTTATTCAATTGTCTAGTTAGAAAGTTGTAATCTCTTCTCCTATCTCTGGCCCTTCTCGATACTTGTTTTAATGTTAGAACTTCCCTCCCTTTGTACATAACTGTCTCCTCTCTCATTCTTCTATATATTTCTTCTTTCATCGTTTTTTTCGTGAATCTAATATGAACTTCTTTAGGGAGTTTATTTCTCCTCACATAATTTGTGAAGGCTCTGTAGATTTTGTCAATTCCATTTCTGATTTCATCTTTATGTGTTGCCCTTGCCAATATTTCAATCATGATTTCGCCCAAGTCTTCATCTCTCTGTTCTTCTATATTTTGGAACCTTAGAAAAAAGGATGCTTTCTCCATTTCAAGAAATGTGAGTGCATCTTCGGTGTCTTGATTCCTTATCATTTGTTGATTTTCCATCCTCTCCAATCTAGTGGCTGTAGCTTCGGTTTTTCCCTCTACATTATGAATTCTCTGTTCATTTTCCGTTATGTTTTGTTGGATTTTCACTATCTTCTCATCTATATTTCTGATTTCATCTTTAATTTCCCCTACATCCAGTCGCATCTGTTCATGTTCCTCCTAGTCTCGTCATGATTAAGAGTCATCTTGTCTTCCATTCTTTTCATTCCCTCCTGAATCATTGCAAGGGCAGCTTGTATATTTTGCATACCTATAATGGTATTGGTCTTCTCTTTGTCAATTGTTACCCCTGTCTTTTGCTGTACCGGGGAGGCCACCAATAATGCTTGGGTTGAAGTTATCTTTTTGGTTGTTTTAGTAGTGGTTGTTGTACTTGAAGTTGCCGTATCTATTATGCTTGTTATTCTTGCCCACAATTTAATACACTTGTCTATCGTCTAATTTATATTGATGGCTTAAATACAAAATTGTTGTTGCAAATAATATTGATAAGGGTACTTCTAATCTAATCAACAATCAGCAATGAAATGATATATGTGGGGAGAAAGGGGAAGCAGGGGGGAGGTGGAAAAGGAGGAGACAACGGGAGATAGACGTTTCTAGCAATTCATTAATTACCTTGTTCTTCAGTTAATTAAAAGATAAAATATATTTCACTAGCAGTTTTTATAATAATTCTAAAATTAAATCTATGTCAATATATATACTTTATAAATATCCCTATATCAATCAATTTCTAACTATCTTAACTAATATAAATTAATTATCTTCCAATAAATATATTTATCAAATATAGTAGTCTATAGTTGTTTCAATAATCAAATTATTATAATCACGTTATTCCGTTATCAATACTTAGGCAGAAAAACTAATAAACTAATAAAAACTAATAGATTATTAAGTGTTCTTTTCAATTCTCTTAATATAATATAATAAAGTTAAACCAGACCAGTAATAACTATATTGTCCATTTGTTTTCTGTTTGGACTTTGAATTTATAGTCTTTTTTGTTGTTTGGCCTTATCTTTCTTTTAATCACCGTTCCACAATCTGGGTCACCTCTTTCACCAGTTATTTCCAGGTCATTCAATAGTTAAATAGTTCAATATTTGGTGGTTAAATAGTCAAAAAGTCAGAGTAATCAAAAGTTTTCACGTTTTCACGTTATATGTCCTAATTTTAGAAAGAAATGTCACTGGAAGTGAAGAAAATATTGATAATTTATAAAAATCCACTCAAATGCGTTATCTTTATCCACACTCTTCTGCTGTCTGTTTCACACTCCGCTTTTCCAGTTCAGTCCAATCAGTCCAATCAAAGCCAGTATAATCCAATACGATCAGTTTATAAAAATCCGTCCAAAGTCCTTCCTCCGATCTCCAGCCACACTCCTCGCTTTCTCTCAGTTCACTTCAATCATGCACGATCTGTCCTTATTCACAGTTTAATCCTCTCGATCCAATCCGCACCAGTGTAATCCAACCATATCAAAGTTTTAAATCCTCCACGAACTTAGTCGTCAAACTCAAAATCACAAAATACCTCATCAAGCTCTCTCCATATACTTCGGCTGTTCACGATTTTTGCGCTGTCACTTGTCTATTCAAAATGGCCCCGGTCCGCTCGATCCTTCTGTCACCGCTTGTCTTATGTCTTTTTCCGGTATTCTCTACCACCAGCGTCAGATTCTTGCTGTTAAGTACTTTTTGGGTTATCCTAAATTAAAGTCTTCTGTTAATGACTTCTTCTCTTTTTCGATCTTCGCTTCCCACTCATGCAGTTATCAGCGCTTCCGGCCAGTCTCGAAAGGCTGGTTTTTCCTCACTCTGGATTAAGGGCTTGTCTTGTACCTTCGAAGGAGTTGCAATCTCCTCCAAGGTCCTAAGAAGTTCCCCTTTAAACTATCGATCCCTCCGAGATCGATAGCGCCTGTTTCGGCTCCAGATGTGGGATTGTTAGAAACTCGGGAACGGAGCCCCGTCCCTTTCGTTCCTAATGTGCTGAGGTCGCCACCGGAAGTCCTCAATAAAATAACAACGACTTACATATGGCAGGAAAAGAAAGCTAGAATTAAGATCAAAGCTCTACAAGACTCATGAGACAAAGGAGGCCTGGCAATACCAGATTGGGAGCTGTATTACAAAGCAGCAGGACTGACTTGGATCAAAGAATGGATGAAATTGGACAATAAAAGAATTTTATATTTAGAAGGCTTTGATCTCATACGAGGATGGCACGCTTTCCTATGGGACGGATCAGATAAATGACACAAATACTTTCAACGACATATAATTCGGGCGTCACTATTCAAGATTTGGCAGGGAATTAAGAAAAATTATTATACTAGAATACCAAAATGGTGGTCCCCAATGGAGGCATTAATATATCCAAACACCCTTGAGATAGGAAAAATGAAGCGATATCAAGACCTAGTAAAGCAGGAAGGCAAACTTACTCCAAGACATCAACTTCAAATTGACGATATAAACATTGATTGGTGGCACTATACCCAAATACACTCACAATATAACATGGACAAAAAACAATATGGAATTGCAAATGATTTGAATGAATTGGACAAAATTCTGCTAGGAACAGACCAAAAAATGATAACCAAAATATACAACTACCTCTTGAGAGATAACTTAATAGAAGAAACAGTCAAACACAATATGATAATGTGGGCCAGAGACATAGGACATAACATTAAACTGGCAGACTGGGAGAAATTATGGAAGCAGAATATTAAAATAACAAGAGCCACATCATATAAGGAGAATCTATTTAAAATGTATTACAGATGGCACCTACCACCGGCCCAACTAGCTAAAATACATCCAAACACCTCTGCATTGTGCTGGAAATGTAAAACAAAAAAAGGGACATATTATCATGCCTGGTGGAAATGTAGGAAAGCCCAACAATATTGGCAAAACATAAAGAATATCATTGAGGAAATAACAAATTTACAAGTAGAAACAGTCCAGAATTTTACTTATTTGGCATGACAACAGCACAATATAACAAAGAAACTAAGTATCTCATTATACACATATTGACAGCAGCATGATTACTGTATGCCCAAAATTGGAAACTAGACCAACTCCCAACCAAAGATAAAATCATCTCAAAAATAACAGAATGTGCCGAAATGGACAGATTGACGCTGGAACTCCAGGACAAGGAAGAAAGCGATTACTATCTTGTATGGCACCAATGGTATCAATGGCTGGAAATTAGTCAAAATATTGAAGATAGAGACTAGGGTGAAAGATTTGTAGCAGGAGAAAAAATCTGAATAAAAACAGTACAGTCTTAGCACATAGAATTGGAATTAGGAATTCAATAAGTAATTTATATTAAAGCTTAATATTATATATTCTGTTGATGACAAAAAACTTATATGTAGAATGTTGTGTGGGTTGTGTAGGTGGAAGGATTTTGTTTGTCTTTGTATTGTCTTTATATTTTTGTTTATATTTTAATAATATTTTTTTTTAAAAAAAGGAATTTCTTTTTCGCTCTAGCCCCTCCCACAGCTTCTGAACCCTTATTCCCACTTTCTTGTGGTAAAGCCTGCACTTGTAACATTTTTAATTCATGTTGTTTACATTTAGTAACTGCTCTGGTTTGTCTTTGTTCTTTAAGTTCTTCTTGTCTTAATTATGTCTTTCATTTCTTCCATTTGATCTGAGACTCCTTTGAATGCAGATGCAATATCTTCTTTAAATCCTTCTTTAATTTATTTCATGGCTTCCTGAAACATCTCAAGTGTAAATGTTTGTGATTGTGTTTGTGGTTTTGATTGAGCTTGTGTGTCTGCTGGGGCCAAGAAAGTTTGCAACCTAGAGGTCTGGGCAGGAGAACTTCCCGCACTCCCCGTTTTAGGCAGCCCCAATTTTATCTGCTTTGAAGCCATTTTAAAATCTCACAGTCTCAGAATCAATTCTTAAAGCCAGTGAAAAAAAAGCCAAAAAATCTTTAAGTTTTAAGTCCCAAAGTCTAATATACAAAATTAAATCCAAGAAGTTTTGAGTGGGGCTAATAGCTGCAAAGCGCTAATAAATTAGCAAGTCAATAAAAACTTTCTTCTTAACTTTCACTTTCGTCCCTTTGTCTTAGCAAGCCAGCTCCATCTTTCCTCCCTCTCCTCTTCACCTCCGCTCTTGCAGACACAAAAAGAAACAATGTTCAATGGAATTAAAGATGTAAATACTTGCAATTATGTAGCCTCCTGTTTTGATCTGCCTGCTTCAGTTGTCAATTTGTATCCATTTCACAACAGGGGCGGTTGCGGCGTTTCACTCTGCCTTTTGGCAGAGACTTTGGAGCTTTCCCAGGCTCCTGGGGAGCTCTCACCTTTCGAGCCCCAGAATTGATTCTAGGGCTCTACCCTGCGCCTGGCTGCTCTCTTCCCCCTCTTTTCCCGGGGGGGGGGGGGAAGGTTCTTCGCCGCTAGACAGCAGTTTTTACGCTGTTCTAGCGGCTAACAAAGTACAGGGCTAGCGCTCTAAAAAAAAGAGTGCCCACAACGTCCTGCAGTGCCGCCGGAAGTTGAAGGAATAATTTCTTTTATTCTAACAAAACTAATCAGTAAAACTCTAGTATCTGGAGCACCCGGTGTATCAAATCAAAGAAATACTCAATTGAGTATGACTTCCGGTTGGTTGGATGCAGATTGATTCACAGCTGAGAAAAACTTAAGAACTCTACACAGGTAGCTTATGGCCACAATTGAGCCCAAAATTTATGTTGTTAAGTGAGACATTTGTTAAATTGGTTTTGCCCCATTTTACAACCTTTCTTGCCTCAGTTGTTAAGTGAATTACGGCAGTTGATAAGTTAGTAACCCGGTTGTTAAGTGAATCTGGCTTCCCCATCAGCCTTGCTTGTCAGAAGGTCGCCAAAGGGACCTTGGGACACTGCAACCATCATAAATTCGAACCAGTTGTCAAACATCTGAGTTTTGATCACATGACCATGGGAATGCTGCAAAGGTCATAACTGAAAAATTGTCATAAGTCACTTTTTTCCTGTGCCGTTGTAAATTTGAATGGTCACTAAATGAACTTTTGTAAGTCAAAGACTACCTGTATTTAGCATACAGGAAGTCTAACTTTCCACAACTTTCCATAGGAAATTATGAGTGGAAGAAAAATTGTAACAAGAAACATAAAAAGTGAGAGTTTTCTGGTCATCAGCAACGCTTCCCTGTACAAAGATTCTTAAATGACTTGAAGGTTAATAATGAAACTGTGAAATATTACATTACTATATATATTAGTGCAGGAGTGAAATGCTACCGGTTTGGACCGGTTCTGTAGTCCGGGTAGGGAAAATTTTGACTGGTTCAGAGAACTGATAGGGATAATTTTGATTGGCTCTGCCCACTTGCCCTCCCCGTCCTCTCACCTCTCCTATATTCTGTTGTTTATTAACTCAGCTGGTTCACGCGGCAGAGCGATTGCCGCCTCAGCTGAGCTAAGAAACAGCAAATGAGTCTTAGTTTCATTTGCCCTCAGCTAGAATAATAAAGGGACACTTTCTGCCACTTTTTTTTCTCCCCCCCCCCCAAAAAGCAGGGAAAAGAATACTAGCTGTAGCCAAGAGCAATTATTACCCCCCTTAAAATGTTGCAAAACTGCAAACTACCTTGCCTGAATTGAGAAACTGCCTCAAAAGAAACTGCCTTTTGCTTCCTCTGGAGCAAAAGCAGAGCGCCTCTTCCAGAGTAGATTTCTCTGTGTCTTCTAATTTTCTTCCACAACAGAACAAAAAAGCCTCCTCCTGTGAAGGCTTTTCCAGTTCTTTATTCTGATTTTCTCCTGGAGCCAAAGAAAGCCCTTTCTAGCGACGGCGGCACTGAAAGCAGCACTCCCAGCCGACCCATGGTTCATAGATAATAGGGATATCTTGACCATGAGAGATGGACTGGCTTGGAAGGGTCCGAAACTATTTTGGATTCTTAAAAAACCCTGCATTTGGCCAGGAGGCAGTGACAAAAATGAAAGCTGATGTAGAGGACTATGTGAAATTCTGTGCCACTTGTGCTGCCATGAAAATGAGACCAGCAAAACCTCCTGGGCTCCTCCAGCAAGTGGCAAGCCCCAGCAGACCTTGGGAAGAAATTGCGATGGATTTGATACTTGAGCTTCCAGAGAGTGGGGGGAAATATGGTCATTTGGACAGTAATCAATTTGTTTTCAAAACAAGCCCATTTCATAGCTTGTTCGGGATTACCATCTGTGAAAAAACTGGTGAAGGTGTTAATCAAACAGATCTACTGACGACACTGAATACCTTGTTGAGTCATCTCAGATCAAGGAGTCCAATTTACAGCAAAGTTTTGGAGGGCATTCCTGAAATAGGTCGTGTCCACACAAGGACCTAGCTTGGCTTTTCATCCAAGTATAAATGGAGCGGTGGAACGAGCGAACACAATTTATTTATTTTATTTTATTTATTTATTTTAAAATTTATATACCGCCCTTCTCCCTGAGGACTCAATTGTGGAACAATATATTAGATGCTTTGCAGATTACCAGCAGGAAAACTGGGCGGGCCTACTGCCTTTTGCAGAGGTGGCTTACAACAACGCTGTGCACAGTAGCACCAGATTGACCCCCTTCCAGGTCACCAGTGGCATGGATTTTGTACCCATACCTGAACTGCCCAGAGAACCTCCCTCCTCTATGACCCTGAACGAGCGGATGGAGTCACTGAGGAAAGGCTGGGAGAATACCAAAAAGGCAATAGCGGAGACTGCTGAGGCATACAAAAAGCAAGCAGATAAACACCGATCTCTTCAACCCCCTTTCCGTGTGGGAGATTGGGTTTATCTATCAACCAAATACATAAGACTGAGACTGCCTAGCAAAAAACTAGGATCTAAATTTTTAGGTCCATTCCAGGGATGGGTTCTACTTACCTTTACTACCGGTTCGTAACGTCATCGTGCGCACGCCAAGCTTGCGCAGATCGCCTATGATAACATCCGGGGTGGTGGGCGGAGCCTCCCACCAGTTTTACTACCGGTTCTTGCGAACTGATCCGAACCAGGGGCAATCCACCACTGGTCCATTCCCAATAGTGAAAGTAATTAACCCAGTGACAGTTCAGCTTAACCTCCCCTGCATTCTAGGGAAAATACATCCTGTCTTCCACTGTAGCTTGCTGACGGCAGACATAATTTCCAGGTTAAGACCACAAGCTCAAGGACCCCCAAAGCACATTGTAGTGCAAAGGGAAACCCATTACGAAGTGAAAAAGATCTTAACTCTAGATTGAATAGAGGCAGATTACAATATTTAGTACATTGGAAAGGGTACCCTTTGTCTGAAGCTACTTGGGTCAAAAGCTGGAATGTTAAAGCAGACAGGCTAGTAAAACAATTTCATGATAAATTTCCATGACAAGCCAAAGGGTCCTCCAGAGGGAGGGAGAGGTGGTTAGTATCAGGGGTGAAATCCAGCAGCTTCTGACAGGTTCTGGAGAACAGGTAGCGGAAATTTTGAGTAGTTCGGAGAACTGGCAAATGCCACCACTGGCTGGCCCTGCCCCCATCTATTCTCTGCCTCCCGAATCCCAGCTGATCGGGAGGAAATGGGGATTTTGCAGTATTCTTCCCCTGCCATGCCCACCAAGCCACACCCACAGAACCGGTAGTGAAAAAATTTGGATTTCACCACTGGTTAGTATGCTGAATTAACCACTCTGCAGCTGGAATGCTGCCGGTACACGCTGAATCAAATCAATAAACAACAGAAACTGATAGGATTAGGGCAGGGAAACCCATCAATCACCCATCTAGGGATGGGATTAACTTCTTCCCTTCAGGAAGAAGGACAAGATTACAAACATTTCCATTATAAAGAGTATTAAGTAACACTTCTGTGATCAGCTGATATTCCCTGGAGTTTCCCAAGACCTTTTATAGCTGCTGCAGTGTTGGCTGCTTCTTGTTTCTTCCTGAAGAAAAAGATACAGGAGGGGACAATGATGCAGCGTGAATTTAATGCAAGTGTGGTCCAGCCAGCTGTATTGCTTCTGGTGTGAAGCACCCAATTTAGAAGGGTTGGAAGGGTTAATGGCTTTTGGCAGCACACCCAGGCTTTCAATTAGCCTGAGCAGCTGCTCTTAGTTTCCCTCTCAGCTGCTGCATTTGCTTTGGGGTTGATTTTTTTAAAAAGGGGGAATGGCTGTTTTACGTTTTCTGCATTGTTTTAGTGGTTCCTGGCCCTGTCCTTTTGGGGTGTACTTCCCTCACTCTTTTTGAAAGCCTCTAGTGATGGAGCACCCACAACTTCTGAAGGCAAGCTATTCCATTGGTTGATTTGTCTCACCCTTAGGAAATTTCTTAGTCCTAGGTTGCTTCTCTCTTTGGTTAGTTTCATCCATTGTTTCTTGTTATGCCTATTGGTGCTTTGGAAAATAGATTGACTCCGTCGTTTTTGTAGGAGCCATTCAAATTTCCTGACAGAACAATGAATCAGTGGAACAACTTGTCTCCAGAAGTTTTAAATGCTCCAAAACTGGAAGTTTTTAAGAAGAGATTGGATAACCATTTAACTGAAGTGGTGTAGGGTTTCTTGCCTAAGCAGGGGGTTGGACTAGAAGACCTCTAAGGTCCTTTCCAACTCTGTTAGTCCATTCTATTCTAAATATTGGAACAGTGCTATTTTATTGTGCTATTTTATTGTGAGTTGGACTAAGGACAATTTTCCTAAGGGTGAGACCAATCAAGTTGGCCATGTCACATGACCCATTTCCCACAGGAAACACCAGGAGCCACAAAACCTGGGCAAGTGTGGCTAGGGGGCTGTCATGTGACTGGGTGGGAGTGACATTGAGTTGGCCAAGCCACACCCACCCAGTCACATGACCAAGTTACACCCACCAAGCCACGCCCACAAAACCAGTAGGGAAAAATTTTGACCCCTGATATAGTCATAATAACATTCCTTTCTCAGAGAGTCAAGGACATCTTGCCCTGGCACCTGGAGGGCTGGAACTGGGAGGCATCTCCAGTTGGGATGGTGCTAGGATTGGATCATGTGATGGACATGTGGGTGTTAGGCAGAGACTTGAACGTTCCTTTTGGTGGGGAAAACCTGGAGGCTTTCAGATTCGCGTTTTCTCAGGTGTGCCAATATGATATCTCTAATAAAAGGGAACTTGGAACCCTGACATGAGCTAGTGAGATGGAAAAGGCATTATGCTCCCTGTTTTTCATTGTGAAACCTTGGACAACGCATTGGAAGTCAACAATAGACTGCAAACTCTTATCAGTGGAAACAATTGGAATATAATCGGAATATAATCAGACAGAAATGAAAATGTCTTGATCAGGTGGATACACGGCTAAGTTAAAATAAGATTAGGCAATTGGCAGTTATGTGTGTGCTGAGAATGCAGCCCATTCATCAAGCCGTTGCATCACGAATTGGCCTGGGCTTCGTGGCAATGCCAGTGAGCAAACGGGTTTCCTCTTCTTCCCACGAGCCCAGATTGAAGCTCATTGGGGTGCAAATTGGCCTGCGCTCCCTTATTTTAATTGATGAATTTCAGTCCAATTGAAAGAGGGCTACAGATGAACGATTATGTAAGTTTTCCCCAGAATCTTCATTTTCTTTTTCTGGAATATGAATGAATGAGGTTATTTTTTTTTCAAGAATGCTTTTTAAATGCCCGAAAGTACTAGGTAGAACTTTGTACATCTAATGATACCAAATAAAATACTTTTTCGTTTTGTGTATTGCACAACAAATACAGGTAGTCCTCGACTTACAACATTTCCTTTAGTGACAGTTCAAAGTTACAACGGCACGGAAAAAAGTGACTTATGACCGTTTTTCACACTTACGACCGTTGCAGCATCCCCGTGGTCACGTGATCAAAATTCAGACGCTTGGCCAGTGACTCATATTTATGATGGTTGCCGTGATCCCCCTTTGAGAACTTCTGACAAGCAAAGTCAATGGAGAAACCAGATTCACTTAACAACCTAACAACTGCAGTGATTCATTTAACAACATTTAACAAATGTTTCACTTGCCAACAGAAAGTTTGAGCTCATTGGTGGTCATAAGTCGAGGACTACTTGAATGTTGTGAAGTGTTTGCCCCTGTCGTTCAAGGATTGTGGACTAGCACCTTTTTGTAGAGATTTTGAAATAACACTAACTCATTTGTCAGCAAAGATTTTTCTAGTTGTGCCTTACAAGGCATTGTAAGTACATTTATTATGGTTGGTCCAGGGGTGAAATGTTCCCGGTTCGGACCGGATCACCCAATCCGGTAGCGATGGTGGCAGGTGGTTCGGAGAACTGGTAGCAAAAATTCCTGCCCCCCCCCCCCCATTGCTCAGCTGAGCTGCAGGATCATCAGAGGCTTTTTTTTTTTACTTTTAAAAGCATTTTTTCTACAACCTCTTCCGACGAAAAAATGCTTTTGAAAGTTAAAAAAAATGCCTCTGATGATCGCGCGGCTCAGCTGGGATTGTCAGAGGCTTTTCGAAGCATTTTTTTCTGCAGCCTCTTGGCCGAAGAAGTGGTAAAAAAAAAATGCTTTGAAAAGTCTCTGACGATCCCAGCTGAGTTCCCTGATTGGCAGAGAGGCTTTTCAAAGCATTAGAAAAAATGCTTTGAAAAATTAAAAAAAAAAAAATTGCCGATGCCCACCCAGTCATGTTACCCCACCACCACCACCAAGCCACGCCCACAGAACCGGTAGTAACACATTTTACATTTCACCCCTGGGTTGGTCCCAGAGTCAGCCAGATGCTCAGACTGGATTTGGCATTTTTTTATCCACAAATCCTTCCTAAAGACTTGGGACTGGCAGTCATTGTGGTTTTATGGTGTTAAAAGTATCATTGCGGGATGTCTCCTGTTCCAAGTTCAGTCTTTGTGTATTTGCGACAGGTGAACAACTTTGCTTTTAGTAGTCCTACAGCTGCTGGCCCTGGTTGCTCAGCCAACAGGCCTGAGTTCTGCAGACTGATTTTCCACCAGATGTCCAAGAACTCCAACATCTAGCTCAGTCTTTGTTGACAGTGAGGACAATCAACCAGTGGAACGGCTTCCCTTCAGAAGTTGTAGGTGCTTCATCACTGGAGGCTTTTAAGAGACTGGATGACCACTTGTCTGAAGTTGCGTCCCTTTCTGGATCGGGACTCCTTACACTCAGTCACTCATGCCCTCGTCACTTCCCGCCTGGACTACTGTAATGCTCTCTACATGGGTCTCCCCTTGAGGAGCACCCGGAGGCTCCAACTGGCGCAGAGTGCAGCCGCGCAGGTGGTTACGGGAGCGACATGGCACTCCTGTGTGACACCTCTCCTGCGCAAGCTGCACTGGCTCCCGGTGGTCTTCTGGGTGCGCTTCATGGTTTTGATTACCACCTTTAGAGCGCTCCATGGCTTAGGACCTGGTTACTTATGGGACCGCCTACTACCACAACCTCCCACCGGCTGGTACGCTCTCACAGAGAGGGGCTCCTCCGGGTGCCATTGGCCAACAATGTTGGTTGGTGGCCCCCAGGGGGAGGGCCTTCTCTGTGGGGGCACCCACTATCTGGAATGAGCTCCCCCTGGAGATACTGAAGATCCCGGATCTGCGCACCTTCCGCCATGCGCTTAAGACTCTCCTGTTTCAGCAAGCCGGCCTGGCCTAACCTCTTCCCTGTTTCTTTTTAATTTTTTTAAAAATTGAAATTTTTAATCTGTTTTTAAATTATTGGGATTTTAATTATTCGGGCTAAATTATTTAATTTGGTTTTATTGATGGTTTAACTTTTGTATTACATATTTTATTCTGTGCCTGCTCACCACCCTGAGTCCTTCAGAAGTAGGGCGGTATATAAATCTAAATAAAAGAAAGAAAGAAAGAAAAGAAATAGTTTAGGGCTTAGGCTCTCCTGCTTGAGCAGGAGGATGGACTAGAAGACCATCTGACGGCCGTAACCAGGGGGGCCTTCTCACAAGTACGTCTTGTGCGCCAGTTGCGCCCTTTCGTAGACTGAGATGCCCTCGCCATGGTCACCCACACCCTTGTTACTTCTCAGTTGGATTACCGCACCGCCCTCTACATGGGGCTGCCCTTGGGATACATCCGGAGGCTCCAGCTGGTCCAGAATGCGGCCGCATGAGTAGTTACGGGAGTTCCTCGTTACTCCCGTGCAACACCTCTCCTGCGCGAGCTGCACCAGCTGCTGGTTGCTCTCCGGGTCCATTTCAAGGTGCTGGTGCTTACCTATAAAGCCCTACATGGCTTAGGCCCGGGGTACTTGCAGAACCACCTTCTGCCTTACTCCCACCGTCCCGTGCACTCCCACAGAGCAGGCCTCCTCAGGGTGCCGTCGGCCAAACAATGCCGACTGGGTGCCCCCAGGGGGAGAGCATTCTCTGTCGGAGCGCCAACCCTCTGGAATGATTTGCCCACCGAGCTCAGGATAGCCCTGGACCTCCTCTCCTTTCGCCGCGAACTGAAGACGTGGCTCTTCCGTCAAATAACTTGATTTACTAGGGGTTGCACAAATTGTAATAATTTTAAATATGGTTTTTAAGGGTTTTTTAACTTATTTTGTTATTTTGTGATTTGTATTATTGATTGTTGTTGTAAGCCGCCCTGAGTCCTCCGGGAGAATGGCGGCATATAAATCGCAAAAATAAATAAAATAAATAAACCTCCAAGGTCCCTTCCAAATCTGTTATTCTGATCCAGGCAACAATGTTTGAGTTTCTGGAGTTTATGTATCACCATATTTATTGTGAGAGAGACCCTCTTTGTCTGACTCCTCTGATGAGACCTGCCCAGTATGGTTGAACCTCTGGCATAGATAACTCTCATCTTCATTTCATTTCATTTTCATTTTATTAAATTTGTATATACCACCCTTCTCCTGCAGGACTCAGGGCGGTGAACAGCCGGAATAAAACAGAACATTACAAAATTTAAAAAACAATTTAAAATAATTAAATAATTTTCAGCCTAATTTAAAACCCAATTAAAACTAAGTTCCAATTAAAACCAAAACAGATGGGGTCAAGCCAGCCCAGCTAGATGGAATAGATGTGTTTTCAGGGCTCGGTGAAAAGTCCGGAGGTCAGATATTGTGCGAATCTCTGGGGGTAGGTCATTCCAAAGGGTGGGGGTCGCCCACCCTCTGGGGGGGGGGGTCATTCCAAAGGGTGGGAGTCCCTGGGGGTCGCCAGCTGACATTGTCTGGCGGACAGCACCCTGAAGAGGCCATCTCTGTGCGAGCATATTGGCCGGTGGGAGGCTATTGGTAGCAGCAGGCGGTCTCGTAGATACCCCGGCCCTATGCCATGGAGCGCTTTAAAGAAGGTCACCAACACCTTGAAGCACACCCGGAAGACCACTGGGAGCCAGTGGTGGCATTCAGCCGGTTCTATCCGATTCGGACGAATTGGTAGCGGTGGCTGCGGGAGGCTCCGCCCACCCACCCATCATCACGGCCTGTTTTTGATGCTCTGGCATGCGAGGGAAGCAAGTGCACATGCGCGCACACTCATATAGGCGAACCGGTAGCAAAGTCAATACGATCCCTGCTTAAACATATGAAGAACGGTTGCAGGAATTGGGTATGTCTAGTCTAATGAAAGAAGAACTTGGGGAGACATGACAGCAGTCTTCCAAAATTTGAGGGGCTCCTACAAAGACGAGGAGTGTCTAACTATTTTCCAAAGCAGTGGGAGGAGAAGGAGGAGGGTGGGGTCCTTGATGCTTTCTGAGCTTGAGTGTTTTTTTGCAGATGTTTCATGACCCAACTAGGTAACAGAATCCAAACTCTGGAAGAGACACTGGAGCAGCGGTGGAATTCAAATTTTTTTACTACCAGTTCTGAAGTGGGTGTGGCTTGGTGGGTGTGGCTTGGTTGGCATGACAGGGGAAGGATATTGCAAAATCTCCATTCCCACCCCACTCTGGGGACAGCCAGAGGTGGTATTTGCCGATTCTCCAAACTACTCAAAATTTCCGCTACCGGTTTTTTGTTTTTTTTCCCTTTGATTTATATGCCGCCCTTCTCTGGAGACTCAGGGCGGCTTACAATGCGCTAAGCAATAGCCTTCATACTTTTGTATATTTATACAAAGTCAGCTTATTGCGCCCACAAACTGGGTCCTCAATTTACCTACCTTAGAAAGGATGGAAGGCTGAGTCAACCTTGAGCCTTGGTGAGATTCGAACCTGCAATAATTGCAGGCAGCTGATGTTAATAACAGGGTGCTTTAGACCACTGTACTATCCAAGGCTCTCTAGAACCTGTCAGAACCTGCTGGATTTCACCCCTGCACTGGAGGTCTTTTAGTCCCTCCCCCTGCCCAAGGTAGGAGTCCTTATACCGGAGGCTGGCAATTAATTAATTTTCCAAAGGGGGCCACACATGAAACTGGGACTGTTGTGGAGGGCCGAAGCAAGAGGGCTGCCACCATTGCAGCCTCCGCCATCCTTGTTGCTGCCGGCACAGGTTGGGCAGGGACAGTCAAAGGGCCAAATGTGGCTCATAAAATGCCCAGCTTTGCTTTATACCAGTGATGGCTAACCTTTTTGCCATCGCGTGCCAGGAAGGGGGGGGTTGGGGGAGGTTCACGCGTGTGTGTGCCCACACCCATAATTCTATGCGCCCCGCCCCACGCATGTGAGTGTGACCCCCCTCCCCCCTGCTCCTGGCACGCGATGGCCCAGTAAGCCCATTTTTCTTCCTCACCTGGCTCCAGATCCTCTCTATGCATCTGGGGAGGGCAAAAACAGCCTTCCCCACCCCCTCAGAAGCCCTCTGGAGGCCCGAAATGGCTCATTTCCCAATTTCCGGTTAGACAGGAAGTGACTTTTTTGCTGTCCCCAGCCTCCAGAGACTCCTAGCGCCGGAGTTGAGCTGGTGTGCCAGGAGACATAGCTCCAGGTGCCACCTGTGGCACGCGTGTCATAGATTCGCCATCACGACTTTATACCATCCCAGATAAATGGATGCCTGATCTTTTCTTGAAAACCTCCATAACTGTTACCTGATGATGTTGCCTAGCTGGGTCACGAAATGTCTGCAAGAAAACAACCCAGCTCCCTCAGTGCGTACCAAAGAACCCATAGCTACAAATATTCTCTTCTATTGGTAATATCAGCCCTTGACTTACAACAGTTCATTTAGTGACCGTTCGCAGTTACAACGGCACTGAAAAAAGGGACTTATGGCCATTTTTCGCAGTTACGGCCTTTGCAGCATCCCCGAGATCATGGGATTAAAATTCAGATGCTTGGCGACTGACTCATATTTATGATGGTTGCAGTGTCCCAAGATCATTTGGTGACCTTCTGACAAGCAAGATTCACTTAACAACTGGGTTACTAACTTATCAACTGCATTGATTCACTTAACAACCGAGGCAAGAAAAGTCATAAAATGGGGCAAAACTCACTTAAGACATGTCTCAGTTAACATCAGAAATGTTGTGCTCAATTGTGGTCATAAGTCGAGGCATGTAAGTGTAACAGGCAGGAATCTTGCAAGTGTCCCCTTGTGTCTTCTCACTTATCCAAGATATCCCTTCTTCCTATTTCCTCTTCCTTATATTTTTGGAGAATAGAGTTGTAGCAGGGGTGAAATCCAGCAGGTTCTGGAGAACCAGTAGTGGAAAGTTTGAGCAGTTTGGAGAACCGGCAAATATCACCTCTGGCTGGCCCCAGAGTGGGGTGGGAATGGAGATTTTGCAGTATCCTTCCCATGCCACACCCACCAAGCCACGCCCTTAGAACCGGTAGTAAAAAAATTTGATTTCACCACTGAGTTGTAGATTACATTCTTAGAACCTGTTCAGTCAGCTGAGTAACAGACCGAGGATGAAGAGGGGAGCAGAGCGGGACCCTCGACCAAACAGTAATCTCCTCATGGCGTTGAAAAGCAACTATCCTTTTCTGCAGCCGTTGCCAGATCACGATGTGCTCATTTCACGCTCACGAATTCCTTCCTTGTCCCTTTGGGGTGGCTTAGTGGTTGTGTAATATTCTGCCAACATATCTTTCACCTGGTCTTTCTTTTCCATGGTAAAGAGAACCGCAAGGAACTCCTTTTGAGGGTTACAGGGATTAAATTAGTGTGCTTCAAAATTCTGTGTGGACTTTTCTCTCCCAGATTATTTACTTTCCTTCGATTTGTCTTCAATTGATCTTTCTCAACTTTGACAACTTTAAGATGCGGCTGGGGATTTGAGGAGTTGAAGCTGAGACATGGATGGTGGATGGATGGATAGATATAGATAGATGATAGAGATAGATAGATAGATAGATAGATAGATATAGATGGATGGATGGATGGATATAGATGATAGATAAGATGGATGGATGGAAGGAAGGAAGCAAGGAGGATAGAGATTGATAGATATAGATAGATATATATAGGTGATAGATAGATAGATAGATAGATAGATAGATAGACAGACAGACAGACAGACAACCTTTATTGTTATTTTTTACTGTGGCACACGTTAAAAACAAAATTCTATTGCCTGCTCTCGAAAATGTACACATACATTAACAAAAATATAGATATACTATAGACATACTGTACATATGTAGTATATACCTACACCTTAACATATAAATACATATGAATATTAATCACTGTCCATCTTGAATACATAGCGGAAACTTGAGAGTTCTCAATGTTGATGCTCTATGGAACAAAACTGTGACTGAATCCGGATGTTCTGCTTCGGCTACCACAAAGCCTCCTTCCTCCCAGAAGGTACCAAGGGAAACAGGTGGTGAAAAGGATGTGTAAGGAAGCCAGATTCACTTAACAACCGTGTTACTAACTTAACAGCTGCCGTGAATTCATTTAACAACCTTGGCAAGCAAGGCCGTAAAATGGGGCAAAACTCACTTACAAAGCTGTCTCGCTTAGCCACAGAAACTTTGGATTCTCAATTGGGGTCGTAAGTCGAGGACTACCTGTAACTGCTGTGCTTGTGAATTCAAAAGGGTGGTAGCTATTTTCATCAGAAGGACAAACCGCTTTCCTGTTTCGCACGACTGCAGAGGAAGAACCTGATAGCCCATTATCCCCCACTTCAGCCTGACGCCTTGTTAACAGAGCATCTCCGTCACCGGAGCCTTTGTCATGGCATGAATAAGCCATGCGCCGAGAGGATCTTCTTCGGTCCCAAGTCGGATGGTTGACGCACCGCCTGCCTGCGGCTAGATTTGTTCTGGGAAGAGATTCTTCTCCAAGCACCTGAGCTCCACTCCTGCAGTGGCTTCCCAGGATCTCTGCCTTTTGAACAGCAGGTCCAGAAAGAGAGTGCAGCCGAGGATGGACCAAGAGGGAACTGTATAAAACACAGAGCATCAGCTATCGTGACAGAACCGAACACGGGTTGCCCTATCGAACAAAATGAAATTCAATGTAAAGGAAAAGATCGCCGAAGAGGCGATCGCACACAAAGCGCACGCACAAACAGAAGCGGTAGTAAAGCCGGTTAAAACCCACCACTGTTCTGGAGGCAAGTTGTTCCAACTTTTTCTGATCTGGAGCTAGTCTCCTGCTTGTTTAAGAATGTTAAAAGCTAATAAACCTGAACATCATTTTAAAGGAGAGAAAATAAATCAAATTAAAATACAAAGTAAGGTCATTTGTCCCTCAACACCCACCCACTAAAACACGTACACATTTTAGAATAGAATAACAGAGTTGGAAGGGACCTTGGAGGTCTTCTAGTCCAACCCCCTGCCTAGGCAGGAAACCCTACATTACTTCACACAAACGGTTATCCAATTTCTTCTTAAAAGCTTCCAATCTTACAAGGCGGGGAAGGTAATTTTCCATTTACTCTGTCATAAAGTTGGCTAATTTCTATGCAAAAAGAAATCTTTAGATCTTTGGTGGGGTTTCAGCATGTGGCTGGCAGCCAGCGGATCAAGGATGCCACATGAGTGAAAACTTTAAACCGGAATCCAGGTTAGGATTATCGTGAACACTGTAAGTTTCCATCAGATGCAGGCTAGGCTTGTAATTAATTAATTAGAGATTACGGGAACAATCCGGCAAGACGTTCAATCTTGCACTCGGCAATGTTGCTACTGAGTCAGCATTTCTTGTTTGGATTTACAAAATACAAAGACTCACCAGACAGGCCACGTTTGCAGGGAGTGAGCCACAGGCCACAAAATGGAAATAATCAGGCAAGTGCCTCATCATCGCTCTTGTAAAAGACCTGGGTGTGTTGCAATCACACGGAACATGTTTTGTTGAACGAGGACTTGTAGGGGTCTCATAAGGGCGGTGGGCATGGCAGCCCAGAATGCAGGCATAACCAGGGAAGTCACCCAGACCGTAAATTTGAACAGTGAAAACCATCAACCGATAGAAGAGAAGTTGCCTTCAGAAGTTGTGGGAGCTTCATCACTGGAGGCTTTCAAGAAGAGACTGGACTGCCATCTGTCAGAAATGGTGTAGTAGGGTCTTCTGCTTGGGTGGGGGGTTGGACTAGATGACCTACAAGGTCCCTTCCAACTCTGTTAATCTGTTACTCCGTTAACCTAAGAAAGTGAAACCAGATTGACACATCTTCCCTCTTCTCTTAATGGTAGTACTTCCAATTCAGAAGTTCCCACACCAAAACAAACAAACAAACAAACAAACAAGAGTGATGCTTGGCATGACACATAACTAATTACATTTGGAAGCGGAGCTTAAAGCAGAGCTGAAAATGGCTCCTGGGATCTGCCCCTCTTACAGCTTTGGTCTCTCTCTTCTCGTGTTGGCCCGAAAGATCCCTTGCTTGCCAGGTTGCTCTGAATTGATTAATTATGGAAGCCCATAATTAATTCATATTTCCCCCCCTCCTTCCTGAGTAATCGGAGCCAGCCTAGGTGGCCAAAGACCTATCTTGCAGAAACCTGATGAAGGACGAAATCACCTGGAATGTGAGAGGGGAAGGAAGGGAGGGAGGGAGGGCAGCAGCGCAGAGCAGTTAGATCCTCTCTGGATCTGCTGCCCAGTGCTGGTGTGAGCCTATAAAGCCCTGATTCTCTCAAGGCTTCAGCTACCAACCCACCCACCCTTCAGATCGTTCCTGCTACAAGGAAAAATGGCCACATTTGTTCCGGTAAGAAGCTACTTTTTCCCTCTACCTCCTTTTGTATTCTGTATTCTCCATCAGTGAAATGTGACCAAATATTTCTGCCATTTGTCCTCTAGCTAAGTAATGTTACCTGTTTACAGCCTTTCCCCCTTTACTTTAAAATGCACCATGAGAGCCCTCCAGGATTTGGGGATCTGCCTATGTATGTACCCTTCTTTTCTCGTGGCTAAGAGCCAAGAATTTGGTCAATGCACGCAGACAAAACAATTGTCCTTTCAAACGTACATGTACCCAGCCCTCTGTTGTATGGAAATGCAAAATTGCAGGTGATAGGTCTAATGTACTTTGAATATTCAGTTGTTTACAATCCTAATATGGACAATGAATGAAAGCCATCTAACTTCAATGGGATGTTGTTTATTTTTTTATTTTTTAATCCAAGTTAGGAAGGCTGTAAGGGAAACTGGAAGGCACTTGGGAGAGGCTGTTGGAAAAAGACTTTGGAGCTTGGCCCAGAGCAAGGATCTTAGAATCATAAGAGATTAAAGGGGCCTCCAAGATCTTCTAGTCCAACCCCCTGATCAAGGCAGAAAACCTTCTACCATCCCCGGACAAAACTTCTGCAACACAGCTGCCTTTTGTGGCTCTGGGAAGGGCAGCCTTCCTAATCCAGTTGGGACTGCAGCTCCTTGAGTCTTCCAGACCAGGGGTCTCCAATCTTGGCAACTTTAAGACTTGTGGACTTCAACTCCCAGAATTCTCCAGTCAGCGGAGGAACTCTGGGAGTTGAAGTCCACAAGTCTTAAAGTTGCCAAGGTTGGAGACCCCTTCTCCAGACGGCGTCCTCTTGTCCTCCAAGGGGCTAACCTACTGGAGAAAAGCTTAAATGGGCGGCGGGGGGGTCAGTTTTGCAGACTCAGCACCCCCTCCCCCAGTGGTCTCCTGGTGCTGAGAATTAGGGAACAGGCAGTGGTGGGATTCAGCCAGTTCGCACCACTTCGGGAGAACCAGTTGTTAACTTTCTGAGCAGTTTGGCAAACTGGTTGTTGGAAGAAATCATTAGGGCAGAGAACCGGTTGTTAAATTACTTGAATCCCACCACTGGGAACAGGGACAAATGAAAGATTCAAGAATCTCCAGACTCCTTGGATCTTAAGTAGCTCCTTGGCTGCTCTAACTAGAGAGGGTAGTTCATCTGGTTCCCGTCTGACTACAAACGTAGCTAATTCTGCATCTCAAACTCAGACACAAGCCACAAAATATGCAACTCCCAAATTCTGCAATACGCTTTCAGTACAGGTAGTCCTTGGCTTATGACCACAATTGAGCCCAAAATTTATATTGCTAAGTAAGACATTGGTTAAGTGAGTTTTGTCCCAATTTACCACCTGTCTTGACGGAGTCATTAAATGAACCGTTGCAGCTATAATACCGTTGTTAAGTGAATCTGGGTTGCCCATTCTTTGCTTGCCAGAAGGTCACAAAACGGAATCACATGATCCCGGGACACTGCAACCGTCATAAATGTAAGTCAGTTGTTAAGCATCCGAATGTAAATCACATGACCACGGGGAGGCTGCCATGGTCATAAGTGTGAAAAACGGTCATAACTCAATTTTTTTCGGTGCTGTTGTAACTTTGAATGGTCCCTAAATGTACTGTTGTAAGTTGAGGACTACCTGTCCACTTTAAAAGTGTTTTTCGGAGGAAAAAAAAGTTCCCTATACTTTAAAAGTGTGTTTAGAAAAAAAAATCACTCTTTTAGATGTAGTTATTTGCAAAAACTGTATATTGTGTAAAAGTGCGAAAATTCTTGTTTGGAATTGCATGCATCGAATTCAAAAGAAAATTTGAAATGAGGAATGGGAAAGCAACAATTTGCAATACACAAATGTAAATTAGAGGCAACAAGAAGCTGATGGATTCACCCAGCCCTAACCTTAAACTCCTCTGACTTTCTTCCGTGATGCTCAGTATGCTTCCTGCTACAAGAACAAGCAAGCAGTGCAGCTTCTGGGCAGAAACAGCTATTTTTCCCTCTTTGCCAATCCTCCGTGCCTGATCAGCCACCGTCAGCGGCTGGCGTGCCAGGCTCCAGAAATGACACTACGGCAGATCAACCAGCTGATTCGCATCTTAAGGCAGCTGAACCTGCGGGATGCCAAGAGGAAGCAACTTCCTGGTCAACAAAGGTGAGCCCCTGCCCCAAAAAACTGACCATTGCATCCTGACGGGGAGCATAGGCAGTCTCTGCCCTGGATGGGACAACTCGCCATGGTCAATTCGTCACGGTCAACTCACTGTGGTCCATGCCCCATTGTCCATAACCAACTCGCTGCGGGACAACTCATCATGGGACAACTCGCTGCGGAACAATTTAACAATTCAATTTCATTATTTAAATTACATTTTAAAAAATATTTTAGTTTTTGCCATTCACATTTCATTCTGCCCCTCCTTTTGCATCCTGGCTTTAATGATTCTATTCCACTATTTCTTTGATGCTAGTATAAGTCTTGTCCCGTGGCGAGTTGTCATAGATCCATCTCTGCCACCCAATCCATGAGGAGAAGGGAGCAAAATAGGGAAACAGTAGCCCAAAAGGAGTGGAATTTATGCATCTGGGAGATGGGGAGAGGGGGGTGCTTACTCCATTTTGGGCAGTGGTAGAATTCAAATATTTTCCCCACAGGTTCTGTGGCTGTGGCTTGGTGGGCATGGCAGGGGAAGGATACTGCAAAATCCCCATTCCCTCCCCACTCCTGGGGGAAGGATACTGCAAAATCCCCATTCCCACCTCATTCCAGGGGAAGGATACTGCAAAATCCCCATTCCCACCCCACTCCTGGGGAAAGGATACTGCAAAAACTCCATTCCCACCCCACTCTGGAGCCAGCCAGAGGTGGTATTTGCAGGTTCTCCAAACTACTCAAAATTTCCACTACCGGTTCTCCAGAACCTGTCAGAACCTGCTGGATTTCACCCCGGATTTTGGGCCAGTGGGAGAGGAAGTCCCTGAACTGAAATTCCTTCGCCTGGTCTCTGTTCTGTAGTAGAGGAGTTACAAAGGGTTGTGTTTAGGTGGGAAATCATCAAGATCCGATTTTCCCTAGAGCAAGATCAGAGCAAATGGAACCAGCCCAGCTGGACTCTGAGTCAAGGGTGGCAACCCAAGAATCTTAGTAGAGCAGCAGGATATTCAATGGATTTTTGCCTTGCATCATGCATAGTTTAATCAAAGTGTGATTAAGCCACCATAGCTTAGATCACTAGCCCAAACATGCTAAGCCGTTTGAAACCAATCACAATAGCTTAATGTAATGCTTCTCGATCTTGGCAATTTTAAGATGTGTGGGCCTCAACACTTATGACTGTATGACTGTAACCTTGTTGCTGGTATTCTTACGATTTATATTGACTGTTTCCTAATATGATTTGATTGCTTATTTGTTCCCTATGACTACCATTAAGCGTTGCACTTTATGATTCTTGACAAACCTATCTTTTCTTTTTATGTACACCGAGAGCGTATGCACCAAAGACAAATTCCTTGTGTGTCCAATCACACTTGGCCAATCAAGAATTCTGTTCCGTTCTATTCTGTTCCATTCTATTCCTATTCTACAGTCAAATTGATTTCTAAATACAGTACTGAATCTGGTGATGTTATTTATGGTATGGTATAGTCTTAGCTCTATTTCTTTTCTTTTATCTCACATTTGTAAATCTCTTGAATTGGAGGACATCACCATCACATCTGATGACAGAAAAAGTCAGTTGCAGGAAGCACAAAGACCTTCCTTCTGTATGCTCAGAATCCCTCTTTTAATTTCAGTGGATCATCTTCAATTTCCAAAATTCTGAGGGGAAGGGAAAAAACGTCCATATTTTCCACATTAGGCAGGATTTTAGATACAAAAGTAATTAAAACCATATACTCCATGGTCATATCAAAACTCATATAAAGAACGGTTGCAGGAATTGGGTATGTCTAGTCTAATTAAAAGAAGGACTAGAGGTGACATGATAGCAGTCTTCCAATATCTCAGGGGCTGCCACAAAGAAGCGGGAGTCGAGTTGTTCTCTAAAGCACCTGAGGGCAGGACAAAAAGTAATGGGTGGAAGACATTAAAGAGAGATCTAAACTAGAACTAAGGAGAAATTTCCTGATGATTAGAACAATTAACCGGTGGAACAACTTTCCTCCAGAAATTGTAAATGCTCCAACACTGGATGTTTTTAAGAAGAGATTGGATAACCATTTGTCTGAAAAGGGATAGGGTTTCCTGCCTGAGCCGGGGGGTTGGACTAGAAGACCTCCAAGAACCCTTCCAACTCTGATTTTTCTTGTTATAATTCTAAACTGCCTTTTTAAAGACAGCATACCAGATTTCAGTTTGGGATGAAGAAAGGTTTGTAACGCAGGGCAGGCTGTGTCAGGTTTCTTATCTGATAGAGATTGTCTGATTATCTGATGACTTGATTTAACTTGGTACCCCTCCCCCCTTTATCTTCTAGGAGTCGTTCAAGCAGTTCTTCCACAGAATCCCAAACTTCGGACCAGCACTGCCTCTTCTGCTTCCAGCTGAAACGTACTTCTGACCCACCCTGCGTGGGATGAAGCCCCAGAAAACCAAGAGGCCCAGCAGGAAGAGCTTAGCGTGGCCCCCGTTCCCCCCTATTTGGCTCCCTCCGATTCCCCTCCCACCGTTTCAGGGAAACCCAGGCTTGGCTCCCAAGCAGAGATGCAGTTAAGAATTCCTCACAATTCAGGAAAAGGCCTTAATGTCAGCATTGCCCTTCCCCAACCAGGTGCCCTCCAAAGGCAGAGGAGGATTAGGGAAGCTGAAGTCTTAGAGCAGCTGGAGGAAGGATTTAAACAAATTCTGCCATGCATTCAGAGTTGGGGTGGGGGGGGAGGCTGAGTTAATTTAGGGGAGAGAGGGAGAGGGGGAGACACACACACGCATGCACGCACAAACAGAAGTCCCTCACCCCCCCCCCCCAAGGCATCTGCATCCCTTCATTAACCTGCTTTTCATCCCCAGGAGCATAACAAATTAAAGTTTAATTTGTGTGTACTGTTTAATGGACTGCTAAATTGGCCACGCCCAAGCAATCACATGACCACCTAGCCACACCCACCCAGCCGGTCCAGGGCCCCCCAACAGTCTGAGGGACCATGAATTGCCCCCCCTGTTTTAAAAGTTTGAGGACCCGATTTAGAAACTTTGTTCTAAAAGGCACAGGTACCCAAACTTGGCAGCTTTAAGACTTGTGGACTTCAACTCCCAGAATTCCTGAGCCAACATGAGTCTAATGCAGGGGTCCTCAAACTTGGCAGCTTTAAGACTTGTGGACTTCAACTCCCAGAATTCTCCAGCCAGCTATGGTCTTCTAGTCCAGCCCCCTGCTCAAGCAGGACAACCTACACTATTTTCAGACAAGCGACTGTCCAGTCTCCTCCTCTTCTTCTTCTCTCTTCTTCAAATGAAATAACTACTGCCCAATAATCCCAGGATCTCAAACTGTGGGCTGGAATCACTCCGGATGTTGTGAACAATTTAGAAGAGAGTCCCACTTAACAAAAGAAAAATTAAAATTAAAAATTAAAAAAAAAAATTAGCCGGTTTTCCGAGGCAGAGAGGGAGCCTTATCTGCATTTATACATCGTGGCTTAGTTTGAGAAGCCTTTGCGACAGAGACTAAAGCTTGTAAGGAAAAACGATGAGCCCTTTGTGATGACCTTAGCCACGCTATTAAAAAGGTGGTCTCCTGGAGGTTGCCCTTGATGTCTTATTTTAGCATTTAAAGAAAACAAGAGAATTTCCTGACTCCTGGAGGATGGGGGTTAAACACACATGCCGCACTTGGATTTACATCCCTGCATTAGCACAAAACTCTCAAATCGGACTCCCATGAAAATGCATCCCAAACGCACGAGAATTCCTCCAAAACCCTCTCCTCCTTTGAAAGGAAGGCAAAAATCTTTTTTCTGTCATGAAAACAGTGGAGCAAACTGTTGCAGGGGACAGTCTCTGCCTGATGGCTACCATGAAGCTCCCTAGTTTTGCATCTGTAGTAGGAAGGGGGGGGGGCTTTGGGCCGAGCTGCTCTAAAATCAGCCGGACACACAGGACCACCTGCCATAAGAACCAGGCTCAGCCATGACCTGGGACTTGCAAGCCGGTCTCTGAGGGAAATTCATCCCACGGTTCTGCTGCCAGATCGGAGAGTGGGAACTTCTGTAGGAGGAGATCTTTTCAGGTTCAATTATGGTGCAAGATGCAACTTGGCTTGAAAAAAAACGAGTCTTCCCAATGGAGCATGGTATAGGGCTGTGATGGCGAACCTATGGCACGGGTGCCACAGGTGCCACATGGAGCCATATCAGTGGGCACGTGAACGTTGCTGTAGCTTAGCTCCAGCATGCATGCGTGTACCGGCCAGCTGATTTCTGGGCCTTCCGGTCCCACTGGAAGTTGGAAAATTGGCTGTTTCAATCCTCTGGAGGGCCTCTGGGGTGTGTGTGTGTGTGTGTGTGTGGAAGGCTGTTGTTGCCCTCCCCAGGCTTCTAGAAAGCCTCTGGAGCCTGGAGTGGGGGAAAAACAGGCCTGCCGGGCCCACTGTGCCATCACGTGCTAAAAGCGAGGGCAGGGCGCATTGAATTATGGGTGTGGGCATACACGTGGGCGACCTCCATGCGCTTCCCTCACTTTTGGCACACGACGGCAAAAAGGTTAGCCATCATTGGTATAGGGTCTCCTGCTTGGCCCAAGGATTGGACTAGAACAGGGTCTCCAACCTTGGCAACTTTTATGACTTGTGGACTTCAATCCCAGAATTCCTCAGCCAGCTTTGCTGGCTGAGGAATCCTGGGAGTTGAAGTCCACAAGTCTTAAAAGTTGCCAAGGTTGGAGACCCCTGATCTAGAAGACCTTCAAGGTTCCTTCCACCTCTGTCATTCTGAGTCTTTGGCCGTGCGGAGTAGACATTTTGGGTAGTCCAATACAGTGGTGGGTTGCTACCGGTTCACCCCGGTTCTGGCAAACCGGTAGCAGTAGCAGCGAGAGACTCCGCCCACCTGCGCAGTGTGTGCGTGCCCACAAGCAAACCAGTAGTGACGGGTTTTGAAACCCGCCCCTGGTCCAATACCTGTAGTTGGAGCCTGTTTAGAAAAGGCCAGCTGCCTTCTGAAGGGAGAGTCAATTTCAGCAGGATTGGGAGATGAAGCATTGCAGGGTAGGCCCCGTCCTTGGATGTACGACAATGGGCGTCCCAAAGAGTAGGGAACTGTAACATCACCCCACTCCATCCACCATCTGCGTGGTTTGGAATCCTTCTGGGCTTGCTCTTGGGAAAGGCTGCTGCAGGAGTACATTTTGAAATAACTTCCTCTGTGGACAGCCATCGTTCGATATTTGAGGGGCTGTCAGTACAGAGAAGAGGGGGTTGACCTATTCCCCAAAGCCCCTGAGGGTAAGACAAGCAGAATGGAAAAGTTATGAAAGAATAGAGTGTAACCTAAAAGTAAGGAGAAATTTCCAGTCAGTGGGAACAATTCAACAGTGGAAGGGCTTGCCTCCAGAGCAGGGGTGAAATGTAAATGTGTTACTACCGGTTCTGTGGGCGTGGCTTGGTGGTGGTGGGTAATGTGACTGGGTGGGTGTGGCCAACTTTTTTTAAAAAAACTTTTCAAAGCATTTTTTCTAATGCTTTGAAAAGCCTCCCTGCCGATCAGGAAACTCAGCTGGGATCATCAGAGACTTTTCAAAGCATTTTTTTTACCACCTCTTCGGCCAAGAGGTTGCAGAAGAAAATGCTTTGAAAAGCCTCTGACGATCCCAGCTGAACCGTGTGATCATCAGAGGCTTTTTTTTCTTTTAAAAACATTTTTTTGATGGAAGAGGTTGTAGAAAAAATGCTTTTAAAAGTAAAAAAAAAAAAAGCCTCTGATGATCCTGCAGCTCAGCCGGTCATGGTGGGGGTGGGGGGATGGTGGGCAGGGATTTTTGCTACCGGTTCTCCGAACCACCCGCCATCGCTACCGGATCGGGCGATCCGGTCCGAACCGGGAGCTTTTCACCCCTGCTCCAGAGGTTGTGGGTGCTCCATCCTGGAGGTCTTAGATTGGACAGCCATTTGTCTGGCCCCATGGCATAGGGCAGGCATGGCCAAGGTTCGGCCACTTGTGGGCTTCAACTCCCAGAATTCTCCAGCCAGCTAATTCTGGGAGTTGAAGCCACAAGTCTTAAAAGTTCCCAAGGCTGGACACCCCACCTGGTACAGGGTCTCCTGCTTGAGGAAAGGGTTGGGCTAGAAGACTCCTTTCCAATTCTGCTATTCTGCATTGGGGAAAGGAAGAACAACAGAATAACAGAGCTGGAAGGGACCTTCGAGGTCTTCTAGTCCAACCCCCTGCTCAAGCAGGAGATCCTATTGGTAGAAATCCCATTCTTAGGATCCTGTTTTGGGGCTTCACTTACTGGTAGCAGCAAGAACCACTTTAGCTTTGCAAATAAGACATTTTCATCTCACCAGCTCCAATACTCTTTCAAGTGTAAACCCAGGGCCAGATCATCTCAACTACTCCAAACCAGATTTTGCTTGCGTATCTTTCAGAGCAGAGACAACCTTTTTGCTAATGACTTTAAATTAAACTGAGCTCCTTCACATGGTCCTTTAGGACAAGGTTCCCCAATCCATGGGCCACAGCCAACTACGGCTGTGAGTCGTTGGGCAGAGTCGGTGTGCATGCATGCACTCAAACTGCCTGAGCAGTGAGCCGGCTGGCACTTACACGCACACGCGATGGCCTGCCGCTCACTCCAGGGCTGCCCAGTTTCCCCTTCCCCTCCACCAGCCAAGCCACCAAGCTGCCAAGGTTGGGGACCCCTGAACCCCACTTGGAATTCTCCTGGTGTCTTCTCCCACTTGGCGTTTTATTTTGAAAAAAAAAAAAAACCACGTAATTTTTATTAAAGATTTTTAAAAGAAGATAAAATTAATACAAAGATGAAGTGAAAGGGGGGAGAAATCAAAGATAAAATTAAAGATGCAAGAAAAAGGGAAAGCGAAAGGAAAGGAAAATAGAAAAGAAAGGAAAAAGAGAGAGAAAGAAGCGGCTTTCGATCTCCTTTACAGGAATTTTAAATACAATTATGAATCAATCTAGGCCTCTATGGTAATTCTCTTCTTTTTATAATCGATCCTACTTTTCACAATCATGCTTGGTTTTTTCCCCCCACCCTGCCGCTTTAGATTTTGAAACTATGATTTCCATGGCTTAAAAATGGAGAGACAGCAAGCCAAGTCGTTTGTTGCCAGGGGCGCACTGGAGTGCCCGTGGAGCTCCTTACAAAACTCAAGCTCACATGTGGTTGCCACATGGAAGCTCTGCCAGGCTGCCCATCAGACAAGGGAAAGGGAGAGCAAAGAAAAAAGGGAGGAAACTCTACAAATGGGAGAGGCAGGAGGCGTTTGGGCAACCCGAATGCTTTGGCACTGGGTGTGTAATGGGAAGGTTGGTTTGGCAATTGGGAAAACCTGTCACCCTTTCGCTGCAATTCTGTGAAAAGGCCCCAGCATTGGACAAACGCATGCCTCCCTCTTCTGAAGCGTCAAGAATGCCGTGTTAAATGGTAAAAGAACAACAAAATAAAAGTCCCTTTTTGAACATGGGATTCTGGCGGTTTCCCCACAGCAGGGGTCTCCAACCTTGGTGACTTTAAGACTTGTGGACTTCAACTCCCAGGGTTCCTCAGCCAGCTGAAGAACTCAGGGAGTTGAAGTCCACAAGTCTTAAAGTCGCCAAGGTTGGAGACCCCTGACCTAGGAAGTTGAAGCTGGTTGCCAATACAGGTAGTCCTCGGTTTACAAACGTTTAGTTTAGTGACCGTTCAGAGTTACAATGGAACTGGGGGTGAGGGGAAAGAGACTGGTGACCAGTCCTTGCACTTACAACTGCTGTTTTGGACACGTGGTCAAAATTTGGCCGCGTGGCAATCAGCAAATATTTATCGCAATTGCAGCCTCCTGGGTTCCTGGGGTGACCGTTCGTAGCCTCGGCAGCCGGCAGACAAAGTCAGTGGGGAAAGTTGGATTTGCTGAATGACTGTGTGATTCGTTTAACAACTGTGGCAACAATGGTTGTGGAGTCAGGTGCGAGTCACGTAACAACTGCCCTGCTTTGCAGTTGCGATTGTCACCTTGTGAGCATGCAGCCTATTTCAGTGGAAGCGAATAAACCGGCCGACTCTGGACACGAAGCAAGGCTCCCGTGTTTCCAGCTGAGCCTGGAGTCCTTCAGCTTCTACCCATGTTTCTGGGCGATAAACGAAAGGGAGCCCCAGGAAGACCATCGCTTTGCTGCAAGCTCCCTTTGCTCTACCAGCAGCCCACAAGGTAAAGCACTGGGACAGAGAGGCAGTTTCAATAGAGCACTGCAAGGGTCCAAGGGAGGCTTCCCTCCCAGGAAGGAAAGAGACAGACGTGGCCCCATGCTCCTCTGGGCAAAGAGCCAGAGAGGAGGACTCCGCAACCCATTCAACCACTCCGGCCCATGAAAGCCAGAGAGCCGCAGGAGCAAGATGGGCAGCAGACAAATTGACTTCACAAAAACGGCAGTGATTGGCTTGAAAACGCTTAACTGCAGTGCTTCACCTGACAATCGCAGTGATTTGCCTGACAACTGCAGTGTTTTGCTTAACATATGCAGTGATTCATTTAACATCTGCAGTGATTCAATTGACACCTGCAGTGATTCACTTAACTGCAGTGATTTACTTAACACCTGCAGTGATTTACCTGACAACTGCAGCAGAAAAAGGTTGTAAAATGGAGCAAAACTCACTTAACAGCCGCCTTGCTTAGCAGTGGAAATTTTGGGCTCCATTGTGGTTGTAAGCTGAGGATTCCCTGTACTCCTCAGTTCCTCCTTGGAAACAAGGGTGCAAGAAGAGGCTTTTTCCTGGACATCCTACAACATTCTATGCAAGGCACAATTTATTGGATGGGGCCCTGGAACCAGGTTTTATTTCAAATCAGTCTCACTCCTTACTGCAGGAAAACTGTCCTGTGTCCACACAGGTGTGCATCTCCTAGCACTGTGCAAAGTTTACTGCGAGTCCACAACTCCAGGCACAAGCCACTGCTGCCATCTATTGGTAAGAATAAGCCATCTCTCACTTCTTTTTGTATCTCTCTTGCTATACAGAAAGAGCCCCGTGGACCAGTTTGCTGAAAGGAGCAGTAATAGGCTTTAAAAAAAAGTGTTTCTCAACCTTGGTAGCTTGAAGATGGGTGGACGTCAACTCCCAGAATCCCCCAGCCAGCAACGCGGGCTGGGGGATTCTGGGAGTTGACGTCCACCCATCTTCAAGCTTCCAAAGTTGAGAAACACTGCTTTAAAAGATTATATATTATAAAATAATAAATACATGCAACAAAAGGCAGCTAATCTTGGAGTCACGTTGCGGAGGGAGGGAGGGAGGACAGGGTTTAAGTCCCCCCCCCCAAAAAATCTGCCAATAACTTCAACGGCTGCAGAACACGAACATTTTTTATAAAACTTTCTTAATTATTCAGTGAATATACAAAAATACACTTCTTCAGCTTCACAGCTTGAAGGAAACTCTGACATGGGTCTCTATGCTTCAGAGAAGGTCGGCAAACCCAAGTCCAGGCACCAAAGGATCTAATCCAAAGCGGGAGGGCTCAGTCCAGATTCCTGTTGGTACCCCAAAGAATTTATAGGGTTTCAGGCTCCCCTCCCCGCATCGTTTCCATCGGGTTCAAGTGCATTTCAGCACCAAAAACACAGATAGCTCAGTCCTGAAATTGTTAATCCAAAGCCAAATATTGGCCCTGTTAGTTTCAGAATCCAAGCCCTTTTAAAAAAAAAATGAATCTGCTCCTACATTTGTCAAATGAGTCAATTCCAGGGAAGCAATTACAGCTCAGCATCTTTGAAAAAAAGAGGGTAATTTTCCAGGGGCAGGTGAGGCGAGGAAGAAAGTAAACACCTGCCAGAGGACAGGTAAGCCTCTTCAGTTTCTCCAGCGTCCGTGCTGCAGTTGGAAACTCCCTTCCTCCCAAAGGACATGCTAATTCATTCAAGCATCCTACCCTGCAAAGATTGAAGACTTTTTCCGTGTCTTGGTAAAAATTATTGGTTCACTCTGATCTCCTCGGATAATCTCAAGACTTTAGAGGCCCGTCGAAAGAAGCCAAATGTTGCAATGTCACTGGACAGAAGGCCTTCGAGAAGTACATGTTTTGGAGGGGAGAAGACTCCGTCCCCCCGCTGTGAACTTTTCATCATACCAAGTTTCCATTCTCTCTTCTCTTCCGCTCGGTTAGCACAGAACATCCTCAAAAAGTTAGGCAACCGCCAGCCACCGCACTTCACTTCTGTCAAGAGTGCCCTCAAGGAGACCGGCCATCCGTGTCAAGTCATCTGGGGCCTTCCTTGCCGGTCAGCTGGAGATCATCTGGCCTGGGAATGATCACTGAAGATGGCCAGTCAGAAAGTGCTCTCCAGCAAGCAGTGGCAGCCGCAACCCGTGGGACAAACTTCCTGGGTGCGGAACCATTCCATCATGTGGCTGGTGTGCCCTCCGTGGCCGCAGGTCAGACAGAAGTTGGAAGAGCCCCGCACGGCCACGTGGCAGATGGCACACTGGAAGGCAAAGCCTTTGCAGATGGCGCACTGAATGCCGCGCACTTCGCTGCGGCAGTAGCTGCAGAAGACGCCAAACTCTGCCAGGGAAGCAAGAGAGAGGGGGGGTGATTGGAGGGGGTGTCACAATTAAGCCCTAGTAAAATAAAGGGGGGGGGGGCGCAGTAAGACCCAAACACTTAAAGGAGAAATGATACAAATGTGCTTTGAAAACAACCACTAACAATCCCTTTTCCTTCTGAAACAGTATTTATATGAGTCAGCCGTGTGCGGCGGAAGCCAAAAAAGCCAATGCAGTCCTAAATTGCATTAACAGAGGGATACAATCAAGATCAAGGGAGGTTCTAATACCACTCTGTAAAGCCTTAGTAAGACCACACCTAGAGTACTGCATCCAGTTTTGGTCACCACACTATAAAAAAGATGTTGAGACTCTGGAAAGAGTGCAGAGAGGAGCAACCAAGACGATGAGGGGACTGGAGGCTAAAACATACGATGAAACAGTTGCAGGAACTGGGCCTGGCTAGTCTAGTGAAGAGAAGGACCAGGGGAGACAGGAGAGCAGTCTTCCAATATTTGAGGGGCTGCCACAGAGAAGAAGGGGTCAAGCTGTTTTCCAAAGCACCTGAAGGCCAGACAAGGAATAATGGATGGAAACTGAACAAGGAGAGATTCAACCTAGATATAAGGAGTAATTTTCTGACTGTGAAAACAATCAATCCGTAGAACAGAAGTTGCCTTTGGAAATTGTGGGAGCTTCATCACTGGAAGCTTTCAAGAAGAGACTGGACTGTGTAGGATCTCCTGCTTGGGTGGGGGGTTGGACTAGATGACCTACAAGGTCCCTTCCAGCTCTGTTAATCTGTATACAGCTGCCCAACTGACACCCAGCAACTGTGCAGGGTCAAGGACAACCCGCCACAGACAACTTACTGCGAGACAAAACACAATTCACCACAGGACAGCTCACCATAGCCATTTCAATCCGCTGCAGAACAAGAGTTCCACTAATATCGAAGAAATGGTGGAATATAATCATTAAAGAAAGGATGCCAAAGGAGGGACCAAATGAAATGTGAATTTCTAATTATTCTAAATAATGAAACTGAATTGTTGAATGGCATGATGTCCTGTGGCGAGTTGGCCTTGGTGAGTTGTCCCATTCTGACTCTACCAGTGGTGGGTTCCTCCCGGTTCCGCCTGGTTCCACCGAGCCAGTAGCGGTGGCGATATGACGTCACCAAACCGGTTCTGCCCCCACGCGTTATTCTTACCTTTTATTTGGCCCCACCCCCAATCTATTGCTGCCTCCCGAGTCTCAGCTGATCGGCTAGAAGGAAAATAGCTGTTTAAACTCTTGCTGTGGGGTTTCAAAGGGCCGCCCTACAGCTGATCAGTGGTACAAGGCAGTTTCGTGGTAGACCGGTGCCTCCAAAAACAAATGAGTAGACGGGTGCCAGCAAATATAAATGGGTAGACCACTGCCTCTAAAAACAAATGAGTAGGTACCTATTTTCAGGTATGGTGGACTTGTCCCAGGGTAATTGAATTCTGGAAACTTATTCAGAGGAGGCTGCTAGAAATCACTAGATATAAATTGCAACTGAAACCGGAATATTACCTATTAAATATTAGGCCAGACAAGATAGGAACGAGTAAATGGTGTTTAATTGTATATATTACAACTGCAGCAAGAATATGTCTCACCCAAAATTGGAAGGGGAAAGACCTACCGTCAGAAGACTTGATCTTAGGGAAAATTATTGAATATGCAGAAGCCGATAGGCTAACGAGAACTTTGAGAGATCAAAAAGAATCCGCATATTTTCAATGTTGGGACCAATGGTATACTTGGCTAAATAATAGAATAAAAAGAGGATAAGGTTAGCGTAGCTTTTATTTCTTATTTGTGTATTTGGACTGAAGATAATGTATTGTGTAAGGTTCTCACCGCGATCTATATGTTGTTATATATTTTGTTTGCAAAGAAATAAATAAAAAAATAAAAATAAAAAAAATAAAAATAAAAACAAATGAGCAGACCGGTACAGCTCTGCAAGCCGTTAAAGCCTGGTAGACCAGTACCTCTGCTAAATCCTAAAGAATTGTCACACGACCATCAAGCCACGCCCACAAAATAAGCCACGCCCACAGAACCGGTAGTAAAAAAATTTAGAACTCACCCCTGATCTGCACATACTCTCCTCAACAACAGATGCCCTGTTCAGCAATACAACCACGTCTGGGACACGAAGGTCTTTCTTCCCAAACTCAGCCTTACAGGTAGAAGTGTTGGAGGTGACCAGGCTGAGCCCGAGGGAGGGGGCAAATGCATTCAACTTGCAAGAGATCTATGGCCCAGCCCACCTTGAATGCCTCTCTTATCTCCCACTCATTTCCCTTGGCCGTTAGTAGTTCAGGCTCTTGCAATTAAGCTTGCAATAAAACTTTGTATTTGTTTGAATTGCCCGGATCTCCTGATTTTCCCAGCGCTTGACAAGCAGACAAAACAGGGAGTGCCTCGTTGCAAAAATTGTTATGCAAGGCTGAACAAATGAATCATCCTCTACGAAGTTTCTCTGATTTCCACAATTGGGAACGGGGTCCCTGGGGGTTTAAGGCTTGTGGAAAGGGTCACTCGGGGGGCTTCAGTCAGAGACCCCCCCACCCCCTCAAGGCATCTCCGTGATTTTTCCCTGATCTTGAAAAAAGGCAGGATGGGGCTTTGGAGAGGATCAGCATGTAGGGAAACAGCTCACACATTCCAACATCTGAGAAAGGAAACCGCTTGCTTACACTCTCAGGAAGGCCAGAGGTTGCTCGATGCACCCCTGGAGCTCAGTGCCCGCTTCCCATTCCGGTTTGAGGGATGGGCTCTCAGGACACCCTTTTGGCCTAGCTGAATCCACCAATCCTCGGCTCCCCCGACAAAAAGGAAGCATCTCACCAGGCCAGATGCTCTCCAACAACAGGAAATACTGTAGCTGGGTTCAAGTCAAGTCAGTGTTTATTATGGTCAGGGTGGATTTGATTTAAATCACATCGATTTAAATCACGATTCAAATCACTAGTAAAAAGGCTTGATTTAAATCAACTCGATTTAAATCATAATTTTTAAAGAGCAACTGTCATCTCTGCTGTGAAATTGCGTGAATGCATCAATGCAGTGCATGTTATCTCAGCTTCCAGAGCTCGGATTCATTGAATGAGTTTACCAAAAATGTAAATATTGCAGAATATACAGCCTCATGCTACATAACTAAGCTCCAGTTCTTGCTGAATAAACTAAATTGTTAATGTATCTTAAATAGAAAACTATCCTTATCTAAGATAAAGATAAAATTTTATCTTTATTTTAGAGTTTTATTCCAAAAGCATTTTATTAAAATAAATTTGATAAAAATAAAAATAAAAAAAATCCGATTTAAATTTTTAAAAAATTGATTAAAATTTTAAAAAAAAAAAAATCATTGATTTTTATCCACCCTGATTACAGTCAAAGAACAGAGCAAGTTCAAAACACTCAAGAATTATCCAGTTAAAAAAAATTCCTGAATAAAATAATAAATAACGAATAAAATCTATATTAAAATCACAATTTGGCATCCAATCGGTCAGTTGCACACAAAAATAAAAACCCAGCATGGCCTAACTATAATATTTATTTTATTAAATTTATTTTATTAAATTTATATACCGCCCTTCTCCCCGGGGGGACTCAGGGCGGTGAACAGCCATAAATAAAAAACATATGTACAAAATTTAAAAACCAAATAAAACCGAATTAAACATTGGCCCCAATACTTTAAAATCCCAATTTACAATATTGAAATATTAAAATATTAAAATCCCCAAATTAAAATTTTTACAATTAAAATTTCTAAATTCTTTTACGACAGAAGGGGAAAAGGGAAGAATTAGGCCAGGCCCGCCTGGTGGAACAGGAAAGTTTTTAACTCACGGCGGAAGGCACGAAGATCCGGGATCCTCCGTAACTCTGGGGGGAGCTCGTTCCAGATAGTGGGTGCCCCCACAGAGAAGGCTCTCCCCCTGGGGGCCGCCAGCCGACATTGTTTGGCCGACGGCACCCGGAGGAGCCCCTCTCTATGGGAACGTACCGGTCGGTGGGAGGCTATTGGTGGTAGTAGGCGGTCCCGTAAGTACCCGGGTCCTAAGCCATGGAGCGCTTTAAAGGTGGTAACCAACACCTTGAAGCGCACCCGGAAGACCACCGGGAGCCAGTGCAGCTCGCGCAGGAGGGGAGTAACATGGGAGCGCCATGTCGCTCCCATCACCACCCGCGCGGCCGCACTCTGCGCCAGTTGGAGCCTCCGGGTGCTCCTCAAGGGGAGCCCCATGTAGAGAGCATTACAATAGTCCAGGCGAGAGGTGACGAGGGCGTGAGTGACCGTGTGTAACGAGTCCCGATCCAGAAAGGGACGCAACTGGCGGATCAGGCGAACCTGATGAAAAATCCTCCCGGTCACGGCCGTCAAATGCTCCTCAAAAGACAGCCGCGAATCCAGGAGGACGCCCAAGTTGCGCACCCTCTCTGCCGGGGCCAATGATTCACCCCCGATAGTCAGCGATGGTACCAGCTGGCTATATCGGGACGTCGGAAACCACAGCCACTCGGTCTTGGATGGGTTGAGTCTGAGCCTGTTCCTCCCCATCCAGATCCGCACGGCCTCCAGACACCGGGACATCACTTCAAGGGCATCGTTGGGGTGGTCTGGGGTGGAGATGTACAGCTGGGTGTCATCAGCGTACTGGTGATATCTCACCCCAAAACCACGGATGATCTCGCCCAGCGGCTTCACATAAATGTTGAACAGGAGGGGCGAGAGGACCGACCCCTGAGGCACCCCACATATAAGGGGTCTCGGAGTCGACCTCTGCCCCCCTGTCAACACCGACTGCGACCGGTCGGAGAGAAAGGAGGAGAACCACCGTAACACAGTGCCTCCCACCCCTAACTCTTCCAACCGGTGCAGCATGATACCATGGTCGATGGTATCAAAAGCCGCTGAGAGATCTAACAGGACCAGGACAGAGGAACAACCCCTGTCCCGGGCCCTCCAGAGATCATCAACCAACGCGACCAATGCCGTTTCCGTGCTGTACCCGGGTCTGAAACCCGACTGGAACGGATCCAGATACGTCGTTTCATCCAGGTACCGGGGAAGCTGTTGCGCAACCACACTCTCAACAACCTTCGCCAAAAAGCGAAGGTTGGAGACCGGACGATAATTTACCAACATTGCTGGGTCCAGGGAAGGCTTCTTGAGGAGAGGCCTCACCACCGCCTCTTTCAAGGCGGCGGGAAAGTCACCCTCACCCAGCGAAGCATTTATAATCCCCTGGAGCCAGCCTCGTGTCACCTCCCGGGAAGCCAGTACTAACCAGGAGGGGCACGGGTCCAATAAACAAGTGGTCGCGTTCAGCCTGCCCAGAATCCTGTCCACGTCCTCAGGGGTCACAGGATCAAACCCAGTCCAGATAACACTCACAAGACCTGCCCCTGTCTCTCTCCCCGGGACTACCCAGTCGGAGTCCAAGTCTTCCCGAATCTGAGTGATTTTGTCATACAGATACTGAACAAAATCCTCAGCTCTACCCTCCAAGGGGTCCTCCCGCGCTTCCTGATGAAGTAGGGAGCGGGTCACCCTGAAGAGGGCGGCTGGGGGATTATCTGATGACGCAATAAGAGCAGCAAAATAGTTACATTTAGCTGCTTTTATCGCCACTAAGTAATTCCTAATATGGGATCTCACTAGTGTCCGGTCAGATTCAGAACGACTGGTTCTCCAACTACTCTCTAGGCGTCGTTTCCGGCGCTTCAACTCCCTCAACTCCTCAGAAAACCAAGGAGCCAATTGAGATCGGCGCCGGGTCAGAGGCCGCAAAGGCACAACCCGATCCAGAGCACCCGTAGCCGCCCTATCCCAGGCGGCCACCAGGTCTCCGGTCGAGGCGTGTGCCAGAGCCTCAGGAAATGGCCCAAGCTCCATCTGGAACCTATCAGGTTCCATCAGGCGCCTGGGGCGGAACCAACTAACAGGCTCCGCCTCCCTGCGGCAGAATAGAATATCAAACTGTGAGGCCCATAGTCGTTAGATACTAAAGTGCAAGAGGATTCGATGCATGAGTTGTGTAAAATAGCTGTGATGGATTAATCGCCTGTTTCCGACGAATCCCCAGTGCTGCTGCGTAGAAACTAGCCACCTGCCAGAGTTCGTACTCTAAGCCCCTGCTTCTCTTTCTCCCCTGTTGCTCTGTGGCTGAGCACCATGTGAGTTCAGGCCAATATGGTTTATTCAATAAAACCTGGTTAAAAGGCCCAGTGCAGCCGCACACAGGATCCCGCTGCTCTTTGTTTCAGCTGAACGAAGGCCAAGCTTGAAAGGCTCAAATATATTTGGAGCTAAAGAAAAATCCTAAGAACTATCTCCAGAGGAAGAGAGCAGAGTCCATGGCACATCTTCACGGTGGCTGGGTCTGATGCCACTGCACAGCCTGGAAAGTATAGACGCCTCTGGGCCGGGCAATCTGAATTCTGGCCTCCTGCCCTGAATGGAGCACCAAACGATGCTGCCACCAGAAAGTTTTCAGAGTGAGGAAATGGGGGAGAGGCGGGGGAAGGGAGACCTCCAGGGCCTTCCCGGTTTCATGGCAGACAGTCCAGGGGTCAGAAGGAAACCCCTTCCCCACAGAGCCCAAATGCAAAACAGCCGGACCCTCTTCTCCCCTTCTTGGTGGCCTGCCCGTTCCTGCATCTGAATCTAGGAGAGGACCCTCCCTCTGCTGGAATGTAATCACTGGAGGAAGGGAGTCTTTGGTATGCAGGAAGAAAGCCAAGGTGGACTGGCAGTTTTTACAGATTAACAGAGTTGGAAGGGACCTTGTAGGTCATCTAGTCCAACCCCCCGCCCAAGCAGAAGACCCTACTACACCATTTCTGACAGACGGCAGTCCAGTCTCTTCTTGAAAGCCTCCAGTGATGAAGCCCCCACAACTTCCGAAGGCAACTTCTGTTCCATCGGTTGATTGCTCTCACTGTCAGAAAATTTCTCCTTATTTCCAGGTTGAATCTCTCCTTCTTCAGTTTCCACTCATTATTCCTTGTCTGGGTGCTTTGGAAAATAGCTTGACCCCTTTCCTCCTCTCTGCGGCAGCCCCTCAAATATTGGAAGACTGCTTTCCTGTCTCCCCTGGTCCTTCTCTTCACTAGATTAGCCATGCCCAGTTCCTGCAACCATTCATCATATGTTTTAGCCTCCAGTCCCCTCATCATCCTGGTTGCTCTTTTCTGCACTCTTTCTAGAGTCTCAAAGTCTTTTTTATAGTGGTGACCAAAACTGGATGCAGTACTCTAGGTGTCGTTTTACTAAGTTCACACGGGAGATATAATAAATTTGCAGATTTGTGCTTTAGCCTGGCAAGATTCCTGTCAATAAAGCTACTATTCTGAAATATCTCTTCTTCTAGGTTCCTTGGGAATGACTGATGCTCTCTCTTATTTGAATGGCTCCCTCCATAAGCATCCCTGTTCAGCAGAGTCTAAAGGGGAAGAGATGGAAGAGAAGAACAGCTGGCTGGCTGGCTGGGGAGCCGCTGAACTGGAACTGCCGGGGCCTTCTTTTCCCTTGAGGAGGGCAGGTCCTTCCAGGGGGCCAAGACCTCTCACAAGAAGAGGACTGTTGTGGTCCACCAGCAGCCTGCGGAGCTGGCAGTGGAGTCAGACAGTGAGGAGGCTGGGGAAGAACATGGGCAAGTCCCGGAGTCAAGGGAAGGCCCGGACGAAGGCTCTGCATCGGAGGCAGAGATGAGGCCAGGGCCATCTGGGAGTGATGCGCGGACTCCGGAGCCTCCAGAGTCGGACATCAGAGAGGCAGAGGAACAGGAGGAGCCTGTTCCTAGTGCGCGCATGCGCAGAGCTGCCAGAAGGCAAGAGCAGCTAAAGCAAAAGGGACAACTCGGGAGTAAGGTCAGGAGATGATTGGCCCCTCCCAGAAGGCTTAAAAGAGGAGCAAAGGCATGTGGGCCCTTTGCAGGAAAGCAACGTTGTTAATTCTGTTCCCAGTCGGCATCTCTGTTTGATTCTGGACTCTGTGTGGCTTTGCCAAGTAGGTCTTTGGCAGCGTGTCAAGGGAGATAAAGGTGGGTGATTATCCTGAAGGACTTCTCCCGAAGGACTTTTTGCAACTAATTGGGACTCAGCTGTGAATGAATGTAATTCACAGCTGTTGCAGTAGAAGAGGTTTTTGGGACTACACGTTTGTTTCAATGACTCAGGAAGCCTAAGTCACAACAAGGACTACTTACTGGGGACCCAGAGGCTTCAACTCACCAATTCCTTTATGAGGCTCGGGGGGGCAGGAAACAAACTTGAGGACTTCAGCACGTTTCTCTCGCAGGCCCCAGCGATACAGGATTTCTCCGTAGCACTTCTTAAAGTCGTCAAACTGCTGCGTGTTGGCAGGATCCAGAAGCCTGGAGGATGAAATCCACAAATGGGCCTTTCGGTCCCTGATCGGGTTGCCAAGGCTACCCGTGCCTGACTAGTTTTCTCTTTGACCGGTTCCTGTCCTTCTGCACGAGTGAACGAGCTTTAGCAGTTTTCTTTTCTACGCACTTGCTTATATAGGTAGTCCTCGACTTACAACGGTTCGTTTACTGACTGCTCAAAGTTACAAGGGCACTGAAAAAAGTAACTTATGACCGTTTTTCACAGTTACAACCTTTGCGGCATCCCCCCCACCCCACCCTGGCTCATGTGATCAAAATTCAGATGCTTGGCAACCAGTTGATGCTTATGACCGTTGCTGTGTGCCAAGGTTAGGTGATCCCCTTTTGTGAACCTTCTGACAAGCAAAGTCAATGGGGACGCCTGATTCGCTTAACAACCAGGTTACTTAACTTATCAATTGCAATGACTCACTTAACAACTGTGGCAAGAAAGAATGGGGCAAAACTCACTTAACCAGTGTCTCACTTAACAACAGAAATTTTGAGCCCAAAACTGTGGTCGTAAGTTGAGGACCACCTGTATTTTTATTTAGGAGCTTTATGAATTGGCCTTTGAGAAATTATTTAATTGTAAAACCTGTCAGTTGCTGCAATGAATGTTATGCAGTGAGTCCTCCACTTATGATCACAACTGGGACCAGAATTTCCATTCTTAAGCAAGGTGGTCGTTAAATGAATTGCGCCTGATTTTACGACCTTTTCGCCATGGTTGTTAAGCGAATCATTGCAGTTAAGTGAATTGCGTAGTTAAGTGAATCCAGCTTCCCCCATTGTCTTTGCTTGTCAGAAGCCGGCTGGGAAGGCTGAAGGGTCAGATGATCTCCTGACCCTGGGACACCGCAACAGTTGTATGTGCATGCCAGTTGCCAAGGGTCTGAATTTTGATCACATGACCAAAGGGAGGTTGTGATGGTCTTAGGAGCAAGGACCGGTCATACGTCGTCACTTTTTTCAGTGCCGCTGTAAAGGAACAGTTGCTAAATGGACAGTTTAGTACTTCCTATAAGCATTTGAAGTTTTTCTGGAGATCAAATGACAAGACTACCATGAACTGTGGGGAGAGGGAATGAAGTTGGGGAACTGAAAGTAAGTGCTGTATCTTCCTAAGACGCTGCCTCAAGGTCACCCAACTGGAAGGAGGGGGCAGCATACCAAACTATGCTTGGACTGACCGTTAGGAAAACATCCTGTCTGAACCTGACCGGTTGCACAGGGGTGTGAAATGAGTGACAGTTAAGAGAGGAAAAAGTTGAATTTAGGGATTTTGGCTTGCGATTTTCAGTTCTGGCTTTGCATTATTGCAATACGCTTGATCTCACATTTTCTAGCTTACCAAGAAGTAGGTTGCGGTCTACTTTGTTGTCACAGCATTTTGCTGGCCTACTAATTTAATCACTTTGCCAAAGAATGAAATAAGATTGGTTTGGCACAATCTGTTTTTAACAAACCCGTGCTGGCTACTAGTTATAACTTTGTTTCTAGATGTTCACATATCTGTTTTTTAATTATTTTTCCCCAGTATCTTCTATTCTCAACAAATGGAGCCAAGGATAGTTTTTATTTAGAAGTTTAAGTTGTGGCAGGTCTGACAGGAGGAAGCTCGGCCTCTTCAGTCATCTGGTCTTTCATGCTGTTTAGAAGGAACAGCTTTGAATTGAGGATCTTCTCGCGTAATTAAAACAAAAACTGGACTGGGGTGAGATTTGGGTTACCGTCATTATGTCAACAAAGTGGGTAATTTTTATCTAATTGGTTTACCAAAATGTAGATGCAGGATCTACCAGTTGCCAGCTACAAAGCCTATGACTTCAATCCTTTCTTTTGAACACTAAAAATCTCTTTGTGCGAATGCCTCTGCACAAAAGCACCCAAAGTAATGCTGTTTTAAAATGTGAATTACACGGAGAAGAGGATCAGGAAAGCAAGACAGGCTCCTTCTAGAGTATCTATCTTCAAAGAAAGCAAAATTAAGCTCAAGCTCTGGTTCCTAAGCGGCTTAAGATGTTCCCATAAATCATCCAAGCTCCTCATGAAACCCAACACTTATCTGAAGGCACTAGACAGCTTAAACCAGGGGTCTGCAACCTTAAATACTCAAAGAGCCATTTGGACTCGTTTCCCACAGAAAAGAAAACACCGGGACCCACAAAACCCTTCCCGTGCCTGACTATTTCTTGAGCAGCCACAAAACTAGCTTATGTAGTTGAATTAAACCTTCTGTTTTCTTCTGAAACTTTTCTTTTCTTGGATTTATCCATGGTTGGCCTACCAGGGGTTGAAAAGCTCAATAAATTGCATGCTGGCGGGTGTCGCACATTGGCGATGGTGACACATATTTTGAGTGACAGAGCCGCAGCAGAGGGGTGGAAGAGCCATATGCAGCTCCAGAGCCACAGATTGCTGACCCCTGGCCTAAAGCAGGGATGGGTAACTATGGCAACTTATGGACTTATGGACTTCAACTCCCAGAATTCTGGGAGTTAAAGTCCATAGGTCTTCAAAGTCATAGGTCATAAGGCTACCATAGTTGCCCACCCCAGCCTAAAGAGTCCACAAATCATATTTGAAACTGCAGCTCTTTACAACATCCCAAAGAGGTTGGGGGGGGGGAGGAGGGGAGAGGGCTCTCCATCATGGCCCCTTGTCTCCACCTAGCCAGGAAGTGGTTGGTGACTGGCCCCGCCCACCTTTTGTTCCTGTCATGCTGGTCTCTCTCTCGGTCGCGGGGATCAGCATACGCCAAGTTCCCAAGGCGAAAGTCGTCAGGAGAAGATTCGGCCCAGCCTAGCGTGTGTTCCATGTCTTTGCTGGCTACAAAAGTCAAAAGCTGATTAGCTGATCCTAGTGAGGGTTGTATCCAGCAAGAGAATCCCCCTCCCAGCCTAGCAGCAAACACACCTGGGCCAAAAGTCATGGCCCTGCCCTTTTAGCATTTAGCGACGAGGGAAGTCCAAATAAAGGGCTCAGCCTTAAAACAGGACATGTTTTCTATGAAAAGGTAGGAACATAGAATCCTAGGGCTGGAACAGAGCTTGGAGGTCTTCTACTCCAACCCTCTGCTCAGGCAGGAGACCTTATACCATCCCAGATAAATGAACGTCCAATTTTTTTCTTGAAACTGTACAGCAATGGAGCACCCACAATTCTGGGAGGAAAGCCGTTCCACTGATTAATTGCTCTTCCTGTTAGGAAATTTCTCCTTAGTTCCAAGTTTGAACTCTCTTTAACAAGTTCCAAATTTAATTCAGAATAGAGCTGGAAGGAATCTTGGAGGTCTACTAGTCCAACTCCTTGCTCAAGCAAGAGACTCTATGCCACTTCAGAGAAGTGGCTGTCCAGTCTCTTAAAAACTTCCAGTGTTGGAGCATTTACAACTTCTGGAGGCCAGCTGTTCCACTGGTTAATTGTTCTCACTGTTAGGAAATTTCTCCTTAATTCCAGGTTGCTTCTCTCCTTGATTAGTTTCCATTGTTTCTTCTCCTGCTCTCTGGTGCTTTGGAAAATAGGTTGACCCCCCTCTTCTTTGTGGCTGCCGCTTAAATACTGGAATATTGCTATCATGTCACCCCTAGTCCTTCTTTTCTCTAGATTAGCCATACCCATTTCCAGCAACCGTTCTTCATATGTTTTAATCATCTTAGTTGCTCTTCTCTGTACTTTTTCCAAAGTCTCAACATCTTTTTTGTAAAGTGGTGACCAAAACTGGATGGAGTTATTTCTATGAAAATGCTTCTAAGGCAATTCTGGAGTGCATTTTAGGCAATCAACAGGTGATTCCTACCCTTCCTAACTCAGCAGGTTGCATTTTAAAAAGTGTTTCTTTTTACGGCAGCAAACATTTCTTCCAAAGAACCTTTCTTGCTTACAAGAAATTTACATTCCCCCCACACCCCGTGAAATCCATTCCTACTCCCACCCCATTCCAAGGGTGTTCATCCCAAACTGTATAGCTAAAAGTCTGTAGAGATTCTCCAGTCATCCAGGTCATGGTTGTCCCAGAGGTGCTTTTTCAAGAGGCAACTGGACTTTCTTGTTTTTTCAGTTGCCTCCTGAAAAAGCACCTTTGGGATGATGGGACTAATGAATCCATCAGCTAAATTAAACTGGAATGCCTTTAACAGAATGCCATCTCCCCTTTTTCAAAAAGGCCAAATCTAGTCATAAGACAACAGACGTACTCAAAGCAGCTTACATCACCTGCAATGGTGAAAGCCTACACAGAGGCTTGTGAATCTTTGTGATGCCAAAAATCAGAAAGGTGAAGCCCTCCAGGACAGGGGTCTCCAACTTTGGTAACTTTAAGTCAACTCCCAGAATTCCACAGCCAGCTTTGCTGGGAATTGAAGTCCACCAGGCTTAAAGTTGCCAAGGTTGGAGATTCCTGAACTAGATCACACACCCAATGATTGTGAAATCTGGTTTCTTAGTTGAAGTTCAAGACTTGCAGAGAGAATTAACACGCATACCAACTGGAGCAGGCAATGAATACATGGTGGAGTTGGACTGGACCCTACTATCAAATCAAACCAAATCAAACCAAACCAAACCAAACCAAACCAAATCAAATCAAATCAAATCAAATCAAATCAAATCAAATCAAATCAAATCAAATCAAATCAAATC
>WNWU01000024.1:3270503-3286336 GCA_012654045.1 Ptyas mucosa
GGAGAGAAGGAGAGGGAGAGATACATGACTTTAGGGGTTCTGTGAGAGACTAAACCAAAGTTGGCTTCAGTGCAGCCGATCTACTATCATGAGGTCTGCCTCTTAATCTATGACGTACATATACAGGTAGTCCTTGATTTATGACAACAATTGAGCCCAACATTTCTGTTGTTCAACGTGAGATTTGTTAAGCGAGTTTTGCCCCATTTTACGATCTTTCTTGTCACAGTTGTTAAGTGAATCACTGCAGTTGCTAAGTTATGACAAGGTTGTTAAGTGAATCCGGCTTCCCCATTGGCTTTGCTTGTCAGAAAGTCGCAAAACGTGACCCTGGGACACTGCCACCGTCATAAATTCGAGTCAGTTGCCAAGCGCCTGAATTTTGATCATGCGACCAGTGGGAAAAGCAGCAACAATTTTAAGGGTGAAAAATAGTCAATAAGTCTATTTTTTCAGTGCCACTGTAACTTTGAACGGTCACTAAATGAACAGTTGCAAGTCAAGGACTACCTGCATTCATGGACATATTTCACAGCTTGAAAAAGTTTGGAAACCCCCGCTGTAAAGAATCCCATAATATTTCGTATTAATAAAAGGCCACAGTTTGGCATTTCCAAATAGGTTAGTACGGTTACAGTTACACAACCTCGGAATGCCCCTTTTTCCTTTTTCAGTGGGAATGTCAACCCAAACTTCCCAGGCAGTGACCCAAGAAACCAACACCCTGCAGATCTCCACAACAAGCAAACAGAGCAGCTGCTGCTGGGCCGCCCTCCAATGTTCCCCTTCGCCCTGCCTGCTTACAGAGACTCCAGGAGCTGGCGGCCGAAAGGATGCTGGGCCCAGGGGGTCTCCAAGTCTGGGTCAGCGTTGGGATCCAGGCAGAGATCGGTTGCCACCGTGGCCAGAGACCAAACCTGGAAAAGAAAGCCACATCAGAGACATGCTGTTATAGGTGAAAACCTCAGGTGGCTTACAGCAGATACGATTTGCCAGTCAATAGCAATAGCGCTTAGACTTATATATCGCTTCACAGTGCTTCTCAGCCCTCTCTAAGCGATTTACAGAGTCAGCCTCTTGCCCCCAACAATCTGGCTCCTCATTTTACCCACCACGGAAAGATGGAAGGCTGAGTCAACTATGAGCCTGGTGAGATGTGAACTGCCAAATTGCAGGCAGCCGACAGTCAGCAGAAGTAGCCTGCAGTACTGCGTTCTAAGCACTGCACCACCGCGGCTCATTCAGTCAAATCACAATCCATCTAATTAATTAAGATTTCCCCCCAAATAAAACCAGCCTAAAAATGATCACGATGCTCTGCAAACTCAGCAGAAGAGCCCCGTTTTGATTGCTTTCCAGAAACGAAACCCTGGGACAAACAAGGTATCTCGATCCCTCTCATTTTCGGAGGGAGCTCTCTACTTGGAGATGACCCTGCACGATGCACCGAGCTCCTTCTCAAATGATACTCAGGAGGCCACTGGAGACCAGGCTGCTCTCCCAGGCCCCAAGATAGGGTGATGGTTGAGCCTTTGTTGTCTGGGGGTTGGGTTACACACAGCAGTCCTCGACTTACAACCATTCATTTAGCAATTGTTCCAAGTTACAATCAGTCCTCATGCTTGCAACCATCGCAGCGTTGCCAGTCTGTTGTGGCCCGCCAGCGGCCTGTGCGGATTGTGGCTGATCCCGATGACGAGGAGGCTGGTGTGGTGTCGCGCCAGCAGCCTGTGCAGCCGGCACTCGAGTTGGACAGCAAGGAGGCTGAAGAGGATGTGGTGGCGGAGCCAGGGCCTTCAGAACCTCCAGAGGCTCCTTCAAGTAAAGAGAGTGAAGTGGAGGAGCCTCTTCTCAATGCTTGAGCATGCAGGGGTTCCAAAAGGCAGGAGGGGCTACTCAGGAGGAGGTCCCCTTGAGAGTAAGGCTTGGGGTTAATTGGCCACTCCCTTAGCCTATTTAAGTTCGCACACAGATAGCAAATATTGCTGGAAACAACGTTTGGTCCTACACACAGCATTTTGAGAGTGGGTTTTTTGTTACAACTTGGTTTCTGGGCTTTTGTGGTTAAAGCCTGAATTTTTGAAAGGGGTCTGTTTGTATTAAATGGAGTTTTTGGAGCTGTGTGTGTGTGCTACACTTCTTGGGACCCATAGCTGGGGCAGAACACAGTCACACGATCGAAACTTGGGGGAATCGGCAATCGGCAGGTGTTTACAATTGTTAAGATCATCAATTGCGACCATCTCAGCTGGCTTCCGATATGCAGTCAATGGGGGAAGCTGGATTCACTTAATGACTGCATGATTCACTGAACAATTGCAGTGTTGTGGCTCCGACCCCCGAGCCCATCTTATTGGAGGAAGAAGGCTCCGGACATGAAGGAGAGGAGCCGGCCCGGCCTCCCTCTCCAGGACCCTCCTCTCTGGCAATGCCTCAGGTGTCCGCCGAAGGAGAAGAGATTGGCCAGGAGCCAGGTGTCTCCGATCAGTCGGACAGCAACGACGGAGATAAGTTGTGGCTGGATCCACGCCAGCATTGGTGAGACAAACGTACACAGCAGAAGAGGAGGCGTGCCAGAGATTAAGCTGAGCCACTGGACCACACCCCACAGGCTATATAAGGGAGTGTGGTGGCCATTCAAACTCTGTGACGGACAAAGCTGAAACTTCTGGCAAGTCACTTTGCACTTCTGGAAAAACAACACCTAATCTGCTGTGGGTTTATTTTACTGGACTGATTCAAACTGTTTGTATCTTTGTGTTATCTGGTGGAGGAACAACCCCTCCTTCTTGGAGTAAAAGCTCTTGGCAGGCAGCTACTGCGTTGCTGCCAAGTTTCTGATAACTAACAATTGGGTGTTTGAAAAAGTTATTTAACCCTCGACTGGCTGTGTGTGTGCGTGTGGGAGACGGGGACAGAACATGCAGTGTTTCACTTAAGAACCACGGTGGAAAGTAAATGTTCTATCCATCTTTATCCTCAAATCCCTGAATTGGACAAGACCCTTGCAAAAGGAAGCTGGGGCGGGGAGGCTGGGGACACTGAGAAGAGCAAAAAATCCAGTAGGTGCGAGGCAGGAGGGAGATGTGGACTTTTTCTTAAAAAACAAGGGTGACATCTCCCCCTCTCAGCTCAAGAGGGTCTCCAGACCGTCCTGTAGAGCAGTGGTCCCCAACCTTTCTGGCTTTGCGGACTGGTGGGGAGGGGAGAGGAAGCGGTTCCGTGTGAGTGGCAGATGTGTGCGCTTGCAGCTCTGTTTTTGTGAGCAGCGGGAACTCATGTGCATACGGGAAGCTCCGTTTGTGAAGCTTCACATGGGTGTGTGAGTCCCCGCCACTCGCGAAAATGGAGCTGTATGCCCAGCTGCGACCCAGGGATTGGGGACAGCTGCGGTAGAGTGATGAAGAAGGAGCAGCACCTGCAAGAGGTCTCGGCGTCCCACTGTCAAGGCTGAGGCGGCGTTCTTCTGGCAGGTCTCCTGAATATCCACCACGTTTAGTCTGAAAGAGAAGAGGGGTGGCTGAGGGATGCCCAGCCTGTTCTCCTTCGCAGAACCCCCAGCTGCCAGGAGGAGAACTTTAATTTCCCAGCACCTAGTCTATTGAAAAACAACAACAAAACCAACCTAGGGGAGTGCTTACATCAGGGGTTCCCAACTGGGGGTGCGAGATGATAGTCCAGGGGGTACGAAAACTTGGGTTTAGAAGTTTCAAAATTATAGTGCGGCGATGGCGAACCTTTTCGGCACTGAGTACCCAAACCAGAACATGTGTGTGTGCGCATGTGTGCCAGAGCACCGAAAACCCAAAGACCAGCTGGCCAATGCACATGCATGCACTGGCCACCTGGTCTTTGGGCTTACAGTGCACATATGCACGTCAGCCACCTGGTCTTTGTGCGCGCCAGAGTGCCGGAAACCCAAAGACCAGGTGCCCAGCACACGCATGTGCACCAGCCAATTGGTCTTCCGGCATGCGCAAAGACCAGCTGGCCAGCATGCATGCACACACCAGAAACCAGAAGAGCAGCTGGCATGCCCACAGAGAGTGCTCTGCGTGCCACCTCTGGCATGCGTGCCATACGTTCGCCATCCCGGTTATAGTGCATATATATGCATATAATAATTTTTTTAAGGGTTGCAAGAATACATCAGAAGCGTTCTAGGGACGCGGGGTATAGAAAAAGTTGGGAACCCCTGGCTTACATTAAGCAAAGTGCTGAAAACTGTGCAAACAACCAGATCCACATGTGTAGAGTTCAAGTTAACTACTTTGTTATAGTCTGCCTATTATATGGAATCTCCCCAGTTTGGCAGCCTTCTCTCGGGAACATTCCCAGGCTAAATTCCCAGCTTGAGACCTCTCCCTTCCCTCGCTGGGTGTTTCCCTACAGCAGGGGTGGGCAAAAACTGTCTCAGGAATTCTGGGAGTTGACGTCCACAGGTTGTAAAAGGGCCACATTTGCCCACCCCTGCCCTACAGGTATTGTGCATTCTACGTGGCATAACCGAACTTATTAGTTGGATTTACATAGCAGGATGGCCCAGAAATATTTTAGGGTTTTGGCTTAACAAGGCTGTGTGAAACCAGTCAATGAGGTTTGTAAATAGCCTTTGAGGACTTGTTCTGAGCAAGTCCAGCCAATTCTGGTTTATGCAAGGTGTGTTATGGCTTACATCATGTGTGCACACCCCAATCGGTAACATCAGGGACTGCCAGGGAAGCTGTTTCTTGAAAATTTATAATAAAATGAAAAGGGGAAAGGATTTCTATCGGGATGGGCAACGTGTGCCAATCCAAGAAGGGAGCATTCTAGGGAACTCTGTGGCGTTCTGTTCTTCCCTGGGCCTTCACTTTCTGGGGGCGATTGGGGCGCTTTAAGAAGTCAATCTTCTGAGCAGAAGCCAAATATTTGGTCCTCAGGTAGATAAGCTCTTGGCACCCCTAAATTTCAGAGTACAATCCTCCTGTGATTCCCCTCTTCTTCCCACTAGGATGAGGTGGCCGGGCCTGCCTCTCTCCAAAGGTAGCAATAGCAATAGCGATAGTACTTTTATATACCGCTTCGTACTGCTTTCCAGCCCTCTCTAAGCAGTTTACAGAGCCAGCTTCTTGCCCCCAACAATCTGGGTCCTCCTTTTATTGACCTCGGAAGGATGGAAGGCTGAGTCAACCTTGAGCCTGGTGAGATTCGAACTCCCTGCAGTGAGCAGACACCGCGCCACCATGATACGAGACAAAACTGTACAGGTACTCACATATACATCTCCCCTAATGATTTATGGACGGGGAGCAGGCAGGAGATGTCCTGAATGATGACTTTGCCAGCTGCTTTGATGGGCCGGCTGCTGGCCTCAGTCCCCTCGCGTTTGCTCTTCCATCTCCTGGACTTCTGCAGGAGGAGAGATGTCTGTCAGGAATGGGGGAGGATGGAGAGCAACCCAAATGCAACATCGTCAAGGACGGGAGAGCTTTGGGAACCAAACAATCCCTCCAGACTCTGCTCTACTTAGCCCACAAAAGAGGAGCTACTATACCGAGGCTTCGGAAAACAAAGGGAAGGGCTGTGGTATTTTGGGGAGGGAGGGAGGCCTACAGAAGGGAGCTAAAGCAGGAACACAAGAACCTTAAACTGAGCCACACCACAGTCCAGTTAGCAGCAAGTTGCCTAAGATGGGTTTTTCACACACACACACCCTAAAAAAAAACACACACACACACACACACACACAAATTCAGGACTGACCTTCTCCATGCAAAGCATGTGCTGTGCCATCAAGCTACAACAAGAGCATCTCTGGAGAGACTGCAGGAAAGGACAACCTTCCAGTGGCCAAAGGTAGGTTTCTCCAAGGAAGACCAATGCAACCTTTCCTGATTTGGAATACTTAACTGTGCAGGGATTGTAACTCCCAGAATTCCTACTGAGGTCTATTGCGTGCATTAGAAAGAGAGTGGAAAGAAAGAGGAAGAGGAAAGACGCTTTCTGGGAATACAAAGGCTACAGCAACACAAAGCTGGCAGGAGAAATGAGAAGCTGCATCGCACAAGAACAAGCCGGCTTATTTATCTGGGGTTGCAAGTAACTCCTTACAGTTAAGAGCTTCAAAGATGGGATCTGCTGGTCATTTTACTCATCTCATCTCATTGGCTACAGTAGTGGCCAAAATGGTGGAAACCTTTTGGGGAAAGTGTATTTTTGAGGTTTGATGGCTAATAACACTACTTTTTTTGGGGGGGGGGGGGAGTTTCAAGATAATTATATTCCACTGCTGGAATGGCCTGGGAATAGCCCAGACCTTAATCCAATTGAAAATTTAGGGAGCTGAATAAAGAAACTTGTTAGTCAGAAGCGACCCAGCAATAAAACCCAGTTAATAGAAGCAATCCTTCAATTTTGGTTTCACAATTTAACAACTGCAGAACTAAAAGACTTGGTTCACTCCATGGGAAGATGTTGCAGGGCCGTAATTCATGCAAAAGGTTACCCAACTATTAACTGACATGGTGATAATTTTTGTATATCTCTTTTTTTCTATGGTGATAATTTTTGTATATTTCATTTTTTTTCTACGTGTTTCACTTTTCTTTATACTGTAAATGCTATTCTAATAGCAAATCCCTCATAAAAGTGATTGCGTTACATTCTTGATTCAATTATCTTTCCAGCAATATATAATGTTATGGTACTACTGCAAAAAAAGTGGTATTATTAGCTAGTTTGAGAAAATACATTTTTCCCAAAAGGTTTCCACAATTTTGGCCACTATTGTAGATTTCCCCTATCATTAGATCAGTTCCAAGGGCCCCTAAGGAGGAAGGAAATGCAGGCAGAATAGGCGGAATGGTAGCAATTTAGCCACATGCTCTGTGGGATCTGAGTTTTGACATCTAATTTGTAGGAGAAGGAAGATAAATGCCTTATAACAGGATAAATTTCCCAAAAGAATTAACATATTTCCCAATGACTAAAAGTTATTTATTTTCCAGGGCAGTAGGCAAGAAGGGGAATAACAATGGTGATCAGCCACTTTTAAAAACCTGCAAAAAGTCAGCAAAATGTGGCCCAGAACAACAATCCCCTATATGGTGATTCCAGGTCATTTTGGAGTGAGGAGACCTGCAGCCCTATTCCCTAGATTTGGTTGCTTTGCCAGCAAACTTTGGTGGTGCAGTTTTGTGGGTACTGAAGGATTTGCAAACAGGATGCCAGGAGCCTCTTACTCCTATCTTTAGGGTGCTGTACCCTAAAGTCTTGTTATAAGACTTGGAACAAAACCCTTTAGATTAATTTCCTGTCTGTGCAAAGGATTTACATTCAAGGTGAGGACTTGGTACATTTCCCAGCTTCCTCTGTGATGTGCCAATGTTTGCTGCAGGGATTAAGAATGCATGCAGGCACAGAAATCCATGCAAAGCTCGTTTCAAAAAGATAAAGAGTGTATCAAAGGTCAAAGGTCAAACTGCCGGTGCCACCATCACCAAGCAACTTCCAACATCTGGCTAGATATAGAAGAGTGCTGAAATATTTGGGATATGTGGTCTTTGGAGAAGTTTCCTGCTGTGAAAAATTATCAGTCTGACCTCACAGGAGGAAGTCACATGGAGTGATGCTGTGGTCAGAGTTCATGCCTCCCCCTGTGCATTTATGCAGCTGAAATTCTCACGCGCACCTTATGGACAATGCCAGGAATTAGTTAGCTGCTACTGCAGTCCTGTCATCTATGCCCCCTTGGTTTCTGAATGTGCAGATTGGTGTATGTTCTGTGCTTAAGAGAGAGAGAGAGAGAGAGAGCATGAAGCAAAATTTGCAATTTATCCATTCTTTTGCAAATCACATATGCTTGCATAAGATTTGTAATTCTGAATTCCTGTTCTGCCTGACAAGTCCTTCCATATTTAATTGACAGGAAGTTGACAGGGAAGATCAGAAAAGAAAATCTGCACTTTTACTGTATTCTCAGCCTGTATTCTCTAACACAATCCTCTACGTTTCAAAAATAAATCACTTGGTGGTTAAAGTGGCCTCACAGCTCCACAGAGTAAATCCACACTCGGAATTTCATGAGGTATCACATACAAACTTTCACCTTTAGTTAAAAGTGAAAAGAAATCAACGCAACGGAGCCTATTAACACATATTTAATTGGGAGCTTGCAATTGGAGATATTAATCTTTAAAAAAAAAATAAAACCCACAAAACAGCCATGGTGGGAGTAGATTGCTCCTCCTATTTATCCCCTAAAATCCCTTCTCTTAAAAATTAAAGTAACATCTCTGGAAATCCTAAAACTGTTTGTGTTCTACAGAACAACATTTAGCACTTTTAGCTGCTCTGCAGACAAGAGTTGTTGCAATTGAAGGCGGGAAGCTAGTAGCCCCTAATGCAGCCAGAAACATCCATTTTCCAGCAAATATGTTTTTGGCAGAGCCCAGACCTCATTGGCCAGCAATGATCTAGCCTGGCATGGAAGCATGGAGGGCAGATATTGCAAGATGCGCAAAGGCACTAATGTCCAAAAGATGTAAAGGCACAGGAGAAGGACGAACATCAGCAAACTGGAGCTGCCTCGTCTTCTGGAATCAGTTAGAGGTTGCAGGAAAAGAGCTGTGTTAATTTAGGTAGGCATCTGGTAGTCCCTTCTCTAACCAACCAATATTATTTTAGAAGATCATATCTTTTTTAGAAAAACAGGCAGAAAAAGTGCTACCAGACTCCTTGCGATTGCTAGCATCGGAAAAGGGAGTCCAGGAGAGGGATGCAAGTAGGGGCTGCATTCCATAAGCCCAGGCCACCGTTCACGGAAAGAGACAGCCAAAGCGACAGAATTACGGATTGAGACAAGGAGCCAGCCCAAGAATAAGCCACTGGGGTTTTTTTGGTAGCACCCGAGAGGATCTTCACACAATCAGCAGGGCAGGTCACATACCAGGTCCTCCCGCTGCCTACAACTTCTTGGAGGAGCAAGCAAGAGGCGAAAACACGAGGGTGCCCCTTGGCCAGTTTGGATGGGGAAGGAATTTGGCGTTAAAGATCTATGCTACCTTTTCTGGACTGGAGTGCATTTGTGATTGAGAAGTTTACGGAAGGGGCTTTAAGGAAACAAGTTTGGCCCAAGGGAAAAAAAAGGCTTTTAAGAGTGCAATGAGTGACTTTAATTTTTACCAGGTAGAACACCCCAAAACAAGGAGAGAGATGCATAAACCAATGTTTAAGGGCTTAGCCACTTCCTCCAAAATCAGAATGATTGACACAACAAAAGAGAGACAGCCCACCCTCTCGTTCCCAGTTCTGGCTAATGACCCCTCTGTCCTGCTTAGCTTCTTCGTGGAGAAAACGTGGACTCCGGATGGCTCACCTGAGCAGAAAATCACCTCTGCCATTACTGCCACTTCTATTCCAAGCCCATTGTAGGGAGAAGGTGCCTTAGCTCTGCCCCTCACGGCTCAAAGAGAAGCCAAAGAAAAGTGAAAATCCCTCTGCTAAATAGGACCCCAACTATTAACTGCCCTCCTAGCAAGGGTGAAATGCTCCCAGTTCGGACCGGATCACCCGATCCGGTAGTGATGGCAGCAGGTGGTTCGGAGAACCGGTAGCAAAAATCCCTGCGCCCCCTCCCCACATGCCCAACTGACAGCACGATCATCAGAGGCTTTTTTTTTTACTTTTAAAAGCATTTTTTCTACAACCTCTTCAGCTGAAAAAATGCTTTTAAAAATAAAAAAAAAGCCTCTGATGATCGCGCGGCACAGTTGGGATCGTCAGAGGCTTTTAAAAGCATTTTTTTCTGCAACCTCTTCGGCTGAAGAGGTTATAAAAAGAAATGCTTTTAAAAGCCTCTGACGATCCCAGCTGAGTTGCCTGATCGTCAGAGACTTTTAAAAGAGGTTATAAAAAGAAATGCTTTTAAAAGTTAAAAAAAAAAGTTGGCCACGCCCACCCACCCAATCACATTACCCTCACCAAGCCACGCCCACAGAACCGTTAGTAACAAATTTTACATTTCACCACCGCCTCCTAGCTACTTAGGATAGGTTACAGGTCAATAGCAGCAAGTGGGACCGACAAGGATTATGATGCTGAGATTGTCCCACTTCAGACGGGAAGGAAGAGGCTTCCAGAAGATTCCTCCAGGACTGACCACAGGCTAATATAATCCATCTTCTCTTTCACCCAGTTTTCCACAGGAAAGTGATTTAAGTTATTCTCAGTTTGGATAGTTGTTTGTTCATGTTGAGCCTGCTGATGGCCTTCAGGTATGGCAAACTGCTTTTCGGTGGAAGCACTAATTCTGCACCCTGAAATACCATACCTTGCATGAGGAACATCTCAGAGGAAGAGGACCTAGATTTCAAGGCCATCATCTATCTGGGGGCCAGAGTGGTGCGGTGACCTAGAGGTGGAGCTCTCGTCTCACGATCAGGAGGCTGTGAGTTCGAGACTAGGTAAAGGCAGATATTTCTCTCTCTCTCTGGACACGTGAGAATATATCTGCTGAATACAACTCCGCATTGGCAATAGGAAGGGCATCGGGCCAGTAAACACTCAGCTCCATTCAGTTGCTCACGACTTCACCCCACAAGGGATTATGGGGTCTTTAAAAGATGATGATGACGATGATCTATCTGGGGGCCAGAAATGTAGGGGTAGAGGGGTAGAACCAGACCAACTAGACTAAAATGGACACTTTGTGCTTCAACATGCTGTTTAGTTGTTCGGGTATACCAGAGTTCTCCAATCTTTCAGATTTTGCGGGGTGGGGGGTGGGGGATGGTTCCGTTCGAGAGGCAGGCAGGCACTCACGCACGCAGCTCCATTTGCTTGTGCAAATAGGAATGCATGCGTCCTGAATGCATGCATAGCGTGCATTCGTCTGGATGCATGCGTTCCGGTTCTGAACGGCTGAAGACTTAGTAGTGGGCCATGGTCCGGGGGGGTTCGGGACCCCTGGAGTCAACCATATTGCATGAATTGTGCTTTAGAAAACCCCGAAGTGGAGTTAAGGGTGTCGTGTGGATCCCACATGTATGTTACAGAGAGAACCTCACACGAGATTAAGAAATACGCCCAATAAAATTATAAGAAGGATATTAACTTGGGTGCCTCAGCTACACTGAAAACTATTAGCAAAATAAAATCCACAGACTCCACTCGGCATGGAAAACTGCTCCCCCTTTCAAGAAAGTGGACGTCATTGATTAACATTTAAGACCGCTGTAAAATCACGGTTTTCTGGATTTAGGGTTCCACGTGAATGACTCAAGTTTGCAGACTTTGCAAAGTGTATTCTCAGAGGGAGAGGTGAGGAAGTCCAAAGGCACTGGAGTCCCACTCTTAAAATAGCCAAAGATCCTGTTAGGCCACACCTGGAACTTCTAACTTGCATCAGGTATCTCCTCATGAGGAATTGCAATTACAACCAGGACAACGATCAAGTATGGCAGAATCAGGACCTCAGATGGTAGTTGGGCAGAAAAGGCAACGCCTGTATTACCTTCTCTTGAATTTGATCAGTTAAGATTCCACCGAGGGAGTTCCTAGGCCACCATTGGTTATCATCTTGGTTATCCTAAATCTTTACCAGCCTAGTTTTTTTTTTTAAAAAAAGTTGCATATAGGTAGTCCTCGACTTATGGCCACAATTGAGGCCGAAATTCCTGTTGCTAAGTGAGACAGCTGTTGCCAGTTTTGCCCCACATTATGACCTTTGGGGTCACAGTCGATAAGCGAATCACTCCAATTGTTGTTAGGAACATGGTTGTTAAGTGAATCTAGGTTGCTCATTGACTTTGCTTGTCAAGAGGTCGCCAAAGAGGATCACATGACCCCGGGACACTGCAACCGTCATAGTCACATGCCAGTTGCCAAGCATCTGAACGTTGATCACGTGACCCTGGGAATGCGGTCATCAGTCACTTTTTTCAGTGTCATTGCAACTTTGAACGAACATTAAATGAATGGTTATAAGTCAAGGAGTACCTGTAATACCATACTTATTATATATTATATTATATTATATTATATTATATTATATTATATTATATTATATTATATTATATTATATTATATTATATTATATTATATTATATTATTGTGTTTCCCCAAAAATAAGACTGTCTTATATTTTTTTGAACCCTGTTCTGCCCCAGCTACAGACCCCAAAGAACACAGCACACACAAACTCTATACAAAGCTTATTTTACTCAAATAACTCAGTCTTTATCAACCAAAGGCTGTTAATAAACTGTCTTAACAGCCTACCTGAATTCTAAGATAAGGTAATCACAGTCTTACTAGAGTTGGCAGCAAGCCCAGAAGCAATTTTGCAGAGAATCCAGATGTGAAGGAGAGTGAACTAAAGTTGTTCTTTACAGCTTGTTGCAAGTGGCGTTCCTCCTTAAATAGGCTAAGGAAGTGGCCAATTAGCCCCAACCCTTACTCTCGAGGAGACCTCCTCCTGAGGAGCCACTCCTGCCTTTTGGCAGCTCTGCACGCCCGTGCATCGAGAAGAGGCTCTTCCTCTTCGTCCTCTTCACTTAAAGGAGATTCTGGAGGTTCTGAAGGCCCTGGCTGAATCTCTGCCTCTGGCACCACATCTTCTCCAGCCTCCTCACTGTCCGACTCGAGCGCCAGTTGCACAGGCTGCTGACGCAGCACCACAACAACCACCTCGTTGTCGGAATCAGCTACAATCTGCACAGGCTGCTGACGGGCCACAACAAACCCTGAAATAAGCGCTTGGCCTTATTTTCAGGGAGGTCTTAATATTTTGGGGTGCGTGGAGCAAAACGGGGCTCCTCTTGCAGTCTTACCTGATTTCCAGCTCTGTTTCCCTAACCCTAACCAGAGGAAATGGTGGGGACCGGCTGTGCATGCGGTTAAATATTTTCGGGGAGGGCTTATTTTAGCGCATGCGCTCAAAAGCCTGATTGGGCTTATTATCAGGGGATGTCTTATTTTCGGGGAAACAGGTATTATATTATATTAATTTATTTGATTCTTTTATTCGTTTTATTGTTTTAAATGAGGTTTTATAGTCTGTAAACTGCCTTGAGTTGTCATGGGCGAAGAGGCAGCAATATGAATTCAATAAATAAATAAATGAATGAATAAATAAATAAATTTGATAAATAAATAAATTACATACATACATACTCTGGAGAGAAGGAAGTCCTTCTTAAGATTCATGGTTCTCCACCGTTGTTTCCAATTATAAGTCCTCGACTTACAACGGTTCATTTAGTGACTGTTCAAAGTTACAATGGCACTGAAAAATGTGAGTTATGACCATTTTTCATACTTATGACCTTTGCCGCATCCCCATGATCATGTGATCGAAAGTCAGCTGCTTGGCAACCGGTTCATACTTATGACCTTTGCTGTTTTCCAGGGTCACGTGATCCCCTTTTTGCGACCTTCTGACAAGCAAAATCAAGGGGGAAGCCAGATTCACTTAACAACGGGGCTGCTAACTTATCAACTGCAGTGATTCACCTAACAACCGTGGCAAGAAAGGTCGTAAAATGGGGCAAAACCTCACTTAACCAATGTCTCGCTTAACAACAGAAATTTTGTGTTGTACGTACGTACATTATGGTCGTACGTCGAGGACTACCTGTACTGCCAACCCTTAAATCAAGAGCAAACATGTTGTCCCAGATTTGGAATACTGGAAGGCCTGTTCTGAACATTTGCACAAAATGCTTCCTTTGCCACAGCAGGTGCAACCAGTCATGAAACTGTCAGAAGATGATAAATGCTCCCCCTCCATCCTTTAACCTCACAGGTTACCTCAACTTTCTAGCTTGATGGACGCAGCTCGAAGTAAAGCACTGGTCATTTTTATTGTTTAAGGATGCTTACTGCCCCTAAACCAGTGCTTCTCAACTTCAGCAACTTCAGAATGTGTGGCGTCAACTCCCAGAATTCCGTCGGCCGCATGTCTGGCTAGGGAATTCTGGGAGTTGAAGTCCATACATTCTACAGCAGGTCCGGGGGCCGGAAGTGGTCCGCCGGGTGCTTCAACCTGGCCCACAAGGCCACCCTGGAAACAGTGAAGGACTGGCCCGTGGTGCCTCTGCCAGCAAAAACAGAGCTTGCGAGGGCCACACACGTGCTCCGTTTTTGCTGGCAGAGGGTTGCAGGAGGCCGTCGCAGCTGAAAACGGAGCTCGGGAGCCTGTTTTCGCTGGCAGAGCCCTCAGGCCGCCACAGGCACCCCGAACATGAGTGACGTCGAACTGGCCACACCCACCCTGGCCACCAACCCCATGGTCAAGCACAACCCTGATGTGGCCCTCAATAAGATCAAGTTTGACACCCCTGTTCTACAGGATGTGTAGCTAAGGAATTCTGGGACTTGAAGTCTATATATCCTAAAGTAATTCTGGCTAAGGAATTCTGGGAGTTGAAGTCCATATAGTATATCTCAAAATTGTTGAGGTTGAGAAACACAGCCTTAGAAGACTGGCCTTCCTATCCAAGTCCAGCATTACGCAAATATGGTTTTCCAGCCCACCCAGCCTCAAGCCAAGCCAAGCCAAGCTGAGCTTCTGCCCTGTACTTCAATCCCAGGTTATACAAAGCCAACCAAGTGGCGGGTTATTCTTGGGCCTGTGAGGAGGAGCAGACAGAGTTAGTCAAGGGCGGCAGGAACACAGCACACAGTACCGGGAAGTCGTTAATCGCTTGTATGGACCAACGCCGTCTGGCAGAGCAAGGAGACATCTGTGCATGAGAATGTTACGCCCGGAAGAAGGGAAGGAGGAGGAGAGCCGTGGAGAAAACAGGAGAAAGGAAGAAAAGAACATGCAGCTGAGAAATTCTGATTTTTAAAGGACTTGGGAGGCCCCAAAGCTGCAGAGAAGTAAAGCATGACCCGGCTGGAGACATTCCCCCCGCTGCTGTTCCTTTTCAAGGAAGCAAAAACAGACAGGGTTGACCCCCCAAAAAAGGCACCCTTTGATGGTCCATTGTCCCAGGTTACAGGCAAAAGAGACCCTCCGGCTGTGCCAGTGACATTTTTTGAGGGGGTCACAGCCTGTTTTACTCGCAACCCATAAAAGTGGACTAGACCTACTGACGGATGGAAAGGAGGGAACTGCAATCCACCCAACTGTTCGAGGGCATCTGTTTTTGGGTGGCTTTGTTTTCCCTTTGCAGGGAATTCGAGAAAGAGGAGCTGCTAAGATTGAACCCCCCTTTTCCTGCAAGTTCATCTGTGACCTCCTCGCAATCCTTTTAGCCGGAGTTTTCAGAACTCAGAACTTAATGACAGGAATTCAGAACTTAATGACAGGCCATTCGGAGCTGCTTCCACAGGGTTAAGAAAAACATGCACAGGGGTCGTTCTCAACGGAGTTCGGAGTTAGTAGTCCTGCTCGCTAATCATCGTGGCTCTGAATTTGCCCACTGGGCCTCAGCTCGGCTCAGGATGGAGCCTCCCCCTTCCCCCCAGGTTCCAGTGCTGTGTGTTCCCAGCCAAGCCATCTTAGAAGGCAGATACAGTCAGAAGCAAAGAAAGTATCTTTCTAGACCATTTTATCGACTTCAGGCAACAGAAGCAATGATTAGATAGATAAATAAATAAATAAAAGGATGAGCTACTATCTTCCTTTTCCATGCCTAAGTGGAGTTCAGATACAGATACAGATTAACAGAGTTGCAAGGGACCCTGTACATCATCTAGTCCAACCCCCCGCCCGCAGACCCTACACCATTTTTGACAGATCTCCCCCTGATTTACAGATTAGGCCAGTGTTTCTCAACCTTGGTAACTTGAAGAGGTGTCAACCAACCCACTGAATGATAAGAATTGGAAGTTCACACCTCTTC
>WNWU01000024.1:3296336-3312305 GCA_012654045.1 Ptyas mucosa
TAGAATAGAATAGAATAGAATAGAATAGAATAGAATAGAATAGAATAAGATTTGGAATGGAATGGAATGGAATGGAATGGAATGGAATGGAATAGAATAGAATAGGAGTTGGAAGGGACCTTGGAGGTCTTCTAGTCCAGCCCCTTGCTCAAGCAGGGGGATTGGCTCCCATCCTTCTGTCCTCCTGCAGTAGCCTGAAAACCTGGCTCTGCTGGATGGCCTGGGGCTCTAGTGTGGAGAATCCCATTGGAGATGGTTGTTGAATAAAAAGGCAATCCCATCTCCCCCCCCACATCCTGGTCCCCCCTGGCCCGTCTTTTTAACTATATTTTATTTTGACTGGGATTTCAATTTTTATCCTTTTAAATGTATTTGTTAAGATTTTAGTGTTTTAATGATAGAAGTCGCCCAGAGTTGTTCGCTAAATGATGGGCAGCATATAAATTAGATACGATAGATGGATGGATGGATGGATATAGATAGATGATAGATAGGCAGGCAGGCAAAAAACTGGGACTGTTGTGGAGTCATTCAGAGTCATTCACCACAAGATGGACAGCATATAAATTCATTCATTCATTCGTTTATTCATTCAATCAATCAATCAATAGGCAGGCAGACAGACAGACAGACAGACGAGAAACTGGGACTGTTGTGAAAGGCCGAACCAAAGTGTGAAGATGCACAGGTGTGCACGCACATATATGTAAATTGAAAAAAAAATTAGTGGTATCTTCAAAATGAAAGCCATCCATTTGGTTGGACAGGGACCCCGATGTGGCCTGGGGGCCATAAAATGCCTAGGCAGACAAACCAGATGCTTGTTGACAATAGCAATAGCACTTAAGCTTATATACCACTTCCAGTGCTTTGCAGCCCTCCCTAAGTGGTTTACAGAGCCTGCATATTGCCCCCAACAATCTGGGTCCTCATTTTACCCGCCTCAGAAGGATGGAAGGCTGAGTCAACCTTGAACCAGTGAGACTCGAACTGCTGACAGAGGGCAGAATTAACTTGCAATACTGCACTCTAACCACTGCACCACCACAGCTTTTAAAATAAGGCCCTTACCCCCCGCCTATGGCCCCCCCCCCCCCCCAGCTCTTGCTAACAACCTTCTCTCAAGGAAAGCTGCTTAGGCACAGACCTACCTTCAACAACTTGGCCTTCATGGTGGAAGGGATCGTGGTCTGGTTGACAAACTGGAAGGAGGGGGCGGCATTGTTAGGATACTGTGCAGGGAACATCACCAACATCTTCACTCTGTGGTTGCTGCAGTGCACCGAGACCGTGCAGTTCCGATTGACGGCATCCATCTGCCAGAGCCAAGCGAGAAAAAAATGTTAGGAGAGGCTAATGTTGGGTCCACATTGCCTTCTGCTGGCATTTCCCTACAAGGATTGGTTGCTAGAAAAGGAGAGCAAAGGTGTCCCTGGCAGGGCAAACTGATCCCACACGAAGTTAAGGAAACGAGACATTATCTGGAAGGATGAAGTCAGTTGTGGTCGTAGGTCGAGGACTGCCGGTATTCTGGACAGGCCCTGGATGAGCTGATGTGCAACCCAAATTGTTTGGGTTGATCCAGGTTCTGGCCAAGGGAAATCCAGAGAAGTCTCAGGGGGCACTTATGGCAAGTCTGGGTCCCTGCTGCCATGTGCCAACCCAAGAGCCACCTGTGCTTTGCCCTACTGATTTCTAGCACAGAACGCCCCTGCAGAAGACATATACAGCTCAAGGACTAAAAAGCGTCCTCCAGATCCATGCACAGTGGAAGCACGTATGCCTCGATAAAAGAGAATATTTATTGCTCAAGGTTGAACTGTGGAGCCCTTGATGTTCTTGCAGTTTGGTGGTTTGTTTGCAGACTTTTCTTTACCCAACCTGGTTAACATCTTCAGTGCTAGAAGGGAGTGGGCTTTGCCCTCTGTTTATCTTGGAGAGTAACACCAAGATTAATATTAAACTAATAATCAAGAAGTAAACAATACCGCAATGAAGGAAGGCCCAACTCAGACAATCAAACAGTAAGCAAGAGCCTAATTAAAGAACCACCAAGAACATTCCCACAGACACCGACACAGGACGAGTCAGTTGTATATAAACAGAAAGTAAACCCCACTCTCTTCAACCGCTGATCTTGTTCCCTAGTTGGGTAATGAAACGTCTGCAAGAAAAAACACCAAGCTCAGACAGCACCAAGGACAGCATGTATCCCTCAGGCTACGAATAGGCAGCCAATGCTGCCAATCAGAACATGTTCTGCACATCCCTAGCATGGAGGGTGGCGGAGGACAGCCACAATGAAAGAAAAACAGGGACGATAAGGACAAAGGTGAACGATCTCCAGGAATTAATAGGTAAAGGTAAAGGTTGCCCTGCACATATGTGCTAGTCGTTCCCGACTCTAGAGGGTGGTGCTCATCTCCATTTCAAAGCCGAAGAGCCAGCGCTGTCCGAAGACGTCTCCGTGGTCGTGTGGCCGGCATGCCTCAATGCCAAAGGCACAAGGAACGCTGTTGCCTTCCCACCAAAGGGGGGTCCCTATTTTTCTACTTGCATTTTTTACGTGCTTTCGAACTGCTAGGTTGGCAGAAGCTGGGACAAGGAACGGGAGCTCACCCCATTTCGCGGCACTAGGGATTCGAACTGCTGAACTGTAGACCTTCTGATCGACAAGCTCAGCGTCTTAGCCACTGAGCCACCGCATCCCTGGAATTAATAGGCAATTCCAAAAACTTGTGTTCTATCCAGTAACCAGATAAAAGTTTGTTTTTCTCACCTCCATATTTACGTTGCGGATTTGCACGTTGATCAGAGAGAACTCCTGTTGTAAGGTTTGAGGTAGCCCCAGCTGGTCAAGCTTCTTTCCTACCAGGAAGCTTTTCTGGGAATCTTCTTTAAAAACTGTAAAAAAGGGACAAGAATCTTTGGACAGGGCAGGAGAGCTTTAGGCATAGAAGGCAGCATAAACACTGGGGAGAAAGGGAAATGGATTGTTGTATTGTATTGTATTGTATTGTATTGTATTGTATTGTATTGTATTGTATTGTATTCTATTCTATTCTATTCTATTCTATTCTATTCTATTCTATTCTAAATTTTGCCAGGGAATTATCGGGGAAGTTAATGGGCTAACCCAGGAAGTTAAGAACAACAATTCTTGAAAGATAGCAACAATAAGCCATATTTACAACCTACTGCCATAAAAATCACTTGGGCATATCCAGGAGTCAAGCATGATTTGAACGTGTTTTTTACAAGACAGCCACTCTGGGTAGCGGTTAAGGCGCTGGACTAGAGACGAGGAGACGGTGAGTTCTAGTGCCTTCTTAGGCATGAAAACTGGCTGGGTGACTTTGGGCCAATTCCCAGGAGACTGGGAGTTCCAGTCCTGCCTTAGGCATGCCAGCCAGCTGGATGACTTTGGACCAGTCACTTCTCTCAGCTCAACCCACCTCACAGGGTTGTTGTGGGGAAAACAAGAGGGAGGGAGAATTAGGTATGCCTGTAGCCTTCAGTTATTTTTTTAAAATAATAAAGACTAGATTACAAAATCTAATACATAAATAAATACATTTTCGTCTTGGGCAGCGATAGTGCGATCAAAGTTCTTTTTTTTTTTAAATACACATGTGGAGTACAAAGATTTCCCACCCCGCCCACCCTAAAATGAATTGATTATTTGCCGCCACCAGCTGCTCACGCCACCCCCCCCCCACCCCCCACCCCCCCAGATACCAGGACTCACTTTCCTCCTCTCCATGGGTGAAGTTCTGCTGAGGCTCCGTCTCTTGGACTGGCAGGGCCTTGTCTGCCTCTGGCAGGAGGGAAATCCCATCAATCAGCTCCTCCACCCCCTCCAAGAGGTCACTGGAGCATAACTGGAATAAGAGGCAGTGAAGGTAGCTTGTAAGGCAGCCAAGCGAAGCCAAAGGTAAGCCAACACCATGTGAGTGAATGAGGGAGGGGCAAATGGCATGCCCCAGCTAAGGAGTCTGGAAGGAAGGACAGAGCCTGTGGCTTACGGTAGAGTTGGTGTCGGTTCGAAGTTACAATAGCACCGAAAAAGTGACTTTATGACCCCTTTTTCACACTTAACCGCTGTTGCAGCATCCCCAGGGTCATGTGATCTAAATTCAGGATGCTTGGCAACTGACTCGTATTTATGACGGTTGCCATGTCCCAGGGTCGCGTGATTCTCTTTTGCGACCTTCTGACATTTGTGTCGCTAATTTAACGTGGGCAGTGATTCACTTAACTATGGCAAGAAATGGGGGCAAAACTCACTTCACAAATGTCTTGCTTAGCAACAGAAATTTTGGGCCCAATTGTGGTCGAAAGTCGAGGACTCCCTGTCCTCTCACCCCTTTGAGTCGGTCCGGAACAGGAAAAAGACTTCACAAGAAGACTAGAACTATGTTCTGAGACAGGCTCAGGATCTTTGCAAGCCTGCTTATGTTTTCCTCCCCTCCTGATGTTCCCCACTGAGTCAGGGAGGATGCAGCTCGATCTGTTCCCATCTCCTTTCCCAGCCTTCTTCCAGCCAGGCTTCTGTCCAACAGCCTCTGAATATTTTCCCCAAGGTCATCTTCATGGTTACCTCTACCTACTGCTCTACTGAGATGAAACGGCATCGACCTCTTTGTCAGCTGATTAATTGCTCTGCAACATCACAAAACTGATCTGGAGACATTCAAGGTTCCTTTTGTTCGCCTTCTCCTTCCTTATTCACCTGTCTTTCAGGTTAAGACTCGGTTCCCCATCTAACATTCCCCAAACCGTCACGCCGCATTTTGCCATCATTTGTCCTCCTTGCTGTGACCAGGACACAAAGCCAACACACTACAGAGGATGATAAGGACGTTGCCCAAGAACGCTATGCAGCAGTGGTGTCAAACTCGATTTCATTGAGGGCTGCATCAGGGTTGTGGTTGACCTCGCGGGATGGAGGGGGGGCGTGGCATAGCCAGGGTGGGTGTGGCCAGCCCGATGTCACTCAGCAAGGCGCCATTTTTGGCCACGACAGCCTCCTGCAGCCGTCTACCAGACGGCTGCAGGAGGCCGTCGCGGCCAAAAATGGAGCCCAGGAGGCCTGTGCGTGGCCCTCCTAAGCTCCGTTTCCACTGGCAGAGGCACCGCAGGCCAGTCCTTTGCTGTTTGAAAGGTGGGCCCGTGGGCCACATCCAAGCACCCTACAGGCCAAATCCGGCCCATGGGCCTTGAGTTTGACGCCCCTGTTATACAGCAATCTTCCACAGGTACCTTCCTTTCATTTTCTTCCACTGCAAAGGTTTGACCCAGATTACCTTCCCCAGTTACTTGATTTGTGACCCTGAATCTGCCATAAATCAACTGCAGGGAAAACACATTTATGGAAATATCTAGGAAATCCCTGGGCACCAAGATCACCGCAGATGGGGACTACAGCCAAGAAATTAAAAGATGCTTACTCCTGGGGAGGAAAGCTACAGCAAATCTAGGCAGCATACTGAAAAGCAGAGACATCACCCTGCCCACAAAAGTGTGTATAGCCACAGCTATGGTTTTCCCAGTTGCAATGTCTGGCTGTGAAAGTTGGACCATAAGAAAGGCTGAGCGCCAAAGAATTGAGGCCTCTGAACTCTGGTGCTGGAGAAGACTCCTGCGAGTCCCTTGGACTGCAAGGCGATCCAACCGGTCAGTCCTAGAGATCAACCCTGACTGCTCTTTAGAAGGCCAGATCCTGAAGAGGAAACTCAAATACTTTGGCCACCTAATGAGAAGGAAGGACCCACTGGAGAAGAGCCTAATGCTGGGAAAGATTGAGGGCAAAAGAAGAAGGGGAGGGCAGAGAACGAGGTGGCTGGATGGAGTCACTGAAGCAGTCGGCGTGAGCTTCAATGGACTCCAGAGGATGGTAGAGGACAGGAAGGCCTGGAGGAACGTGGTCCATGGGGTTGCGATGGGTCGGGCAACAACATAGGAGAAGTAACCTGTCAGACCTATAGTGGAAGAGAGCAGCCCAGGGAGTTGCATGGACAGAGCTCTTACATTTGCAAGCCGGGGCCAGGAAAGAATTCGGAATGCTTAGGACTTACCCGCTGTAGCTGACAATCCACTCGCCACATCCGAAGGGTCTGATCTCGAGACCAGGTGACCAGCTGATAGTCCTTTGACCCTTATAAAGGAAGAGAGGAAATGCCTGTCATACGCTACTTAGGTCTTGTTTTTTAATTCAAAAGCAGGAGAAAGTCAGAATCTATAGAAAATGAACCAGGAAAGTCAGCAATATATTTGGATATATAATATTGCACAGATCTTCCACCTTTTAGCCTTGGAGCAAAGGAAAGCACACAGGAAGGGCCTCTCAATCTGCCACAAAATTCTGAGAGAAAAGGGTTGGCCCAACAGCAATAGCACTTAGACTTATCTACCGCTTCACAGTGTTTGCAGCCCTCTCTAAGCGGTTTACAGAGTCAGCCTATTTCCCCCAACAATTTGGGTCCTCATTTTATCCACTTCGGAAGGCTGGAAGGCCAAGTCAACCTTGAACCGGTCAGGATCGAACTGCTGGCAGTCAGCAGAATTAGCTTGCAATGCTGCATTCTAACCACTGCACCACCACAGCTCCAAAGGACAGCCTTATGTTTTCTTGGGTTAAGTAGAAACAAATCTGGGCTGCCCAAATTCCACTCTAACCATTCTAACTAGTAAAGGATGTATTGCATTCTCATTTGCATTTTTGTCAAATGGAAGAGTTTCCCAGTACAAAGCAGAACTAAACCCGAGAAATCTCCCAAAGGTGTTTTTCTTTGAAGAGGCAACTGGACTTTCTTGTTTTTCTTTGAAGGTGTTTCGCTTCTCATCCAAAAAGTTTCTTCAGCTCTAACTGGATGGTGGGGAATGGAAGGATTTAAATGTGCTTTCTGCAGAAAGCAGCTTCATAACACAGTCCTTTCAGCAGTTCCAAGAAAGCTCCATGCCCATTTACACCACTCAGGTGACCCTGAGGACACAGATAAACCTCCAAGTGGCCTCAATGACTCTCTAAAAGGATGCAAATGACCAGCTGTCTGCAAGGAATATAAATCCTTCCATTCCCCACCATCCAGTCAGAGCTGAAGAAGCTTCTTGCATGAGAAGCGAAAAGTCTTCAAAGAAAAACCAGAAAGTCCAGTTGCCTCTTGAAAAAGCACCTTTGGGACAACCGTGACCTCGAGGACTTAGAATTTCTATAGACACAAACCTGAGAAATGGTACATAAGAGAAAAGCTGTGCATATCATTTGCAATCATTATAATGCATTTTGTCATCCTAGCATCAGTCTGAGGCTCCTTACTTCTTTGGGCCATTACAGATGGATCCAACCAACCACAAATGCCACGTGAATCAGGCAATGCTGAATTGAAGGAGCCTGTTCTTTGGGCTTGTGCTTTCTACTCTGACTTGAGCTACTTCAGCCATTACTCGGCACCACGAGTGCTGTCTACAGTCCTGAACATCATTTGCAGAAAGACATTGACAGATAAGAAGAAACCTGGATGTCCAAAAGGAGGCTACGAAGGACTGTTATTTATGTGCATTACTTTGAGTTTTAATGTCATGGCTGCCATTCTGCTAGCTTCGCATCGCATCTGGCCAGCCTGACAATAGCAACCGGGGGGGGGGGGGGCGGGAAGGCGGGGGGACAGGGGGGGCAGGGGGGAGGTTGGGAGCTAAGCTGTGCCGGCCTAAAAAGTGAAACAGACCAATCCAGAAAAAGAATGCAGAAATGGGAAAAGGCGCGAACTGAGGGTCCGTTCCCTAAACAACACGAGAACTTTTAATTGGATATTGACTGATAACAGGGGGTGGTCAGGAGAGAAAGGGAAAGATAATTGTATTCTTTTGCATCAAACTGGCAGATCCGGCTTTGCTACTTCTGTAACCACTTTTGTTTTCAGTAAAAACAATGGAAAGCAATGAGCCAGGGGCAGGGGTGAAATTCACTTACCTTCCCTACCCGTTCGCAAATGTGCATGCGCCCCGCACACTTTGCTCACTTGCGCCGTTGTCTGCGCATGCACAGGCTTAAAATTGTCACAAAAAAGTGACATCATGATATCCGCACTGGTGGGCGGAGCCTCCCGCAGCCACTGCTACCGGTTTGCCCGAGCCGGAGAGACCCGGCTGAATTTCACCCCTGGCCAGGAGCCTTTCTTTGCTAACTAACTTAAGTGGCATGGGTGAATAAAAACAATGTGGATATATATATATACATATATACATATACATATACATATACATATACATATACATATATATATATATATATATATATATATATATGTATATATATGGTGGGAATCTGTTCAGCTGAGTCCACTGTTCCAATAAAAAGGAGAGAGGACAAGCACCCCAATCCCCAGTCACACACCTTCCTTCTGTTTCCTCCACTGGAATTCTAGCACAACATCGTCATGTCCCACAAAGGTGTGAACCGGCGTGTTGAGATCGCACACATCCCAAAGGAGGAGGCTGTTCTCTCTTCGAAGCTGGGGCACCATCACCGTTACCAGCCCGTTGCTAAAAGGCTAGAAAGGGGAAAGAAGGGAGGTTAACGGCTCACCTCCGCTTTGCTTTTCAAGGTCCACAGCTGTACAGGACTGCAGGGCAGAATAGTGTGTAGGCGAATATCCGTGTCCCAGGATAATATTGCAGGATCCAATTTGAGGTTTTGTCTTCCGGGTTTTCAGATTCGTGCTGGAGCCCATCCTCAGAGAACTTCCATGTGTGTCCTTTGTGCTGTACCACAAACAGAACACCACAAAGCACGCAGAGAAGTCCCCTGAGGATGGGCTCCAGCACGAGTCCGAACGCTCGGAAGGCAAAACCTCTGGTCCCGGTGACCGACCCAGATTGGATCCTGCAGGACAGTGTGTCAGGCTTGCCTCCATTCAAAACTCAAGAAAGAAAACCCCCAACTCCATGTTGGTAGAAAAAGGTACTTTTACTGAGTATGAACTGAATGCAGCGAAAGAAAAGCAAAGTCTGAGGCAATTGGCACGAAAATTACATATTGAAAGCATCCCCCAAATCCCTCCCCCCAAAGACCCAGGTTGAATGTCCAATCCACATTTCCCCAAGGTGCCATGTGGGGTACTTCTTCAGATGGCCCCATCTATCTGGTATGCCGGGATGGTTGACCTTGACAGCTATCAGCTCTCTCCGCAGCTGCTATGAAGACAGTGAGAATTTCCCTCCCTTTTCCGAGACATCTCCACCAGCTCACTTTCTCCCCACCCCAAATACCTACAATACCTCCCCCCTCCCGTTACAATGGCAGCCGAAAGCAAGCAGGTATCATGAGGCTGACAGTGTGTTTACAAGCTTCCTAACCCCTCACAGCAATAATTAAAGCAGGCTATGGGTTTCCTCCACAATTTTTTCCTTCGCATCTTCAATCTGCTTCTCAGTAGCTGGGAGTCTCTTTTTTTTTTAAAAAATTATTTATATGCCGCCCTTCTCCAGAGACTCAGGGCGGCTTACAATGCTTTAAGCAATAGCCTTCATTCTTTTGTATATTCATACAAAATCAGCTTATTGCCCACACAATCTGGGTCCTCATTTTACCTGCCTTAGAAAGGATGGAAGGCTGAGTCAACCTCGAGCCTGGTGAGATTTGAACTTGCAGTAATTGCAAGCAGCTGAATGTTAATCACACTGCTTTAGTCTGCTGCGCCACCAGGCCCTCCTTCAAGCATCCTATCAGTTGTGCCCATGAGCTTGCATTTCTACCTTTGGTTAGCAGGCAGAGGTTGAAGATTATGAAGTTTAAGGCAAAAACGTGGGTGGAATTATGGTGAGTATAATAGTAAGCAACGTTGGAGCAGAAGTAGCTTGCAACTACATTCTAACCACTGAGCCACCGTGGCTCATGTAGTTGCTCTCTTCAGACCTGGCCACCGGCCATCAGCCCCTCCAGTGCTCCATGGGGGAGCGAGAGACGTGGCCAGCCTTTCTTTCGGCTCAGCTGGGCTCCACTGAAGCTCTCCTTACCGTGTATCTGGCTTTCCAGACTGGAACTTGACAGGCCAAAATGTTGAGGTATTTTCGAGGTTGTCGGTAGTCCCAAAACTTCAACAAAAGAGAGAAAAGGTCACTAAGGTGAAAGATGCTTATCCGGCGTAATAGAAGAAAATCACCACCGTGTTAAAAACAAATTAAAAGGCCCTAAAAAAATTGTGAATGGAGAATTCCAGCAGCTGTTGTGGGGGAGAGGGAAGGATTGAAGGTTTGTGAAAATCTTTGGCTTTCCATTTGCGGGATCAAGTATCAAAAGGATTCCATAGAGCAAAACTTCCCATTAATCATCTGAAGAACAGCATTTTTTCCCCCCTATTGGCAGATATTTGTCTGTAGAGATCATTTCCTGCATATCTACAGTACTCCTAAAATGAGTAGATGATTTCTCTTCTCACGGCTATGACAATATGGCTTAGAAATTCCGGCTGTCTTTTGACTTACGACCCAAATTGGGACTGGAATGTTTGTTGCTAAGCAATATGGTTATTTAAGCGAGTAGCACTCGATTTTTTGCAGTGGTCATTAAGCAGATCACACAGTTAAATGAAGCCAGCTTTCCCCATTGACTTTGTTTCTTGGGAGCCCTCTGGAAGTCATAAACGGTGATCATGTGACCCTGGATCAGTGGTGAAATCCAAATTTTTTTACTACCAGTTCTGTGGGCGTGGCAGGGGAAGGATACTGCAAAATCTCCATTCCCACCCCACTCCAGGGGAAGGATATTGCAAAATCTCCATTCCCGCCCCACTCTGGGGCCAAGGTGGTATTTACTGGTTCTCCGAACAACTCAAAATTTCCGTTCCTGGTTCTCCAGAACCTGTCAGAAGTGCTGCATTTCACCCCTGCCCTGGATACTGCAATCATTGTAAATATATCCTGGTTACCAGGCACTCAAATTTTTATCACATGATCACAGGGACACTGCAACAATCCTAAATGTGAGGACCCACTGTCACTTTTTTCAGTGCCATCATAACTGCAAATGATTGTTAAATGAAATGGTCATAAGTTGAGGATGATCTGTGTTTTCAGGAGAACTATTCATGTCCGCTTGCAAACTTTTTTTTTAAAAAAAACACACACACCATTTGAGTACTTACAGTGACAGCAAACATTACAATGACATCTTTTATTTGTATGAATATTACCATTGCATTAGTGGACTTTCTAGGATTTGCTGAGCTTCCCAGAGGAACAAAAAGCCTCAGCTAAACGCTGATAAATGAATACACATATAAGACAAATATAAAGATCGCTAGGCTGCAATGGTCAGATGCTTTTGCCTACAGCATTAAGTGTGTGGCTGAAACACACAATAACAAATTCTGGCAGGGATCCAGAGAAAACAGACCCCTCATTCACCAGGGATACCCCACCCACCCCGGTCGTTCAAGTCAGGAAACAGGATTCAGCCTCACTGCACTCCTTATTCATTTTCTGGTGGTCCTCATAACAAGTGAAGGCCAGTAGAGACTGACACTGCTTGGGTCCCATGGATTTTCTGTCCAGCCCAAACTAGCATCCAACCCACTCAATGGCTTCCACTCTGCCAGGATATCCCTGTAAACGCCAGATCTTAGCCCAGCCAACCCAGTCCCCTCACTTACCCTGACTGAATTGTCCTGACTGGAGGTGGCCAAAATGTTTTCGTTGTCTGGGTGCCAATCCAGGCCGTGGATTTTAGAGAGGTGCGCGGCCAGATACTCCACAGCGGTGCTTGGTTTCTGAAAGGAGAGAGAACGATTGGGTTGGAAAGTTTCCAGAAAGGGCCACAGCAATCCCACTGGCATGTCATGGGCTGCCTTCAGGAGAAGCATCTTGACTTCTCTTTGGCGGCAAATTCCGGGGTGCGGAGCCACAGGACGCTGTTCTGTTCTCTGCTGTGTGTTAATGGAAAGCAAGACTCACAAAGCATATAAAGGCCTTTGAAGAGAAGAACGGTGATAGAAAATAAGTCAAGAATCTTTCAAAGAAACCTACAGGTATCTTTTACTGGTCTTCCCCAGAGCAGAGTTGGGAAATGATCACAATGGATTCAAGTTGGAAAGCCCTACACACAGAACATGTCTTTCAGTTACCGTGTTTCCCCAAAAATAAGACTGGGTCGTATATTAATTTTTGCTCCAAAAGGCACATTAGGGCTTATTTTCTGGTTAGGTCTTAGCTACACCCACAGAACCGGTAGTTAAAATATATATATATATAATATATTTAATTCAATTTGTATGCCGCCCCTCTCTGAAGATTTAGGGCAGCTCACAATGCATTTAAAATCATTATAAAAAAAACATTTAAGAATTAAAAACATTATTAAAAACATTATTAAAAACATTAAAACTCATTCACACCATTCATGGCCAGATCTCGCCAGATCGCCACAGTGAGATTAATAACCCCAGGCCTGCCGGAAAAGCCAGGTCTTCACCGCTTTCTGGAAGGCCAATAGGGTGGGGATGGTCCGGACCTCAGGAGGTAACTGGTTCCAGAGAGCTGGGGCAGCCACAGAGAAGGCCCTCCCCCGCGGGTCCGCCAGCCGACATTGTTTAGTGACGGGACCCAGAGGAGATCAACTCTGTGGGATCTTACCGGTTGCTGGGAGCTATGCGGCAGAAGGCAGTCTCGAAGATACCCTGGCCCTGAGCCATGTAGGGCTTTAAAGGTAATAACCAACACCCTGAATTGGATTTCACCACTGGGGGTAGAGCTTATATTTCGAGCATCCTGAAAAATCATGCTAGGACTTATTTTCTGGTTGGGTCTTATTTTCGGGGAAACGGTAATTGAAAAGGAATACTGGGGCAGGTATGTTTCTGCAGGAATTAGAAGCAAGGAATCTGCAGGAAAAGGAAATATGAACTGGGAGCAAAACTGAAATGTTCCCTCAGAACATTCCCGAAGGATGTTCTTGGAACACAACTCAAAACATGTTAAGGACTCTGTTCCAATACTCAAACAAAAGCTCTTTTTAATGTAGAGCAGTGTTTCTCAACCTTGGTAGCTTGAAGATGGGTGGACTTCAAACTCCCAGAATCCCCCAGCCAGCAGCGCTGGCTGGGGGATTCTGGGAGTTGAAGTCCACCCATCTTCAAGCTTCCAAGGTTGAGAAACACTGATGTAGAGACTCTCTTCCAGGGTTGGAACAGCCTGCTTTGGAGATGGCTTCCAATGACTGGAACTCTCCGAATATCAGTGCTCGAAAGGGCTCTGTTCTGGGGAGGAGTTTGTCCTGATGTTGAAAAACACAGCTCCCAGAAACTTTATTGAAGAATGCCCAAAGTGCTGTTTCGAGAACAAAACATCTTTTTTTTAAAAAAAAATTAATTTATATGCCGCCCTTCTCCGGGACTCAGGGTGGCTTATAATGCGTTAAGCAATAGCCTTCATACTTTTGTATATTTATACAAAGTCAGCTTATTGCCCCCACAATCTGGGTCCTCATTTTATCTACCTTAGAAAGGATGGAAGGCTGAGTCAACCTCAAGCCTGGTGAGATTTGAACTTGCAGTAATTGCAGGCAGCTGGTGTTAATAACAGTGCTTTAGTCTGCTGCGCCACCAGGGCTCTTCACGCTTCTACAAGCTATAACTGCCACTGGCTACAAAATAGTGTGTATCAGATGCATCTGGGACTCAGTCACACAGCTTCTCCTGTCCAAGGGAAATTGCCTGAAATTCCTGGCTTCTCCTGTGTAGCCAACCAGCTTTAGCTGTGCACTAACATAGGTGCCAGAATTCTTTTTTTAAAAAAGTTTTTTATTTTTATTTTTCATGAACGTATTTAAATGTACAGTCTCTTATTCATCATTAATCATTCACTTTCATTTGTTAATTATTCGGGACTGGTCTTTTACCATTTTCTCTCCTTTATTTTACGACAACCTTTCCTCTTCCTCTTCCCTTCTCTTCCTTCTTCTATCTCTTCCTCCTTCTTCTATCTCTTTCTACTTTTCTCATTCCTCCTCTCCTTCCCTTTTCTCCTTCCTCTCTCCTTTCCCCACTCCTCTCTTCTTCCTCCCTTTCTAACCCTCTCTCCTATTCTTCTTTCCCCTCCCTTTTCTTCCCAGGTGCCAGAATTCTGACTTATCAGAAATCCATTGGTAAGAGACCCAGCGGAGAAGAGCAATTAAGATGATCAGGGGGCTAGAGTCTAAAACAAGACTGGTTGCAGAATTTGGATATGGCTAGCCTAGACAGAAGGACTAGGGGTAACATGATAGCAGGATTCCAGTATTTAAGAGGCTGCCATGAAGAAGAGGGGGTCAACTTATTTTCCAAAGCACCAGAAGGCAAGAAAAGAAACAATGGATGGAAACTAATCAAGGAGAGAAGCAACCTGGAATTAAGGAGAAACTTCGTAACAGTGAGGACAATTAACCAGTGGAACAGCTTGCCACCAGAAGTTGTGGGTGCTCCATGACTGGTGGTTTTTAAGAAGAGACTGGACAGCTACTTTCCTGAAATGGTAAAGGATCTCCTGCTTGAGCAGGGGGTTGGACTGGAAGACCTCCACTGTCCCTTCCAGCTCTATTCTGATTGAGCGATTGAAGATATTCCAAAGTAAAACTTAGTGTGAACTGATTTATCTTTCTTAATGGCATGTTTATTAGTTCTGGCTGAAGCCCTACCCTCTTATATCACGGATGTTCTTGCATTACAAGAGACACATGAATGCTGATTGGTGCCACCATCTGGATTCACGCAAGACCACAACTCCCGCTTCAACAGATGGAAGAAGCCTGAGATGCAGGCGGTGGTGGAATTGCAAGACAACTTGGAGGCACAAAACAGGAAATGCCCATGTTTGCATTTCTTACGGATACAGTGTGGAGGTCATGGCCCAGGGTCCAATGGCAAGATCCAGAAAGTAAGATTTTTTTAAAAAAAGATAATTGGGTTATTTCTGTGCTGTAAGAATCTAAAGAATTTTCACAGCCATGGTAGGATGATCAAGTTTCCCTCCTAAGGGAGAAGTTGTTTCCTGCACAGGGAATCTCTCAGAACATATCTGTTACCATATTCTTTCCACTAAATCTTAATGCTTTGATTTGGGCAATTGTCTTGTGTGAACCCAGCCACTGTGGTTTGTCTAAACCATAAGCCATCATTTATCATTGCTATTTACCACAAACCATGGATCTCCCAAAGTTGCTTTTTTTTTCAAGAGGCAACTGGACTTTCTGGTTTTTCTTTGAAGACGTTTCACTTCTCATCCAAGAAGCTCCTTCGGCTCGGACTGGATGGTGAGGAATGGAAGGGTTTATATTCCTTGAGGTCCTCATTATATTCCATCCAGTAAGAACTGAAGGAGCTTCTTGGATGAGAAGCGAAACGTCTTCAAAGAAAAACCGGAAAATCTGGTTGCCTCTTGAAAAAGCACCTTTGGGACAACCGTGACCTGGAGGACTGAGAATCTCTATAGGCAAACCATGGATCTAACATTGTTTGTGAAGTAGGCTTCAGAGAGCAAAAGCTTGCAATGTCCACTGTCTGTCTGTCTGTGTCTGTCTCCCTCTCTCTCATACACACACACACACTCCTTAGACAGAAGCAGGGAAAGGAAAGGAACAAGGACTCACCCTTTTGTCCCAAATGCGCACATTCCCATCATGGCTGGTTGCCAAGCAGTTGGCATTTTTCTTATTCCACTTTACCTGGGAGGCTCCAGCTGCGGAAGGAGCAGAGGACTAGGAGTCAACGAGCGCCTTCCAGAAAGAAACATGGTCACTACGATAGAGCTAACCTCTCCGGCTCATTCATACCACAGGGGAGTATTGGGCTCTGTCTAGCACAAGAGGTGACTATGGTTAGTCTAGACTTAAGAAGTTTCCAAGAAAGGAATAGGCCCCAGAGTTATAACACGGAGCAGGGGTCTCCAACCTTGGCAACTTTAAGACTTGTGGACTTCCACTCCCAGAGTTCCTCAGCC
>WNWU01000024.1:3321936-3349593 GCA_012654045.1 Ptyas mucosa
AAGTAAAGTAAAGTAAAGTAAAGTAAAGTAAAGTAAAGTAAAGTAAAGTAAAGTAAAATAATAAAGATTTGACAAGAGATCAAGGAGTATAGTGAGTGTGTCTAACAATACACCAATGTAACCAGGGTATGATGAAAAATTCTCAATCTATTTTATTGGGGGCGGGGGGGTTTGTGGGTTTGTGGTGGTCTTGACTGGAAAAAAAAAGATTATTAAGCTTCTGTGGAGGAGTTAAAAGGTGGCCTTGCTGGAAAATGTTAGCGGCAAAATTTGTGGGGTACAAAAAAGAGGGGCTTGCTGTTGTTTATTGGCAATTCTACTCTCCCACTCTTTTTCAAAAGGAGAGGAACTGAGGAATCTTCAGTGGGAAGATGGCACAGGTTTCATGTGAAGAAGGGCAGGTATTTCTCTACCCAAAGCAAACCAAAAGTCCCATAAAGAAATGACGGAGGTGGCTTCAGAAGATTTGTAGAGGAAATGTCACATAAATTCAAGGAAGATTTGTCCTACTTGGCATGAAGGCTAAATCTTCAGAGGCAGAGCGTGACAGACAATGAGGAATATTTAGTGCCAAATATTTCCAGCAATATTTCCTGCTAGAAATTGAAGGAGGAGAACCAGGTTAGTCTATGGGAGTCAAAAATCAGGAGCATGATAGCAACTTTTGACTTTCGTACGAAAGCTAAATTCACACATTTCATTAAAAGGCAGAAACCTTTATGAGCTATTTTATTAAATGAGTCAGTCTGAAAAGCTGCTACCAGATTCCTTCTGGTTTTTCCTGCAAAGAGATCACTGATGGATCTATTGGGGCGGAGTTCCCCAGTGTTCCCTTTGCGGACTGGCTGGAGTATGTGTGGAAGAGGAGGATTCTGTGTGAGTGGCGGGCAAGACCGTGTACGCAACTCGTGAGCAGCAGGCACGCACACATGCTGCTTGTGCAAATGGAGCACACGTGTTGTGACCTGTTGGCCAACCAAGCCCTCAAGCAGCTGAATCAGAGGAGGAGGAGGTGTGGGAGTCAGGGTCACCATCAAGGCAACCTGAGAGCTCCGAGGAGGAAGAGGGAATGGAGCTGGCAGAGAGAGAGAGACAGAGGTGGAGCCTGGGCTGTCTGTCAGTCCTCAGATGGAGAGTCAACAGCCCCCAGGTCTGGAGGTGGCTGATGAGGAAGAGGAGGAACAGCTGGGTCCAGTGCCTGACGTGAGGATGCGCAGAAGGCAGAGGAGAGGAGAGCAGTGGAAATATGTGGGCTGATCCTTGGGAAGGAAGAGCCACCGCTGCTAGCGAAGCCCCACCCTAGCTCCGGGGATAAAAGGCAGGGGGTGGAGATGAGTAGATGTGGCAGACAACTATTCATTTCCCTGCCGGACAGACTTGTTAGCCTGCTGTGTGAGAGAGATTTTTTGCCAGGGCTGCTGGTGCTCTTAATAAAGAAATCATTGATTTAATTACAGAGGGTTTGTCGTTTTTGGGGAGCTGGGTCAGAACAGTGTGCTTGCCTGCTGCTCGCACAAGTGTGGATGTGCATGTGTGCATGCTCGCCCGCCACTTCCATGGCCCAGTTCCAAATGGCTCAAGGCTTGGAAGTGGGCCGTGGCCCGGGGGTTGGGACCCCTGTATTAGAGTCATGGAGTCTGATTTTGAATCACTCTTCATCAAGTTCTGTTTGTGTTTCAATCTCCTTTTCCTCCACTTCACTGGGAAGACAAAGTTCTGGGAAATGTGAAGATAAGATTTCCTTCTTCCCTCCGTACCTATCATCAGGTACCAGTCCAGGTGTTGCCAACAGTAACTGCAATTCCACCCTGAAGGTTTTAGCACTCACCCAGAAAGTACCGCATGCTGCCCAAGACAGTCTACGGACATTGCTGTTGCCTGTGAAAATAAGAGAGAAATGAATTCCCCCAGCTTATCAATAATACATTAAAAGTAGCAAAAATGCCCTTGGGTAGCACTCAACTGACTATATGGATGTGTAGCGTTATTGACAACAATACAGAAAAAGGGTTGACACTGCCTTCCTTCAAACTGTAAATAATACATCTGATAATCAGAGGCCACACGCTATTAAATCAGCCTATTTGATGGGAGGATATGAGGCTAAACCATTAAAGTCAATCCAACAACAACACACCTGCTAAGAAAATGATTGGGGCCCTGATTTTTCCCATCTCCTTGGGAAAAGGTCTCAGTGATATCAACAGAAATTGCCTTTCGCTAAATATAAATAGAACTCTACTGCAAGCTGTTTTGGAGCACAAAATAGAGAACAGAAACCCATGGCTGCCAATATATAAATCATCTGCTTCTGAGTCATGCAGAATTAAAATTACTTCCTCAAAGTGTTCTAACTGAAGCCCTCCCAATAGCGACCGGAAACCTTCATGGTTTCACGAAGCACCTTTTTTTGAGACTGCCTTTTCTCCTTCACAACTAGTGTTCGAAACTCTTCAAAACAACCTATTTCAAACGCAAAGTAATTTTCACATTCAAGGAGTCTGAAACCTCGCTTCAAATTTTAATTCTTGAAGGGCAGCAGCCCCTCCTCTTTTAATAATCTTTGGTTTCCATCTCCAGTTCTGTTTAAGCCTTCGCTATTGAACATCCTCAATTTACAACAGTTTGTTCAGTGACCATTCCAAGTTACAACGGCACTGAAAAAAGTGACGTGACCATTTTTCACACTTATGACCTTTGCAGCATCCCCAGGGTCACTTGTTTAAAATTCAGATGCTTGGCAACTGACTCATATTTATGACGGTTGCATTATCCTGGGGTCATGTGATCAATCATCTTTTGCAGCCTCCTGTCAAGCAAAGTGAACGAGGAAGTCAGATTCACTTAACACCTGTAGTGACTCACTTAACAACTGTGGCAAGAAAGGTCGTAAAATAAGGCAAAATTCACTTAACAAATGTTTCACTTAGCAACCGAAACGGTGGGCTCAAAGTCCTATAGTAATAGCACTTAGACTTATATACCGCTTCATAATGCTTTCCAGCCTTCTCTAAGCAAATTACAGAGTCAGCCTATTGCCCCCAACAATCTTGGTCCTCATTTGACCCACCTCGGAAGGATGGGAGGCTGAGCCAACCTTGAGCAGGTCAGGATTGAACCGCCAAATGGCAGTCAGCAGAAGTAGCCTGCAGTACCGCACTCTAACCACTGCACTACCACAGCTCTATGATGCTGATTCTCCACAATCCATATTGCAACAGACGCCACCGGCGCATTCTCAAGCCAAAGTCTTGCTTTCAGCAAAATCTGGCTCTCCCTGTCACACGCCAGTCTGGCAAGCAGAGTATTATTGACTTGAGCAATCAAAAGCCAGTGCTAAACTTGCTAGACCCTGCAGGGGGCTCCACCTCAAGCCTCCCCTAAATGAATTTAAATGGGTGATGGAGAGCTGGTTCCTGTTAGGGTGCTTCAAGCGTACTACAAGATAACATACGGTTTCGGGAGCTCCAGGAAAAGGTTCAGGTTTTCCTCCAAATCTCCCCACAAGAGCCACTTTCAAACGTTCCCTGCTTCAAGAAGCCAGTCAGCCTGTGCGGGCCTGAGCTTTTGGGAAACAGGCCCAGGTGTGTCTGTGACCCGTGTCTGTTCTGAATCACTGTCCCTCGTCTTGGACCTCCCAGCAGCTTAAACCATTTTTTTAAAAAATTTGATTTATATGCCACCCTTCTCCGGAGACTCAGGGCGGCTTACAATGCGCTAAGCAATAGCCTTCATACTTTTGAATATTTATACAAAGTCAGCTTATTGCCCCCACAACTGGGTCCTCAATTTACCTACCTTAGAAAGGATGGAAGGCTGAGTCAACCCTGAGCCTTGGTGAGATTCGAACCTGCAATAATTGCAGGCAGCTGATGTTAATAACAGGGCTTTAGACCACTGTACTATCCAAGGCTCTTTACAGGTAATTTACAGGTAATTTACAGGTAATCCTTGACTTTACGACCACAATTGATTTCCACTGCTAAGCAAGGCAGGGGTTGAGTGAGTTGCGCTTCTTTTAATGATCTTGCCACAATTAAGCCAATCGCTGCCGTTGTTAAGTGAATCACACGGTCATTAAGTGAATCCAGCTTCCCCAATGACTTTGCTTGTTGGAAAGTTGCAAAAGGGGGAATCATGTGACCCCAGGATAGTGCAACTGTCATCAATACACGCCGGTTGCCAAGTGCCCAAATTTTGATCATGTGACCACGGGGATCCTGCAGCGGCCACAAGTGTGAAAATAGGTCATAAGTCACTTTTTTTCAGTGCCGTTGTAATTTTGACTGGTGACTAAAATGGTGACTAAAGGAATGATTGTAAGTCGAGTTCTACCTGTAACAGGAATAATCCTGCCTGTACTTGTACAAAACCTGATGCCAGAAGGATGAACATGGTTCTAGGTATCCCATCCCATCCTGGCTATTTAGTTCCACATCACCTTGAGGCACAATCTCTCCCCTTCCCCCATCAACAACCCCTAAAGAAGGAGGCTAACTCCTTCAATAGCACCCCCTGCTTTTAATCCCTGCTGGAGGTCCAGAAAGATATAATGGTCAACATTATCAAAATCTGCTGAAAGATGAAGGAGCAGGATGGATGGATGCATCATCACCCCCATTCTGGATCTGACAGATACAATCAGTTTTAAAATGTTTATTTTATAGAACCAAGAAAATTATCAGCCGCCCTGAGTCTCCGGAGAAAGGCGGCATATAAATTGAACTAACTAACTAACTAACTAAATATTCTCATCACCCTTATACAGCTGCTACAGAAGTCAAAATAAATACTGGCATATTTAAAGGTTGTTCTTTTTCAGCTCTCAATTTTGCAAAATGTATAAAAAGCATACAAAGTACATTTCCTTACAGTGTATGTCTCAAGCTGGCAGGCACCTCCTTCTCTCCACAGCCCTATGGGAATGGGAACAAGAGTTCTCTCTCTTGTCTTCATTATCAGACAGCAGCCAGGCAATTAAAAAGATTGGCATTCTTGCATTTTTCACCATAATGATCAATTTGCAAGAGAGCAATCAATGGGCAGGCAACAACCCTCCCCCTCCCCGCTTTATTTGAGAATTTACTTGTCACACATCCTATTTTCCTACAGGTTTATCTCACTGCTGAACTTTATAATACATTTGGGAGGAGATTCTGTCTTTTTTAGATGCTCCCAGTTTGGGAAATGAATCCATTTATACGATCGTGAACGATTGAGGGCAAAAAAAGAAGGGGACGACAGAGAACAAGGTGGCTGGATGGAGTCACTGAAGCAGTCGGCGTGAGCTTAAATGGACTCCAGAGGATGGTAGAGGACAGGAAGGCCTGGAGGAATGTGGTCCATGGGGTCACAATGGGTCGGACATGACTTCGCAACTAACAGCAACAAATACAAGCGTAATATTCTCAAATAAGGAATATCTGTGTTGGTAATAATATATTTCCAACAAGGTTCCTGGGTGAGGGTCTGTGCAAAAAGCTGTAAACAAAAATAAACTAGTAAACATTATTTTAAAAGGGGACTCTTACTTATGTGCACGAATCTTAGGAACCATCTCAACCTGATGGGATTAGCCTGTCCCACCCATGCTGGTAGAAGAGACGTGCAATGGACCCTGTCAATCAAGAAATTCTAGCCGGCGGGGGTCCAGGAGAGCCTATTCTGGCATGGTGTGGGCCCTCTGGAGCATTCTGCCCCCCCCCCACACACACACAGGTCAGAGCCACATCCTTGAAGACTTGGCTCTGCCAACTAGCCCAGGGCAGGGCCACAATAGGGAAGTGAAATCCCAGAGATGGTTAATGGATTAGATTCCCACCTATTCCACTTATGCGTTTTGCTTCCTTCCTCTCCATCTTGGGCAACTGAATTTTAACTAAATTTTAAATTCATGGTCTTTGTTTATTGTTTTAATGTTTTATATGGTATTTTTATTGAATGACTGTAAACCACCTAGAGACGCCTTGGTGAGATGGGTGGCATAGTAATACATAGTAGAACTTTATAGCCAATTTGCACGAACATTGTGTGTGTGTGTGTGTGTGTGTGTATGTAGCATATGCATGCATGCATGTATGATGTTTGCATGTAATAGTAACAGAGTTGGAAGGGACCTTGGAGGTCATCTAGTCTAACCCCCTGCTCACGCAGGAGGCCTATACTAGGGATTCAAATCACCAACCTTTCTGATAAGCTCAGTGTCTTAGCCACTGAGCCACCTAGCCAGGGTACATATGTATGTACGTATGTATGTGTGTGTTATACAATATATATAAATAAACTACGTTCAGGCAAATTGGCTAAAAAATACTACTACGTATTACTTCCCATTGTATTTAGGAAATCTTAATTTCTCATAGTTTTATAATGTAGAGTATTTAAGAAGCCTTGGCTCTTATAGGTCTCTTTAAAAAGCTATCAAAATATGATTTTTCCTCCCTTATTCAAAAGGGGAAAAATAGAGACCTCTTTTCCTAATAACAAAACAACATCTGATTGCTAAGCATAAGATCAGAGCTGGTATTTCTCCCAAGGGCACTGCCATGGGATTGATGAAATAATAGCTAGATTTACATACGGTTAAGCTGGTTATTAGACACACCCATTTTCTTGATATGCATAAACCATAAATGAGCAGGCAGACTGCATTTAAAACTAACCAGGCTTAGTACAGTTTGCACACACAACTACTAAGTCTTGTAACCCTCTTGAATATCTTATGTCATTTGTTAGCAGCAAAAAGACTGGAAAATAAAGGATTTATCAAACTGAATGCATCCAGTTGTAACAACGTACAGATTCCATCTGTCCAGAATAACGGTAGTGTTATTCTTTCTTATGAATTTCTGGTTGGTATGAGCAAAGTTTCAACAGTGATGAAATTCTCCCTTTTAGAATATTTACTTCTCAACTTCCCCTTGCCACCATGGCCTTTTGAAGGAAACAGAGGCAGGAGTGATGGCAATTACCATTTGATGCCACTGGCACCCAGCATTCAAAGATCCTTAAAGGGACAGTTTATATTTCATGCCTCAGTATATTCTCAAAGAAACAATATGGAAACCTAATTCACATACCATAAAATCATATTTTTATTTGTTTCCTTGTGGAAGCTTGTAAATAATAGAACACACAGCTTAGCATAACTGTGAGTTCAGCCCATGTATGTTCACATATCACACTGTATGACAATTTGTTCACTAAACCAGAATTGGCTAGGTTTCTTCATTGCACTAAACCATAAATATGATTTTATTAATTAGAAAAGTTGGTTCATGTGAAACACAAAGAGCCAAAGTGCAATGTGCAAATCCAGCCAATAAATATCTTCTCTGATGACTGATTTATAGGCGTGTTTATGAAGATATTATACAACTAGAAATCTGTGTGCATTAGTATGGATTATTTTAACTATTAACCTTATTCAGCAGTGGCAAACACTAGCTGTTAGAAACTTATGAATACCTCATAGCACAAATTTGTTTTGTAGACAAGACCGCAGTTCATAAGATATTGTAACATTAGCATAATTGGGTAGGAAAAAATGTACAGTACAGGAGAAGGAATATAAAGAACAATAAAAATACCTTAATAACATTTGTTATGTACCTGTTGGAATCAATCAACTGACAATCCAATTAACCCAGATCAGACCTATAAAATGTCTGCTGCAGCAATCTTGCCAAAATTCAAAATGCCCAATTTATAACAGAACAGCAAGGCAGCTTTCTAACATGATTCAGTTGTTAAACTTTTAGCTGTAGCTAAAAGGGGGGGGGGGGGAGCAAATGATCATCTCAGTAGAAATCTGCCCCAATTTAACTCCCCCAGGTCATTGCAGAAGCCCCGGAGCACTGTTCTTAAAGTGTTTAACACAGTGTTTCTCAACCTTGGAAGCTTGAAGATGGGTGGACTACAACTCTCAGAATCCCCCAGCCAGCAATGCGTTGCTGGCTGGGGGATCCTGGGAGTTGAAGTCCACCCATCTTCAAGCTACAAAGGTTGAAAAACACTGGTTTAACACAATTACAGGTAGTCCTTGACTTATGACCACAACATTTCTGTTGTGAAGCATGACAGTTAAGTGTGTTTTGCTCCATTTTAGGAGCTTTCTTGCCACAGTTGTTACATGAATCACGGCAGTTGTAAAGTTAGTAAAACAGCTGTTAAGTGAAGAGGCTTCCCCATCAACTTTGCTTGTCAGAAGGTTGCAAAAGGTGATCAAGGAGCCTGGTGGCGTGGCAGACTAAAGCACTGTAATTAACATTCAGCTGCCTGCAATTACTGCAAGTTCAAATCTCACCAGGCTCAAGGTTGACTCAGCCTTCCATCCTTTCTAAGGTAGGTAAAATGAGGATCCAGATTGTGGGGGCAATAAGCTGACTTTGTATAAATATACAAAAGTATGAAGGCTATTGCTTAACGCCTTGTAAGCCGCCCTGAGTCTCCGGAGAAGGGCGGCATATAAATCAATTTTTTTTAAAAAAATGACTCTGGGACACTGCAACTGTCATAAATACATGCCAGTTGCCAAACATCCAAATTTTGAACATGTGATGATGGAGCTGCTGCAATAGGTGAAAAATGGCCATAAGACTCTTTTTTTCAGTGCTGTTGTAACTTTGAGATGGTTTTAAGTTGAGAACTACCTGTATGCCTTTTCCTGGTGTTCAATGTTGTTAACCCATCCATCCATACACAAATATTTTGTTGTTTTAAACAAGTGGCACAACAGCAGCTGCCCCCAACCAGATCCTCTACAGCCTAAACCCAAAACAGCAATTTCAAAAGTTATTTATCCAGTTTTTAAAACCACCCATCTTCCTCACAGAGGCTTCATTACTCATAGGATATGCTCTAGACTAGAGCAAATATCCCAGGTCTTGTCTGGCAGTTTTTAAGTAACCTTTGCTTACAATTGTTTACACTGCTTGCTTCCCAAGCTCCTTGGGAATGGGGGGAAGGTTCTTTATAATAAAGTTCAGAACATAAGTAATTTTCTGTTAGAATGCAGTATTGCAGGCTAACTCTGCCCACTGCCAAGAGTTCGATTCTCAATGGCTCAAGAGGTTGACTCAGCCTTCCCTCCTTCCGAGGTAGGTAAAATGAGGATGCAGATTGTTGGGGGCAAGAGGCTGACTGTCAACCACTTAGAGAGGGTTGCAAAGCACTGTAAAGCGGTATATAAGTCTAAGTGCTATTGTTATCCTTTCCCACATTCTTTCCCACTTGAAGCGGTATATAAGTCTAAGTGATATTTCTATTGCTATTTTTTCCCTCAAAGTGGTATATAAGTCTAAGTGCTATTGCTATTCTTTCCGTCTTAAAGCGGTATTTAAGTGCTATTACTACTGCTATTCTTTCCCACATGAAGCGGTATAAGTCTAAGTGCTACTGCTATTGCTATTCTTTCCCTCATAAAACAGTAAGTCTAAGTGATATTGATATTGATATTCTTTCCCACATGAAGCAGTATATAAGTCTAAGTGTTCTTCCTTCCTTCCTGTTAGAATGCAGTATTGCAGGCTGACTCTGCCCACTGCCAGGAGTTCGATTGTCAATGGCTCAAGAGGTTGACTCAGCCTTCCATCCTTCCGAGGTGGGTAAAATGAAGACCCCGACTGTTGGGGGCAAGAGGCTGACTCTGTCAACTGCTTAGTGAGGGTTGCAAAGCACTGTAAAGCGGTATATAAGTCTAAGTGCTATTCCTTCCTTCCATCCATCCATCGTTTGCAGTGGTTAAGAATGCAGTATTGCAGGCTAAATTCTGCCCACTGCCAGGAGCTCAATTATCACCAGGCTCCAGGTTGACTCAACCTTCCATCTTTCCCAGGTGGGTAAAATGAGGAGCCAGATTGTTGGGGGAGCAATATGATGACCCTGTAAACCACTTAGAAATGGCTGTAAAGCACTGCAAAGATGTATATAAGTCTAAAGGCTATTCCTCCCTCCCTCCTTCCTTCCCATCTATCCATCCATCCATGCATCTTTTGCAATGGTCAGAATGCAGCATTGCAGGCTGACTCTGCCCAGTGCCAGGAGCTCAATTCTCACCACGTTCAAGATGGACTCAGCCTTCCATCCTTCCGAGGTGGGTAAAAAGAGGACCCAGATTGTTGGGGGGCAAGAGGCTGACTCTGTAAACCGCTTAGAGAGGGCTGTGAAGCCCTGTGAAATGGAATATAAGTGTAAGTGGTATTACTATTGCCCTTCCTTCCTTCCTTCCTTCCTTCCTTCCTTCCTTCTTCCATCCATCCATCCATCCATCCATCCATCCATCCATCTTTTGCAGTGGTCAGAATGCAGCATTGCAGGCTGACTCTGCCCACTGCCAGGAGCTCAATTCTCACCAGGCTCCAGGTTGACTCAACCTTCCATCCTTCCGAGGTGGGTAAAATGAGGAGCCAGATTGTTGGGGCCATATAAGCTGACTCTGTAAACCACTTAGAGAGGGCTACTGTGAAGCGGAATATACGTCTAAGTGCTATTGCTCCTCCCCTCCTGCTGCTGCTGGGGATGATGGGAGCTGTAGTCCAGCGCTCCCGAAGGCTGCCGGGGCGAGACCCAGGCCAGTCGGCGCCGGGCAGCGGCCCTTCGTGCGACGCCAGGCAGCCTTCCCGTCCCCTCAGCGGCTCCCCGCATCTCCCAAGCGGGAGGCGCGGCAGGGGATGCCTCCCACCCCGAGTGCCAAGGAACGGGAGCGGGCGAGAGAGAACTCTGCCGGCAAGGCAGGCAGGCAGGTAGGCAGCCCGCCCGCTCGCCCGGGGAACGGCGGCCCCGGAAACGGCCCCGGATACCTGCGAGTCCCGGAATTCCACCACCACGTTCTCGCTACTCCAGCGCGCGGCCATCTTGGCTGCCCTGGAGGCGGCGGCGCGACGGCGGGCAGGAAGTCGTCGCGCTGGGAGCGCAGGGCCTGCCGGGAGACGTAGTTCTCGGCGCTTAAAGGAGCCGGAGCTACGTAAGAGGCCGACCTCCATTTCTTCCATCAGGGTTGGACTTCAACTCCCAGACGCTCCCCTCGCCTGGCTAGGAACCCTGGGAGTCGTGGTGCAACGTCGGTTTGTTTTGATCTTTCTTAAGGCAGCGTGCCTCCCAGTCCCCCCCCCCCCCCCCCGCCAACACCCTCTTCATTTTTCTTTCTTTCTTTCCTTGCATACCTTTATCATTGGATTTGCACAACTGGCTAAGTCACACACACACACAAATCCCTCTCTTGTAAATTGAAGCCAAGCTTATCTTGCTTATGAGTGCACAGCACACACTGTATTTTTGCCTCACTTTACACAACTTTGTGTGAACATAATGTTGAAAAAGGTGGAGATTAGAGGACTGCAAAGTGGCTGTTTCGTTAATCTATATCACTCTTTAGTATATGCATATTTACTAATACGTATTTACATTCTAAAGCAGTGATGGCTAACCTTTTTGCCCTCATGTGCCAAAAGCAGGGGGAGCGGGGGGGGGGGGGCCATATGGGTGCGTGTGCCGACATCCATAATTCAATGCACCCCTCCCTCCCATGCACACGTGACCCCCCCCACTTCCCCCTGCTTTTGGCACGCGATGGCACGGTAGGCCCATTTTCCCCCCTCCCCAGGCTCCAGAGGCTTTTTAGGAGCCTGGGGAGGGCAAAAACAGCCTTCCTCATCCTTCCGGAGGCCGGAAACAGGCAGTTTCCCGACTTCCAGTGGGACCGGAAGGCCTGAAAATCAGTTGCTGGTGTGCGCATGCATGCTGGAGCTGAGCTAGGGCAACACTCGCGTGCCCACCAATATGGCTCCGCATGCCATCTGTGGCACCCGTGCCATAGGTTCGCCATCACGGTTCTAGAGACACGACAGCCATTTATCTGAAATGGGTTTCCTCCCCGAGCAAGGGGATTGGACTAGGGTCCTTTCCAACTCTTATTATTTCTATGTAGATCAATCTATCAATCAATCCATCAATCCAAAACAGACATTGGAGGCCAAGAGCCACCTGGATCACCTTTGAGTTACAGAAGTGGATCTGAATTAAACTATACCAACTGTGTTGCTCTGGAAGGCACTTACCCACACCACTGCTGGGTTTTTGCACAATTCTTCTGGACATGTTTCCTAATGATGATGCATGTCTCTACTCATGCAAAGACACAATAGGCTGGGAAGGGATCTGTCAACACTCTATTCAAGTTTAGGAGAATAAGGATTTTAGTCAATCTTTATGTGAGATATGAATCTCTTTCCATTCCTGATTAGATAGCACAGTATAACTTTGGCTGAAAGTTCACAACTGCCACTTCAATTACATCATCCAAGTTAATCGCACAAAAGATGAGGGGTGTTGTAAATGACATGTCACCAGGAGCTTCATTCCAAACAAATATCCCTGGAGCTACTCCTAGATAAAATCAGGTTCTTACAAGTTGGGACAAAACTCTCCTGGCTGCCTACTGACCAGCAAGTGTCCCATCCCAAGAAGTTCTTGGAGTTTGTGCCTCACATTTCAAAAGCTCTTATGTCTGGAATTGTCTGAAAGAGCATAAGTAAAATGGACACAAGCATATTCTCTTCTTGGCGGACAGTGCTCAGAATTTTAGAACCCCTTGCCTGGAATTGGTGTTAAGGCTTGTGCAGCCCACTGTAAAAAATTGGTTGAAAACTGGTTCTGTTTTCTACCTTTTTTTTTGTCCGTTTTTGTCTTTCTTTTATAATCCCAGAAGTCTCCAGACTTGACAAAGTTTAACTTGGCAGCAAATGCTCAAAATGTGGAAGTATGATTTATCTTGATAGTGGTGTTTTTTTTTAGGAGTGCAAAGGAATTACATTGGGTGAATTAACATACTAGCCTGGTGCAAAATCTTGAAAAGAATGGAACCTAGAATAAGATTCTTATTTCAGAAGTTGGGAGTGATGGCCACCTGTCCAGAAGATACAGAACACCAAACAGAATGCAAAGTATCTGGAGCAAAATCAGGATTCATTACCCCCACAAATGTTTCCACTTCAAACACTCTGGGACAAAGGAAGACACCCCTTTAGGTGTTATTCATCAACAGGCAACATATCTCAATTTTAGTGTATAAAAGAATAAAGTGCTAGTTTATTGTATTTGTGTGCATGTTGAACATTAGCAAGAAAAAAAAAACCATGTAGCACAATCAAGTGACTTAAAGGTTTCAATCAAAATAGAGCTGGAAAGGACCTTGGAGGTCTTCTAATCCAACCCCCTGCTCAAGCAGAAGACCCTATACCAGTGATGGCGAACCTGTAGCACACATGCCACAGGTGGCACGTGGAGCCATATCTGTGGGCACACGAGCGTTGCCCTAGCTCAGCTCCAGTGCACATATGCATGCTGGCTAGCTGATTTTCGGGCCTTCCGGATCCACCGGAAGTTGGAAAACAGGCCATTTCTGGCCTCTGGAGGGCCTTGGGGTGGGGGGGAGGCCGTTTTCACCCTCCCCAGGCTCCAAGAAAGCCTCTGGAGCCTGGGGAGGGTGAATAACGGGCCTTCCGGTCCCACTGGAAGTCGGGAAATGAGTCGTTTCCGGCCTCTGGAGGGCGTCGGGGGGGGGGGGGGGGGCGGTATTCTCCTTCCCCAGGTTCCAGAAAGCCTCTGGAGCCTGGGGATGGCATAAAACGGGCCTACAGGCCCACTGGTAACCTTTTTGCCGTCGCGTGCCAAAAGTGGGGGGAGCGCGGGGGGTCGCATGTGCATGCATGGGGAACATTGAATTATGGATGTGGACATGTGCGTGCACACGACCCCTCCCCCCATTCCCCCCGCTTTTGGCACGTGACAGCAAAAAGGTTAGCAATCACTGCCCTATACCATTTCAGACAAGTGTCGGTCCAGTCTCCTCTTAAAGACCTCCAGAGAGGTCTTTTGTAGGCTCTTGTTCTGGTTTTGCCTGCCAGTGACTCCTCTGCACCAATGGATTGTATCTGCTTCTTTAGCCTGTCTCATATTCCCCTCCCACCCATGGGTTAGGGCCTAACCCATTTTAGGGTTATCAACGGATTGTTGACACTTGTCTCTGGAAATGTATGTACTCCAGGTGTAAGATAACATGCATCAGGAGGCAGCAACATTTTTAAGATGAGATTTTAACGTTAACCGATGATGAAAATGGAACAAGAGCCGACTCATATTTTGATTTTGCCAAATCAAAATCTGTTAACCATGATTTATTAAACTACAAATGGCAAGTCATTGATGAAATTGATAAATCATGCAAGCCACAAAGCAGAAAACCTGCGGGCGATACTTTGTAATTGTGGTTTGTCCTCTTTCCATAAATGTATCTCCCGAGGTTGTTGTAAAGATAAAATCAAGTGTGAGATGAAGAAATATTGCTCTTCACAGAAGAACATAAACGTGCTGAAGGCATACACCTCACGTAACCATAACAGTTTTCAAGGTTATTCGATACATCTTTGGTCCAAAACTAAGTTTCACCATGTTCTCTCTATTAGGGCTTCATCTGATGCATCCTGTAATGGAGGCTGTACAGATTAGTCCTCGACTTATGACTACAATTGATCCCTAAATTGTTGTTATTAAGTGAAACTCTTAAGCGAATTTTGCCCCATTTTACGACCTTCCCTGCCACAGCTGTTAAGTGAATCACTGGGGTTGTTAAATCAGTAACACGGTTGTTAAGTGAATCGGGCTTCCCCCGTTGACTTTGCTTGTCAGAAGGCCGCAAAATAGGAACACAGGATCCCCCAATACTGCAACCATCATAAAAATGAGTCCATTGCCGAGCACCAGAATGTTGAACACGCCACCACAGGCACGTTGCAACGGTCGTTATGTGTGAAAAACGTTCGCAGGTCACTCTTTCCAGTGCGCTTGTTAACTTTGAACGGTCCCTAAACGAACTGTTGTAAGTCGAGGACTCCCACTATTGGAGGGCGCCAGGTGCTAATCCATAAACCACGATTAGCCATGGGGCCCGCATGCCCCCATTCCCTCCAGCCCAGACAGACCCTAGTTTCCACCACACAAGCCAGGATGTGCAATCCCTGCAAGTTGACCAGGCAAACCGGGGTCCGGCCCAGCCCTTGGAAGCTCTCCGGCCGGGGCTCTGCTTATCGGCGCCCGAGGGGGTTGGATCTAAGGCTGCGGAAAGTCCAGAAAGCGCTCCGGGAGCGTTAACGGAAAAGGCCGGAGACCGTCGGTTAAGCCGTTCCACGGCTGGCTCCCAGCCTCGGCATCATCACCACCTTGGCCAGGCAAGCTGGGCAGGGGCCGGGGCAGGGGCCGGGGCCGGGGCGGACTTCTCCAGCGCGGCGCTCCGGCCACAGGAGCCTGGCTAGGGCAGGGGACACGGGCGCGCCCTCCCTCCTTCCCTCCCTCCCTCCGTCCGTCCCTCCCCGTCGCCCGCTCAGCCTTCTGCATCCCGCGGCGGCGGCGGCGGCGGCGGAGAAGCGGGGCGGGGGGGGGGGGCGGAGAGGAGGAGACGGGGAAGCCGCGGCGCAGGCGCTGTGCGCGGCTCTATTGTCTGGGCTCCGGGAGCCCTCGGGAAGCCCGGCTGGGGACGGCCGGGGACGCGCCAGCACCAGCCCAGCCTGCCCGGCGCCCTTAGAGCCCCGACGGGCGGACGGACGGAGCGAGCCTCCCTCCTGCTTGGCCCCGGAGACCGCCCGCCCGTCTGTCCTGCGCTCGCATGCGGAGCGGCGTTCGGGGAGCCGCGCTCTTCTTCCTCCTCCTCCTCCTCCGCCGCCGCCTTCCGTAGGGCGGGACCCCCAGCCGCCCCCGCCGTGGATGAGCCCGGGAGGCGCGGCGGGCCGCCCGTTGGGGCGAGGCGGCGGCGGCGGCGGCCGCTGCACGGAGAGGCGGAGACCGGGAGCGGGGCCGGCACCGCCGCTGCCCGCCGCACGATGCCCGGCGCCGCCGGGGGTGGCCTGAGCGCCTAGTGGCCCCGGCGGCTCCCTGGCTGCCATGGGGGGCAAGCAGAGCACGGCGGGCGCCACGGCCGCGGGGCGCTCGCGCGGAGGAGGAGGAGGCGGAGGCGGAGGAGGAGGCCCCGTGGCCGGAGACGACAGCGCGGGGCCGCCGCCCGGGGGAGGCGCCCCGCACTTCGGGCACTACCGCGGCGCGGGCGGCGGAGGAAGCGGCGGCGGCGGAGGAGGAGGTGGAGGAGGAGGAAGCGGCGGCGGCGGCGGGAGCTCGGCGATGGGGCTGCGCAGCCGCTCCGTCAGCTCCGTGGCCGGCGTGGGCGTGGGGCTGGGCGGCGTGGAGCCGGCCGGCGCCGGCAGCGTCCCCTTCGGCCTGTACGCGGCGGCGGCGGCGGCGGCGGCCAGCACCACCACCAGCAGCAGCAGCAGCGCGGCTTCGGCGGCGGCGGCTTCTTCGGGCGACTCGGAGCGGGGTCCAGGCGGCGGGTCGGGCGCGGACTCCGCCCCTTACGGCCATGGCAACGGTTACCAGGAGACGGGAGGAGGCGGTCACCACAGAGACGGGATGCTGTACCTGGGCTCCAGGGCCTCGCTGGCCGATGCACTACCTCTGCACCTCGGACCCCGGTGGTTCAGTTCACACAGCGGTGAGTGGACGGACTCCACGGGGGTTGACCCACTCTGGGGAGATGCGGCTTCTGGAGGCCTAAAGTCCAGGCATGGTGCTGGGTTCGAATCAGGAGCCGAAGGCCAGCAGGCCAGGCAGGGGACATATAGCCGTTGAAATCTCAGAAGGCAGAAGGGTAAAACTGCTGGTCAAGGTGTAGTATAGTGCTGGGGGTTAAAAGGCCCTCACAGCTTCCTTCACACGTGCCCTGTTAATCTGGGTCAGGCTTCTCTGCGTGCACGATAAAGTTGGGTTAAGCCAACCTCTTCGGTGTTCAGGACGTTGTGCATGTCCAAAAAATGGGTAAAAACAGTTTACAGTTTGTTGAGCCAACAATTCTATGCTGTAAGTAAGAGGTCCTTCTGGTGTTGAGAGATTTTATTATAAAAACCATGTGCTGGGAACAACTAGTTGACTTTGTTGATCTTCTTTTTCCTACTTAGCAAGGGAGGAAGTGCTTATTCTAGCAAGCATCCTGAGCTCTGGATTCGGACTAAGCCTGACACAACTTTGCTCTTCATAATAAATGGCTGGGTAGCGTTTTTGCCTAGTTTGTTTCTGTGGTACGTGAAACCAGGGGGCTTGTGCCAGTCTTCAGAGAATATGGTGCTCTTGAAGCGACATTCTGGCTAGGTTTGAACTACAGGCCAGGCTAAAATGTGGCAGTGGGATGATATGTTGTGTGTATCTAGATATATACGGTATGGGAATGTAGGCAGTTGGAGTAAACGCCATCTAAAATATTAGCCAAATAAATCCCTCGTCTTCCCAGACGAGGTTAGCTGGGGAAAGAGTAACAAGGGGGTAAGAATGGAGGCTGGACAAAAACTTTGCCAGCTGCTTGTGAATACCTGGAGTAATTTGATTAGTTAGTTTATTTATTTATTTATTTATTTATTTATTTTGATTTATATGCCGCCCTTCTCCGGAGACTCAGGGCGGCTTACAGTGCGTTAAGCAATAGCCTTCATACTTTTGTATATTTATACAAAGTCAGCTTATTGCCCCCACAACCCGGGTCCTCATTTTACCCACCTTAGAAAGGATGGAAGGCTGAGTCAACCTTGAGCCTGGTGGGATTCGAACTTGCAGTAATTGCAAGCAGCAGATGTTAATAGATGTTAATAACAGGGTGCTTTAAACCACTGTACTACAGGCTCTGGAGCCTCCCAGGACTTACTTTCTTTGCTTAATTTTGCTTTAGTTGTTGATTTTAGATCAAAGGTAGGCAATTAATTTCCCCAGATGGCCACATCAGAAACTGGGACTGTTGTGGAATGCCAAACCAATAAGGCTGTGAAGGTGCATAGGTATGCACGCACATAGGTAAATTGGGGAAAACATAGTTACCATAGTTAAAATAACAGCAATCCATGTATCCCAAAGGTGCTTTTTCAGGAGGCAACTGGACTTTCTTTTTTTTTTGTTTGTTTGTTTTGAAGACGTTTCGTTTCTCATCCAAGAAGCTTCTTCAGCTCTTAACAGGATAGTGGGGAATGGAAGAATTTCCTCCAAGTGCTTCAACGACCCTCTAAAAGGATGCAAATGACCAGCTGTCTGCAAGGAATATAAATCCTTCCATTCCCCACTATCCTGTCAGAGTGGAAGAAGCTTCTTGGATGAGAAGTGAAATGTCTTCAAAAGAAAAAACAAGCAAATTCAGTTGCCTTCTGAAAAAGCACCTTTGGGACAACCATGACCTGGATGACTGAGAATCTCTACAGACTTTTAGCAATCCATGCGGGCTGGACAGAGGCAGCCGAAGGTCTGGATGTGGCCCAGAGGCCGTAAAATGCCAAGGTTTGGTTTAGATGCATCTAAAAGCATCACTATAAGGCTCTCCTGCCACCATGGCTCCTTCCTTTTTCCTTCCTTCCTTTTGGGGTGAGAAACCAGATCCAGTCCCAAGATTCCTGCATTGTAGTTCCCTAGATTCTTACCATTGGCCAAAACCATAATAGAACAGCTTTTGAAGGCACTACGTCCCTGCTACTATTAAAACCGGAAAGATAACACAAAAGTATCTCTGTAACTTGGGGCTGTCATTCTCTCTGATTTGGTCTCCTTCCAGACGGGTGAACTTCAACTTTCAGAATTTTCATTTGTGGTCCTACAATGGAATTCTGGGAGTTGAAGTCCACATATCTTACAATTGAGAAAGGCTAAATTGAGTTGATGTAAAAGAATGTCGAATTAGGTAAGATTGGCTCTCCTAGATCCCATGGAAAGCATTATGAGTTTTAGGAAGTCTGGTTTGTTTTTTTTTTCTGATGAGAGAATGAAAAAGGTTAATACTGTGGAACATCACACTGGCTTACAGAAAGTATACTCATTTCTGAGGGGGGGAAATGGAGGGATTTCCCCAGCAAACTCATTAGGAGGAAGTTAACAGAAAAAAATATTTCAGGCAGAGAATGGGATACGTTTTTTTAGCTTAGGCCTCTGGTAGTCAGTTCCCGAAATTGACTTTGGGGATGCCCCCAGGAGCATGCCTGGAAATGCTGCCAAGAATCTCCATTGGTTGGGTTGCAGGGAGAAAGTATGCTCAAATTAAGCAGTATCCCCAAGCAAAGCAATTTATAACTTAGTTTTGGCAGGAGGTAGAGGAAATAATGTTCTTTTTGCCAGCCAATTGTGCTTCCTTTATCTGTCCAACAGTTCCTTAATTGATTAACTTTTCAATTACACTGGGTTATATCAGCAAATGTGAGATACTGTAGCTCATTTTCCCTCAAACTTATTTCCTGCTCTGTTCAGTTCAAGTATGAAGGTTCTGTTTTGCTTCGTGTCTTACAAGAATTGCATTGGCTGCCCCAAGTTAGAGGTGTGAAATTGCTCTGCCGTTGAATTGTTTGTACTCCCCTGTAGGGACTTCTGTATTTTGGTTTTGCTCAGCTTTCCTTTTTATTTAGATGGAGTAGACGTCTTGTGTGTGTATTTGTGTGTGTTCTGTGTTCATGTGTATGAGTGTATTGTGTGGATAAGGTATTCCATGGCAGTTATATTCAATTTAGCTTTGAAGATTCAGTGCATTAAAGTGAGCTGTCACATCAAACTGGTGCAAGCCGGTAGATATAAAAGGCTTCTGCACAGATGCAAAAACTTTTTTGTCCAATTCATTAGGACAGGGGTCTGCAACCTTAAATACTCAAAAGAGCCATTTGGACTTGTTTCCCACAGAAAAGAAAACACCAGGAGCCACAAAACCTGGCTGGGCGTGGCCAACTCGATGTCACTCACTTCCACTAGTCACATGACCACCTAGCCACGCCTACCCAGCTGGTCATTAGGGCAGGGAACCGGTTGTTAAAAAACCAGGAACCACAAAACCCTTTTGACATCTCTCTCTCTCCCCTCCCTCCCTCCCTCCCCACCTCTCTCTGTATCTCTCTGTCTCTCTCTTTCTCTCTCTCTCTCTCTCTCTCTGTATCTCTCTGTCTCTGCCCTGGCTGCTTCTCCATCCCCCATGGTCACCCTTACCTTCTTAGGCCTGGCAAGGAGTGACTGGGAGGGGTGGGCAAGGGGCGGGGCCAGCCAGTGGTGGGATCACCTGACAGGGAGCCACAGCAGGGGGCCCAAAGAGCTGCATGCGGCTCCGGAACCGCGGGTTGCTGACCTCTGCACTAGGACTTCCATCTTAACCCAAGTCATAAGTACACCGACAGACCAATCTGGATGTTAACATTTTTAACAGTTCTAATTCAGTTGATTGCATTTTCAGATCAATTTTGTAAAACATTTTGGATGTTGGCAATTCTTCAAGCCTTCTTGACTTCAGTTTTACCTCTACCATGTTGAAGAGCTGTTTTGTCTTCTGGAATTTTGAATTGTGTTCCAGCTGCTTCTCATGCCTAGTTTGTGTTTCACTTACTCCCACCTACATAGGAGCTGCATTGCTACCATAACTTTGACTCAGAATGATGCACCGCTTCAATATTGATTGATGCATTTTGAGGCTAATGTTCTTCAAACTAACCTCCAAGGGTAAATCCCTGTATGTTTTGCAAAATCATTGGTTACTGATGTGGTGCCTTCGTCCCTTGACACTGTGGTGGTGACTCTGGTAGTACTAATTAAAAATCCATGTCTTCAGTGTCCAGATAATTAGGTTAATCGTGCAATTAATACATTCCATCAGCCTCCGTTTCTCTGAACAGCTGGAGGTTTGCCTGCTTGGCACACGCTCCCTGTGTTGAAACCCTCTAGATGTCTTCTTCGGGAGAGGACTTATTTTTCTCCAAGGGGAAGTGAAAGAGGGCCGTGAAGGTCACAGCACAAGTGATCAGAACTCCTTCATAATAACGCTTGTCTAGCGCTCTGGCACAGGCCCTTGTCTGTAGGTTCTTAAAGAATAAGGCAGTGGGGGAAAAAAAGGCTTCACTTTGCAATTAAACAGCAAGCAAAATTGTATATGGCCTTTGGCCAGGTTAGCCTCCGTGAATCTGATTATGAGCTCCCCTGATGTTGGTTTGCTAAATTCCTTCCTTCTCTGGAAGCTGAGATGAGATCCTCCTGACCAGGCTGATTTTAAGATACAGTCAAGATCACAGCCCCACTGGTTGCCTCCTGGATTTGGCTTGGCTTGAGAACTTTTAAAGCCCAGGCTTGGACAAAAAGGGATTCGCGTATTTACTTGCTCAGATATTTGTTTTCCTTCTTTTTAGCTGCTTAAGGTTGGTGGTATGGCGACCACCTCAAGAACACACTCAGTTCTTGCCAATAAAAGTAGCCTGCAAATTCATATCTAGCAGCCTACGCATACCTAATCTTAGTCTTTTGGGGCCAGAGGGAAAGAAAACCCAAATTCTGCTAAGCTTCCACAGAAATCTCTTACTCACTTGAACTCTGGCAGGTTGCTATTTATAAGCCTGCCCAAAGTGTCTCCCAAAGGTTTGGTGTTATTACTAAGGCGGAAGTTGAGACAGGTGTGATTTCAGCCTGTTTTTAGTGAAGTTGGCTGCGCAGAACCTCCCAGCTGCTCCGTCTTCTTGGTCTGGGTTACAACCTTCGGGTTGGAGAAGACCACTTCTCACATTATTTATTTGTTGAATTTATTGGCTCCCGTGGAGCTACTCCGGGGAGCTTACAATAATAAAAAGGAATAAAGTGAAAGGAGTGTAAACAGAGCCGAAGTAAAATAATAGACCAACGAAATAAACAATGACAAAGAAAGACAATGAGAATAATACATCTGTATGATAACCAAAGATGGACCGGTGGAAAGCAGAGTGCAAGGGGAGTGGGAGTCTCCAATCAATCTAGCAACCACCTCCAGCAGGTAACTCCCCCATTTGGTCCCCAGGCCACCAGTAAAGCCAGGTCTTTAGGTTCTTGTGGACACCAGGGGTCTCTGTCCTTTATGAGCTTGCTTGTTTTCTTTCTTTTTTTTTTAATTTGATTTATATGCCGCCCTTCTCCGGAGACTCAGGGCAGCTTACAATGCGTTAAGCAATAGCCTTCATACTTTTATATATTCATACAAAGTCAGCCTATTGCCCCCACAATCTGGGTCCTCATTTTACCTACCTTAGAAAGGATGGAAGGCCGAGTCAACCTCGAGCCTGGTGAGATTAGAACTTGCAGTAATTGCAGGCAGCTGGATGTTAATCACACTGCTTTAGTCTACTGCGCTACCAGGCTCCCTGCATATTTTTTAGTGGATATGACACATGCGCTTCTCTGGCCCAGCATTCGGTGCTCTTGCACAACAGCCCCTTGACATTTGTGGGTTTCAGGAACCCCTTGCTGGGAATTCTTGAGCAGTCCCTCCAGCTGTGCCAACATCTTTTCCTGGGAGCCAAAGACCTTTTCCTCCCAAGTCTCCCAGCGTTGATGAGAAATAAGCAACAATAAGGAAATAGTCATTTTTCTGTTTCTTTTTTTATCCCTCCAAAGTGTCTCAGTAGGTGGGACTTGTGGGGGGGGGGAAGTGTTCTTTGGTTTACTTTTCTTTTCAGGGTGTCATAAGGTACAAGGCTTTTTTTTTAAAAAAAAAAAAGACCGTCTCTACAAACAATCTGCCATATTGAGCCGATGCATTCAAAGCCAACAATATTCTGTGCTTGTTGGTTAAATTGGAAACAGCCTTTCGTAAGGAGAAGACATTTCCTCGAGGTTCCAAGTCTTTGTTTACGTATTTTGTCGGCCGCTTGGGGAGATGGGTGGCCATATAAATGCGATTAAATAAATAAAATCAAACGTTGAGTGCAGAACCAGAGGAGAAAATGTGCTCCTGGTGTTTCCTACCAGATGGTAGCACCTGGCTGACCTTCTGAACTTAGGAGCTTAATATAGCTCCCGGCCTGGTTGTAAATAGATAAGAAAATAGCCCTTAGACTTACAGGCCTCTTTATAGTTCTTTATGGAAAATAAGAACATTTGGGTGGGAGATGGGACGGGAGTGATAGGCTGGATGGAGAAGTCAAAATACCAGACCTAGAAGAAGGGAACAGCAAAGTACTTCCATGCCATTGCTAGGATTTAGCAGTCGTGTGTCCATGCAGCCATTAGGAGTTAAATTCAGTTTGAGACAAATGTTATCTTAATTGGGTAAGCCTTGCAAATTCGAGTAACCAGGATCACATTGATGGTACTAACTCAGCTGCCTGGGAATTAGAAGAGCGAAGTTGGTTGTAGTTTTCACCTACCATATAGAACCCTAACGTCAAAAGAGATCTACCAACTGTATCATCACTTGATCAACTGCCCAGCCAACCAGCAACAGCACCAATCCTCAACCAACCCAGGCAACCTCCCCCAACCAGCACTTCATCTCCCAATGACCCTCATCTGACATGACCTACCCATCACAAGACCCTCACCTGACATGACCCAAACCTGACCCATTACAAGGACCCATCACAAGTGTCATCACGTCACACCTGATGTGACTCTCACCTGATGTGACCTCCCCATCACAAGACCTACTGACCATATGAAGCCCTTATAAGCAGAAGAACACCAATGTTGACATTCCCTAACTTCCACTGAAGATGCCTGGTAATTAAATGTTCGGAAACCAACCCAGAAGCTCGGAGAATGAACCTTCACCCTCACTTGCCAGAGAGATTATGGTATTCACAGTGATGGATTTGACAATACTATCATGTTTGGTAATCATAATTTATTTAGATAGTTCCTGCCTTTATTATTTTTATGAATAACTCAAGGCGGCCAACATACCTAATACACTTTCCCCCACAACATTTGCCCCATGAGGTGGATTGGGTTGAGAGAGAAGGACTGGCCAATAGTTACCCAGTCAGCTTTCATGTCTAAGGTGAGACTAGAATTCCCGTCTCCTGGATTCTAGCCTGGTGCTTTCTCTACTAAGCCAAACTCACTGTCTGATTGGAGAAAAGGCGACATCTAAGCTTATTGGTATGATAGGCTATGATCATGATTTCTCACATAGCTTTTTTGTACAATGAGAGTTTATGCACTGAAGACAAATCCCTCGTGTATCTAATCACACTTAGCCAATAAAGAATTCTATTCTTCATTCCAATTATTCTATTCTATTCTGTTCTATTCTATTCTATTCTATTCTATTCTATTCTATTCTATTCTATTCTATTCTATTCTATCCTATCCTATCCTACCCTACCCTACCCTACCCTACCCTACTCTACTCTACGACTGGAAATCCCTTACAGACTTTTTATGTATGAAGGCAAACATTTTTTTTTACATAAAACAAAAACATGAATCCTCCCATGCATGCGCACACGACCCCCTGCACTACCCCCGCTTTTGGCATGCAATGGTACTGTGGGCCCGGTAGGCCCATTTTTCACTCTCCTCAGGCTCCAGAGCCTTTCTAGGAGCCTGGGGAGGGTGAAAACAGTCTTCCCCACACCCCCAGAGGCCCTCCAGAGGCTGGAAACAGCATGTTTCCTGACTTCTGGTGGGCCCAGAAGGCCCAATAATCAGCTGGCCGGAGCTGAGCTTGCGTGCCCACCAGTATGGCTCTGCGTGCCACCTGTGCCACATGTGCCATAGGTTCGCCATCACGGACCTATATTTACCACGATTGCAGCATTCCGGGGTCATGTGATCACCATTTACGACCCTCCCAGCCAGCTTCAGAGTCAACGGGGGAAGCTGGATTTGCTTAATGACCATGTGATTCACTTAATAACGGCAGTGATTCGCTTAACGTCGATGGCAAAAAAAAAGGCATTTTGTGCATATTTAACAACTGCCTTGCTTCACAATGGAAGTTTGGGCCCCAAGTATGCTTGTAAGTTGAGGATCACCTGTACATAAAATTAAAATTCAAAGAATGTTTAACTTGCTGATGGATGTTACACAGATTAAGAGTTGGAAGGGACCTTGTAGGTCATCTAGTCCAACCCCAGCCCAAGCAGGAAACCCTACACCAGTGTTTCTCAACCTTGGTAGCTTGAAGATGGGTGGACTTCAACTCCCAGAATCCCCCAGCCAGCAAAGCTGGCTGGGGGATTCTGAGAGTTGAAGTCCACCCATCTTCAAGCTACCAAGGTTGAGAAACGCTGCTCTACACTATTTCTGAAAGATGGCAGTCCAGTCTCTTCTTGAGAACTTCCAGTGATGAAGTTCTCACAACTTCCGAAGGCAACTTCTGTTCCATTGGTTGACGTTCTCACTGTCAGAAAATTTCTCCTTATTTCCAGGTTGAAACTCTCCTTGGTCAGTTTCCATCCATTATTCCTTCTCTGGCCTTCAGGTGCTTTGGAAAACAGGTTGACCCCCTTCCTCCTCTCTATGGCAGCCCCTCAAATATTGGAAGACAGCTATCCTGTCTCCTCTGGTCCTTCTCTTCAGTAGACTAGCCATGCCCAGTTCCAGCAACTGTTCATTGTATGTTTTAGCCTCCAGTCCCCTAATTGTCTTGGTTGCTCTTCTCTGCACTCTTTCTAGAGTCTCAACATCTTTTTCATACTGTGGTGACCAAAACTGGATGCAATACTCTAGGTGTGGTCTTACTAAGGCTTTATAGGGTGGTAGTAGTACCTCCCTTGATCTTGATTGAATCTATCCGTTAATGCTATTTAGGATTTTGCCTTTACAACCAACTCTTCTCTTTCCGTATCAAACAACGTTATTTCTCCTTTCCTTCCAACAGTCCCTGTGAGGCTGCCAAATGAGCTCATCACCGTTGGCTGCCTCAGTGCCAACCTAGCTGCTTTCACAGGCCACTCTCTGAATTTGCCTGTCTGTCTTTGCATAAACAATGGCACTTTTCAACAATAAGGCAGAGTTTTTCCATGGCCTCAAATGCCCCTTTAGCCACTGCGTAGTGTTTTTTTTTTTTTGCAATGTGATTTTAATTGAGAGTTGAAAGAGACAAGGATAAAATATAATGCAAATTAAAATAAAGATGGAAAAAAAGAAAATAAAAGAGAAAGCTGAAAAGAAGGTAAAATAAAAATAGAAAAGAACAAAACATAATGAAGTGGCTTCTGAATATCTTTACCGTGGTTCTAAGGACAATTGTAGATTTACCTCTTTCTCTAGAGAGTTACGTTGTGATTCTTTTCTTTCTATAATCTAGGCCCGTGATGGCGAACCTATGGCACGGTGCCACAGGTGGCACGCGGAGCCATATCGGTGGGCACGCGAGCTCAGCTCCGGCGCATGCATGGACCAGCCAGCTGATTTTCGGGCCTTCTGGGCCCACCAGAAGTCAGGAAACACACTGTTTCCAGCCTCTGGAGGGCCTCTGGGGTGGGGGGGAGGCCATTTTTGCCTTCCCCAGGCTCCTAGAAAGGCTCTGGAGCCTGGGGAGAGCAAAAAATGGGCCTACCGTGCCATCATGTGCCAAAAGCGGGGGGAGCATGGGGGGGGCGGAGTGCATAGAATTATGGATATGGGCACGCATGCGTGTGACCCCACTGCGCTCCCCTCGCTTTTGGACGCGATGGCAAAAAGGTTAGCCATCACTGGTATAGGGTTTCCTACCTGAGCAAGGGGTTGGACTAGAAGACCTCCAAGGTCCCTTCCAGCTCTGTTCTGATTGATTGATTGACAGTACTTATGGAGATTCTCAATTATCCAAGTCATGGTTGTTCCAAAGGAGCTTTTTTCAAAAGGCAACTGTACTTGAGGGGTCATCACAGTGAAGAAGGGGTCAGCTCATTCTCCAAAGCACCCGAGGTCAGAACAAGAAGCAATGGGTGGTAGATCATTAAAGAGAGGTCCAATCTAGAATTAAGGAGAAACTTCCTAACAGTGAGGACAGTAGATCAGTGGAACGGCTTGCCTTTCCACATTTTTTTTTAAAACAAGTTTTATTAGTCCCCCCCCCCCCCCATTTCCCCACACCTTTTTCAAACAGGGTATTGGCCATTTCTTGTCTTACACAATTAATTAAATTCAAATATATTTTACTCAATTACAATTCTTGCCAAAATCTTCTCCCCCCCCTTTTTAAATCATATCTCACTATTTCTATGCTTACTTACATACACAATATCTTCATTTGCCCTTAAATTCTAATTTTACTATTTATTCATATTTATTCCCTTTTGTTCTTTAACAATTCATTCTTTATCTTAATATATTTGTATTTGTTCGGGGTTGCCTTTCTTCCATTTCATCTTTTTTATTGTACAGCAATCTTTCTCCTCCAACCTACCATCTCCCTCTTTTCTTTCTTTCTTACTTTCTCTTCCCCTCCTCTTCTTCTCTTATCTATTTCCCGTCCCCTTCTCCTTCTCCTCTTCCCTCCACCTTATCCTCTCTCCTACTCTAATTTCCCTTCCCTTCCTTCCTCCCTACTCTTCCTTCCCTCTCTCTCCTTCCTCTTCCCTTCCACCTTTCTTCTCCTCCTTCATCTCTCTCTATTGCTGTATTCATCTTCAATTTAATTTTTTTTTAAATTTGATTTATATGCCGCCCTTCTCCGGAGACTCAGGGCGGTTTACAATGCGTTAAGCAATAGCCTTCATACTTTTGTATATTTATACAAAGTCAGCTTATTGCCCCCACAATCTGGGTCCTCATTTTCCACTATGGAGTCCAGGCTTGCCTTCCCACATTGTTGATGCTCCATCACTGGAGGTTTTTAAGAAGAGACTGGACAGCCACTTGTCTGAAATGGTGTAGGGCAGAGGTCTT
>WNWU01000024.1:3358999-3393833 GCA_012654045.1 Ptyas mucosa
CTATTCTATTCTATTCTATTCTATTCTATTCTATTCTATTCTATTCTATTCTATTCTATTCTATAGTTTACTCTAAAGATTTAACAAAATGTTTTCAAATTTCTGCATCACTTAAAGCTTTCAAGTTGCTTGGATTGCAGTGGGGCAGCAACTGAAGGAACATACAAACATACATGAACATATACATACATGCATACATACTTACAAATAGGGCAGAGTAGAATTCTGAAACAAGTCCAAGGGACTGATGAGGTTTGCAATTCGGATATAAAGCATCCAGATGGAAATTTATTCTGTTGCATAAAGCAACTAGTAGGTGAAACAAGAAAAGACTCTTGGGGGTTCCAGTGGGTAGGGAGAATGGGAGGAAAGCTGCAGTTCAGAATTATTTTGGCCAGCAAGTCTTAAACCTGGGTGGGCAAAATCTCATCGCACTTCCTTACTTGTTTTCCTGGCCTGAGTGAAGGAGGCATTTTCCCTTCTTTTTCACCCCTAGCTAGAAATTCCGGGTGTGGCATTCCCAGTTCAGCTGCAGAAATACGTGGTGGGTAAAAACAATCCAAGCAACCCTGCCCCAATGAGAGTTCCCATCTTCCAAGGGTGGAAAGGTGAAAATCCAGAATTAGAAATAATGTTTTCAAAGGACAAGTTTGGCTTGGTTGCCAGATCCCCTGATTCTCTTCTGTTGGGACAAAAGGCGTTGGAGAAGAGACCTTCCTCCTGAAAATAGGAGTTTGAAGCACAAGGGACACCTTCTCCCACTCCCCAAAGGATTAAATACCAGTGCAGTCTGGACAAAAGAGCAGCGCGTGGGTGGGCTTCCGAAAGGAACTTACGGCCTCTCGAAATTCAGGGGTGGGGATGAGCGCTGGGAAGTTGGCAAATCTCAACAACCCCATCCAGCTTGTGATTAATTCACTTGCTTGGGTGAACATTGTCTGTTGTGATAGTGCGTTTGATGAGAAAGATCCTGCATCTCGGAGCTAAGGAGAAGGAGCTTGCAAGAAACTCATTTGTTTTGAAAATGCTGTCAGGCATAAGTAATTTTAAAATTAACTTTTGGTTGATAGAACTGACGAATCAACCTATCTGCTTCTCTTGGAAACCCACATTCCTGGCACATCACACAGCCTATTCATGTATTACATCAGAGGTCTTCAAACTTGGTCGCTTTAAGACTTGTGGACTTCAACACCCAGAATTCTGGGAGTTGAAGTCCACAAGTCTTAAAGCGGCCAAGTTTGAAGACCTCTGTCTTATGGAGACTGAGCATAGCTGGCTGGAGAATTCTGGGAGTTGAAGTCCACAAGTCTTAAATCTGCCAAGTTTGAAGACCTCTGTATTACAGCTAGTCCACAACTTACCACAGTTCATTTAGTGACTTACAACGGCACAGAAGAAAACATTGTTCACACTTACAACCATTGTAGCATCCTCATGGCCACTTAATCAAAATTTGGACGCTTGGCAGTTGACTAATATTTATGACGGTTGTCATTCTCTGGGGTCACGTGATCCCTTTTTGTGATCTTCTGACCAGCAGTGGGGAACCAGATTCACAACAGCTGTGCTGCTAACTTAACAATTGCAGTGATTCCCTTAACAACTATGCTGCCCCTTTCTTCCTTTCTTTCTATGGCAAGAAAGGTCGGGCAAATCTCACTTAACAAATCTCTCCCTTAGCAACAGGGAAGTTGGGCTTAATTGCAGTCATACGTGGAGGACTACGTGTTGTAGGTTAAATGTTGACTTTTGGGGGCACTTGTTGACTAAACCAGTTTAAAGAAGGATGAACTGTGTAGGATTAGTTTAATAAAAGCCATGCTGATTTCTCAGAGTCTTCCTGTGCTGGATAAACCTATTACCTTTTTGCTTTTCTTGATGGACGACTTTGTAATTTCATGGGTTGTTCTCCTCCTGAATGGTCTAAAAGTAGAGCAGTAATGGTTTGGGTTAAACAAGGAGCAGAGGAAGCAGTCTCTCTGCAGGGCTTCTGACCCTGGAGGCCTGCTCTGTAATTAAAAAGTAAAGGTGTGGAAAAGCAGATTGTCAAGGGTGTGTTACTTGCAGACAGAGACAAAATGCAGGCATAGCCCTCGAGCAATCCAGCAATCACAGCCTTGTTTCTTAGAAAATCCTTCTTTCTATCTCTCCCTTTCTCTTTCTCTTCCCCTTGCATTCCGAAGTGACTAATATGCAGGCCATTAGAGCTGCATCAGAAATGAACCAATCGGAGGAGGTAATAATTAGTCAGCAGGTAAGAACTGTTAAAAAGAATGTCAACGCCAGAAGGGTGGGGCTCAGAGATTTGAGGCCAAACCTCAGAGTCACTTGAACAGAATTGCTAGGCCGCCTCTCGCATTCCGCCCAACGAAATCTATACCCGTGGTGGGGGCAACACGATGGCTACCTTCACACAATCAGTGTCTGGATTCCTGCAAGGCGCTGAGATGTAGATTGCTTCCTCGGCTGGGGGAAACACAACCTTAGCAATAATAATAATAATTTAGGAAACTTGCACGCTCTCAAGCAATACTGAGCGACAAACCATGCCAAGCTCAAGAAGGCCAAGGGCCAAGGAATGTTTTAGCATGGCAATACAAGCACTCTTGTAGGAGATGATCAGTATGAGCCCGAGGGAGGAGTCAAATGTGTCATCAGTCACGAGCCTCTTCGTGACCACAAGAGATCTAAGTCCACCCTGAATTCCGTTGACTCTTATCAACCGCCTATTTGCTTGGACCATTAATAGTAAAGATTCTTGAGCGGTGCGGGGGCCTAGAGGTGGAGCTCTCATCTCACAATCAGGAGGCTGTGAGTTCGATCCTAGGTAGAGGCAGATATTCCTCTCTCTCGGCACAAGGAGAATATATCTGCTGAACAAAGCTCCTCATTGGTGACAGGAAGGGCATCCGGCCATTAAACTCTCTGATAGCTCCATTCAGTTGCCCAAACCCCACCCCGCAAGGGATTATTGAGTCATTAAATGATGATGATTAATAGTACAGATTCTTCTAGAGAGCATAGGCTTGCAATAAACCTTTATATTTATTTGATCCGCCTGGACTCCTGATTTCCCTGGCATTTGACAACTTCACTCTCAAGGTAAAATCCAGACAGGACAAGTGGTTTTCCAGCTGAAGGGAGTCTTGGGACAGGCAGCCATGGACCAGATGCCATAAAATTGTTCCAGGGGCTTATGAGCTTCCCATCAGAGGAACTTTAAAGTCTCTTGCAAGATTTTAACAAAATGACCTGTGAGTAGAGGAATCAGAATGCCATTTGTGAAATCACTGTCCGCCTTAGAAAGTTGCCTCTAAATGTTAGAGGTTGCATTCGCAGTAAGTCCAGTTGAAACTGACGCCACCTAAGCTTTCCTTTGCAACTAAGCTTCTTTGGGTCTCCTTTTAGAGTCAGTTTTACCTTCTGGCTGGACTGCCTGGAAAGTCCTTACTGTTTGCCGAAGTGGTTTGCAATTGTCATCTTCTTCCCAGGGCTGAAAGAGGGGCTTGGCCCAAGTCGTCCAGCTGGCTGGGTGCCTAAACCAAGATTAGAACTCCTGGTCCTAGCCTTCCTATCGTGAAAAGAAACCTTTGGCTTTGCTGGAAAGAATAGAATAGAGTAGAGTAGAGTAGAGTAGAGTAGAGTAGAGTAGAGTAGAACAGAACAGAACAGAACAGAACAGAACAGAACAGAACAGAACAGAACAGAACAGAACAACAGAGTTGAAAGGGACCTTGGAGGTCTTCCAGTCCAACCCCCTGCCCAGGCAGGAAACCCTACACCACTTCAGACAAATGGTTATCCAACATCTTCTTAAAAACTTCCAGCATTGGAGCATTCACAACTTCTGGAGGCAAGTTGTTCCACGGATTAATTGTTCTAACTGTCAGGAAATTTCTCCTTAGTTCTAAGTTGCTTCTCTCCTTGATTAGTTTCCACCCATTGCTTCTTGTCCTGCCCTCAGGGGCTTTGGAGAATAGCTTGACTCCCTCTTCTTTGTAGCAGCCCCTGAGATATTGGAAGACTGCTATCATGTCTCCCCTAGTCCTTCTTTTCATTAAACTAGACATACCCAGTTCCTGCAACTGTTCTTCATATGTTTTAGCCTCCAGTCCCCTAATCCTCTTTGTTGCTCTTCTCTACACTCTTTCTAGAGTCTCAACATCTTTTTTACATCGTGGCGACCAAAACTGAATGCAATATTCCAAGTGTGGCCTTACCAAGGCCTTATAAAGTGGTATTAACACTTCACGTGGACATTCTACTTTGGCCACTGCTGAGTTTCTCCTGCCTGTCCCTTTCTGTCAAGCTGCCCATCCCACAATTTGAAAGGATCCCTTGACATGCTCATGGTTGTTGAGTGACAAAAGTTGTTTATTGATAATGGTGAATAACCTGTAGCTTGGGTGTAGGATGAGGCTGGAGGTTAATTCTCCAAACATGTGGGTTGTTTTCCAAATGTTTAGTTAACCAGACCCTTACAGCAGAATTTAGGGGATGTTTACTGACCACATGATGCCGTTATGAGCAGAAGGACACCAAGACTGACATCTGCTAAACTCCGCTGAAGGTGTTACCTAGCCTGGTAACGAAACATTTGGAAACCAACCCACAAGCTCAAGAGAACGAAACTCCACCTTCATTGTTGACTCAGCTGGCAAATGGAGTCATGGTATCCACCATTACTTATTTGTAACTCTATAACCCCAGTTCTAAGGGTAATTGGACAGACTCACTGGGTTCCCATCAGAGATGGTATTCAGCCGGTTCGGACCAGTTCAGGTGAACCGGTAGCGAAAATCGCGGGTGGGCTGAAGGTTGACTCAGCTTTCCATCCTTCTGAGGTCGGTAAAAGAAGAACCCAAACTGTTGGGGGCAATAGGCTGATTCTGTAAACCGCTTAGAGAGGGCTGTAAAGCACTGTGAAGTGGTATATAAGTCTAAGTGCTATTGCTATTGCCCTTCCTTCCTTCCTTCCTTTGTTCGTTCATCCATCCATCCATCCATCCATCCATCCATCCATCGTTTGCAGTGGTTAGAATACAGTATTGCAAGCTGACTCTGCCCACTGCCAGGAGTTCAGTTCTGACCAGATCAAGGTTGACTCAGCCTTCCATCCTTCTGAAGTCAGTAAAACAAGAACCCAAATTGTTGGGAGCAATAGGCTGATTCTGTAAACTGCTTAGAGTGGGCTGCAAACCACTGTGAAGCAGTATATAAGTCTAAGTGCTATTGCTACTTCAAGCCCTAGGAATAATGCTATAAGTTAGTTCTACTTTTATTGTAAAGCTATACAGTCGTAACAGAACCTTGCAAGTCTGAATGCGCTTTCTCAAATTACTTTTCTGTCCCCCGAGTCAGTGCTCTTTTATCTGACTGTTCTCTTGGTTGCGGCTCTTTCTCCTGTTCCTCAAGGTTATTCCAACTTTCCATTACATATACATCCACAAGCTTACTGAAGCTCACACATTCGTCGTTTTGCCCTTGCCTTATCACGTTTGCATTATTTTATTTTTGTTTGGATAGAAATTAACTATTAAACATGGTGGGGGAGGGGACCCGATATATTGGGAAGACACCACATTCCGCTCAGGACAATTTCTCTGAGATCTCCTCCCCTTTGAAATATCTTCCTGTATTTCGATTGAAGCTCCCGTGGGAGAAAAGCACTCGGAAAATATTCTCTGGGCACACTAGACTGGATTGGGGTGGGTGGGTTGGTTAATCTGAAACCCACCCCTCTCGAAATCTTAGCCGCTCCTTCCTGCTCCGAGGCCAGAGAAAGGTCAGCACTGCCAAGTGTGTATGTGTGTATGTGTGTTTGTGCAATGTGCGGGCCTTCGATGCATCTCAAGAGCACATCTAAATGCCCTCTGTTCTGCTCGGGCATTCGAAAACTCTGAACCTGGGCAACCGGCCAGCTGCCCACCTGGGCATGTCTGTCAAAGTAACATCCCTCTGCTTGGGGAATTGTCAGGCGTGTTGTTGACACAGTGTTTCGCCCACTCTCCTCCCCCCCCCCTTATTTATATCCTGTGTGGCCACATCCGGAAAGAGACTTGAACTCCTGCTTCAGAGAGTCGGGTGGTCCCTGGTGATTTTCTCCCTTGGATGGGCCAGGATGGTTCTCAGATGGTTCTGGCGTTTGGCTGCCTTCCTGCTCCGAAGAGGTGAGCACCTCGGATTCCCCCATGGAGTTTCGGGTCCCTTAAAACAGGGGTCTCCAACCTTGGCAACTTTAAGACCTGTGGACTTCAGCTCCCAGAGTTCCTCAGCCAGCAAAGCTGGCTGAGGAACTCTGGGAGTTGAAGTCCACAAGTCTTAAAGTTGCCAAGGTTGGAGACCCCTGCCTTAAAAGACCTATTGGCTGCAACGTGGTGCCTTGCGTGCATCTTGGGAGGTGGCGACGGCATGGTGGGCCACCACTGGCCTTTCCCCAGGGAACGGGAATTGACTAACACCCAGGCTGACATCAGTTTCATGTCTCCCTCTAATCCCGCCATGGTCTCCGGCTGATACTGTTCTTCTTCTTCTTCTTCTTCTTTTTTTTTAAAGATTATTTTGGACTGCGCAACTGGACTTAGGCATAGACTGAAGTTATAAAAATAGAGGATGTTTGCTTGGTTGCTGGGCGATGTGGGAAAGCTTTGCTCTTGGTTGCCCAGGTAAAAGTCTACTTGACAAACAGGTCTCCCTGAAAACAAGTTCGGGCTTGTTTTCAGTGGTTGGGAAGCCTTTTCGACAGTCTGTGATTGCTGTCCTGGGTGTATCAGCCTGGATAGGGTCCCTCATTCTTTGGGTCAACCCCAGGTGGAGTTCTCTAGGTCAAGGGTGTGAAACTCAAAGTCCGCAGGCCGGATGCGGCTCCCGAGGCTGCCCTGGAAACAGCAATGGATCAGCCCACAGTGCCTCTGCCAGCGAAAACGGAGCTTGGGAGGGTCGCGCACAGCCCTCCCAGGCTCCATTTTTGGTTGTGATGGCCTCCTGCAGCCCTCTGCCACTGAAAATGGAGCCTGGGGGCCCCGGTTTTTGCTGATAGACGGCTGCAAGAGGCCATCGTGGCCGAAAATGGGGCCTGGGGGGGCCGCACACGGGGACCCCCAGGCTCCGTTTTCGCTGGCAGAGGGCTATCGAAACAAACTAAAAACAAAAGAAAAGGAGAAATGTTGCCCCTTTTGCATTTGAGCATGCAAGAAGGGACAGGAATTTTATTTTATTTTATTTTGATTTATATGCCGCCCTTCTCCGGAGACTCAGGGCGGCTTACAATGCGTTAAGCAATAGCCTTCATACTTTTGTATATTTTTATACAAAGTCAGCTTATTGCCCCCACAAACCGGGTCCTCATTTTACCTACCTTAGAAAGGATGGAAGGCTGAGTCAACCTTGAGCCTGGTGAGATTCGAACTTGCAGTAATTGCAGGCAACTGGAAGCTAAATACTACTTTGAACAGTAGCATTAGTCTGCTGCGCCACTCAGGCTCCTCAGGAATGGAGAAAGGGAAAGAGCAAAAAAAAAAAAAGAAGTGGGAAGAGAGCGAGGAAGGAAAAGGAAAGAGACGAAGGAAGAGGGAAGGAAGAGGAAGGAAGGAAGGAAGGAAGATTGTAGTGAGAGTGAGTGAGGGGAAGTCCTGCCTTAGCACTTGGCCAACACAGGTGCTCCCGACACGAGTGACTTCAAGCTGACCACGCCCACCCTGCCCATGTCTACCCCCCGCTCCCAGGTCAAACACAACCCTGATGCTACCCTCAATGAAATCGAGTTTGACACCCCTGCTGTAGGCTGGAAAACAGCCATCTCACCTGGATGAGAGTCCACAACCTATAATACAAGCCTTCTTTGAAATAACTGCAAGCAGAATATATGGGTGCTCCTGCTGCTAAGATGACATCGTATCGATTTACAGAATTATAAATCCATGGAAGCATTTTAGCTTGTCTCTCAGGTGCACACAAAAATTCCTGATTTAATTCGCTGAACTACGGTACACTGCCAGTCAGTTGAAGTTTATTTTGGTCAAAGGCCAGTATGGAACAAAACAACGAACTGTTGAAAAGTAAAAGAAGAGGACCAAATATACAACTTCAAGCCAAAGGATTCATACAGAATATTTTTACTACAGTGTAAGCTATGTCCCTAGAACTAAGAAAGATGTTATTTGTCTAAAACGAAGATATAAAGCTAATATTCCAAGATAGCTGTAGGATAAAATAAAATAAAATAATCTATAAGTATATACTTACTTAATATTGAACTGTGGCTCAATAGTTATGCATGGTTATAATATATTAAGGAATGAAGATTAGAAAATTTGAATCTTAATTGAATTTGGCAACATCTAGAATTTGTTTACATTGTAGTTGTGTCTTCCTTGATTTTACTCCCTTCCTTCCTTCCTTCCTTCTTTCCTCCCCATCTCATTTTACATGATTCTAGGCACCTTACAATAAAACGCACAATATCAAAAATAAAATGCACAGTAGCCAGACATTATCCAGCCAATCAGCAGTGCAGCCAAGAGACAGGCTCTATGCTGACTTTATATATGACACAGATGTTGAAGAATAGATGTCTGAATTTTAAGATTTGATACAATGCTGGTGATAGCTGAAAAATAAATGTCCATCTTCTTTTTTTTTTAATTTGATTTATATGCCGCCCTTCTCCGGAGACTCAGGGTGGCTTACAGTGCGTTAAGCAATCTTTGGTTTAGGGGCATTTATTTCTCTGCTTAATTGAGGTATTACATGTATCGGTATATCCTACATTTTCCCAAGAGTTAAGGGTGGCTTACCTGGAGATTTTCCTTTATTTTGTATTCACACTTGCATTCCTGTGAGGTAGGTTGAGTGAGATCCAGAGGCTGTCTGAAAGTCACGTAGTGGGCTTCCATGGTCAGTCCTAATCCTGGTTTCTCTCTGGTTCCTTGCACAAGAGCACCAGATAGCTGAAGAATGAATTGACCAAGGGGCAAAAGCTTTAAGGAGTAAGCAAAAAGACATATTTATAGCAGTGAGGAGTTATAGTTATGGAGAGAACCAAATGTGTTGTTATTAATTATAATGCAGAATGTGTTTGAATATTAGTAGCTCAGGTTGGTAGTTAGGCTGTTGGCTTGAGCTCCGAGCTTGGCAAATTGGTTGCAAACGTTTGGTCACCATTCGAGGAGGCATCTTCTGACAAGCACAACTCAAAATGCACCGACGATGTCTCCTCAAATGGTGACCAAACGTTTGCAAGCAAATTGCCAAGCTCAGAGCTCAAACCAACAGCATAATGCAGAATATTGAGTTGTGTTGTGTTGATGTATCACACACTCTTTGCATTGGAAGTTCAAAACCTTGGAGTTTAAAAGCTTTACAAATCAATGTATACAAAGCTCTGCGATATGGATGTGTCCCAATATTGGAGAATGACAAAAACAGCGAGAGGTTGTTGTTACGTGTCACACCATTGGTTGCACTTCATTTTTCAAGGATAATTTCTTTTTTACTTTTCCTGTGATACCTCAAACCAACCTTATTTGGGGGAAAGGGGTCCAGATTTTTCTCGTTGGTTTTTCTAGGTGAAACCCTTTTGATGCTATTAGTCAAAAGCCATTGTGCAGCTCTTCTTCCTAGGGCAGTGATGGCTAACCTTTTTGCCATCGCGTGCCAAAAGTGGGGGGAGCGTGGTGGGGTCACACGCACACGTGCCCACATCCATAATTCTATGTGCCCCGCCCCCCCATGCTCCCCCCGCTTTTGGCACGTGATGGCCCGGTGGGCCCGGTAGGCCCATTTTTCGCTCTCCCCAGGCTCCAGAGCCTTTCTAGGAGCCTGGGGAAGGCAAAAACGGCCTCCCCCCCAAGGCCCTCCAGAGGCTGGAAACGTGTTTCCTGACTTCTGGTGGGCCCAGAAGGCCCGAAAATCAGCTGACCGGCACACACATGCGTGCCAGAGCTGAGCTCGTGTGCCCACCGATATGGCTCCACGTGCCACCTGTGGCACCCGTGTCATAGGTTCGCCATCACAGTCCTAGGGTATTTTTTGTGGGAGGGGGGAGAAAAGCATAAAAGCAGCACTGAAAAGATGGGAAGTCACCAATGGAACATGACTTTATCTAGATTGCCTGCAAACTTGCCCAGATGTTGTTTTATTTAGAGCTACCTTTTGGGATCCAGGTAAAGTCCCGTAGACCAGTGTTTCTCAACCTCAGCAGTTTTAACATGCATGAGACTTCAACTCCCAGAATTCCTCAGTCACCATGAATTTCTAGGGAATTTGAAGTTGAAACCCACACATCTTAAAACTTGTTGGCTGGGGAATTGTGGGAGTTGAAGTCCACACATCTTTAAAGTTGCTGAAGTTAAAAAAAACCACCAAAACTCTGCCTTACAACATCCTGCATTTTGAGAAATGCATTTTAAAAGGCCTTTTGACAAGCAATTCTGTGGCTCAACCTACAGATAGCCCCTTCCATCCCATCGGTCTTTCTTTTAATGAGGTTGGGTTGTCTTCTCAGGCAATCACTGTCTACTTTTCCACATTTTTCTCTTGCAACGTATCAATTACTGCAAAGAAAAGGAACGAGAAGCAGCACCATAATCTTTGCACAAGTCCCTTTCAGTTCTGAAGCCGGCTGAGCTGGAATCTTTTCCAAATGCAATTGCTGCTGTGTAGGCATACTTAATGAATTTGCAGATGAGACAGAGCTGAGAGCGCTAATACTTTGGGAGACTCAAGAAGAAATTCAAGATGATTCCGATCTCTTAGAGAAGATAACAGAATGAAGTCGAAGTGGGACAAATACAACAGCTTTCATTTTTTGAAAAGGGAAGGAAATGCACAGGTCGAGGAACAGACCTTAAAAGTAACAGGATAACAAGAGTTGGAAGGGACCTTGGAGGTTGTCTAGTCCAGCCCCCTGCTCAAGCGGGAAACCCTACACCATTCCAGACCAGTGGCTGTCCAGTATCTTCTTGAAAGCCTTCAGTTATGAAGCCACCACGACTTCTGAAGGCAAGCCATTTCACTGGTTAATTGTTTTCACTGTTAGGAAACTTCTCCTTAGTTCTAGGTTGCTTCTTTCCTTGGTTAGTTTCCATCCATTGTTTCTTGTCCTGCCTTCAGATGCTTTTGAGACTAGCTTGACTCCCTCTTCTTTGTGGCAGGCCCTCAAATACTGGAAGACTGCTATAATGTCACCCCTAGTTCTTCTTTTCAGTAGACTAGACAAGAAAGGATCTTGGCATTTTACTTAAACATAAGCACATAGGATGCGATGGTTGCTGTAAAGCCAATGTAATATCTAAATATGAGTAATAATAGGACCAGCATCTTCAGCATTGATGAACCTAACCTACCCTTTCCTGGGCATCAACCATCTTAAGAAAAATTCAGAGGAAACCCAAACAGATGCCCAGAATGAAATGAGAATGACAAAGAGACGATGGAATTGTGCATGTTTAGCTTTGAACAAAATGAGCAGACAGGAGAATCTGACAGGGCTTTTCAAATACTTAAAATGATGCCATGCCGAAACAAAAAAAGAACAAGACTGGTCTCTTGCTGGCTGGGGAATTCTGGGAGTTGAAGTCCACCCATCTTAAATTTGCTGAGGTTGAGAAACATTGAGTTACAGGAAATCAGATGCTGAAGCCAGAGTAATTTGAGAAGAGAACCAGTAACAAAAGACATTGGCTTCACCCTCTCTGGGTGTTTTAATTTGGATTCCTGCCTTGAGCCGAGAGGATGATACTTCATGGTCCCCTTAAATGCTGTGAAACGTGTGAAATTTGGAAAATGGAGAAATATCACACAGATACACTTGATAATATTACAGGAAGTCAAAGGTGGCTGGACATTGTATTTTGTCATTTGTTGACCTAGAACGAGCACATGTCACACGGCACCAATTGCCCTGGAAACAGGAGTCACCTACATGTTTTTCCTTGCTGTTGTGAAGAAAGGGACGGTAAATCTAAGATGATGAGGATGATGGTGGATAACAACAACAACAACAACAACAACCTGGCAATGGCTAAGAGCAGGAAAGTTGAAGAAAGAGACCAAGGGACTAATTCTGGCTGCACAAAACCAAGCCTTAAGGACAAATGCATACAAAGCCAGAACTGAGAGAACAGCAACAGACAGTAAGTGCTGCCTATGCAAAGAAGCTGAAGAAACAGTTGCTGCAAGAAGATCACACAGACTGAATATAAGCAGCAGCACGACAGAGTAGCAACAAGGGTGCATTGGAAGATCTGCAAGAAATATCATTTAGCTGCAAGCAAGAACCGGTGGGACCAGAGGTGGGTTTCAGCAGGTTCTGACCAGTTCTGGAGAACCGGTAGCGGAAATGTTGAGTAGTTTGGAGAACCGGTAGTAAAAATTCTGACTGGCCCCGCCCCCATCTATTCTCTGCCTCCCAAGTCCCAGCTGATCGGGAGGAAATGGGGATTTTGCAGTAACCTTCCCCTGCCACGCCCACCAAGCCACACTTACCAAGTCATGCCACCCCCATCAAGCCACGCCCACAGAACCTGTAGTAAAAAAATTTGAAACCCACCACTGGGTGGGTGGGACCATAAAATAGAGAAAATCGTAGAAAAAAAGAAGTTAAATTGCTCCGGGATTTTAGAATCCGGACAGACAGGCACCTGCCACATCACACCCTGGACTTAACAGTTGTCGATAAGAAAGAAAAAAAAGTCTGGATAGTGGATGTGGCAGTGCCTGGAAACAGCAGAATAGAAGAGAAAGAACTGGAGAAGATAACAAAATACAAAGACCTACAAATAGAAATAGAACGATTATGACAAAGGCAAGCAAGGGGAGTACCAATAGTAACAGGTGCCTTGGGTGCAATCCCAAAACAACTGGAGCACCACTTGAACACCATTAGGATTGGCAAATTTGCTATCAGTCAATTGCAGAAGGCGGCTTTACTTGGAACAGCTTCCATCCTGCGAACCGTGGTGCATTGGAATATCTGCAAGAAATACCACTTGCCTGTGAGCAAGAATTAGTGGGACCACGAAATAGACAAAGTTGACAACCTGGGTTCGAGATCTGAGCGCTGCACTCAGCTCCTGCCCTCCTAGCACTTTGAAAGTATGCAAATGCAAGTAGATTAATAGGTACCACTTTGGCGGGAAAGTAATAGCATTCTGTGCGCCTTGGCATATATAGTCATGCTGGCCACACGACCAATGGAAGTATCTTTGGACAATGGTGATTCCCTTGGCTAAGAAACAGAGATGAGGACCACGCACTAGAGCCCCCCTGGACAGGGGAAACCTTTATGAAGAGCTAAAGTGTCCCCAGACTTTAGAATTCAAACAGATAAGCACCTGCCACATAACACTCCAGACTTAACAACTGTCAGTAAGAAAGACAAAAAAGTTTGGATAGTAGACATTATAGTACTTGGAGACAGCAAAATAAAGGAGAAAGATCTGGGGTGGGGGGACCACAAAATACAAAGACCTGTAAATAGAACAACAATAGCAAAAGAAAGCAAAGTTAATATCAATAGTAACAGGTGCCTTGAGTGCAACCCCAAAAATCTGGAGCACAATTTGAATACCGTCGGCATTGACAAAATCCATATCAGTCAATTGCAAAAGCAGCTCTACTCAGAGCAGCTTACATCCTGCAATGATAACCTTTAACATAATCAGAGAACCACACCTGTCTATCTCAGGTCCTTGGGAAGCACTCAGTAAGGTAGATAAAAATGCCAAACGCTGACTGTGTGACCAACCATAACAATAATGAAGAGTCACAATTGTGCTGTCTGGGAGTGCAGTGAAGTATATCTTCAGCAAGAACAGTCCTCCTTTTTCTTCCCTTGCAAACGTCGTCCCCCTCCTTCGCGTGGCGTCCAAGGACAAGGTGTAAAAAATGCTGCGAAGCAGGTTCTGCTGCCGTAAAACCTTCTGCTCCAGTGGAGAATTACTTGGCTGGATTGGAAAAGAGACAACCCAGCAGCATAAAAACCAGCCTGAAAAGTTACTGGAAGGAGAAGACCCGATCAATAAAGGGCAAAAGAACCTCCAGAGATCGGTCCGGGAGCAAGCACCATGCATGGAAAGGTCCTGCATCACAGTCCCGGGATAAAATGCTCATGTAACAAAATCCTTGGTTAATTTTGGCCAGCCCCTTCATTCTGCAAACATCCTTAGTTCCTGGGAGCTGAAAATCCTGAAACAGAAACACCAAACCTATCGCACAGCCATGAGAAGCACAACTCTATCGCTGAGCAGTCTTGTTGGGGCAGATTAGCAAGAGTTGGAAGGGACCTTGTAGGTCATCTAGTCCAACCCCGTCCAAGCAGGAGACTTTACACCATTTCTGACAGATGGCAGCCCAGTCTCTTCAAAGCCTCCAGTGATGAAGCTCCCACAACTTCTGTTCCACGGGTTGATTGTTCTCACTGTCAGAAAATTCCTCCTTACTTCTAGGTTGAATCTCTCCTGGATCAGTTTCCATTCATTATTCCTTGTCTGGACTTCGGGTGCTTTGGAAAACAGACTGACCCCCCCTCCTCTCTGTGGCAGCCCCTCAAATATTGGAAGACTGCTATCCTGTCTCCCTTGGTCCTTCTCTTCACTAGACTAGCCAAGCCCAGTTCCTGCAACTGTTCATCGTATGTTTTAGCCTCCAATCCTCTAATCATCCCTCTGTGCTTTTTCTAGAGTCTCAACTTCTTTGTTATAGTGTGGTGACCAAAACTGGATGCAGTACTCTAGGTGTGGTCTTATTAAGGCTTTATAGAGTGATATGAGTACCTCCCTTAATCTTGATTGTATCCCTCTGTTAATGCAGTTTAGGATTCCATTGGCTTTTTTGGCTGCCGCTGCACACGGCTGGTTCCTATTTAGCTGGTTGTCCACTAAGACTCCAGGATCCCTCTCACAGCTACTGCTATTAAACCTGATTTCACCCAGTCTATATGTGTACTTTTGGTTTTTCTTGTATAATTTTACTTTTCTCTACATTGAATTTCATTTTGTTAGATAGGGCCCAGTGTTCAAGTCTGTCAAGATCCACCTTGATAGCATAAAGGACATGTTGGACTTCTTTTTGGTGGAAGCAGATCTGGACCTGTCCCTGGGTTTGGTTGACAGAGCTTTCCCCTTAGGCTGCATCTGCCCTTCCTAGTCTGATTTTTGCAGTTCTCCAGCCAAGAGCCTGGCCGGCAGCCTTGCCCTCTGCCAGATGAGCTGGCCAACTTTTTGCAGTGGGGAAGAGATGCCGGCCAAGATTTCCAGCCCAGGATGATGGCTCTTTGGGGAAAAGCACGACTGAAAGCTAAGTAAACTTGCGGATAATAGCAAAAAGTCACTTTTGCTTTCGGTCTGACTGGATCCGGTCCTCTTCTTTTCCAGAGACACCTTTCAGGATTGTGACAGCAGCGAGTTAATCAAAATAATCTTACTAAGGAACCTTGAATGGAAATGGTTCTGTATAGAGATCCCCATTGGTCACCTCTCCTCATCGGTTAGATTCCTATCCTTCTTTTTAGCACAGGGTGGATTCCACACCGCTGTCCCTTCCTATTTTCCTTATAGCAACAGCTCTGACAGGTGGGTTGGGCTGAGACCGGCCAAAAGTCTCCAAGGAGATTGTGTGGTGGAGAGGGGGGACTTGAACCCAAGTCTGCCCTGGTGTAGGAGATGCCGAGGCTGAGCCCAAGGGAGGAGTCAAACACATCATCAGTTATGAATCCCTGCACCCACAAGAGACCTAAGCCCAGCCCACCTTGAATTCCTTCTCCTCTTATCTCCTGCTAATTTCCCTTGACCGTTAGTAGTTCAGATTCTTGTAGAGAGCTTAAGTTTTGTACTATTTGAACTGCCTGAATCTTCTGATTTTCCTGGCACTTGAAACCTAGGCGGTCACCACTATACCAGATGGACTTTCTGCTATATAAATTGTGGCTCTGTAGCCCCCATGTTCGTGGCAATGGCTCTGGGGATTCAGAGGAGTTCTGATCGGGGTGTTGTATGGTGCATTTCCCATCCTCTTTAAAATAAATCAGATTATCCCCCATAGATTTCCCCCCAGTTTCATACCATTGCTAGTAAGCCCCAAAAGCTGCAGAGGTGCTTAAAAGTTTGTGAACCCTTTTAAATTTCCCATATTCCTGCATAAGCATAAGCCCGAAACGCGATCCGTTCTCCACACACAAATCCTAAAATAAGACAAGAAGATCCTGTTTAAAACGAGGCAGAAACTTGGCCATTGATTCTTTGAGGGAAAAGATCCAAAAGATTGTGAACTTTTGCTTTTGGTAATTGGTGTGCGCAGTTCAAAAGGATCCACAAACTTTAAATGCTGCTGTAGTTTTTTGGGGGGGTGGGGAGAAAAGGTTCTTTGGCCAGCTGAAATGGAAGCGCTGTGCAGGATCTTTGAAAAGGGAGTTTACCCAGATAACCTTTGTGGGGGAAAAAAGATGATTTGTGAAGGAGGCAAGCATTTTGCTCAACAACTGCAATCCTGGCACTCCTGGTTACGGTCATTAAGCCATCTCTCAGATCATTAAGCAGATGGGGCAAAAGAGCTGCTTGCTGAGTTCTACCCGGAAAGGAGCTGCTGCAGAAACGGAGCTCCGGTCTTTGGCTTCTGAGCTCCGTCTCTCAATCTCCACCAGAGACGTCCATTTCCCCTCCATGCGCAGAAGAAAACGGCTCAGGTGGGAATGGAGCTTGGAGGAGTGGGTCTCCTCTCGATACGCAACCCAGCGCCCAGAGTCAAGAGGGAGTTTACCTGTAATATATCAGCGTTTTCAGAACCTTTTGATTTTTGTTTGTTTGCATTTGTTTGTTTTTGAACATCAGTTGCCTGTTCTGGAAAAAAAAACAACGAAATTGGGCTGGACTTGGTTGAAAGGCCACTAATAAATCTCGGGGTTGCAGACCAGACTAGAAAATCCAGAAATTACTCTGGAAGAAACCAGTGGCAACCACCCTTTTTACATTACAGGTAGTCCTCAAAGTACAACGGTTCATTTAACGACTGTTTGGCACTGAAAAAAGGGACTTGCACCTATGACCATTGCAGTATGCATCAAAAGTCATTGAAACAGAATTTGGGTACAGGGCAGCCAGCAAGTACTTAGGATGGTTGCAGAATCCTGGATTCCTGTAATTTCCATTGGTGACTTTTCCTTGTGGCATCTCAACGAGCAAAGTCAATGGGTTCGCTGAACAGCTGCAGTGATTCATTTAAAACCGGGGGGGGGGGAAGATTGCAAAATCGGGTGCGACTCACTTAATAACCTCCATGCTTAGCCGTAGAAATTCTGGGCCCCATTGTTGTCGTAAGTCGACACTGCATATTCTGAGCCTTGCTGCCTGGTTAATACAGGGGCGTCAAACTCGATTTCATTGAGGGCTGCCTCAGAGTTGTGTTTGACCTCGGGGCGCCAGGTGGTGTGGCTGGGACAGGGTGCGCATGTGGCACCGCCGAGCTCCATTTTTGCTGGCAGAGGGCTGCAGGATGCCATCCTGGCTGAAAACAGAGCCTGGGAGGGTCACGCACAGCCCTCCCAACAGGGGTGAAATTCACGTACCTTCACTACCGGTTCGCAAATGTGAGCGTGCTCCTCCTCCACGCATGCACAGAGCCTTCTGTGCATGCACAGAGGGTCAAAAACGGGACGTGATGAGGTCTGGGTGGGTGGGTGGAGCCTCCCGCTGCTGGCGCTACCGGTTTGCCCGAGCCGGATAGAACCGGCTGAATTTCACCCCTGCGCCCCAAACTCCGTTTCTGCTGGCAGAGGAACTGCAGGTTGGTCCTTGGCTGTTTCCAGGGCGGCCTCGCGGGCCACATCAAAGCACACATCCCCATGAGCCAGATGCAGCCCGCAGGCCTTGAGTTTTGACCCCCCTGGGCTAATAGAATATTCTGGCTTTGCCCTCGACTGAGCATAAATGCCGAACCCAAAGAAACGCGCCTAATAAGACGAAGGAGCCGTTGTGGGGAATAACAGCATTTCCACTTAAGACATCTGAGCGCCTTCACTGCAGAGGGCGGAAAGCATTTTTCTTCCTCATGCGCAAAGATCATTGTTCGTGCTTCTATTCTTTGAAATCCTGGCCAGGATTATTCAGATTGGGCTGGTTGACATATGCGATTTAATATCCGTTTAACAGCGTCTTTAGCGTGAGCTATTGAATCCGCTGTAATTGGGTTATAATTCGCACCGGGGGTGGGGGTAGGGGGGGGGCTAAGCCCTAAGGAGACGGCAGCTGTGGCCAGGCCGTAATATTTTAAGAAGGTGCTGGGCCCATCCGGAGGGTGGAGAGAGCTAAGCTTTTTTTTGGTTATATTCTATTTTCTGGTTCGTGCAGCCAGCAACATTCTCTGCAAAAAATAAATATTGCAACCCCCTGCTTTTTTGACTGTCGGTTGTCTCACATGGTTTTATATAAACTGAGTAATTTTCAGCACGTCGTCTTACATAAGAATTAAAAAAAAAATCCCAGCTCCCTTTGCACCACTTATGTTGAATCTGCCCATCCTTCAGGAGAACCAGCTGTAAGGTAGTTCCTTTCCCTCCTTCGGCTGCTCGCAAAAGAGCATTTGCAGACACACAGAAATTAAACATTTCCCTTTGCATTAAACGCTTGAAAGGACCTGGATTTTAAAGCCACTAGAATCCTGTCTTTTAATTTTGCTTTTCTTTTCTTTTTCCTTTCTTTTCTTTTTTTCTTTTTTGCTCTTGTCAGATTTTACCATACAATGTTAATCCTCGGGCAAAATGTCATCTCAGATCATGGAAGTAAGGCGGCATTAACAAAAAAAAAATAAAAAATAAAAATTTAGTCTTTTCTCGTGTAGGCTGTTTTGTCTCTGAGCATTCGGGGCGCTTTTGGTCGTGTTCAACTTTGCAACTCTTTTGTTCCATTTAACGTAGCGTTATGTGTGCCTCCGGGAATTCATCACCATGCTATGAAAATCCGCTTGGCATCCTTGTAGGAAGTTAACGCAGGTAGTCCTCGACTTACAACATATCATTTAGTGACCATCCGAAGTTAGAGCGACACTGAAAACAAGGGACTCCTGACCGTTTTTCAAACTTATGACCGTTGTAGCATCCCTATGATCAAAATTCAGATACTTGGCAACTGTTTCGTATTTATGACAGTGGCAGTGTCCCCTTTTGCGACCATCTGACAACCAGAGTCAAGGGGGAAGCCAAATTCACTTAACAACCTTGTGACTAACTTAACAACTGCAGTGGTTCGTTTAACAACCGTGGCAAGAAAGCTCCTAAACCGAGGCAAAGCTCACTTAACAAATGTCTCACTTAACAACACAAATGTTGGGCTCAGTTGCGGTCGTAAGTTGAGGACTGCCTGTATACCAATACCCTGTTTTCCCCCAAATAAGACATCCCCTGATAATAAGCCCAATCGGGTTTTTGAGTGCATGGTAATAAGGCCAAGCACTTATTTCACAGTTCAAAAAAAAATGTAAGAAGGGTCTTATTTTGGGGGGAAACACGGTATTCCTGTATATACCTGTATACCTATATACCTACACCTGTAGATGTACCTTCACCATGTCAGCTGCTTCTCGCAAACCGCTCTGCATCTGGATGGGGATGATAAGTCTGCCCTCTAACCTGCTTCCTCCCCCCCAAACCTCTTTTCCAGGTTTCAAGTGCCCCGTTTGCTCCAAATCAGTGGCTTCCGATGAAATGGAAATGCACTTTATCATGTGTCTGAGCAAACCCCGTCTCTCCTACAATGGTGAGTTCTCTTTTGCGGCCTGCGGAGGAGCCCCGTTTGCCAGGCCTGGAGTGGCTACAGGGGGGGGGGGCAAAGCTGGGGGGCAGCGAGAGCAGGTCTCCCCACCTGGCCTTCCAGCCGGGGTCCGTAAAGAAACCCCGGCTGGTCCCGTTCCTCTCTCCATCAGCGTTCTTGCCATCTTATGCCCTGCCTTGTTCTCCCGGTGCCTCCCAACTTCTTCGTACGTGGCATGAGCCGCAACCCGGCACGCTGGTTCAGAAAGGCCGAGCTGGGCATCGGGTGAGGCAGGGAGAGAAAAGGGGCACCACAGCCCAATTTCTGCCTCTGTGCGAAGAGCAAGGCCGACTTCCTTCATTTTTCAGAAGGCAGTTGTTTGAGTTGCTGCTTCTGCACCGGGCACCAACTTCTATTCTTGCCCTGCCAGCCCCCAGGGAAGATGACCTGCCCATTCGTGGCTCCTCTGTCCTCTGGCAGGCAGCAGGGAGGAGAGGGGAGGGGAGGGGAGGGGAGGGGAGGAGAAGGGAGGGGGCGGCCAGTCTTCTCTCGCCCTGATCCAAAGGGCTCCAGAGAGGACTCTGCTGCCATCTAGGGAGGGGTCTGGGATGCAGCAGCCCAGTCGGGCAGAGTTGGGGGAGGGAATAGTTGTCGGTGAGCTGCTCCCCCTTGTGCCCGTCCTCCGTGTCCTTCTGCCTGGCACGGGGCAGCCAGAGGGCAGGGCCGGCTTCATCCAGCGTTGCTGTCTCAGGCAGCTGGCCAGCTCCCAACACGGGGAGGAACCCCTGCTTCCCAGGTGCAGGAAGGAGCCTGCCGGCTCCCAGGGAGGAGGGGCCCTGGTGGGCGGGCGAGGAGACATCTGCTCCAGCAACAGTGCCAGCCCGTGCCAGCCCTGCAGCGTGCCGTTGTTCTACCCAGCCAAGTCGAGACGGCAGGGATGGCGCCAGGCAGCCCCTCAGTGTTGCCAGGGGGAGGGCAGCAGCGTGGCTTGGAGATGCAGCCAGAGTGATCTGCCCAGCCTCCGCCGGAGGGCCGGTGCCAGCCGAGCCAGCTGCGATGCAGCAGAGCCTGGCTTCCTTGCCCTCAGGGAGGCCCTTTCCTTCTCCTTCTCTCCCTCCCCAGCCTCGGCGTGCATCTGACATGTGCCTTACTTGAGGTTGTCTCAGGTCAAGCGCTGGGGGGGAGGGGAGGCTGGAGGGATCGGTGCTAGCAAACCCCCAGCACTTAGGGTAACAACTTCACTATCCTCCCCCCTCCCCAATTGCTGTCACCTTTCGGGTTTATTTTTGGAGCTGCCGCGCCAAAGTGGGCTTCACAGCAGCTCCTTTGGGGAGACGGCAGGGAACAGGTGCTGCATCTGGTCTGCCCCCAGATGCATGGGGACTACCTCGCCCAGCATTCCCAGTCCCCAAGGATTTGACATGTCCTTTTTTTCAAGCTTTGGGCATCCTTGGCAGGATTTGGGCAGAGAGGGTGTCTGGATCCCTCATTCCAACAGGGCAAGCTTTATTCCTAGGGGCCAGAGGAGTTCCTTCCCTTGGTTGCCAACTCAGACATTAGACTGAGCGATGGACCAAGGAGGAACTTAGTCCTGGGTTGGGGTTAAGTCTAAAGTGAGCCCATGATTTTCAATGGGAGAAATGTCAGATTATTTTCATTCTCCTGCATTCCTAACAACCATCCATCCTGATGGTTTATTTTCTAGAATCCAACTTGGATAGTTCTGGGTTTGTTTGTTTTTTAATGATCTTGATTTTGTAACTGGGATTAATTTTAACCAAACCTTGGACAACCTGGTTACTCATGGCGACTCTGGCCACTTACAAAAAACCCCAAGCCAATACTGAAGCCAATACCCACACACACACACACACACACACCTGGCAACCACTTTTTTTTTTTTTTTTAAGATTTATATGCCGCCCTTCTCCGGAGACTCAGGGCGGCTTACAATGCGCTAAACAATAGCCTTCATACTTTTGTATATTTATACAAAGTCAGCTTATTGCCCCCACAAACAGGGTCCTCATTTTACCCACCTTAGAAAGGATGGAAGGCTGAGTCAACCTTGAGCCTTGGTGAGATTCGAACCTGCAATAATTGCAGGCAGCTGATGTTAATAACAGGGCTTTAGACCACTGTACTATCCAAGGCTGTCTTGATGGGCTTGATACCACTCTGGGGCACCACGGCCTCTTAGCAGAGCCAGACCTTCTTACAAACCAGTAAACTTCAATCCTGGAATGTCTCTTCATGTTAAAAACAAACAAACAAACCCTGTTCTTACAAGCTTGGGATTGAAGCCCTGAGTTGACAGGACGTTGTTATAGGACAGGGATGTCAAACTCAATTTCATTGAGGGCCGCATCAGGGTTGTGGGTGACCTTGGGGGCCCGGGGTTGGACGTGGCTGGGGTGGGCGTGGTCAACTTGACGTCACTTGTGTCAGGGGCGCCTGTGATGGCCCGAGTGCTCTGCCAGTGAAAATGAGCTCCCTTGCTCAGTTTTCAGCTGCGACAGCCTCCTGCAACCCTCTGCCAGCGAAAATGGAGCCGGGGTGGGGGCCCACAGCCCTCCTGGACCCCATTAATTGGCTGTGTCGGCCTCCTGCAGCTCTCTGCCAGTGCCGCCCCCCAGCTCCATTTTCTCTGGCGGAGGCACTGCATGTCAGTCCTTTGCTGCTTCCAGGGCGGCCCCACAGGCCAGATCTAAGCACCCACCCCTGCCAGATCTGTCCCCCGGGCCTTGAGTTTGATATCCTTGTTATAGGACAGTGATGGCTAACCTTTTTGCCATCGCGTGCCAAAAGCGGGGGGAGCGTGGTGGGGTCACATGCACGCGTGCCCACATCCATAATTCTATGCGCCCCCCCCATGCTCCCCCCGCTTTTGGCACGTGATGGCACAGTGGGCCCAGTAGGCCTGTTTTTTGCTCTCCCCAGGCTCCAGAGCCTTTCTAGGAGCCTGGGGAGGGCAAAAATGGCCTTCCCCATCCCCCCAAAGGCCATTAGAAACAGTATATTTCCTGACTTCTGGTGGCCCCAGAAGGGCCGAAAATCAGCTGGCTGGCGCACGCATGCGTGCCAGAGCTGAGCTCGCATGCCCACCGATATGGCTCCACATGCCATCTGTGGCACTCGTGCCATAGGTTCGCCATCACGGTTATAGGAGGATTCACACCACGTGGTGTTTCTCCCAAAGTGCCTTGGTGTCCCCTGACCTGGTAGATCCCAAACGCCTCTCCTTCCTCACTTCGCTTAGTCAACGGGGGTTGTGTGAACGCAGCTGCCCTTTCCTGCCCCGGCTCACCCTGCCTTCTCTTTCTCTCCCGCAGACGACGTGCTAACCAAGGATTCCGGCGAATGTGTCATTTGCCTAGAGGAACTTCTGCAAGGAGACACGATAGCCCGGCTGCCCTGCCTCTGCATTTATCACAAGAGGTAGAGTACGAAGGGCCTTGGGCCCCCCGAAGAAGGGCCCCTGTTGGGCCTCCTGGTTCAGATGGGTTGAGAGGCTGGGAAAGGACCGTGCTGGTCTCCCAAGGCTTCTGTGAGCCATGCATGGGGGCCCTTGTCGTGCAGGGAAGTGAGGGAATCCCTTTTCTCTTCTGCAGCTGTATAGATTCCTGGTTTGAAGTCAACAGATCCTGCCCAGAACACCCGTCAGATTGACCGTGGGATCCCACCCGGACCTCTTTCCAGGTGAGGCTCTGCCTCTTGGTTTTTTTTTCTTTTTTTAATTTGATTTATATGCCGCCCTTCTCCGGAGACTCAGGACGGCTTACAATGCGTTAAGTAATAGCCTTCATACTTTTGTATATTTATACAAAGTCAGCTTATTGCCCCCACAGTCTGGGTCCTCATTTTACCTACCTTAGAAAGGGTGGAAGGCTGAGTCAACCTTGAGCCTTGGTGAGATTCGAACCTGCAATAATTGCAGGCAGCTGAATGTTAATCACAATGCTTTTAGTCTGCTGAGCCACCAGGCTCTTCTTGAATGTGCCCATTGTAAAGAATCCCACTGTCAGCCCTGGAGGCCATTTTTTACTTTGGATTTTCAGGGCTGCCACACTTGGTGCTGTGGGAAACTGGGAGTGGGGGAGGGTTGTATGGAGTTGGAGAGCTATCTAGCCAAAATAACATTCTTTTCTCTGAGAGTCAAGGACATCTTGCTCTGCACCTGGAGTGGCGTGACTGGGAGGCATCTCCAGTTGGGACGGTGTATTGATTGGGCCATGTGATGGACATGTGGGTGCAGGGGAAGGGACTTGGACTTTCTTTTGGGTGGGGAAAACCTAGAAGCTTTCAGATGTGCCAATATGACATCTCTAATAAAATGGAATTTTGAGGAACTGCTGGCCTTGGAGTCTCCTTTCGTTGGGGTGTTACTTGAAACCAGGAGTGAAATCCAGCAGGTTTTGACAGGTTCTGGAGAACCGGTAGCAGAAATTTTGAGTAGTTTGGAGAACTGGCAAATATCACATCTGGCTGGCCCCAGGAGTGGGGAGGGAATGGGGATTTTGCAATATCCTTCCCCTGCCACGCCCACAGAACCAGTAAGGAAAAATTTTGGATTACACCCTGCTTGGAACCCTGACACTCACTTCCTAAACAGAGTCTCTGCTAACTCCCAGTTTAACCTGGAAAGAAAATGCATCCTGGACTAAGATGGCCGATCCATTTATGGTTACGCTGGCTGAGAATTTGGAAAGTCTCTGTCCCAGTTGAGATAGGAGGTGGTGCCCACTGAGCTTGGGAAGAAAAAGATTTAGGGAATGGTATGTCGCTTTCAAGGGAGGCATTTGAAAGCAACCAAAATGTTTTGTGCAGGCAAAAATGGAAAGAAATGCCCTCAGCCCACATAATAAAGGAATTGGTTATTAACAAATGAGAGGGGGGGGAAACCATGCTCTTTTAAACAATTCTGTGATTTGTCAGTAAGAATTACAAACAGGAAGTTAATTCTCAAAACTAATACTGGTTTTCATTTTTTCCCAAACCAAAGTAAAAATGTAAAGTCCTTGAGCCAACCTTCGTTTGTTGGCAAAAGGACAAAACCGGGTTGCCATCGGAATCTTCCTGGATTATTTTTCAATTTCTTGGCAATAACTCTAGATTTTTCTGGTGATTTCCCAACCAAGCTCAAATCAGTTTTGACTCGGCTTAGCTTTTGAGGCCATTAGGGACTGTTTTAACACTGCGTGTGTAGCCAGAACCTCTGAACTAAACCTTGCCTGATTTCATGTTGGGTTCAAATGTTCTCATAAACCTTGAGACGTATTTCAATGAACCAAAATTGAAGGATTCTCCCTTGGGCCTAGTGATGTATTGTTTAATAAAAAGTGTTTCCAAAACAGGATGTTTTCCAGGTTCATTAATTTTGGTGTAAGATCGTTGTCATATCTGTTCTCATGACATGAGCCCATTTATTTTACGCCATCCCCACAGGATGTACACATTCTGGACTTATTCTTCTAGTACAGGGTTGAATGAATCTTTATACTTCTGTAAGGTCATTCTCCCCATCTCTCTTTTTCCTGCTGATTGAAATACCGCCTTGCTTTTAATCTAAATTTACACAGCATTTTGTGTGTCACAGGAGGGTAGGGGGTGGGGGAACGTTGTCTACTCAGCCCAAGAACTCGAGAAAGCTCAAAGGTTGAAGGCCACCTCTAGGAAGATTTATGGAAGATTTATGACTTATGAAAGATCATAAGTCAAAGACTTATCTATAGAAGATTTAGGGTTGTGTTTCTCAACCTCTCTTGAGGTTGAGGAGTTGGACTCGAAGACCTCCCTTCCAACTCTGTTATTCTGTTAACCTTGAGAACTTTAAGATCTATGGGCTTCAACTCCCAGAATTGCCAATCCAACACGCTGGCTGGGGAATTCTGGGAGTTGACCTCCGTGCATCTTAAAAGTCATCCGGATGGGGAAACATGGATATTGGGAAACAATTGACTTTGTCGCTGGTGCATAACAGTTGGGACTCAAAATCCTTTTCATGTCAGGGATCGACTAAAATCTGCCTTTGGTCATCCGAAGATCCTTGCAGGGTCAGTTGGAAAGCTTAATCTATTCTAGTCAACGTTCTGTTTGCATAGAGGCTAGTTAAGCGGCAATCGGAAACCTCTAATTCAGTGTTTCTCAACCTTGGTAGCTTGAAGGTGGGTGGACTTCAACTCCCAGAATCCCCCAGCCAGCAGCGCTGGCTGGGGGATTCTGGGAGTTGAAGTCCATCCATCTTCAAGCTTCCAAAGTTGAGAAACACTACCCTACACCATTTCTGAAAGATGGCAGTCTGGAGGGTTTTAAGAAGAGACTGGACAGCCACTTGTCTGAAATGGTATGGGGTCTCCTGTTTGAGCAGGGGTCTGGACTAGAAGACCTCCACGGTTCCTTCCAACACTGTTATTCTTTTATTCCTTGAAAGACATAGAAATGAAATACATTGGCTTTTTTGCATAACACCTCTACTACGCGCGCTGCACTGGCTACCAGTGGTCCTCCGGATCCACTTCAAGGTGCTACATGGCTTAGGTCTGGGGTACTTGCAGGACCATCTCCTACCCGCCTCCCATCGTCCTGTCCGCTCACACAGGGCTGCCCTCCTCAGGGTACCGTCGGCCAGACAATGTCGGCTGCCGACGTCCAGGGGTAGAGCGTTCTCTGTAGGCGCTCCTGTCCTCTGGAACGAGTTACCCACCGAGCTCCGGACGGCGTCTGATCTCCGCTCCTTCCGTCGGGACTTAAAAGACTTGGCTGTTTCAACAAATGGGTTGACCTCGATCCTTGGGTTTTATTATTTTGATTGTCGTTGTTTTAATGGGGTTTTAATTACTTTACCTTTTATCTTCGTATGTTTTAACTTGTGTTCGCCGCCCAGAGTCCTTTGGGAGAAGGGCGGCATTTAAGATTTTGGTAAATAAAATAAATAAATAAATAGACCTTTTTTGGGGGGGGGGGCGCAGTTCAGCACCAATGCTTTTTTCTCTCTCTCTCTCTCTCTCAACAGGTCCTCTCACCATCCATCCTTCTTCCACACACACACTCCCAACTTCCTCCAAACCAGCTCTGGGACACCCCCACCCCAACGGCAGCCTGGGCATTTTAGTCTTCAGTTCTGGACTTCAGAGGCAGAGAAGACCCCCAACAAGCGACTGTCGCTTCGCAAGGGCCATACTTGGAGAACCGTCCTCAAGTCTGGGCCAGAGGGACGAAGAAGAGGGCCTGGGGCAGGATCCAGTGGCCGCCGGGCCCCCCCACCCCCACCCCACAGCCACGCCATGATGTTTGTTTGGGCTAGAGCCAGCCACGAGCGAAACGGAGCACGACGCGCGTCGGTGCCATTCAAGGACCCTTCCTTCCTGCCCACACGCAGGTCCCTTTTTGCACGGGGGGGGAAGTGGTAGTTTACCCCTCCCTTTTTATTTTCTTGGAACAACAAGGCCATTTCCACCCCCCTCCCCTCCTGCCTCCCTCTCCCTCCCCAGTCCTGAGGAGGAGGAGGAGAAGAACCAGGTGTTTTCTGTGGCATTTTTCTGAAGGCGTTGTGAGTTTGTCTTTCCAAATGTTTACAAAACAGCCACGTCGTGTCAACCAGCGTGCCAGGTGATGTTTATAAGGCTGCATTCTCAGGCAGGTGGGGAGCAGAACTTCCAAGACCTTTTTCTTCCCCCCCCCCTTCATCAACACCCCCCACCCATTGCTAAAAGTCCTTTTACTCTTTCTTCCTCCTCCTCTTCCTCTTCCACCCCCCTCTCGACCTCCGTGCTGGCCCCAGAGGCTGTCGTCTTTTGCAAGTCTCCTGCAACAAGGTCAGAACAGTTTTCAGCCCTTTGTGGAGTGCAGGACTGGCCTTTTTCTTAAAGCAACACACACACACACACACACACACACACAGCATACGACACACACAAACACACACAAAGACCCGCTTCCCTCCTCTCCTGCCAGTCCACATACGAGCACGAAGCAAAGCCTGGCTGAGCCACAGGATTGGGGGATGGGGTGGGGGAAACCTCTGATGGACGGTTTTGATCCGCAGGAAAAGTTATCTGTATTTATATAGGAAAAAAAAACGAAAAAAAAGAAAACAAACTTTAAAAATTACAAAAAAGGAAAAAAAATCAAAGCTTGGGAAGGGAAACTTCCCCTATTAGTCAAGTGTTTTGATATGGTATTCAATAATGCTCAATAAAATAGTCACTGTTATTTTATTTCCAGGTATTCTTATTTGTCTGATGGATTTGGGATCTGAAGGGATGCCTGAGCGTTTGGTGGGTTTCACCACACCTCTTTTTAAACTCAGAAATGGGAGTCCCTTGAAGTGGGCATGTATTGGGGTGTAGCAATGTTTGTGAGCAATGCTTTGGTTAAGCCACAATCTGAAAACAAGGTTTTTTTGTTTTTTTTTATAAATAAAATTATCTATAATGAAATTGCGGCAGGATTTAAATGACTGGAGATTACCATTTTTAAAAATATAAATAATATCTCCATGGCCAGCTGGAGAGATGCATAAAGGCTGCAATTACACCAAGTCCAGTTTGTTCAGAAAAAGAATTAACACCGCAGCATTAAAAAAAACTGAAGTTATACCCAGCCTAATTTCTGATTAACCACATTACCTATTTCTACAGAAACAGCCTTTTTGGAAGCAAAAATTCCTCAATTTGCCTCATCTGGAATTTCCCAAATTCTTGGAAATTCCAAATTTGACCCATAAATGCCAGGAACCATCAGAGTCCCATTCTCCCTGGCCTCAATTCACAGTTTTTCTCAAGTTCTGCCTCTTGATTTAAAAGGACCAAACTGTTGTGGCCCGTCAGCAGCCTGTGCAGATTGTAGCTGGTGTGGTGCTGCATCAGCAGCCTGTGCAGCTGGCACTCGAGTTGGACAGTGAGGAGGCTGGAGAAGGTGTGGTGCCAGAGATGGGGGTTCAGCCAGGGCCTTCAGAACCTCCAGAAGCTCCCATAAGTGAAGAGGACGAAGAGGAAGAGCCTCTTCTCAATGCACGGGCCGTGCAGAGCTGCCAAAAGGCAGGAGTGGCTCCTCAGGAAGAGGTCTCCTCGAGAGTAAGGTTTGGGGCTAATTGGCCACTCCCTTAGCCTATTTAAGGAGGAACGCCGACTGAAGCAATTTGTAGGGAACAACTTTAGTTCACTCTTCTTCGTGTCTGGATTCTCTGCAAATTGCTTCTGGGCTTTCTGCCAGCTCTAGTAAGACTATGATTACCTTATCTTAGAATTCTGGTAGGCTGACAGTTCATTAATGATAAAGACTAAGTTATTTGAGTAAAATAAGCTTTGTATAGAGTTTGTGTGTGCTGCGTTCTTTGGGGTCCATAGCTGGGGCAGGACACAAACTTTTTCAGCCACCAGTACAGGGGGGGCTTGGCGTACGTGACAAGGAGCATCTCTCCTTCATCGGGATGTATATTCTGGATTTGGATGACCTCCTGTAAATATTGTGGATGTCGGCTGAGTGGATTACATTGCCAACAGGTTGAAATTCTGCAAGATCGTGTTTCCTTAACATAGGAAGAAACTTCAATAACTTGCACCATGCTGGTGGCTCTCCCCGATAGCCGAAAATGAAAAGGAGCTGCAAACTCTGGTAATAAAAGGAGCACAGTGGGGGGGAAAAATGGGACCAAAATTAAATATAAAGACTGATGACAACAGGTGTAACTACCAGAATAAGACTTCTGGTTATAGTAAGAATATATTATTATAATAAGAATAATATATATACAAATTTATTTTACGATTTTTCTTACCACGGTTGTAAAGTGAATCATTGCAGTTGGTAAGTTAGTAACCTGGTCGTTAAGTGAATGTGATTTCCCCATTGCTTGTCAAAAGGTTGCAAAAGGTGATCACAGGATCTTGGGACACAGCAACGGTCATAAGTATGAACCAGTTGCCAAGCATCTGAATTTTAATCATGTGTTCATGGGGATGTTACCAAGGTTGTAATTCTGAAAAACGGTTATAAGTCACTTTTTTCAGTGCTGTTGTAATTTTGGTCACTAAATGAACTGTTGTAAGCAATAGAAGATAGACTTCACAGTGTTTTACAGCCCTCTCTAAGCAGTTTACAGAGTCAGCCTATTGCCACCAACCATCTGGGTCCTCATTTTTATCCACCTCGGAAGGACGGAAGGCTGAGTCAACCTTGAGCCTGGTGAGATTTGAACTGCCAAATTGCAGGCAGCCGGCAGTCAGCAGAAGTAGCCTGCAGTACTGCACTCTAACCAGTGGTGAAATGTAAATTTTGTTACTACCGGTTCTGTGGGCGGGGCTTGGGGGGGGTAATATGACTGAGTGGGCATGGCCAACTTTAAAAAAAAACCTTTTAAAATCATTTTTCTACAACCTCTTCGGCTGAAGAGATTGTAAAAAAAATACTTTTAAAGCCTCTGACGATCCCAGCTGACTTGCCTGATCAGCAGAGGCTTTTTTTCCTTTTAAAAACATTTTTTTCTATAGCCTCTTTGGCTGAAGAAGTTGTAGAAAAAAATGCTTTTAAAAATAAAAAGCCTCTGATGATTGCACGGCTCAGCTGGGCAATTTGGGGGGGGAGGGATTTTTTTTAAAAATTTTTTATTTATATGCCGCCCTTCTCCAGAGACTCAGGGCGGCTTACAATGCGTTAAGCAATAGCCTTCATACTTTTGTATATTTATACAAAGTCAGCTTATTGCCCCCACAAACTGGGTCCTAATTTTACCTACCTTAGAAAGGATGGACGGCTGAGTCAACCTTGAGCCTGGTGGGATTTGAACTTGCAGTAATTGCAGGCAGCAGATGTAAGTGGATGTTAATTACTGCCTTAGTCTGCTGAGCCACCAGCTTTTGCTATCAGTTCTCCGCCTCCATCGCTACCGGATCGGGCGATCCGGTCCGAACCGGGAGCATTTCACCCCTGACTCTAACCACTGCGCCACCATGGCTCTAACTATATTTTTATCTCCATTGCTTTGAATTCTTCAAAATTCTTATGTAATTATTTTTATTATAATTACATACCTATCTTTGTAATTAAAATAATAATAATGGTTTCAAAGTGATGGAGAACTTCTGCCTTTTTGAATCAAGCATCCACTGCAAAGGAACAAGCGGTCAAGAAATGGGCCACAGGTCAGCACTTGATAGAGAAGCCACGAAGGCCTTGGAGAAAATCCTCAGCTGTTGTGACGTTGTCCATACCAGGGGTAGGTTCTACTTACCTTTACCACCAGTTCGCAATGGGATCGTGTGCACCTTCATGCGCAGATCACTGATGACATCCGGGGTGGTGGGCGGGGCCTCCTGCCGGTTTTACTACCGGTTCTTGCGAACCGATCCGAACCGGGGGGCAACCCACCACTGGTCCATACCTACAAAGATCTGAATCCTGCAAGCCACCGTATTCGCTGTGGCAGTTTGTGGAAGTGGCACTTGGACTTTGAAGACGCAGGATAGAGGAAGAAAGAGTATTGATGCGTTTGGAGCCTGGAGAACGACTCCTGAGAATACTATGGACAGCCAAGAAAACTAAAGTGATAAAACTATCAAACAAGCCAGGGGTTGTATTCCCTTTTCTTCACTACCAGTTCGCAAATGTGAGCGCTCAGGGCCTTCCGCACATGCACAGAGCGTCAAAAATGGGACGTGATGACGTCCGGGCGGGTGGGAGCCTCCTGCAGCCGCCGCTACCAGTTCGTGTGAACCGGATAGAACCGGCTGAATACCACCACTGAAACAAACCCAGACTTCTCAAGGAAAGGACCACCAGAACAAGGTGAATCAACTTAGTTACTGCAGCAATGGGTACAGGGTCTAGCTCTAGTCTAGGGTGGCCTGTTCGATGCCATGGCCTGAACAGAAGAATCGCATTAAAAGATGAAGGGGACCATCAAGGAATAACCAGGTTATTGAAAAGAGATTGGACAACCATCTGCCTGAAATGATAAGTTTCCTGCTAGAGCAGAAGACCTCTAAGGTCCCTTCTGACTCTGTCATTCTGTTCATATTAGAGGAAGATCTGGCTGGAGGATCCGACCTCCTTTATACTACTTGGAGGATCCTGAATACCGTGTTTCCCCGAAAATAAGACCCTGTCTTATATTTTTTTGAATCCTGAAATAAATGCTTGGCCTTATTTTCAGGGAGGTCTTATTATTTTGGGGCATGTGGAGCAAGACGGGGCTCCTCTTGCCGTCTTACCGGAGCCTTGGTGGAGCAGCAGACTAAAGCACTGTTAAGTAGCACTTAAGTAGCACTTAGCTGCCAGCTGCCTGCAATTACTGCGAGTTCAAATCTCACCAGGCTCAAAGTTGACTCAGCCTTCCATCCTTCCGAGGTAGGTAAAACGAGGACCCGGATTGTGAGGGCAATAAGCTGACTTTGTATAAAAAAGAACACCACTTGGGGGCGGGGGGGGGGGCAAAAGCCCTAGTAAGCAGGTATATACAAAAGTATGAAGGCTATTGCTTAACGCATTGTAAGCCGCCCTGAGTCTCCGGAGAAGGGCGGCATATATAAATTGAACTAATAAATAAGTAAATAAATTTTTAGTGCTAACCCTAACAAGAGGAAATGGCGGGGACTGGCTGTGCATGTGTTTAAATATTTTCAGGGAGGGCTTATTTTTGGGGAGGGCTTATTTTAGCGCATGCGCTCAAAAGCTCAATTGGGCTTATTATCTGGGGAGGTCTTATTTTAGGGGAAACAGGGTAGGTTAAGAGTTGCAGTGTTTAAGGGTAAAACCCACAGGCTCAAGTGCAGGCACTTAGCAGATAACAACACGCCGTGTGAATGCAGAGATGTAGAGCTGGGCCCATCTATTGATATGTCAGCTACTACCAGAAAAAAGTGGCTTCATTTTGGCAGTTTAAAGACTGATCTAGACACGGAAGAAGCAGCAGGACCAGCAAAGGTTCTATATGTGTTCCCCGATGGATGAATCCTGCATTAATCCAGCAGGAAAAACCTGGATGCATCCTGCTTCGATTCACTGCAGCTTTGACAAAAGCAAAATAAAATAAAGATCCCAAGAGATGAAGAGGTGGATCCAAGTAAACCGAAAAGCTGGGAAAAACATGGAATTTTGCTCCCAGGCTTATCCAACAAACACTCGGCCTGTCGCTGCCAACTGTGCATAAGCCAGATTTGCCCCTAAGGCAGTGTTTCTCAATCTCAGCGAGTTTAAGACTTGTGGACTTCAATTCCCAGAATTCCCCAGCTAAGCTGGCTGGGGAATTCTGGGATTGAAGTCCACAGGTCTTAAACTCGCTGAGATTGAGAAACACTGCCCTAAGGCAATGTTAGCAAAGGAAGAAATAAAAGGGATTAGAGGTTCTTCAAACGAATGTTTTGCAACCTCCAGTTTTCAGTGAAATACATTAAATCGGCACTGAAGCATCTGAGGAAAGGTCTGTGTGTGATAATGACAAAGATAGTGTTGCTTTTTGTATGGGTGTTGTTGTAACATCTCGCAGTTATCTCAAATTAGTGGAATTTGTGTTGTATTGCCACAATGGATTGGACCCAACAGATGCCTCTGGAACCGTTTCCAAACTTTGGAGACTCCCAATATGTGGACTTCAGTTCCCAGAATTCTCGATAATAAGCATGCTGGCTGAGGAATTCTGGGAACTGAAACCCCCAGGTTGGAAAATGTGGCATAAACTTACTTCCTGCGACAGGCCAGCCTGGTTCAAAAGGCTGTGACCTTGAATTACACCTGAGCATTTCCATATTATGTGAATAAACACACATAGCTGCAGCTCTCGCCACACAAACACACAGCACTAATTTTAATATAGATTTGTAAGACAAATTCGAACAATTGCCAAGTTCTGTATGCTTACTGTTCCCATCAGGGGCATGGCTGCCATTGCTACGTCACACTTTTCAAGTGTGTAAAAATCCAAAGGAAGCTGACAGGTGGCTGTAGTTTTTAAGATGCGTGAACTTCAACTCCCAGAATTCCCCAGCCAGCACAGTTGGCTGGAGAATTCTGGGAGTTGAAGCCCACGCACCTTAATTAATGACAGCTGGAGAATTCTAGGAATTAAAGTCTATGCATCTTAAAAGCATGTCAGCTGAAGAATTCGGGGAGTTGAAGCCCACGCAGCCTAAAAGGATGCCAGCTGGGGAATTCTGGGAATTGCAAGTCCATGAATCTTAAAAGCATACCGGCTGGGGAATTCTGAGACCTGAAGTCCATGCACCTTAAAGTTGCCAAGATTGGGAAACACAGCTTTAGAGAGTTTTCAGGTTTTGCTAAACCACGTTTTTGGTTTTGAGTTATCATGTCCTGTGAATCCAGCCAACCGTGGTTTATTCAGCAGACTTGAATTAAACATAGTTTAGTATGAGGTGTTTGTTGTAGGCACCTCTGGAGAACAACCACAAGACCTGACTATGGTTAATTGTTGTATTTCTGACTCTGCTGGAAAGAGGAGATAAAAGCGAAGACGCCTCACTCCGGACTTCTCGGCAAGGAAAGCAAATTCAGGAGCGTCTCCCAGCCACGCCTTCCTGTGGTTAGAGCACCTTTCCAGGGTTCATGAGGTTTTTGGGATCCAAGGCCATCTTGATCTGCCGCATGGTGGAGAGGGCCACTTCTCCTACTTCCTCGCGCAAAAGCTGACGTTTGCCCAGGCCAATGCCATGCTCCCCCGTGCAGGTGCCACCCACTGCCAAGGCTCTCCTGGAGAAAAGGGGCAAAAGAGGTCAAAATACGCACCCCAAATATCACTTCCAAGGTAAAGGAACTAGGCATTTCCCCACCCCTCTCTCTCATTAACAGAGTTGGAAGGGACCTTGTAGATCATCTAGTCCAACCCCCTGCTCAAGCAGGAGACCCCACACCATTGCTGATAGATGGCAGTTCAGTCTCCTTGAAAGCTTCCAGTGATGAAGTTCCCACAACTTCCGGAAGCAAATTCGGTTCCACCTATTAATTATCTTCACTGTCAGGAAATTCCTTCTCATTTCTAGGTTGAATCTCCCTTTGATCAGTTTCCATCTATTATTGTCTGGCCTTTGGGTGATCTATCTATCTATCTATCTATCTATCTATCTATCTATCTATCTATCTAT
>WNWU01000024.1:3403282-3414324 GCA_012654045.1 Ptyas mucosa
CCCCCAGCCAGCAGCGCTGGCTGGGGGATTCTGGGAGTTGAAGTCCACCCATCTTCAAGCTTCCAAGGTTGAGAAACACTGGAATAAAGAAATTAGAAACCCCTCCCCAACAGTCCAATGTGGATTCAGCCGATCTGCAGGTGCGAAGATATTATTGTGCCGGCCACTCTGAGAAAGTGATAAGGGAACTTTCTCAGGGTCATCCTCCGCCGGCTTTCCAGCGATGTAGCCCACATGGCCCTCCCCTCCTTCCATTCCCCAAAAGGTGCCAAAATGCCGGGGTGCTTAGGCGCCAGGCTAGAAGTTATAAATCAATAAATTGCAGGATATGGGAGACACAGGAAAGAAAGTAATAAGTAAAGAAAGTAATTAAAGATCCCCCCCCTTCCCCTGAAGAAATGGCAGATACACAGATCTGACACTAGGTCCCCTTTCCAGTTTTTAGCACCCCGTTGGTGAGAGACCCCCGACTGGGTGACCACATCTCACTCAGCTTTGCTGATCTCCAAAAGGGAAGTAAGGCTAGATAGCAATAGCAATATCGTTTAGACTTATATACTGCTTCATAGTGCTTTTACAGCCCTCTCTAAGCGGTTTATAGAGTCAGCATATCACCCCCAACAATCTGGGTCCTCATTTTAAGAACCTCGGAAGGATGGAAGGCTGAGTCTGTCACTGCGTTCTTGTATTTACCAGCTGAGCTCTCATCTTCTGGACTATTACACTTGCCGTAGATGCTCACTCTTATCTCTCTAAGCTAACTGTGCATCCTCCACATTCCATTCCTCCTTCATCTTACTTCCTTTGTTCTCCCTGCCAAGAGGTCCGGCAGGAAGGCTGCCAAGATGTAGCTCATTAATTAGTTAGCAAGAATTATTTTTATTTTACTTTTACAATAAAATGAGTTTTCTTAGAAAATACTTCTTCGGGTTTGTTTTCTCAGAGTATACTTGCGAGGAGAGCCACGGTCCAAAACCTCTTAACCAAGGTGTGATTGTCCCAGAGCCAGGATGGGATCAATCAACGCCCTGACAGAGTCAACCTCTTGAGCCAGTCAGAATCGAACCCTTGGCAGTGGGCAGAGTTAGCCTGCAATACTGCATTCTAACAGGAAGGAAGGAAGGAAGGATAATAGCAATAGCACTTAAGACTTATATTCCATTTCACAGTGCTTTACAGCCCACTCTAAGCGGTTTACAGAGTCGGCCTCTTGCCTCCCAACAATCTGGGTCCTCATTTTAACGACCTCGGAAGGATGGAAGGCTGAGTCACCTTGAATCGGTGAAAATTGAACTCCTGGCAGTGGACAGTCAGCCTGCAATGCTGCATTCTGACCACTGCAAAGGATGAATGGATGGGTAGGTGGGTGGATGGATGGATGGATAGATAGGTAGGTAGGTAGGTAGGTAAGGAAGGAAGATAGCAATAGCACTTAGACTTACATATCGCTTCACAGTGCTTTACAGCCCTCTCCAAGTGGTTCACAGAGTCAGCCTCTTGCCCCCCAACAATCTGGGTCCTCTTTTTACCCACCTCGGAAGGACAGAAGGCTGAGTCAACCTCTTGAGCCATTGAGAATCAAACTCTTGGCAGTGGGCAGAGTTAGCCTGCAATACTGCATTCTAACAGGAAGGAAGGAAGGAAGGAAGGAAGGACAATAGCAATAGCAATAGCACTTAGACTTAAATACCACTTCACAGTGCTTTACAGCCCTTTCTAAGTGGTTTACAGAGCCAGGCTCTTGTCCCCAGCAATCTGGGTTCTCATTTTACTGACCTCTGGAGGATGGAAGGCTGAGTCTACCTTGAGCCTGGTGAGATCTGAACTGCCAAACTGCAGCTAGCAGTCAGCTGAAATAGCCTGCAGTGCTGCACTCTAACCACTGCGCCGCGTCAGCTCTTTTGGATCTGACGGACATGCGTGGGGAAGGCCGGGACTACAGAACAGCCGATGGCAGCCAGAAGGTACCGACAACGGAAGAGCATTGATCCCAAAGGTGCTTTTTCAAAAGGCAGCTGGACTTTTGTTTTTGGCGTGAAGACCTTTCGCTTCTCATCCAAGAAGCTTCTTCAATTCTGGGAAGAATTGGGAGAACTGAAGAAGCTTCTTGGATGAGAAGTGAAACGTCTTTTACGGAAAAACGAAGGAGGTCCACCCGCCTTTTGGAAAAGCACCTTTGGGACAGTCTCCATATAGACACTCAAGAGCTTTTATTGAGGGTTGTGTTTTTTTTAACCAACTGGAATTCATGTAGCCGTGTGACCTGCTCCTCCTACTGGCCATGCCCTGCAACTGCAGGGCGCTCTAAATAAGGACAGTGATCAGAAGGGAAGGGAAAATACACAACTTGGGGTTAAAACAGTTCTGGGTGTCCTCTCAGCTTGGTGGTGTGCTTGTGGGCATGAGAGGACCTCCTATGTCAATACCCATTATAACAGGATTTGTGTGATGACATCTCAACACGCAGGACCTCATTGTGGTTCTCCAACATTTTTATCAATTCATATACACCAATCCGTTGCCTTGAAGGCACACTCTTTTTAGTTTCTGTATTTATTGTTATCCCATCTTCATTACTTTTGTGACTCAAGGCAGTGAACATACTTAATATTCTTCCCTCTTTGTATTTTCCCTATGGCAACAACCTGCAAAGTGGTTGGACTGAGAGAAAGGAACTGGCCCAAAGTCAACCAGCTGGCTTTCATTCCTAAGGCAGGACTAGAACTCACCGTCTCCTGGTGATTGGCCCAAAGTCACCCAACTGGCTTTCATGCCTAAGGCAGATGTCAACTTGCAAAGCTTTCCAGAAGAGTTTTCAAGTTGCCACAAGCAGGAGGGGGGAGAATGGACGAAGCTGATTGGCTGCCCTAACTGAAAATACATTCCATACATGCCTTTCTCCAGATTGTATCCTAGGTTACCAGAGTCAGCAGGAGGGGTGGGGTGGTCCATTGGAGATTTATGACATGCCCAGGGAGGAGGGGGGGAGACATGATAATGGGGGCCGTAACTTACATGGGGTCAGAGCTGACTCCACTTGAGTAATTGCCAGAATGTTGCTCCTAATAAATGACTGGATTTCTTTTGAAACTTGGCTCGAGGCTCATGAATTAATTAGGGCATCTTTCGGAAACTTCACAGCAGGACTAGAACTCACCATCTCCTGGTGATTGGCCCAAAGTCAACCACCTGGCTTTTAAGATTAGAACTCAAGACTCTCCTGGTTTTTAGACTGTTGCCTTAAATCCTAATCCAAACTGGTCTAAACATTCCTGAGCAAACCTCAGTGTGCTTGCTGCCAGTGGGGAAGACATGAATCTCTGAAGGGCACCACAGAGGGGCATCTTTGGAAGATGAGAGCTCACCCCGAGACCTCTGCCATGAGAGTTCCCTGCCTGCCACCCACCCAGATGTGACCCAAGGGGGAAGAGAGAGGGAAGCGAGGGGATACCTGGGCCGCCGGCTCTGCCCGGCTGTGTGCAGGATTCTCCCATCTGGCAGGACCACTTGTAAGTTGAGGACATTCTGGCGCATGGTGCCATAACGCACCGCGTTCGTCCCGGAGGCTGCAGTGGCCACCATGCCACAGAGCGAGGCGTCGGCCCCGGGGTCTGAGGAGGAAAGGAACAGCAAAGGGAGAGGAGAACCTGAGACCCTCATCCACCTCCCAACAACTGCACGAGCCCTACGCCAATTCTTAGGACAAGATCAAGGGAGGTACTAATACCACTCTATAAAGCCCTAGTAAGACCACACCTAGAGTACTGCATCCAGTTTTGGTCCCCACACTATAAAAAAGATGTTGAGGCTCTGGAAAGTGCAGAGAAGAGCAACAAAGATGATGAGGGGACTGGAGGCTAAAACATAGGATGAACGGTTGCAGGAATTGGGCAGGGTTAGTGAAAAAAAGGACCAGGGGAGACATGATAGCATCTTCCAATATTTGAGGGGCTGCCACAGAGAGGAAGGGGGCCAAGCTATTCTCCAAGGCCCCCGAAGGCCAGAGAAGGAATAATGGATGGAAACTGATCAAGGAGAGATTCAACCTGGAAATAAGGAGGAATTTCCTGACAGTGAGAACCATCAACCCATGGAACAGAAGTTGCCTTCAGAAGTTGTGGGAGCTTCATCACTTGAGATTTTCAAGAAGAGACAGGACTGCCACCTGTCAGACATGGTGTAGGGTCTCCTGCTTGGGCGGGAGGTTGGACTAGATAACCTACAAAGTCCCTTCCAACTCTGTGAATCTAAAATCTAGACCAGTGGCGGTAAATCTTTTACTCACCGAATGCTGAACAGATATGCGCTTCAAGCGCTTTGTACACGTGTGTACTGTCCGTGCTAACGTGTGGCTCCTCTCCCACACACTGTGTGTGCAACTGCACCATCTGCGCATGTGCATAGCTTTCGAGTAGCTCCCATGTGCTGCGCATGTAAGTGCACCCTCTGCATATGTACGCAATTTTTGCATGTGCAATGCACGTGTGTGAACACCATCTATGAAGGCACGCACTTTGCACAAGTACTCTCACATGCCTGTGCAAACGCAGGCACAGGCGCAGGAGAGCTTGGAAGACCAGCGAGGTCCCCTGAATTGCGTGCATGTCTACCGGAGGCCCCAACACAAGATGGTGCATGCGCGGCTGTAGGTGGCAGCTCATGTGCCCAGAAAGATGGCTCTGTGTGCCACCTCGGGCACACATGCCATAGGTTCGCCATCATGGATCTAGACCCGTGATGGCGAACCTATGGCATGGGTGCCACAGGTGGCACGTGGAGCCATATTGGTGGGCCTGCAAGCTCAGCTTCAGCACGCATGTGTGCGCCGGCCAGTTTATTTTTGGGCCTTCTGGGCCCACCAGAAGTCAGGAAACACGCTGTTTCTGGCCTCCAGAGGGCCTCTAGGGGAGGGTGGGAAAGGCTGTTTTTGCCCTCCCCAGGCTCCTAGAAAGGCTCTGGAGCCTGGGGAGAGCGAAAAATGGGCCTACTGGGCCCACCGTGCCATTGCGTGTCAAAAGCAGGGGGAGCATGGGGGGACGCGTAGAATTATGGTTGGGGGTACACATGCATGTGTCCCCCCCACACTTCCCCCCCACACTTTTGGCACGTGATGGCAAAAAGGTTAGCCATCACTGATCTAGACCCTTCCCCCAGGGGCCCTGCCTGAGCCTCAGCTGGAGCACCTGGACAGATATACCGACACAGCCCCTCCCAACTTTGCTAGGGGAAGCCCCCCCCCCCCCCCCTTGGCCCACTGACCCCCCCACCCCCACCCACCTCCGTCTCCAAGCTGCCGTACCGACAGGGAACCAGAGGCCGTTCCCTCGCAAGTATTTGTTCAGTGCCTTCCGCGTCACTCCTGCCTCTACAGCAACCGTGAAATCTTCAGGGTTAAGCTCCGAAATTTGGTCCATTTTCGTCAGGTTGACACACACACCTCCCTGGTGGGAAAAACACAGGCAGGGTTCACACAACTCCAAGACCCAGATTACAAAGATGCAGTTGATATTAGCAACAGCAATAACACTTAAGACTTATATTCCCGCCCCATAGCGCTTTACAGCACTATACATGCAAATAAGATAAGCATTATTTGCATATTTCCCCCCTCCCCCCTCAAATCTGGCTCCTCATTTTATCGACCTCGGAAGGATGGGCGGTGGCTGAGTCAACCATGCCGCCGGTCAGGATCGAACTCCTGGCACTCAGCAGAGATTAGCCTGCATTGCTCCATTCTAGTCATTGCACCACCAGGGTTCATATCTCTTCAGGTAAAGTTTCTTAAAATCAAATCTCCTGCCTGAGCTGGGGGTTGGACTAGAAGACCTCTAAGGTCCCTTCCATAGACTCTGCCATTCCGTTAACGCTCCTACAAATTCCTACTGTAGGCTGCAGCCATGGAATCTCCTGGTGGTGTCCACTCTAACTACTCACAGCTCTGTCTATCTTGCTGACATGCTACAACAACAATAACGTCTCATGGAAATGTAAGTTAGGAAAACCCACCTAGAATTCCAAATTGGGGGGTGGGATGCAGCTACTGTAGTCTCCCATAGCCCTTCTTAGCCCCCACCTGCGGAAACTGTCTGTTCTCTTCCTAATTAAGATGGCTCACCCAGCTAAAAGCAGAAGCTGGCAGGGCCATTAAGCAGAAGCAGAACCGGTGGGTGCAAAAGGGAACCTGGCTATCAGGCTGATGGAGAGTGACCCCCTCCCCTTATTTGCCTCCCCCTTTCTAGTAACGGGACTTGAATCTGGATCTCTCTCCTCGTGGTTCAGCCTTTCAATGCCCGGGGAAACTCTGGGTTCTGGACTAGGATCCCATGCCATTCGAAGATGGTTCACCCAACACACCAAATCCTAATGTGGTCTGGGATGGGTTGGAGTGCCTGGGAACCCTGCCATTTGCAGCTGACAAACCAGGTTTTAAGGCTTGGGGGATGCTGCATGTAGCTTATCCAAGAATAAAAGAAGCCACAGCTTAGTGCCAAGTGTCCAAGCCATCCATACAGTGCTTTAGTCTACAGTCCACAAAGAGGAGGGGGTCAAATTATTCTCCAAAGCACCGGAAGGCAGGACAAGAAACAACGGATGGAAACTAATCAAGGAAAGAAGCAACCTGGAATTGAGGAGAAACTTCCTAACAGTGAGGACAATCAGCCAGTGGAACAGCTTGCCACCAGAAATCGTGGGCGCTCCATTACTGGAGGTTTTTAAGAAGAGACTGGACGGTCACTTGTCTGAAATGGTCTAAATTCTCCTGCCTGAGCAGGGGGTTGGACTAGAAGACCTCCAAGGTCCGTTCTCTCTATTCTGAATTACCGTATTTTTCGGAGTATAAGACGCACTTTAGTTTTTGGGGCGGAAAAGAAGAAAAAAGCTGATTGGCGGTAGATTGGCCTCCCGGAATATCCCCAATCAGCTGTTCCCAGAGGTGAATTTTAGCAACAGGTTCCTTGGTTGTGAGCTCTGTGCCTTGCTTTTTTTTTCTGTCTCTGAAACTTCTGAAACTCCCTTTCAGAAAAAACTTTTTTTTTCTGCCTTTGAAACAGCTTCAGAAAAAAAGCCTCTGAAGCTTGGTTGGGGGCTTCTTTTCTGAAGCTTCATTTCTGATGCTTTTTTTCAGCCTCTGAAACTGGCGGGGCTACATTCAGAGCTCCCTGTTCAGACTGGATCACCCAATCCGGTAGCGATGGCGGCGGGTGGTTCGGAGAACCGGTATCAAAAATCCCTGCCCCCCCCCCACCATGCCCAGCTGAGCTGCACGATCATCAGAGGCTTTTTTTAAAAGCATTTTTTCTACAACCTCTTCCAATGAAAAAATGCTTTTAAAAGTTAAAAAAAAAGCCTCTGATGATCGCGCGGCTCAGCTGGGATCCTCAGAGGCTTTTCAAAACATTTTTTTCTGCAACCTCTTGGCCGAAGAGATGGTTAAAAAAATGCTTTGAAAAGTCTCTGATGATTCCAGCTGAGTTGCCTGATCGGCAGGGAGGCTTTTCAAAGCATTAGAAAAAATCAAGGGTGAAATCCAAAATTTTTCCCTACCGGTTCTGGGGGTGTGGCTTGGTGGGTGTGGCAGGGGAAGGATACTGCAAAATCTTCATTCCCACCCCACTCTGAGGCCATCCAAAGATGGTATTTGCCGGTTCTCCGAACTACTCAAAATTTCTGCTACCGGTTCTCCAGAACCTGTTAGAACCTGCTGGATTTCACCCCTGGAAAAAATCCTTTGAAAAGTTAAAAAAAAAAGTTGGTCACACCCACGCAGTCACATTAATCCCCCCTCACCAAGCCACGCCCACAGAACCGGCAGTAACAAATTTTACATTTCACCCCTGATTCAGAGTATAAGACGCACCCAGATTTTCACCCTCTTTTTTGGGGGAAAAAGGTGCGTCTTATACTCCGAAAAATACGATAAAATTGATCCATACCTACCCTCCCAGCTGGCCAACCTGAACTCAGAAGGTCCCACCAACCAACACTGAAGAAACCACATTGACTTAAATGTAGACCAAGCGGAGTCAGCAGATCCAGGCCCCGAGGTCCAGCTGAACTAGAGCGACCCCCAGTTAAGACTCCGGCCAGATCCCATGCAGGATTAAGCCCCCAGAGCCTCTGCAGGGACCAGGCAGGCCTCTGCTCTACCTGGCCGTAATTCCTCCAGTTCTTACCTGCACGGCGGTGACCCCCCCTTCCAGCCCTGTGCCCGTCCCGAAGGGGATGACGGGAACCCCTCGGCTGTAGCACGTCGCTGCCAGCAAGCTAACTTGCTCCAGACTCTGAGGCCAGACCACGGCATCCGGGGGGCAGTTCCTAGGAGGGAGGAACATAGCAAGCCTCTATACAGGTAGTCCTTGACTTATGACCACAAGTGAGCCCCAAATTTCCGTTGTCAAGTGAGACATTTGTTAAGTGAGTTGTCAGCGACCTAAGTTGCATTTTTTCATCGCTGCCATAATCAAAGAGAAAACGAGAAAAAAAAAAACCCGGAGTTAGCAGTAACAGTTTGAAATTTAGTGCTTGGCATTTGAGATATTGTCCTTCTCTCCCCTCCCTTAATAGATAGGGTTACCCAGGTGATGAAGGGAGGGGGACATTCCTGTGATCTGAAGCAGTGGGCAGAAGAGACTGACTTGGAAGATGGCCAATGGGCACTGAGATATTGTGAGGCAGAAGGGGAGGGGTTTGGTTTCGGAGAATCAGTTTTGGCTGCATATGAGTTTAGGTCGGAGCGTAAATTCTTTAATAAATGAGAGATTCATCAAAGACTTTGTGTTTGAGAATGAAATTTATTTGAGATTACGCCGAAACCTGACATGAGTTTTGCCCCATTTTACGACTTTTCTTGCCACCGTTGTTAAGTGAATCGCTTTCAGTTGTTAAGTTAGTAACACGGTTGCTAAGTGAATCTGGCTTTCCCCACTGACTTTGCTCATCAGAAGGTCGCAAAAGGGGATCACGTGACCCCGGGACACTGCGACTGTCATAACTACGAGTCAGTTGCCAAGCGACTGAATTTTGATCACGTAACAATGGAAATGCTACAACTGTCGTAAGTGTGAAAAGCCATCCTAAGTCACTTTTTTTCAGTGCTGTTGTAACTTCGAACGGTCACTAAATGAATTGTTGTAAGTCGAGGATTTCTTGTACAGAGGAGGCTGGGAACACCTTAGCTGAATAGCAACTTTTAATAAATAATAATGAGCAACTTTTTTACAAGGACGCAGTGGCTCAGTGGCTAAGATGCTGAGCTTGTTGATCGAAAGGTCAGCAGTTCAGCGGTTCAAATCCCTGGTGCCATGTAATGGGGTGAGCTCCCACTCCTTGTCCCGGCTTCTGCCAACCTAGCAGTTCGAAAGCACGTAAAAATGCAAGTAGAAAAATAGGGACCCCCTTTGGTGGGAAGGGAACAGCGTTCTGTGCACCTTTGGCGTTGAGTCATGCCGGCCACATGACCACGGAGGCGTCTTCGGACAGCGCTGGCTCTTCAGCTTTGAAACGGAGATGAGCACTGCCCCCTAGAGTCAGGAACGACTAGTACATATGTGCGAGGGGAACCTTTACCTTTTAAAAAGGCTTTTGCAAAACAGCCAGCTCAGTTCTGCCCCCACCACAGAAGATGGAACCATTTGGGGGCCAGAGCAACAATTCATCCAGGGATCCCAAAAGAAAAGGGCTCATCCAACATACAATTCAGGCTTTGAAAAGATCAAGAGATACAGGGAGACCTCGCTTACAATGCCTTGTTTAGTGACCGTTCAAAGTATAGTTCTGTGAGCAATCCTCACATTTCTGACCATCGTAGCACCCTCCCCCGTGGTAATGCAATCGCCATTTCCGTGTTTCACAACTGGCTTCCGACAAACAGAACCAAGGGGAAAGCCGCAAAATTGTAAGTGGTGGCCATGTGATGGCTCACTTAACGACCAGTGACTTGTTTAATGACTGAAGTGGAAGTGAGGTCATACATGTTATTGAGGTCATATTCTAAGTGACTGCGGCACTTAGCAAGATCGCAATTGCGGTCGCTAAGCGAGGATTACCTATATATCCATTTTTTATTCCCAGCCGTACCAGAGGAAATATAGCCCCAAATTATTTCAAAAGTCTGAGATGTCCCGTTTCCTCCAACATCCACAGAGGACCAAACAGGAGACACCAGATCTATGACAAGGGGGTCAAACTCCATTTCATGGAGGGGTGCATCAGGGTTGTGTTTGACCTCCGGGTGTGGGGGGGCGTGGACAGGATGGGTGGGCTTGGCCCTCTGCCAGCGAAAACAGAGCCTGGGGGGGGCCACGTGCACATCCATTGGGGCCCCGTTTTCGGCCATCGCGTGTGGCGCATTTTCTGGCCTCCCGATGTAGAAAAGACCATACCTGTGCATAGACTCGTCCTGCCCATGTTGCTCACGGACAACGGTGGCCGTGGACACATTGGGACCCCCCACAATCGCTCTGAGGGAATTGAGGAAATCCTCTGTCAGCCACTCCTGGGGAAGGAAAGGAGACCACGTGGAGATCATGACACAAAGATGGAAGCCCAAATGTGTTTGTGACTGTCTGAACTGAAGCGGTGGCAACTCTACATTGTATTTATTCCCCGTGGGCATCTCTCTTTCCCGGCCGTGGGTTCAGCGCACCCACGGAGTCTTCATCCTTTCCTTTCTTACGGTTTTGTACCAATTTCCCCGAGGCACTAAAACAGACCCCAACCAATGGGAATTAAAAATTCCTAACAGTGAGGACAATTAACCAGCTGGCCTTCAAAATTGTGGGCGCTTCATCTCTGGAGGTTTTTTAAGAAACGACTGGACAGTCACTTATCTGAAATAGTAGAGGTTCTCCTGCTTGAGCAGGGGGCTGGACTAGAAGGCCTCCGAGGTCCCTTCCAGTTTATCCTAATTCTAATTCTGTTCTGTTCTAATTAGATTCTACTCTTATTCCTATTCTATTCTATTCTATTCTATTCTACTCTTATTCCTATTCTATTCTATTCTATTCTATTCTATTCTATTCTATTCTATTCTATTCTATTCT
>WNWU01000024.1:3414334-3444135 GCA_012654045.1 Ptyas mucosa
CTATTCTATTCTATTCTATTCTATTCTATTCTATTCTATTCTATTCTTATTCTATTCCTATTCCTATTCTTATTCCTATTCCTATTCCTACTCTATTCTATTCTTCTAAAGCGAAAGCCTCTGTCCAGTGCAGCTCTTGGTGGCTTTGTGGACCTCCCCTTACAATGTTCTTGGGAACAAGATGACTTTTCCATTTCCAAGAACTCTCTAGTGAATTCCCATTCTAATATTAACCAGGCCTGGCTCTGTTTAGCTTTAGAGGTCAGACCACAGAAATAGCTTCAGTCCCAAATAAAACCCAGCTGCAATGCTTCTGATGGGGATCTGGGGGGGGGGGGGAGACTGGAGATCTAGTAGATCTCTACTTCTGATTAGCATCAGACACCCAGTTTGCCGGGCTCAGACTGTTACACACTGGATCTCTTGTAGACCTAATCTTGTCTGCACTGCGGCTGTAGACTAGATCTGTGCAAAGATCTATTGTGTCACCAAAATCTGGCTGGACAAGGAGAGAGGTGGCTTGTTCCCAACAGATCCTGCCCCCCTCCATCTGAATCAATTGAGAATGTCTACTGAAGATCCCCACATACCAAAGCAGGATTTCCCTTCCCAGGAAGAACACCGGTCTGGAGAAACAGAGCGTGCCCCTGTGCATGTACAGAGGGCTGTCCCCTTCATCTTGCTAACAACTTTGAGAAAGCAAAAGTGGGTGTTCTCTCTATGTGGGGGCTCCCCTCCTCCCCCTCTGGAAACCGCCCCCTCTTTTGGGAGCTATTCAAAATCTGGCTCTTCTGGAAGGTTTTTAAACACCAGGGTTATTAAAAATGCAATTGTTAATATAGGTAGTCCTGGACTTATAACCACTTGTTTATTGATCCTTCAAAGCACTTGTTAGGAAATGGCTATTGTCTAACTAGTTGGTCCGGCAATATAGAAACTATCGATACATGTTTGTCAAAAGGTATTATATTGCTTTAAGACTGTATTGCATCATCTTGTATCCTGATTGGCTAAGCTCTGTAGCCAATGTACTTAAGGGGAAGCCTGAATCATGGCTTGTGTGGATACCACACCATTTTACCTGCTTATTTGCTGTTACTCTCTACTTGTTCTCTCTGCATGATCACTGTTTGATCATTGCTACTTGTAGCTTTCTACTATTTATTGAATGTTTTAATACTGAACTTGTTCCTGTTTGAAACTCAAGAAGAACTGTTTTATTGTGTAATGACAACAACCGGTAAGAAGACTTTGTACTTGGAATATCCCTGAATTGATATTTTAACTATCGCCTTATCTGTGTATGACTTGGATTCTTATTGGACTTTGCTTTACTTTTTTCTAAAAATAAAAGACTACCACAACTCAGTGTGTCAGTATATTAACTGTGGTTATTCACTCTCAGCCGCTTTCATGTGCATACTCAAGGGGTACTCTGCTCATTAACCCATAACATCAGTTATGAGCCAAGAATATCCTTAACAGCACTGAAAACAATGGTTTATGACTCACTTACAGCCATCCCCACAGTCACGAGAACAAAATTCGGGCGCTTGGCAACTGGCATGAATTTAGGATGGTTGCAGCATCCCAGGTCTGACAAGCAAAGTCAATGGGGGAAGCTGGATCTGCTTAACAACTATATGATTCACTTAACAACAGGAGTTGTTCCAGTGATTTGTTTAACAACCATGGCAAAAAAAAAAGGTTGAAAATCAGGTATGGCTTCCTTAGCAATTACTTTGCTTACCAAGGGAAATTCTGCTCACAACTGTGATTGTTAAGTAGCAGACTACGGTACCTATAATTGAATGTAGTTTTTATTTATTGCATTCTGTGTGTATCTACTTATTTCTGCACTTGGCTTGTTGTCAACTTCCCCAAGTGACTTGCACCTGAAATGGCTTAAAAAATCTTATAAACAACTACAGTAGTGGCCAAAATTGTGGAAACCTTTTGGTAAAAGTATCTTTTTGAGGCTTGATGGCTAATAACACCACTTTTTTGGGGGGGGAGCTTCAAGATAATCCTATTCCATTGCTGGAATGGCTTGGGAATAGCCCAGACCTTCCCACAATGGAAAATCTATGGAGCCGACTAAGGAAACTTGTTACTCAGAAGTGACCAAGTAATAAAACCCAATTAATAGAAGCAATGATTTGATCTTGCTTTCACATTATAACAGCTGCAGAACTAAAAGACTTGGTTCCCTCCATGGGAAGACGTTGTAAGGCCGTCATTCATGCTAAAGGTTACCCAACGAAGTATTAACTGACATGGTGATAATTTTTGCATATCTCGTTTTTTCTACGTGTTTCATTTTTCTTCTTTATACTGTAACTGTTATTCTAATAGCAAATCCTTCATAAAAGTTATGAAGCATTACATAAAAGCATTACATTCTTGATTCAATTATCTTTCCATTGATATATAATTTTATGGTACTACTCCAAAAAAAAAAAAAGTGGTGTTTTAGCCATAAAACCTCAAAAATACCCTTTTCTCAAAAGATTTCCACAATTTTGGCCACTACTGTAAATATGCAATGGGCAGAAATCCAACCGGTGAAACTTTAGGGCCCTGTTTTTCAAACTTGCCTACTTTAAGATGAGCCAGACTTTAAGATGAGCCCTGTGGGGTGGGGCATTCTGGGAGTTGAAGTCCATTCCTCTTAAAGTAGCCAAGGTTGAAAAATCATGCTTTAGGACCTCTTTTGTGTGGGGAGGGGGGAGTTATTATCATCTTGGCAACTTTGTGCAATTGTGAAAAGTAATCGCAAACCACACTACTCCAGGAATGGACAACTTTAAGACTGGTGGACTTTAACGGAGACCTGGCTGGCTCGGGAATTCTGGAAGCTGAAACCCACAGGTCTTAAAGCTGGCACTGCCCACCTTTGTTCTAATAATCCAAGGGTGGGAAACTGTGGCCCTTTAATGGCTTGTGGACTTCAACTCCCAGAATTCGTGAGCCAGCCAGGAATTCTGGGCGTTGTAGTCTACAAGTCATAAAGGGGGGGCAGAGTTCCCCACCTCTGACTTAAATGAAGGCAAGTTCAAAACCAAATTGATTTGTGGACTTCAACTCCCAAAATTCGTGAGCCAGCCAGGAATTCTGGGGGTTGAAGTCCACAAGTCATAAAAGGGCCACAGTTGCCCGACCTCTGCTCTAACCCAAACTAACTTCAATCTCTAAACTTCCCTTACGATCTGGCGTTCCAGCGTTCTGGGAGCCCAAACGCACCTGGTGCAACTGGGAGCAGCAGAAAAATCCGAGAGAGAGAGAAAAAAAATCAAATAACTGGGTTTTGTGCGGGGGAGAAGCCAAACAAAAAAGAGGCAAGAACCTGGCTCAGGTAGGCAGGCAGGCAGGTAAGCAAGCAAGCGAACCGAAAGCTCCCTTGCAGTACAAGGTTTACAAACTGGCGTTCTAGCGACTGGGAGCCCAAACGCACCGGGTGCAACTGGAATTGTAGAAAACTCCGTGCGGGGGGAAAACAAAACCCAAATAGCTGGATTTTGCCCGGGGGAGAAGCCAAGAAAAGAGGCAAGAACCCAGCTCAGGTAGGCAGGTAAGCGAGCGAGCAGAAAGCTACCAGATAAGCAGCTGACCCGCGCAAGCTTTCTCCGTGCGAGGGGCGCAGCCGTCCCCCCCCCAACCTTTTGCTGCTCGACCCGGTCTCTGGAAGCCCCACGCCTCTCCCGAGAGGGGCCGTGCGCGGCCACCCTTCCCCCGCCACCCGCCTACCTTGGCGGGCGCTGCAGAGAAGCGCCTGGCCGCGCAGCCGAGAGCGCGCCCCAGAGCCATGGCTGTCCGCGGGGCGTGCCGAGGAAGGGCGGCAGGGAGGCGGTGCAGCCCGGCTGCGGCTTAAGGAGGACCGGGAGCCCGAAGGTGGACCTCTGCGCGAGCCCCGCGCGTTTCCTCCCGGCCTGACTTCTCCCCGCAAAAAAAGAGATGTTTGCAGCATCCTGCAACCGTTGCATTGCATGCGTTGCTCCAGAGCAGCCAGGCCACCGGCCGTCAATCGGGAGACTTTGCAAAAGCGCCTTTCTCTTCTCTGCAATTGGCTTTATCCTCCCCCGCTCCCACCCCCCCACCCCCAGGGAAGCGCGCTTGCAAACCTCATAAACATATCACTGGCTAAAAGGCTGTAGAGACTCTCAGTCCTCCAGGTCATGGTTGTCCCAAAGGTGCTTTTTTTCAGAAGGCAACTAGATTTTCTGGTTTTTCTTTGAAGACGTTTCGCTTCTCATCCAAGAAGCTTCTTCAGCTCTGACTGGATGGTGGTGACTGGAAGGTGACCCTGAGGACACAGATAAACCTCCAAGTGGCCTCAATGACTCTTTAAAAGGATGCAGAGGACCAGCTCTGTCTGCAAGGAATATAAATCCTTCCTTTCCCCCCCCCCATCCAGTCAGAAATGAAGAAGCTTCCTGGATGAGAAGCGAAACGTCTTCAAAGAAAAACAAGAAAGTCCAGTTGCCTCTTGAAAAAAAGCACTTTTGGGATATAACTGCCTAGTTGAGGAAAGTATTACTTTGACAAAATGAGTCAACCTTTTCCCCAAAGCACCCGAAGGCCAGACAAGAAATAATAGTGGATGGAAACTGAACAAGGAGAGATTCAACCTGGAAATAAGAAGGAATTTTCTGACAATGAGAGAAATCAACCCATGGAACAGAAGTTGCTCCCTCCATTTTTGGTATGCGATGGCCCGGTAGGCCTGTTTTTTGCTCTCCCCAGGCTCCAGAGCCTTTCTAGGAGCCTGGGGAGGGCAAAAACAGCCTCCCCCCCACCCAGAGGCCCTCTGGAGGCCGGAAACAGTGTGTTTCTTGACTACTGGTGGGCCCAGAAGGCCCGAAAAATCAGCTGGCCGGCACACACATGCATGCCGGAGCTGAGCTCGCGTGCCCACTGATATGGCTCCACGTGCCACTTGTGGCACCCGTGCCATAGGTTCGCCATCACGGTTATATAATATATAGTTATATTGTAAGGCCTTATATCATCTGCATGTTTGAACTGCACCCACGACGTTCAACGAAATGCCTTGTCCAAGTGGAGCTGCACCTGTTTAATAGCTGCCACATTCTGATTAATAGTGGCATCCCAAGAACCTGTTTAAGAATCCCGCTGCAACTCTGAGACACTGTACAGAATGCTGGGGGGTAAAAAAAAGAACGATGCAAAATGTCTGCTGCTGCTTTTATTGATGTTTCATCATTGAGGAGTGTTAGTTATTAGCAAGGGTGGATTCAATGAAGGGCAGAAGTTCCGTAACACGGGCGTAGACCCCTGGGCTGGAAGGAGAGCAGGTGCCGCTGCCCCAGGAGACGATTCCAACCAGATTCCAGGCTCCATTCTTCTGGCAGACCAGAGGACCACCAGAATCGCCCTGCAGGAGAAACCAGAGAAGAATGTCATCAGTGGCTGCTTGAACATTGGGTTGGATGGGACTTTGGAGGAGGTCACAAGGGGAAGATCTTCAAGGATGGAGACATTGGCCTTGAGTAGGTCTTTGCTTCCTAAAACCAAAGCAGAATGGCCAGGGAAAGCCAACTCCAGGGACAAACAAGGACCAGAAAAGACCTGGAGACCTTTATTATACAAATTCATTGACTCTCTGAAGATGGTGAGAACTTAATAATGACTTAATAATAATAGAGTTGGAAGGGAGCTTGTAGATCTAGTCCAACCACCACCACCCCACCCAAGCAGGGGACCCTACACCATTTCTGACAAATGGCAGTCCAGTCTCTTCTTGAAAGCTTCCAGTGATGAAGCTCCCACAACTTCCGAAGGCAACTTCTGTTCCATTGGTTGATTGTTCCCACTGTCAGAAAGTTTCTCCTTATTTCCAGGTTGAATCTCTCCTTTGATCAGTTTCCATCCATTATTCTTTGTCTGACCTTCAGGTGCCTTGGAAAATAGCTTGACCCCCTCTTCTCTGTGGCAGCCCCTCAAATATTGGAAGACTGCTATCCTGTCTCCCCTGGTCCTTCTCTTCACTAGACTAGCCAGGCCCAGTTCCTGCAACTATTCATATGTTTTAGTCACCAGTCCTCTAATCATCTTGGTTGCTCTTTTCTGCAATTTTTCTAGAGTCTCAACAATTTATTTGTAGTGTGGTGACCAAAACTGGATGCGGTATTCTAGGTGTGGTCTTACTAAGGTTTTGTAGAGTGGTATTAGTACCTCACTTGATCTTGACTGTATTCCTCTCTTAAGGCAGTTTAGGATTGCGTTGGCTTTTTTGGCTGCCGCCACACACGGCTGGCTCACATTTAGCTGGTTGTCCACTAAGACTCCAAGAACCAAGACTCTCACAGTTACTGCTATTATGCCTGGTTTCTCCCAATCTACACCTGTACTTTTGGTTTTTCTTGCCTAAGTATAGGCAACTTTACTTTTCTCCACATTGAATTCCATTTTTGTTAGATAGGGCCCAGTGTTCGAGTCTGTCAAGATCCATCTGGATGTTGAGCCTATCTCCCCACAATGTAACAATGCTTGTCTAGAAGTTCACCAAGTGGGGGACATGAAGTTAGCAAGGCAGGACTAAGGAAATGAGAAGAATCAAAGATGGGTTTGTAACTTAAGACCTGCTCCAGAGGGCGGAGAGCAGGGATTCTAGGAAGATACACAACCGCCGTCAGAAATTACAGACTGAGATGATCAGAAAAAAGCCATACCATGCAAGAAGATGCTCCTGCAGCCCCAGCACAGACCATCACGTCAACGATGCGGTTGCCCCAAAATTTCTTGCACTGCTGATTGGTCAGCAGAGGAAGAGCCACCTGTTGCAATTTGTTGGGCGAGACCTTGTCTGAAATAGATCAAACACACGAAAATGAGACAAGACAAGAGCCTTGGTGGCGCAGCAGACTAAGTGCTGTTAAAGTAGCACCAGCTGCCTGCAATTACTACAAGTTCGAATCCCACCAGGTTCAAGGTTGACTCAGCCTTCCATCCTTCCAAGGGAGGTAAAATGAGGACCCGGATTGTGGGGGCAATAAGCTGACTTTGTATAAAAAAGAACACTGCTTAGGGGGTCCCGAAAGCCCTACTAAGCAGGTATATACAAAAGTATGAAGTGTATTGCTTAACGCATTGTAAGCCGCCCTGAGTCTCCGGAAAAGGGCGGCATATAAATCGAACCAATAAATAATAAATAAACAAACAAACAAATAAAAAAGACACCCTCATATTTATCTCTGATGCTTGGTTCGGGGATAAATCCAACTGATTTCTCAGTTTTAAAACCCTTGAAATAAGACCTTTTGTTCCAGTCTTGCTGGCTTCTAGCTTTCGTCCATCAATGGAAAAAAAATCCATGTTTTGGAAGTTGCATAGAAACAGTAGCATTTACTTTTCAAAAAAAGACTGAAGTTGGAGTTTAGGCCTTTATAAAGCTTGCTTTGGAGAAATTAAATAATAAACAAAGTACCAGAAAAATAGGTTAAAGGGAATATATATTTAATATTACATGTTTTGACAGCAGCAAGAATTGTATTAGCACAGTATTGGAAAAATGAGGAAACACCTACAGAAGAAGATGTAATTTAAAAAATTTTTCAGACTGATTGACATTAAAGATAAAAGAAAAAAAAGATGCAGAATATTTTCGAACATGGGACTTGTTTTACAAATGGTTGGATAATAGAGGAAGAAATTAGGAGCAGGAAAAGTATTATTATATAAGCAAAATGACCCAGACTACGCTGTTCACTAAGCACCCATGTATGTAAAATAAAAATGTATAAATAAATTGTTTAAAAAAATGAATAAAGAATTCAGGGAGAAATTAGTTAGGAATGTATGTTGGGAGAAGATGTAAAATATAAATATTCAGTTTATATTGAAACTCTATAGGGTTTTCTTCTATATAGTAGAATAGAAAACTGCTGGCTAATTGATTGACTACATAGCATCTGGCTGTAGTTCACTGTTATTAACCACATATAAGTAATCCTCAACTTACAACCTGCCGTTTAGCAATTATTCAAAATTATGACCGACCTCCCTAGAGGTACTTAGGATCTGGTTCCAAAGTTCCAACATCTACCCCCTCACAGTTACATAACCGCCATGTCAAGCACTTTGCAACCAATAGTACTTAGACTTATAGGAGTGCTTTCCAGCCCTCACTAAGCAGTTTTACAGAGTTGCCTCTTGCCCCCAACAATCTGGGTCCTCATTTTACCGACCTCAGAAGAATGGAAGGCAGAGTCAACCTTGCGGTGGTGAGGATCGAACTCCTAGCAATCGGCAGAGTCAGTCTGCAATACTGCATTCTGACCACTGCGCCACCAGAGCTCTATTTACCGCCATTATTTACATACAGCTTCTATTTACTGCCGTTTGCTGTGTCCCACAGTTATGCAAAGCATTTTATGATGTTTTTGCCAAAACCCAGGAATTTACTTCCTGTTTTCAACAAAACTAGGCCATAGTAAACAATTGGGTCATTTAACCCCTGTGATGCTCACTTAACGACTGCCACAAAGGAGGTTGTAAAATCGGGTAGGTCAAGTGTGTGACCTGCTTTATGACAGTTGGAAGTCAAGGAGATAGACTTTATCCATATTGATCTGTCCGAAACCTGGCTAATTGCAAGAACAATAACAGAACAGGATATCAGAGTTGGAAGGAACCTTGGAGGTCTTCTAGTCCAACCCACTGCTTAGGCAGGAAACCTTACACCATTTCAGACAAATGGTTATCTAATCTCTTCTTAAAAACTTCCAGTGTTGGAGCATTTACAGCTTCTGGAGGCAAGTCGTTCCGCTGATGAATTGTTCTAGCTGTAAGGAAGTTTCTCCTTAGTTCTAAGTTGGTTCTCTCCTTGATGAGTTTCCACCCGTTGCTTCTTGTCCTACCCTCAGGTGCTTTGGAGAATAGCTTGACTCCCTCTTCTTTGGGGCAGCCCCTGAGATATTGGAACCCTGCTATCATGTCACCCCTAGTTTTTCTTTTCATTAGGACTAGGAGTGACATGATAACAGTGTTCCAATACTTGAGGAGCTGCCCCAAAGAAGAAGACTTCTCCACAGCAGTTGAAGGCAGGACAAGAAGCAACGGGTGGAAACTCATCAAGGAGAGAAGCAGTTGAGATAAATAAAATGACCCAGATTTCTATTCATCAGAATGTCCCTTCCTGTCTTTTTTACTGCCTATCCCCAAGAAAGAGAGTCCCCGTTTTACCAGTATGATGCAGATATCCCCATCCACTGGTGACGCAGGTCATCCCACCAGGGAAAGCGTCGGTGGCTTTTGGGAGACACACAGGAGATACGCGAGCCGTTAGCCGGGCTGGAGTGGCCAGTTTGAGCAATGTGATGTCATTTCGGGTGGTGAACATGTTATACCGGGGGTCTTTGAAAACCTAACGGAGGAAAGGGAAAAAAAAGGGTTTAGTTAAAGCCAAGAGAAAGCTGGGACCATCTCTTGGAAATGGCTCTTGTGGCAACAATTATACAAATGGTAAAATCTCTCTGGATTCCCATAGATTACATGGACACATCTCTGCATTATCTTGATGGTTTGTTCATTTTATTTTTATTTTATTTATGTGCCACCCATCTTGCCCAGAGACAATTCTGGGCGGCTTACAAGCATTAAAACTAGTATGCATTAAAATAATAACAGTAATAAGGTAAAAGTAAAGCTTCCCCTCGCACATATGTGCTAGTCGTTCCCAACCCTAGGAGGCGATGCTCATCTCCGTTTCGAAGCCGAAGAGCCAGCGCTGTCTGAAGTCGTCTCCGTGGTCATGTGGCCGGCATGACTCAACGCCAAAGGCACACGGATCTCTGTTACCTTCCCACCAAAGATTGTCCCTATTTTTCTACTTGCATTTTTTGGAACTGCTAGGTTGGCAGAAGCTGGGATAAGTAACGGGAGCTTACCCCGTTATGTGGCACGGGATTCGAACCACTGAACTGCCAACCTTCTGATCGACAAGCTCAGCGTCTTAACCACTGAGCCACCGTGCCCCCTAGAATAACAGTAATAGCTACCGTTAAAAGATGGGGATCAAGAAATACACGAGTAGAGGTGGGGTCTTTCCTAATCCAGTGGCCCCTTCCAGAAGGCTGCAGCCCCCATGGGCAGGAGAGGGGGGGCAGAGCTAGGTCTTCTTCAAAGGTAGTTTTTCAATCTCCCAGCATAGTTTATAGAGCTGGGTTTCTCTAATCTCCCATCCAAATACTAACCGAGTCTGAACCGGCTTTGCTTGCTACATCCTCCAAAAGTTGGCTAGCTGTGGCCATCAACCTGGATTGCCTCCTGATGAAGTTCCACTCCTGGTGACTTCATGAACACCTTCAGAAGTGGTGGGCTATTTAGTTTTTTCTAGGTTGTCTAATCAACAGCCTAATTTCTTTCCATGTTCCATGTCCACAATGCTCTTTGTTACAACCCATGAATTCATGAAGCCACCTATTCAGACTGAGCCCCCCCCCCAAAATCTAGTTTAGCATCCTTGTGGTGGTGCTCATTCAGCAAGGCTGTGCAACCTGAGGGGCATTTTTGTCCCTCCCCATGCTTCCATGTCACAGTCGCCCTGCTCACCTTGGCTATCTTGATGATTTGAACATCTTTCTCAGGAGTACTTTTGTCAAATGCACCCAGCACCACCAAGTGGCTTGTCCTGGCACGGAAGTGGAAAATTAGGAAAAAAGATATCCATTCATTAATCAAGAATCCTCTATGCAGCTGGATAAAATCAAGGAAGCAGGAACAAGACGGATTTCATCTGGAATAAATACCAAATAACCATCCAATGCTGTGTTTTTCAACCTTGGCAACTTTAAGATGTATTGACCAACTCCCATTCTGCGACTAGAAGTCCACCTGTCTTAAAGTTGCCAAGGCTGAAAAACACTGGTTTGAAGCCACTTAATTCCACAGTCACAACTACGGTACTAGGGGTTAATATCCATAACATTTTAGCCATTCTGGAACTGACACAGTTTAGCCCATTGTTTCTCAACCCTGGTAGCTTGAAGATGGATGGACTTCAACTCCCAGAATCCCCCAGCCAGCAGTTTTTTCCTGGATGCCATCACTCTGCTAAAGAAATAATTCCCTCAACACTGTCAAATAATTTATGAAAACTATTGCTATTATTCTTCTCTTCCTTACTAGTATCTATCTCTTCCCACTTATTACTATAACCATGTTGCTTGTATCTTTCAATTATATTGTTTTTATTTGTTTCCTAGTACGATTTGATAGCTTATTAGTAACTTTGACTATCACTAAGTGTTGCATCTTTTTATTTTTGACAAATGTATTTTATTCTCCTGATGTACACTGAGAGCATATGCACCAAAGACAAATTCCTTGTGTGTCCAATCACACTTGGCCAATAAAGAATTCTATTCTATTCTATTCTATTCTATTCTATTCTATTCTATTCTATTCTATTCTATTCTATTCTATTCTATATTTATACCGGTGTAATATAATGTTATATACATATATGTATGTGGAAATGTGTGCTAGTTATTACTTATTTGGGTTTAGGGATTTCCTTTTTTCCCCTTTATTTATTAAGTTATTGAGATGTATTTTCGTTTTCGGGAGGTGGGTGGATTGCACCAGTGGTGGGTTTCAAAAATTTTTACTACTGGTTCTGTGGGTGTGGTTTGGTGGGCATGGCATGGCTTAGTGGGCGTGGTTTGGTGGGCGTGGCAGGGGAAGGATACTGTAAAATCTCCATTCCCACCCCACTCCAGGGGAAGGATACTGCAAAATCCTCATTTCCTCCCGATCAGCTGGGACTCGGGAGGCAGAGAATAGATGGGGGCAGGCCAGTCAGAATTTTCATTACTGGTTCTCCGAACTACTCAAAATTTCCACTACCGGTTCTTCAGAACTGGTCAGAACCTGCTGAAACCCATCTCTGGACTGCACCAAAGGAGGCTCATTCAATTTCATTGTACACTGCATGTCGTCCGTTGACAATAAAGGTTTGAATTAAATCAGTCCTTGTGTATCGCTCTGGAAATGGAAAACCAGAGCAGATATGCCCACAAGAACTGTGGAGGCTTTGAAAGTATGCTGGGGGTGCTTTCCCCAACGGGAGTGTGACCGGCCATGAAAAACACCCACTCACTAGGAAACAAGGGAGTGAAATGGCTGTGTGCCTTAGGATGGTTGCAGCCATCTCTGTGGGTTGTTGGCTTTGATTCTGGGCAAATAAATAATGTTGAGTACTCAATTTTAGTATAGAATACAGGATGAGAAGAGTTAGAATAGACCTTGGAGGTCTTCTAATCCAACCTCCTGCTCAAGACCCTATATGCTATCTGGGAAAAGGGTTGTACACTCTATTTTTGAAAATGTCTGGTAGTGGAGGATCAAAACCTCCAGAGATAAGCCAGTCCACTGATTAACTGTTCAAATTTCTCCTTAATTCTAGGTTGGATCTTCCATCCATTACTTCTTGTCCTGCCCTCAGGGGCTTTGGAGAATAGGTTGACCCAGTGGTGAAATCCTCCGCGGATTGCCACTGGTTTCCTGCCCACACGTGCAGTGCGCGCGCATACAGTGTGTGCCAAAAGAAGAAGGCTTAAGGTACCATATTTTTTGGCGTATAAGACGCACCTATCTTTTTTTGGTGAGGAAAAGAAGAAAAAGAAATCTCCCTCTGCCTCTGCCTAATTTTGCCTCATTGCAGCAAACAAACAACCTGCTTTACTTTCATTTTCGTTTTCAGCATAGCTTGATTAGCACAAGGAAAAAAAAATCTGCTCCAGCAATTTACCTCCTTGCAGCAAGCAGCAGAGCCCTGAGCAAAACAGCTGAGAGCAAATCAGCTGAAAGTCGGGAGGCTGATCCAATCAGCTTGTGCTAATTAGGCTGTGCTGTGAGGAGGTAACTGCTGTGAGGCAGAGGCCAAAGGGTGGAGGCCAGTGGGTGGGCAGGGCTACATTCAGTGTATAAGACGCACCTAAATTTTCACCCCCTTTTAGGGGGGAAAAAGATGCATCTTATACTCCGAAAAATATGGTAAGTAGAACAGTGAGGGGAGGAACAGCTGTGCCGCGTGATTTAGCTTCACTAGGAAGCAGGATTTCCTGCTTTCTAGCAAATATAAACCGTGCGGCACAGTTGATTGTTGGAAATATCGGTTTTTATCACTACCGGTTTTAGCCCGAACCAGTACGAACTGATAACATTTCACCCTGGCTTAACCCCTTCTTCCCTGTGACAGCCCCGCAAATATTGGAAGATTGCTATCATGTCACCCCTAATCCTTCTCTTAATTAGACTAGACATACCCAATTTCTCCAACTGTTCATTGTACGTTTTAGCCTCCGAATCATCAGGGGTGTCAAACTTGTTTTAATTGAGGGCCACATCAGGGTTGTTTTTGACCTGGGGGGGCTGGGGGGGGCGTGGCCAGGGGGCGTGGCCAGCTTGACATTACTCAGGTCAGTGGCGCTTGTGGTGGCCCAAGCGCTCTGCCAGTGAAAACGGGCTCCCAAGCTCCGTTTTCAACTGTGACGGCTTCCTGGAATCCTCTGCCAATGAAAGCAGAGCTCGGAAGAGCCGCACGCAAGCTCTGTTTTCAGCTGCAACAGCCTCCTGCAACTCTCTGTGAGAGAAAACGGAGCTCTGTTTTTGCTGGCAGAGGCATCACGGGCCAGTTTTTCACTGTTTCCAGGCAACCCTATGGGCCAGATCTAAGTACCCTGCGGGATGGATCTGGGCCCTGGGCCTTGAGTTTGACACCCCTGATCTTGGTTATTTTTTTCTGCACTCTTTCTAGAGTCTCAACGTCTTTTTTAATTATTGTGGTGACCAAAATTGGATGGAATATTCCAAGCGTGGATCATTAAGAGTCTTAATGGTTTTCTAAGAATAGCGATGAGGCCCATGCACAACACAAATGTTTTTGATAAAGTGAAAATTAAGCTTAAGTGAAAATTAAGCCAGATGCCAGCTTCCCACTTTCAATTAAGAGTTTTTATGTTGTCTAGGAAACTGTTTCTCAAGGGCCTTATGGTCCATGACCTCTACAATGTTGACCCCAAGCCTAGAAACCGCTCTTGCGCGAGCTGCACTGGCTTCCGGTGGTCTTCCGGGTGCGCTTCAAGGTTCTGGTTACCACCTTTAAAGCACTCCATGGCTTAGGACCCGGGTACTTACGGGACCGCCTACTACCTCCAATAGCCTCCCACCGACCGGTACGCTCCCACAGAGAGGGGCTCCTCCGGGTGCCGTCGGCCAAACAATGTCGACTGGCGGCCCCCAGGGGGAGAGCCTTCTCTGTGGGGGCACCCACTATCTGGAACGACCTCCCCCCAGAGATTCAGCGGATCCCGGATCTTCGTGCTTTCCGCCGTGAGTTAAAAACTTTCTTGTTCCATCAGGCGGGCCTGGCATAATCTCTCCCCTTTTTGTAAGAAAATTTTAAATTTTAATTTTATAATCCAAATTTTTTAAAAAATGGGTTTTGAATTGTTGGGGCAATTATTTAATTTGGTTTTAATTGATTTTTTAAATTTTGTATCTATGTTTTTTATCTTTGCCTGTTCACCGCCCTGAGTCCCCTCGGGGAGAAGGGCGGTATATAAATCTAATAAAAAGAAAAGAAAAAGAAAGAAAGAAAGGATCTAGTTCCTCAAACATTTGAACCCCAGAATCTCTCTGGTTAGATCTTCCATGAGCACCATTCTTACCTGACATTGCAGTGGGCAGCAGTGACCACCCAGTTCTCATTGATCAGAGAACCTCCACAGAAATGGAAGCCAGTGTTGTCCTGCAGAATGGAGGAGATCGGGTGGATCGTGAGAAAAAGGTCCTGAGATACTCAGCTTCTCAGCTTAGCAGCCCTCTGGGCTGTAGACCCAAATTGTCAAAAGTTTATCTATCCCACTCATCCTCCCCACGTTTGCCACCTGTCCTGACGACCACAATTGTAATAAGAGTTCTCTTCTCCATCACTTTAGATCAATGATGCTCAACCTTAGCAACTTTAAGGAGGGTAGACTTCAACTCCCAGAATTCCCCAACCAGCAAGGCTGGCTGGGGAATTCTAGGAGTTGAAGTCCACCCATCTTAAAGTTGCCAAGGTTGAGACATTTCTTTTTAGGTCATTGCATCTGCTGCATCTTATCCCAGCAGAAATTCTCACCTGGCACCAAAAGGTACATCATTTTCTGACTCTCCACCCAATGCAATAGCAATAGCACTTAGACTTATATGCCGCTTTACAGTGCTTTACAGCCCTCTCTAAGTGGTTTACAGTGTCAGCCTATGGCCCTCAACAGTCTGGATCCTCATTTTACCGACTTCGGAACGATGGAAGGCTGAATCCACCTTGAGCCACTCTGGCAGTCGGCAGAGTCAGCCTGCAATACTGGATTCTAACTAGTGCACACCATGAATAGATGGAAGGAAGGAAGGAAGGAAGGAAGGAAGGAAGGAAGGAAGGAAGGAAGGAAGGAAGGCAGGCAATAGTAATAGCACTTAGTCTTATATATTGCTCACAGTGCTTTCCAGCCCTCTCTTAAGTGGTTTACAATATTAGCCTATTGCCCCCCAACAATCTGGGTCCTCAGTTTACCCACCTTGGAAGGATGGAAGGCTGAGCCAACCTGGAGCCTGGTGAGACCCAAACTGCCAAACTACTGGCAGCTGGCAGTCAGCAGAAGTAGCCTGCATGACTGCACTCTAACCACTGCGCCATCACCAACTCATTTGGTCTTCTAAATTTCTAGGCGAAGCAAAGCAGGTGCTGCATTCTTACCTGCAGGGAGACCTGCCAAGGCCATGAGCCGGGCACGGCATCTTCCCCATTGACTATCCGGGCATAGCCACTGATTGAAGGCGTGATGGCGGGGACACCACAACCTGGCAATGAATCAGAACGTTAATCCCAAAGAGGCTCTTTGACTTGGACTCAGACCTGGGAAGGGAAGGAACCTGTTTTGTTTGTCAACCCTGAAGCTGACCTGACCAAAGACATTTTAAAGCTTCAGTGTTGCCACACTGGGGGTCAGGGGAATAGAGATAGCTGGGGTTTTGTAGCCAAAACGAAATACTTTCTCCTGGGAACCAGGGATGTTCTCACACCTGGTCAGAGAGAGGAGTGACATTACCAGGCAACCTGATTGGAGCATGTAGCTGATTGCTTGGGGAAGGGGAAAACCTTTACTTTTACTTCAGAGTCGGTTTTCACCAGAACTATGCCAATATGATATATCCAATAAAACTATTCTTTAAGGAATCTATTGGCTTCGGAGTTTTTTTTGCTATGCGATTATTACTTGGAACCTTCACACTGTTATTGCCAAGGGTACAGCAGGGGTGAAATGCTACTGGTTCGGGCCGGTTTGCCCGAACCGGTAGTAAAAAATGCTACTGGTTTACTGAACTGGTAGTAAAAAAAGTTTTTAAAAAAGTTCCGAAGATCAGCTGAGCAACGTGCGATGGTTGGAAGTTTTTTTTTTTTTAACCTTTTAAAGCATTTTTAACTACCGGTCTCAGAACCAGCAGTAAAAAAATGCTTAAAACATTTTTTTAAAAAAGTCCCGACCATCGTGCGTCACTCAGCTGATCTTCAGAACTTTTCTTTTAACTTTCATTTTTAATTTTTACTTTTTCGGGGCTGCTCTTTTACCCTTTACCTTTACTCCAACCTTTCTTCTTCTCCTCCCCTTCTCTTCCTCTGTTTCTCCTCCTACTTCCTTCGTTCTTCCTCTCCTTCTCTTTCCTATTTCCCCTTCTCTTCCCCCACTCCTCTCTTCTCCCCCCCTTCTAACCTTCTCCTCTACTCCTCTTTCCTCTCCCTCTTCTTCCTCTCCTTTTCCCTTTCCTCTTTCTCATCTTCTCTCCTCTCCTCTCTTTTCCCTTCCTCTCTCTCTACTCCTTCCCGTCTCTCCTGTTGTTTCCCTTTTCAGTTCAATCTAAAGTGGTATCTCCGGAACCAGTAGTTAAAGATGCTTTAAAAAGTAAAAAAAAGAAAAAAGAAAAAAGAAAGAAAGGTTCCAACGATTGCGCGCCACAGCTGTGATCGTTGGATCCTTTTTTAAACCTTTTTAAACTGGTAGTAAAAAATGCTTTAAAAAAGTTTTTTAAAAGGTTCCCAAATTCACACGCCACAGCTGATATCCACCCCCCCTTGCTGTTCTACTTATCTTTTGGCATGTACTGCACATGTGCATGTACAGCACGCGTTTGGTGTGTACTGTGCATGCGTGCCAACTTAGCGCACAGCTTGCATGCGCAGCCAGCAAACCAATAGCAAACCGGTTCAGATTTCACTACTGGGGTAGAGCCCATGATTTACTTTCCATACTGGAGGCCGGTTGTGTATGAATACAGCACTTGTAAACAAGAACAAATCCAGTGGGATCTTCCGTATCCAGGAAGCCTCCAGGTCAGGAGTTACAAAAAGCAGAAATTTAAGCCAGGCTCCTGTGGCTGGATAATGCAGGTGGCATCTCAAATCAATGGTTTGAACAGCTGAAAAGGACATAACTGATGGAGGCCCAGTTGACAGCCCCTGGATTTTAGTTGAGCGGTGTTTAGTTTTGCAGGGAGGCGGTGGCTTAATGGTTAAGACATTGAGTCTTGGACCGTTAAAAGTCTATAGTTCAGCAGTTTGAGACCCAAGTGCCACGAGATGGTGTGAGTTCCCATCAAGTGTCCCAGCTCCTGCCAACCAAGCATGTACATCGGGGTGAAATGCTCCCGGTTCAGACCGGATCGCCTGCTCCGGTAGCGATGGAGGCAGGTGATTCAGAGAACCGGTAGCAAAAACCCCTGCCCCCCCACCCATGCCCAGCTGAGCCATACAATCATCGGAGGCTTTTTAAAAAAAAAATTAAAAGCATTTTTTCTACAACCTCTTCAGCCGAAAAAATGCTTTTAAAAGTTAAAAAAAAAGCCTCTGATGACCGCGCGGCTCAGCTGAGATCGTCAGAGGCTTTTAAAAGCATTTTTTTACATCGAAGAGGTTGTAGAAAAAATGGTTTTAAAAGTTTTTTTTAAAAAATGGCCATGCCCACCTAGTCACATTACCCCTCCCCCACCAAGCCACGCCCACAGAACCGGTAGTAACAAATTTTAGATTTCACCACTGATGTACATGCAAGTAGATGAATAGGTACTGCATACAGGTAGTCCTAAACTTATGACCACAATTGAGACCAAAATTTATGTTGTTAAGTGAGACATTTGTTAAGTGAGTTTTGCCCCATTTTATGATTTTTCTTGCCACAGTTATTAAGTGAATCACTGCAGTTGTCAAATTAGTAACAAGGTTGTTAAATGAATCTGGTTTCCCCCTTGACTCAGCTTGTCAGAAGGTCCCAAAAGGGGATCACATGACCCCAGAACACTGCGATCGTCATAAATATGAGTCAGTGGCCAAGCATCCTAATGTAAATCACATAACCACAGGGATGCTGCAATGGTCATAAGTATGAAAAATGGCCATAAGTCCAGGGGCGAAATGCTCCCGGTTTGGACCGGTTCAGCTAAACCGGTAGCAATGGCGGACGGTGGTTTGGAGAACCGGTAGCGATGACGGCACAAGGCTCCGCCCACCTGCCCGGTCGTGGTTACTTCCTGGTTTTAACCAAGAAGTAACCTGTTTTTTACCCTCTGCACATGTGCAGAAGGGTTTGCGCATGTGCAGAGGGTCCAAGCACGCACGCAATCTGTGCACTTCCGAACCAGTTGGGGAGGTAAGTAGATTTCACCCCTGCATAAGTCCCTTTTTTCAGTGCCATTGTAACTTTGAACAGTCACTAAACGAAATATTGTAAGTCGAGAACTACCTGTCAAACCTTCAGGGACACCTGTGCCTTCGTGTTTCGTTTGGCTGAAGGCCATGAATTCAGAGTCCTTTTCAGAGATGCCAAAGGGAGCTTCCAGCCTCTTAACTCCCCTCGGGGACCCGTCTCTTACCGCCATAGAGAAACGTACGTTGGGTCTCCATCCCGACTACAAAGGGCAAGAGCAAGTTTAGGATACTCACCACTGGCAGCACCCAGGAGAGCCAAGCAGGAGAGCAGCCAGACAAGAGCCATCTTGCTTCTTGAAGGAACGAGGAGGAGTCTGAGAGCCGTCGATCCTTATATCGGGAGCAGGGGTGGACGTGTGGCAGAGGAGAAGGTGTGTTCAGGCTGGTTTCCCACCATCTTATCGCTTCAAGACCTTGAAGATAAGCTCAGCTCCTGCAGGTCAGGCCAAGTGGGAGGATGGGCAAGGTGACATGGCAAGAAATGGCCATCGGGGGTGTGTGTGTGTGGCTGTCTGTGAGGCAGAAGGCTTCTGCTGAAAGACTCACCCTTCAGACTTGCAACCCATTGACCTGTGTTCGAATGGAGCCCACTTCAGAACAGAACAGAACAGAGCAGAGCAGAGCAGAGCAGAGCAGAGCAGAGCAGAGCAGAGCAGAGCAGAGCAGAGCAGAGCAGAACAGAATAGGTTAACAGAGTTGGAAGGGACCTTGTAGATTATCTAGTCCACCACCACCCACCCCGCCCAAGCAGGAGACCCTACAACAGTGATGGCTAACATTTTTGCCGTTGCATGCCAAAAGTGGGAGCGCACGGGAGGGGAATGTCCTGCGCGTGTGTGCCCACACCCATAATTCAATGTTTCCCGCCCCGCCCGCACGACCCCTGCTTTTGGCATGTGCTGGCACGGTGGGCCAGGAAGTCCGGTTTTTCATCCTCCCCAGGCTCCAGAGGCTTTCTTGAAGCCTGGGGAGGGCAAAAATGGTCTTCCCCATCCCCATGGAGGCACTCCGGAGGCCAAAAACAGCCCGTTTCCCGACTTCCGGTGGGACTGGAAGGCCTGAAAATCAGCTGGCCGGCATGTGCATGCATGCTGGAGCTGAGCTCGGACAACGCTCGCATGCCCACAGATATGGCTCTGCGTGTCACCTCTGGCACACATGCCGTAGGTTCGCCATCACGGCCCTACACCATTTCTGACAGATGGCTGTCCAGTCCCTTCTTGAAAACCTCCAGTAATGAAGCTCCCACAACCTCTAAAGACAACTAAAGACAAATTGGTTGATTGTTCTCACTGTCGCAAAGTTTCTCCTTATTTCTAGGTTGAATCTCTCCTGGCTGTGACTTCTAGATGCCTTATTTTGGAGGATACAGTGTTGATGCTTTGGGAATCCTTGCTTAATTAAAATTTGCTTCTCAGTGTACCAATAGTTTAGCTTCCTACAAAAACTTGCAAAGGGAGAGAATGAAACCATTAACTTCTTGGGGACAACCACAAGAGTTGGGGTGGACATGTGTCTCTTTAAGGAACAACCCTCTCTCCCTCTATAATAATGGGAAACTACTTCCTCTGCTTTCATCCGTGTGAAGCACATGAGATTGCAGTTGGTCAAGGCAACAAGAGGGAGCTCTTTGCTCTTTGCACCACGAGGCTAGTTGAACAACTAGCCTCGTGGTGCGACCAGAACAATCTGGAACTGAACACACTCAAAACCGTAGAAATGGTGGTGGACTTTAGGAGAAACCCTCCCATATTACCACCTCTTACAATACTAGACAACCCAGTATCAACAGTATAGACCTTCAAATTTCTAAGTTCTACCATATCTCAAGACCTAAAATGGACACCCAATATCAAAAACGTTATCAAAAAAGCACAACAAAGAATGTTCTTTCTGTGCCAACTCAGGAAGCTCAAACTGCCCAAAGAGCTGCTGATCCAGTTCTACAAAGGAATGATTGAGTCTGTCATCTGCACCTCTATAACTGTCTGGTTTGGCTCTGCAACTTCAGAGGAAAATTAGAACTGCAGAAAAAAACATGGCTACCAACCTGCCTTCCATTGAGGACCTCTATACTGCACGAGTCGAAAAGAGGGCTGTGAAAATATTGACAGACCCCTCGCATTCTGGACATAAACGGTTTCAACTCCTACCCTCAAAATGACACTATAGGGCACTGCACACCAGAACAACTAGACACAAGGACAGTTTTTCCCCAAATGCCATCACTCTGCTAAACAAATAATTCCCTCAACACTGTCAAACTATTCACTAAGTCTGCATTACTATTACTATTAATCTTCTCATCGTTCCTATTACCCATCTCCTCCCACTTATGACTGTATGACTGTAACCTTGTTGCTGGTATCCTTACGATTTATAATGACTGTTTCCTAATATGATTTGATTGCTTATTTGTTCCCTATGATTACCATTAAGTGTTGTAACATGATTCTTGAAAAATGTATCTTTTCTTTTATGTACACCAAGAGCGTATGCACCAAGACAAATTCCTTGTGTGTCCCATCACACTTGGCCAATAAAGAATTCTATTCTATTCTTTCAAGTCCCTTCAGATTTCATTGCCTCAAATAGCTTGAAATATGTAGTGCAGTAGCATCTTTTTTGAAGCCACTTCCCAATTAGCTGAGTCCCCTGGCGATTTTCAATCACATTGAGGGAATCTGTCTGAGCTCAGATACTAAGCAGGGTTAGACTTGGTGTTGGCCTCTGAGATTCGTAGCTTGGGAGGCCACCATCATGTCCCAGAGACACAGGCTAGGCTGGGAAGTCAACAAGACATCCTGGAAAAAGCCAAAGGAAGCCACGTTCATGTTCTTCCCAAGAAAACTGTCCATGAAGATACCGGGAATTGAGCCTGATTCAGAGCTGACTTCGCCTTTGAAGTATCTTATAGGTTGCTCTCTGGCTATCTTGGACTTGAACATTCTTGATCCCTGAGAGCAAAGTTTGAATTCCCTGTGGATAACTTTTTATGATTCAACAAAATGCGGGAATCAGCTCCACACTTGATATATCCTTTTGGAAACTGTGCTGAATTGCACAGTGTGAGGCTTTATTTAATTCTCGTCATTAAGAAAGCCTAAATTTTTAATATGACCTATTTAATAAGTTTGAGATGCCCCAATTTGCAGCTTATCCAGTTGCTTCCATCCAGCCAAAATCCTCTCCGTGGGGGAAGAAGATGATGTTGGTATTCCTCTGTGTGTAGGTGTGTAAGTGCACGTGTGTAAGAGATCAGGAGCCAAGACTGAAGGGAACTTCCCAGGAAAGGGGCTGGAAAGGTTGAAACAAGGGTAAGAAAATCCTCTGGAACGGTTAGAAGACAGGCCAAAGTAGCCTCCTATATTTTTACATAATCCACGGACTCCTTAATAACAGCAAGGGAACCTCAGAGGAAAACAAGAGGAAATAAATGCTACCTAGGGCTTGCAAAAATAAGGTTGGTTTAGTTAACAACTGGGAAGAACTCTGAATGCAAGATTTCCTGCTTCTCTATCATCCCCAAGTGAGGTTGGTAGGATTCACACAACAGGCCCTTTAGTGCTTAACCTAATCTTGGCTATTGAATCAATTATTTGCTTTGGTTTGTGCGACGTACATTAAAGAGGAAGGGAGGGAAGAGAAAGGGAAGGACGGGCAAGAGGAAGGAAAGAAGGGGAGAGAGGAGGAAGAAGGGAGGGAAGAAGGAAGGAAAAGAAGGAAGGAAGGGAGAGGAGAGGAGGAGGGAAGGAGGAAAGGGAGGAGGAGGGAGGGAGGAAGGAAGGGAAGGAAGGAAGAGAAGAAGAGGGAGGGATGAAGGGGAGGAGGAAGGAGGGAGGAAGGAAGGAAGGAAGGGAAGAAGGAAGGAGGGAGGGAGGAAAGGAAGGAAAGGAAGGAAGGAAGGAAGGAAGGAAGGAAGGAAGGAAGGAAGGAAGGAAGGAAGGAAGGAAATTGCTGGATCATTCCAAAAATCCAAACATGACTATGATCTGATCTTCTAACAGAGATGCTGTTCATTTGTATCCAGGGAGACCTGTGGAAACTTGGAAGGGTTTGAACCTGATTCCTGGAAGGGAACAGAGAGGATTGGCTAGCTGGCGGTGGTGGCTGCCCTTATCTCCAGCTATTGGCAGGGAGAACCTCTTGCATAAGAGTAGCAGGTGTTTGTTCACTTTAGCTGTGAACATTCTGGCAGGAAACAGGTGCGTTGTTGGGAGGAGAAGGCCAGGTGGCTTCTGAGATGACCCCGTCACTGGAGGACCAGGTTTAGGTGATAACAAGCCTCCCTTTTCTACTGCCAACATCTGTCACCAAGCTGGCATCAAGAAACCGCTTTGACTGAGCAAGTGCAGTTCGTGGAATTTCACAGCTGATCTGGAGGTCATTGCCTTCCACTCCAACCCTGCAGAATTCTCCCACTCTTTTTTTCCATATATTTTCTTTAATAGCACCTATAATTTTTAGTTACTTAGTTTACTTTATTGATTAGGCCATGGGCCATATCAAAGTGCAAGCACAAATTATTACTAAAATCCGATAAAAACAATTTAAAATGGAATTGGAATAAAATACAATTTAAAATGAGATTGGAATAAAATACAATAATTTAATATATGGATAAAGAAAATATGATAAAATTATATTTCGGTGTCGCCTCCTACAATCTACCCCAATCAGTCCCACATACGCCGATCTCAACCAAACCATTTTGCTCAAGTACTGTGCTGTGTTTAAATGTTGTTTTCAAATTCTGGCCCCACATAAGGTAAGTTGTTTTGATATGGGGTTCCCAATAGGTCATTTGTTTAGTATCTATACCAAGGTAGCACCCACCCTCTTATACAGGCAACAATCAAATACAAAATTCCAAAATTCTGGAAACCTTTTGGGGGAAAAGTGTATTTTTGAGATTTGATGGTTAATAACACCTCTCTTTTTTGGAGTTTCAGGATAATACTATTCCACTGCTGGAATGGCCTGGGAGAAGCCCAGACCTTAATCCAATTGAAAATCTATGGAGCTGACTAAAGAAACTTGTTAGTCAGAAGCAACCCAGCAATAAAACCCAGTTAATAGAAGCCACCATTCATTCTTGGTTTCACATTAGAACAGCTGCAGATCTAAAAGACTTGGTTCCCTCCATGGGAAGACGTTGTAAGGCCGTCATTCATGCTAAAGGTTACCCAACGAAGTATTAACTGACATGGTGATCATTTTTGCATATCTCGTTTTTTCTACGTGTTTCATTTTTCTTCTTTATACCGTAACTGCATTGCATTACATTCTTGATACATTTATCTTTCCATTGATATATAATTTTATGGTACTATTCCAAAAAAAAAAAAGTGATGTTATTAGCTAGTTTTAGAAAATACACTTTTCCCAAAAGGATTCCACAATTTTGGCCACTATACATTGATTTTAGACTTCTTTTCCAGCCAGTTATACCACCTATTCCATGTCTCATAATATACTGTTTCCTCTCTGTCCCTTAATTCCATCATTAATTTGTTCATTTCTGCACATTCTAGCACCTTTTTTTTATAATCATTGTGTTTGATGGACCGTGTTGTTGTTTCCAATTATGGGCAAATGATATTCTGGCTGCCGTAATTATAGGTAGCATAAGGAATCGAATTTCTTTACTCATTTTTCCTTTCATAATACCCAGAAGAAATAACTCTGGTTTCATGTCAATTTTTAGTTCAATAATTTCCTCCAACCACTTTTTAATTTTTAACCAATAATCTTTGGCTTTGGGACATGTCCACCACATGTGGTAGTATGTCCCTTGTTGATAATTACATTTCCAACAATTTGGTGGGTTTTTTTGGAGACATCTTGAGTGGCCGAGAAATTTAATTTAGCTGAGATCACTTTGAATATCCTCCTAAGCCCAAGCTCCTGCCAATTATTGATCATATTATCAAGAGACCGGTGTGTCCATTCCCATGGACATATGAGTCCTGGACTACTCCTGTGTACAGGCTGCAATGGAAAACTTAGCAGAATGTTGTATGCTGGGTATACAAATCTTTGTAAACTTTCCCCGTATATACACAGTATAAAAGTAGCAGCATCTGTACCTTCCCTTCTACTAAGCTGCTGACTCAGAAGGTTCAAACATGGCTGCATTGTGGTTCTTAACCTGTCTGGCATTTTTCAGTGCCGCAGCTGCTCTTTCCCTGCCACCCCGTAACTGTAAGTATCCAACCCATTGTGAATTTTTCTACAGTTCTTGAGGTGAGGAATGTCATCCCCAACCCTGGCTGAATTGTCCAGGGGTGAAATGCTCCCAGTTCGGACTGGATTGCCCGATCCAGTAACAATGGAGGCGGTAGCAAAAATCCCTGCCCCCCCCATTGCCCAGCTGAGCCGTGCGATCATCAGAGGCTTTTTTTTAATTTTTAAAAGCATTTTTTCTACAACCTCTTTGGCCGAAAAAATGCTTTTAAAAGTTAAAAACAAAAAGCCTCTGATGATTGCGCGGCTCATCTGGGATCATCAGAGGCTTTTAAAAGCATTTTTTCTACAACCTCTTTGGCTGAAGAGGTTATAGAAAAAATGTTTTTAAAAGGAAAAAAAGCCTCTGCTGATCAGGCAAGTCAGCTGGGATCGTCAGAGGCTTTAAAAGCCGAAGAGGTTGTAGAAAAAATGGTTTTAAAAGTAAAAAAAAAAAAGGTTGGCCACGCCCACTGTCATATTACCCCCTCAAGCCACGCCCACAGAACCGGTAGGAACAAATTTTACATTTCACCACTGGTTTGGTCGGTCAACTAGCTAGCAAGAGCAATAAAGATGATTAGGGGACTGGAGGCTGAAACATATAAAGAACGGTTGCTGGAACTGGGTATGTCTAGTTTGATGAAAAGAAGGACTAAGGGAGACATGATAGCTGTGTCCCAATATCTCAGGGGCTGCCACAAAGAAGAGGGAGTCAAACTGTTCTCCAAAGCACCTGAGGGCAGGACAAAAAGTAACGGGTGGAAGACATTAAAGAGAGATCTAAACTAGAACTAAGGAGAAATTTCCTGATGATTAGAACAATTAACCGGTGGAACAACTTTCCTCCAGAAATTGTGAATGCTCCAACACTGGAAGTTTTAAAGAAGAGATTGGACAACCATTTGTCTGAAATGATACAGACTTTCCTGCCTAAGCAACGGGTTGGACTAGAAGACCTCCAAGGTCCTTCCTGTTCTGTTCTGTTCTGTTCTGTTTTGTTCTGTTCTGTTCTGTTCTGTTCTGTTCTGTTCTGTTCTGTTCTCCATTCCATTCCATTCCATTCCATTCCATTCCATTCCATTCCATTCTATATCTTTTTATTCTGTTCTGTTCTGTTCTCCATTCCATTCCATTCTATATCTTTTTATTCTGTTCTGTTCTGTTCTGTTCTGTTCTGTTCTGTTCTGTTCTGTTCTACTCTACTCTACTCTACTCTACTCTATTCAGAACATAGAAGTGCCATTATAGATAGTCATCAAATTTCCATTGCTAAGCAAGGCTGTTGTTAAGTGAATGACACAGTCATTGAGCAAATGCAGCTTTCCCCCTGGACTTTGCTCGTCATCGGCTGGCTGGGAAGATTGCAGATGGCGAGGACACAATTCCAGGATTCCAGGGGCTGCTGGCTGCTTCCGTCTGTATTATTCCTAGGTTGACATTGATGGCCACTAACTCAAAGCAAATTGTACAATTTGGGAAAGATGATTGTCTTTATTGCTTCCAGCCTGTGGGAATCCTGCCATTAAGCCTATCATCACAGGCTACTCCCGTATCGTCAACGGAGAGGATGCAGTGCCCGGATCGTGGCCTTGGCAGGTGTCTTTACAGGTAATGGGCGCGGGGAAGGAATGGTTACCTTGCCTCTTGCTTGATGCTTTCTCTTCCACAAGCTTTCAACTGTTTCAATTTCCTCAATGTCGCAGGGCTTGACTAAAGAGTTTGCAGAGCCTCTGACCATGCACAGAATGCACAGGCCACAGAGCTAAAGCTGAGTCCAAATATGTATCTTAAAGAGCAACCAGGATGATGAGGGGACTGGAGACTAAAACATACAATGAATGGTTGCAGGAACTGGGCATGGCTAGCCTAGTGAAGAGAAGGACCAGGGGAGACAGGATAGCAGTCTTCCAGTATTTGAAGGGCTGCCACAGAGAGGAAGGGGTGAAGCTATTTTCCAAAGCATCCGAAGGGCAGACAAAGAATAATGGATGGAAACTGATCAAAGGAGAGATTCAACCTGGAAATAAGGAGAAACTTTCTGACAGTGGGAACAATCAACCAATGGAACAGAAGTTGCCTTCGGAAGTTGTGGGAGCTTCATCACTGGAAGCTTTCAAGAAGAGACTGGACTGCCATTTGTCAGAAATGGTGTAGGGTCCCCTGCTTGGGTGGGGTGGTGGTGGTTGGACTAGATCTACAAGCTCCCTTCCAACTCTATTATTATTAAGTCATTATTAAGTTCTCACCATCTTCAGAGAGTCAATGAATTTGTATAATAAAGGTCTCCAGGTCTTTTATGGTCCTTGTTTGTCCCTGGAGTTGGCTTTCCCTGGCCATTCTGCTTTGGTTTTAGGAAGCAAAGACCTGCTCAAGGCCAATGTCTCCATCCTTGAAGATCTTCCCCTTGTGACCTCCTCCAAAGTCCCATCCAACCCAATGTTCAAGTAGCCACTGATGACATTCTTCTCTGGTTTCTCCTGCAGGGCGATTCTGGTGGTCCTCTGGTCTGCCAGAAGAATGGAGCCTGGAATCTGGTTGGAATCGTCTCCTGGGGCAGCGGCACCTGCTCTCCTTCCAGCCCAGGGGTCTACGCCCGTGTTACGGAACTTCTGCCCTTCATTGAATCCACCCTTGCTAATAACTAACACTCCTCAATGATGAAACATCAATAAAAGCAGCAGCAGACATTTTGCATCGTTCTTTTTTTTACCCCCCAGCATTCTGTACAGTGTCTCAGAGTTGCAGCGGGATTCTTAAACAGGTTCTTGGGATGCCACTATTAATCAGAATGTGGCGGCTATTAAACAGGTGCAGCTCCACTTGGACAAGGCATTTCGTTGAACGTCGTGGGTGCAGTTCAAACATGCAGATGATATAAGGCCTTACAATATAACTATATATTATATAACCGTGATGGCGAACCTATGGCACGGGTGCCACAAGTGGCACGTGGAGCCATATCAGTGGGCACGCGAGCTCAGCTCCGGCATGCATGTGTGTGCCGGCCAGCTGATTTTTCGGGCCTTCTGGGCCCACCAGTAGTCAAGAAACACACTGTTTCCGGCCTCCAGAGGGCCTCTGGGTGGGGGGGAGGCTGTTTTTGCCCTCCCCAGGCTCCTAGAAAGGCTCTGGAGCCTGGGGAGAGCAAAAAACAGGCCTACCGGGCCATCGCATACCAAAAATGGAGGGAGCAACTTCTGTTCCATGGGTTGATTTCTCTCATTGTCAGAAAATTCCTTCTTATTTCCAGGTTGAATCTCTCCTTGTTCAGTTTCCATCCACTATTATTTCTTGTCTGGCCTTCGGGTGCTTTGGGGAAAAGGTTGACTCATTTTGTCAAAGTAATACTTTCCTCAACTAGGCAGTTATATCCCAAAAGTGCTTTTTTTCAAGAGGCAACTGGACTTTCTTGTTTTTCTTTGAAGACGTTTCGCTTCTCATCCAGGAAGCTTCTTCATTTCTGACTGGATGGGGGGGGGAAAGGAAGGATTTATATTCCTTGCAGACAGAGCTGGTCCTCTGCATCCTTTTAAAGAGTCATTGAGGCCACTTGGAGGTTTATCTGTGTCCTCAGGGTCACCTTCCAGTCACCACCATCCAGTCAGAGCTGAAGAAGCTTCTTGGATGAGAAGCGAAACGTCTTCAAAGAAAAACCAGAAAATCTAGTTGCCTTCTGAAAAAAAGCACCTTTGGGACAACCATGACCTGGAGGACTGAGAGTCTCTACAGCCTTTTAGCCAGTGATATGTTTATGAGGTTTGCAAGCGCGCTTCCCTGGGGGTGGGGGGGTGGGAGCGGGGGAGGATAAAGCCAATTGCAGAGAAGAGAAAGGCGCTTTTGCAAAGTCTCCCGATTGACGGCCGGTGGCCTGGCTGCTCTGGAGCAACGCATGCAATGCAACGGTTGCAGGATGCTGCAAACATCTCTTATTTTGCGGGGAAGTCAGGCCGGGAGGAAACGCGCGGGGCTCGCGCAGAGGTCCGCCTTCGGGCTCCCGGTCCTCCTTAAGCCGCGGCCGGGCTGCACCGCCTCCCTGCCGCCCTTCCTCGGCACGCCCCGCGGACAGCCATGGCTCTGGGGCGCGCTCTCGGCTGCGCGGCCAGGCGCTTCTCTGCAGCGCCCGCCAAGGTAGGCGGGTGGCGGGGAAGGGTGGCCGCGCACGGCCCCTCTCGGGAGAGGCGTGGGGCTTCCAGAGACCGGGTCGAGCAGCAAAAGGTTGGGGGGGGGACGGCTGCGCCCCTCGCACTGAGAAAGCTTGCGCGGGTCAGCTGCTGATCTGCTAGCTTTCTGCTCGCTCGCTTACCTGCCTACCTGAGCTGGGTTCTTGCCTCTTTTCTTGGCTTCTCCCCCGGGCAAAATCCAGCTATTTGGGTTTTGTTTCCCCCCCGCACGGAGTTTTCTACAATTCCCAGTTGCACCCGGTGCGTTTGGGCTCCCAGTCGCTAGAACGCCAGTTTGTAAACCTTGTACTGCAAGGGAGCTTTCGGTTCGCTTGCTTGCTTACCTGCCTGCCTGCCTACATGAGTCAGGTTCTTGCCTCTTTTTTGTTTGGCTTCTCCTCTGCACAAAACCCAATTATTTGATTTTTTTTTCTCTCTCTCGGATTTTTCTGCTGCTCCCAGTTGCACCAGGTGCGTTTGGGCTCCCAGTCGCTGGAACGCCAGATTGTACCGTAAGGGAAGTTTAGAGATTGAAGTTAGTTTGGGTTAGAGCAGAGGTCGGGCAACTGTGGCCCTTTTATGACTTGTGGACTTCAACCCCCAGAATTCCTGGCTGGCTCACGAATTCTGGGAGTTGAAGTCCACAA
>WNWU01000024.1:3452624-3474497 GCA_012654045.1 Ptyas mucosa
AGGAGAGGAGAGGAGAGGAGAGGAGAGGAGAGGAGAGGAGAGGAGAGAAGAGAAGAGAAGAGAAGAGAAGAGAAGAGAAGAGAAGAGAAGAGAAGATTGCTAGTTTCTCCTTGCCGAAATCATCAACTCCACAATCAAGTTATTTTATGCATGGCATTGAAGTAGAAAAACTTAAACCCTGCCTGCCCTGAAAAAATTACATTTACAATTCAGCTGATGGGAACTAACAGAGGAAGGGAAGGCAGGGGAAATTGGAAGATAAGTGGATTTCTCTCTGTCCACTGCAAGCACTTCAGGTTGCAATAATAGGCCAAATGTGTGTTGTGTTTCCAGCATGATGCAAAGAGGGATCTGGAAAGGTGGGGGGGAGGCTAAGAAAAATCAAACACGGAGTAGCTGATCAGCCTTTTGGGATAAATTCTGAGCTCAGGGGAGGCCAGAGAGCAGCCAAAGATGGATCAGATCCTTTACACAGGAAACCTTCTGGCTGCTGATTTAATCTTTTTCTCTTGCAGCTTTCGACACCCCGTGTAAATTGCAACAAACAGCCCTACCTCTCCTGTCCAATCAGCAGTGCATGGAATTTTGGGGCAACAAAATCACTGATTCGATGATCTGCGCGGGTGCGGCGGGCTCTTCTTCATGTATGGTGAGCATGCACTTCCCCCCCTCCCCCAAATCTCCTCCATTTGCTCGTCTCTGTTTTTTAGGCTACTCTTACTGGGATTGCAAAAATCTAAACCTCAGCAACTTTTAAGAAGCTGCTATATTTGGGCTGCAGTCCTCCACATCTCCACTAGAGGGCACTAAAGGATTAGAGTTGTCTAGATCGGTTTTAAAATAGATGGATTTAACAGATTAACAGAGTTGGAAGGGGACTTGGAGGTCATCTAATCCAACCCACTGCCCAAGCAGGAGACCTTACACCATTTCTGACTGACTGCTGTCTAGCCTCTTCTTGAAAGTCTCCAGTGATGAAGTTCCCACAACTACTGAAGGCAACTTCGGTCCCATCAATTGATGGTTCTCATTGTCAGAAAATTTCTCCTTATTTCCAGGTTGAATCTCTCCTTGATAAGTTTCCATCCATTGTTCTTTGTCTGGCCTTCAGGTGTCTTGGAAAATAGTTTGGTCTCCTCCTCTCTGGGGCAGCCCCTCAAATACTGGAAGGCTGCTATCCTGTCTCCCCTGATCCTTCTCTTCACTAGACTAGCCATGCCCAGTTCCTACAACTGTTCACTGTATGTTTTAGCCTCCGATCCTCTAATCCTCTTGGTTGCTCTCCTCTGCATTCTTTCTCTGTACTTCAAGTCCCAGAATGCCCCAGCCAGCAGTCTTATCTTAAAACTGATCTAGACCAGTGATTCTCAACCTTTTCTTCACCAAGGAGCCTTTAAATATCTTTTGTGTCCATGGACCATGGCCATAGACCTCAAAATCTTACCTCGAGATTTCAATCATAATGTTTCTTCAAGCTTTCACAGACCCCCTGTGAGGGCATCATCCCCCCCCCAGTGGGCTACAGACCACAGGTTGAGAACCACTGATCTAGACAACTCTAATCCTTGGCTAGTTGGTATTTGGAGGATTACGGTCCAAATATATAAGTTCTACTATTTCCTTATGAGTTGGTACTTAAAGGAAACAAGTTTTTAATCCAGGCTAGGGACTCAGGTTCACCCACCATCTTTTTTGGGGGGGCGGAGGGTGTAGAAAGTTAGCATCCACCCCTCTCCTAGAAGAGTGAAATATTTTGAGAAATATTACAAAGGCAGAATATTATATTTCCCTAAAGGGAGAAATGGAGAAACATGCTCTTGGAAAGCAGCCCCCACCTTTCTCAATAGCCCTCAGCAGATGTCAGCACTTAAGAGATAAAGAGATAGATAGCTCTATTCATAAGCAAATTCCCTGCAGCAAGGTCTGAACACAGGTAGGGTTAGCCACAATAGGAATTGCCCAACAGGCCCCTTCATTGCATCAGCCAAACTTCAACCAAACTTAGCTCAGACAAACATGACCCCACATGGCCCCATGGGAGTCTGACAACAGCCAATAGATACATGTTCTTGCACAGGAACAGGAAGCTCAAGTCCAAAGCCCAAGAGAAGGTATAAAAACCCCTCACTCTCAATTCCATGTGGTCAGTTGCCCAGAAACCATGTGCTTGGTGGTTCTGCTTCATCATTGAACCATCTTTTCAATCAGCCTCCAGCCTCCATTTTGTCTCCAGTGCCTTTCTCCTGGCTTGAACCTGGACCTGGATAGTTCTTCCAACAGGGGATAGCCAGTGGCCTTGGGTCAGCTGGGATTTATCATTTTTCCCATGTTGAAGGATGACTTATAAAAAAGCAGTAGTTGTATTCATAACACACATAGTTGGATTAATCATTCACCCCAATTTCTCAGTTATTCAAGTCTTGCACAATAAGCTACTAAAGCGGGCTACTTTTAACAAGCCACATTGAAACTAACCAGGTTTACACTATGTAGACAAGCTTAGCGGGTGGCACAAATGTAGCCGTTGGTGTTTTTTTTACTAACTTGGTTCTTAAAGCGCAACATGCTTTAAGCCCACATTTCAGCTAAACCTGCAAGATCTTTTGGCTTCCAGATGCCAAATGGGGAAAATTGGGGCCAATCTGACCCCTAAAATTCTGCCTGATGGAGAAAAAAAGTGGGGTCTCCAAGGAACTCAACTCTTTTTTATTTGTTTTTGTCATCTGCAGGGTGACTCTGGTGGACCGCTGGTGTGTCAGAATAACAACATTTGGAAGTTGGTGGGCATCGTTTCTTGGGGTAGCAGCCGCTGCTCGACCACCCTGCCAGCTGTCTATGGTCGGGTCAGCGCCTTGAGTGACTGGGCGGAGCAGATCATGGCCAATAACTGACGTCTCTGAACCTTGGAGAAGGAGAGAAGGCAATGAATGCATTAAAATTGCTTTTCCCTTGAGCCTCGTCCTTGTCTTGCTTGTGGGTGGCCCATCCAAAGCAGAAAGATAGACATACAGAGAGATTCACAGAGTTGGAAGGGACCTTGCAGGTCATGTAGTCAAACCCCCAGCCCAAGCGCTTATCAAATGCTACATCATTTCTGACAGATGGCAGTCCAGTCTCTTCTTGAAAGCTTCCAGTGATGAAGCTCCCACAACTTCTGTTCCACTGGTGGATTGTTCTCACTGTCAGAAAATTTCTCCTTATTTCCAGGTTGAATCTCTCCTTGATCAGTTTCCATCCATTGTTCCTTGTCTGGCCTTCGGGTGCCTTGGAAAATAGCTTGACCCCCTTCCTCTCTGTGGCAGCCTCTCAAGTATTGGAAGATGCTATCATGTCTCCCCTGGTCCTTCTCTTCCCTAGACCAGCCATGCCCAGTTCCTACAATCGTTCATTATATGTTTTAGCCTCCAGTCCTCTAATCATTTTTTTGCTCTTCTCTGCACTTTTTCCAGAGTCTCAACATCTTTTTTATAGTGTGGTGATCAAAATTGGATGCAGTACTCTAGGTGGGGCCTTACTAAGGCTTTATAGAGTGGTATCAGTACCTCCCTTGATCTTGATTGTATCCCTTTGTGAATGCAATTTAGGATTGCGTTGGCCTGTTTTGGCTGCCGCTGCACAATGCTGGCTCATATTTAACTGGTTGTCCACTAAGACTCCAAGTTCCCTCTCACAGTTACTGCTATTACTGATTTCACCCAGTCTGGAAGGTGCAGTTAGATAAATCCTGAACAGAAGCCAGAACTTGGAACTGCAGGCACTTTGGGTTGATCTTGGGACCAATCCAACGCTTTGTAGACCATGCTGAGTCTTCAGGAGTGGCAAAATATCATTGCTGTAGATTTGCAGGGCCAGTCTATATTCCCACGGGGTTCTCACTCGTCTTCCTTCCTCTGCCCCATAGCCTTCCAGTAGATGAGATCAGGGGTGAAATGTAAAATGTGTTACTACCAGTTCTGTGGGCGTGGCTTGATGAGGGGGGGGTAACATGACTGGGTGGGCATGGCCAACTTTTTTTTTTTAACTTTTCAAAGCACTTTTCCTAATGCTTTGAAAAGCCTCTCTGCCGATCAGGCAACTCAGCTGGGATCGTCAGAGACTTTTCAAAGCATTTTTTTTACCACCTCTTCAGCCAAGAGGCTGCAGAAAAAAAATGCTTTGAAAAGCCTCTGACGATCATCAGAGGCTTTTTTTTTTACTTTTAAAAGCATTTTTTCATTGGAAGAGGTTGTAGAAAAAATGCTTTTAAAAGTAAAAAAAAATGATGATCTGATGATCATGCGGCTCAGCTGGGCATGGGGTGGGGGGAGCACAGGGATTTTTGCTACCGGTTCACCGAATCACCCGTCGCCATCGCTACCGGATTGGGCGATCTGGTCCGAACCGGGAACATTTCACCCCTGGATGAGATCCAAAATTTGGATCTCTTGTCTCGTGCTCCTAATCTTTGGATTGTGGACTTGCTGATTTTGAGAAGCCGATGCTTGTTTAGGGCAGGAAATCTGGGTCCCGTTGCCCATTCAGCTCCTGTGCTGATGGTATAGACCAGGGGTCCCCAACCTTGTCAACTTTAAGACTTGTGGACAGCCAAGCTTTGCTGGCTGAGGAACTCTGGGAGTTGAAGTCCACAAGTCTTAAAGTTGCCAAGGTTGGGGACCCCTGGTATAGACCGCATTGGTGACTTTATGATGGGTGGACTTCAACTCTCAGAATTCTCCAGCCGGTCTTGCCCCTCCCACCCCGGAGAATTCTGGAAGTTGAAGTCCACTCATCTTAAAGTTGACAAGGTTGAGAAATGCTAAGGGAGGTGGATCTATCATACAGGCAAGTCCTTGACTTACGACTACAATGGGGATCAGAATCTCCATCGATAAGCAAGGCAGTTGTTAAGTAAGTCACTGAAATTCTTAAGTGAATTGCACAGTCATTAAGCGAATCCAGGTTCCCGTATTGATTTCGCTGATTGGAAGCCAGCTAGAAAGGAGTGGTGCAGTGGCCTAGAAGTAGAGCTCTTGCCTTACAATCAGGAGGCTGTGAGTTCGATTCTAGGTAGAGGCAGATATTTCTCTCTCTGGGCACAATGAGAATATAGCTGCTGAACAAAACTCCGCATTGGTGACAGGAAAGGCATCTGGCCACTAAAACACTCTGCTAGATCCATTCAGTTGCCCACACTCCACCTCGCAAGGGATTATGGGGCCGTTAAAAAGATGATGATGATGATGTCAGTTAGAAAGGTCGCAGATGCCAATCATGTGACCCCAGGATGTTGCAACCATAAAAAAAAGCCATGCTTGTTGCCAAGCTCTATGGATTTTGATCATGTGACCATGCAAAGAGAACAGTCACTAAACAAATGATCGTAAGTCAAGGACTACCCATATCTCCATCAAGATCATCTCCCTACATAAGACCCTCCTAGAGGGTGAAGATACAGGAACCGAGGAAGGGGAGGTACTAGATGATCAAGGAGCAGGGGCGGGCAAGGCCGTGGCGGTCCGGGAGGAAGGGGGTGCTAAGGCCAGAACCTTGAGATCTAGAACCAAGAAATGATGAAGTGAGAGGAATATATTATTTTGTGCCTTTTATGATATCTCTTATTTTTGTAAACTTTAATATTACTCTGGATATTGAACTGATATTTTTATATAAATCCGGTTGCTAAATTCTTAATTTTAACAAGGGAAGATCTGCTGTATGTGAAAAAAAGTAATTATATATTATCTTTGTAAAAGGATAATGAAAATTCTACATATTGTAAGCGATAATATTGTTTATTTTTAACCAATAAAAACTTTTATAATAATAAAAAAAAAAAGATCATCTCCCTGACTCGCTACAAAAGTGGGGGGCGGGGCAGGCCCCAAAGAGTGCCAAAAAGCTCATCAGACCAGCTCAAAGGCTTCAATTATTATTATTATTATTTAGCATATGATAAGAACATGACAGAAGACAGGATATACACACAGCCCACATAATTATATACAAAACATCTACGGGGGTATGGCGGTCGCTTCATAACTGGATATCCAATTCGGTTATCCAGGCGATCGCCTCTGACATGGCTTTGTGTAGATCTTCTAGGGCAGTGGTCCCCAACCTTTTGGGCACCAGAGATCAGTTCCGTGGAGGGTGTTTTTTTCCGTGGACTGGGGTGGGGCATGGTTTTGCATGGTGCCTGCATCTCGTGCATGTGAGGATGGGGCTTCGCTCACTTCCGTGGCCCGGTTCTTGGTGGGCCGTGAACCGGTGCTGGCTCATGGCCTGGGGGGTTGGGGATCCCTGTTCTAGGGAACCAGAAATCGCACATCATGGGCAATTTTGCACGATATATTTAATGCAATGATGAAATCCTCCGAAGTCTGCTACTGGTTTGTAGCGCGCACCAAACGCACAATTTGCACGCATGTGCACCGCAGGCGCTATCACACAGCACTGAAAAAGAAGGCTTAAGAAGCCTTTTCTAAGGTAAGTAGAACAGCAAAGGCGGGGGAAACAGCTGTGCCGCATGATTTATATTCGCTAGAAAGCAGGATTTCCTGCTTTCTAGCAAATATAAATCGTGTGCAACAGCTGATTGTCGGAAATACCAGTTCGGATGAACCAGTAGCATTTTTAAACTACTGGTTCGCCCGAACCGATCCAAACCGGTAGCATTTCATCCCTGGTTTAATGGTTTGCATATCAGCACCACAGTCGCAACGAGGGGAATCTTTCTATCCCCAGTGATACAGGACAGAGGCACTTCTTCCAGTATCAACATCTATTCAGTTTTGACCAGAATATGAAGCAGGTCAAAATCAGGTGGTTAGGTAGAGGGATCACTGATGATTCAGGCAGTGGTGAAATCCAAATTTTTCTACTACCGGTTCTGTGGCCGTGGCTTGGTGGGCGTGGCAGGGGAAGGATACTGCAAAATCCCCATTTCCTCCTGATCAGCTGGGACTCGGGAGGCAGAGAGTAGATGGGGGCGGGGCCAGTCAGAATTTTTACTACCGGTTCTCCGAACTACTCAAAATTTCCACTACCGGTTCTCCAGAACCGGTCAGAACCTGCTGAAACCAACCTCTGGCTTTCAGTCCCACAGGCCCAGCTGTTTTGGGAAGGCAATTTCCAGCATGGCCAAGTGGCACAACCAGCTCAAAGAAGGTAAATTTTCTTCAGGGCTGTTTTTCCCCCCCAGGCCAGCTCTACAAAATTGACATCTCTGCCTAAAAAATTTGGGCTGAGCCAGTAGATGTTCTTGCCCATCATTGACTGTGGCAGAATCTCCATCCAGATGTTCTGGCTTTGCGGAGGAGTGGAATTCATCTTAAACCTTCAAGGTTAAGATAAATGGGTCCAGAAGAAGAGATCAGTGCAATCAATAACACAGCAATTAAGGATACTTACAGAAAATCCAAGCTATCTCATTAATCCTGGGACACCTTCAATATAATTTAATTAACTGGCCTTAAGTGATGGAATTCTACCCCGGGGCCCTACAAAAGTCTTCATTTGTAGCTGATGTTTTCCAGCCTCCACAGATCGGGTGAGAACGCAAAATCCACCCTCAGTTACAGAAGTTCAATGGGTGAGAACTCTTGGCCCAGCTTATGTCACAGGACCCAGTTTACCTTGAGGACCCAGTTTGTGGGGGCAATAAGCTGACTTTGTATAAATATACGAAAGTATGAAGGCTATTGCTTAGCGCATTGTAAGCCGCCCTGAGTCTCCGGAGAAGGGCGGCATATAAATCAAATTAAAAAAAAAAACAGGGTTGGGGTAAGGAGGAGTGAGGAAGTTGTTGAGGAGGGACTGGCTGAATGAAGTTCCTGGAGAAGATATAAATTAAGAAAATAAATGTGTTCCCTAAGGAGCAAATGCTCTGGAGATGTAAGAGATGTAAGCCTGCCAAAACTTGTGCTTCAGGTTTATTATGGGATGTTCCTCTCATTGCTAGGGGAAGCCTTAAGGTCCTAGATCCGTGATGGCGAACCTATGGCACACGTGCCCAAAGTGGCACATGAAGCCATGTCACCCAGCATGCGCAGCCTTGCCTGTTTGACTTCCGGGTTTCTGGCATGCATGCGCGTGCAATGATCAGCTATCCTTCGAGCGCAAGACAGTGCCAAAAACTGGTGTGTACATGTGTGCCAGCCAGCTGATTGTTGGGTGCACATGCATGCTAGAACCTGGAAGTTTGGCTTTTCTGGAACATGATCCTTTTGCACGTGCAGCAGTGCCAAAAACTGGCCTGCGCATATGCTCTGGCCAGCTGATTGTCGAGTGTACATGCGCGCTACAACCTGGAAGTTTGGCTTTTCTGGAGCATGGCTCTGATGAGCACGTGTGCAACCTTTTCAGCACTCGGTGCCCAAAAGGTTCGTCATCACTGTCCTAGATTCTGCAGCTGGTTTCAAGAAGTCACCCGAGGTAGGCCAGCTACAAAGAGAACTTCTCCCTCCCTGTCTCTTTCTCTTTCTTTCCCTTTCTTTCTCTCTCTCTCTCTGTCTCTTCTCAACTGTCTTTTGAAAATCCTACTTCCTAACAAGAGGCTCATTTTTAAAGATTGCCTTGTGGGCATCTGCAGGAAATCAGAAACCTCCCTTCCCTTTCCTTCCCAGCAGAGAGGTAGGTGGTGCTGCTGAGTGGGGAAGGGAACGAGGGATTGCCAGACTGCCTGGGAAACTGTCACAGAAAGTTAAAAATGAAGATCCTGTGATCGCAGCAGCAGCCGCCGCCAGTAGCACTGAAAGCAACCACAGCCTTCCCAAATTGCATTTCCTTGGGAGGCCCGGATTTTGGACGTATTCTGTAAATTAGCCCATTTCAGGTATCTCGGTTCAAAAATTGTTGCCCTATAATACACCATTTCGGCCACGTAAAAGATTACGACAACAAGAATTTTAGTAGCACATAGATTCTGCAAAGGTTTTTCAGTGCCCCATAGGCCATGTGCATGGCTGAAGCAGATTTCCTACGATGGAGCTGACTTTTCCCTTTTGGGACAAGCACACCAAATTCTCCTTTTCTTGGAGATGCCCATTCTGCAGGATGCTAAATGGTTGGCTTTGCTCCAGTAAAGCCAAACATTTTTTTAAAAAAAAAAGTAATGTAAATGCTTCAGTTCAGGGGGAAGACTGGTTTTACATCAAGGGAGGTTTTTACAGCCTGGATGAAACTGGGGAGAATATGCTCTGAAACCTTGGCAGGGAATGTCCAAGCACCAAGGCTGCTGGCTTTGTCTTCTCCAAGTCAGGAAGCCCATGGAAAGAAACTGCCAACCAACAGTACCAGCTCAGAAACCCTCAGAGGACTCTCCACCCAGGGGTGAAATGCTACCGTTCGCTCCGGTTCGGGCAAATTGGTCATGATAAAAAAGTTTTAAAAGCTACTGGTTCCTGTATTTCCGATGATCAGCTGTGCTGCGGGGTTTAGCTTTGCTAGAAATCAGAAAATCCTGCTTTCTAGCGAAGCTAAATCACACGGCACAGCTGATCCTCCCCCCTCACTGTTCTACGTACCTTACAAAGCCTCTTTTTGGTGCACATTGTGTATGCGTGCGCAGTGAACTGGTAGCAAACCGGTTCAGATTTCACCACTGCCTCCACCTCTTCCCAGTCACTCAGGAAAACTCAAACTGGGGGAAGACAAGCCAACACCCCCCCCACACCCCCCCCACACCTCTCTTTCACATTCACTCATGCCCCATGGAGAAGAGTCTCTCTTAGGCCCCAACACACTGGATTGTAAGTTTCTTTATTTGATTTAAATAGCGATCATTAGCCAAACAGTTCTGGAATCAAACAGGAAAATATAATTATTTGCCCTCTACAATCGTTGCAGGGGATGAGACCGGCTTCTTGGCTGCAGCAAGACTTGTTTAGGGGGAAGGGGGGGTGTCAGGGATCCAGGACTGACATGGTCTGTGTCTACCAAGGAAGGAGAAGTCAGTGTCCCCCCAACCCTTCTTCAGCGGGCAGGTGAACCGGGCAAAATATTTACAGTCCATTCACTCCTCCAAGAACATCTCCGCTTCTTCACAGGGCAGTCAGTTGCCCCAAGACCATCTGGAACTGCTGAGTGCTGTTTGCCAACTCGTGAACCCGTTCCACCATGTCCTTGGCAGCAGCCGGGGATGGGTACTGGAGGGCAGCTGTCTTGGTGCTGGCCACGATGTCTTTGAGCATGTCGCAGAGAAGGTTGCTGTAATGGGTGACTTTTTGGCGGACCTCTTGGGCCTTTGCCTGGCGAGACAGAGTGTCCCCGATGAAGACCAGCTTGTGGGCGCTCAGGATGACGAATTTGCTGTGTGCCACGAAGATCTTGGGGGGCTGATTAGTGTTCACGGCGGTGAAGAAGGCGTCCACGGCGTTGGTCAACGTCGTGAGGTTGGCCTCACACTGTTCCAGGTAGAAGAGCAGCAGCTGCCGGTCGGAGGGCCCCAGGGCTGTGCCGCCGCTCCGCACGTGGGGGTAGTGTTGTGGGGGTGTCCAGCTGGACAGGTCATTGTCGATAGGGCGGGTGACCTCCTGTTCCAGTCGCTCAAATTGCTTCAGCTGTGGACAAAGGAAAAGGGTGAACATCAGCTTATCTTCTGGGCTGAATGCAGGCTTAAAGGAAAGCCAAGCCATTCTCTCCCCACCCTGACTCTCTGCAAAAGCTGCAATGATCAGTTCGTACAGGAGTTAATTAAGTTGATCATTAAGATCATTAGGCACGTGGTATTTCAACTACTGGGTTTCCCCAAAAATAAGACCTAACCAGAAAATAAGCCCTAGCATAGCGGTTTCAGGATGCTCGTAATATAAGCACTACCCCCAAAATAAGCCCCAGTTAAGATCATCCGCCAGATGGACGCATTTAGTATCGTATTTCCCTGAAAATAAGACCTAACCAGAAAATAAGCCTTAATGCAATTTTTGAAGCAAAAATTAATATAAGACCCAGTCTTAGTTTCAGGGAAATATGGTAGCAAACTGTTGGCAGAAAGGCAGGAGATGCCGTAATTAATGATAATTATAAAATTGCCAACTGAAAAACCGCAAAGTGACATGAAGATTCCTGCTGATTAGCAATAGCAATAGCACTTAGACTTATATACAGCTTCACAGTGCTTTACACAGCCCTCTCTAAGCGGTTTACAGAGTCAGCCTATTGCCCCCAACAATCTGGACCCTCATTTTACCAACCTTGGAAGGATGGAAAGCAGAGGAAGGGAGGAAAGGAGGGAGGAAGAAAAGAAGGAATAGAGGGAGAAAAGGAAGGAAGGAAGGGGGGAGGAAGGAAGGAAGGAAGAGCAATAGCACTTAGACTTATATACCGCTTCACAGTTCTTTACAGCCCTCTCTAAGCAATTTGCAGTCGGCCTATTGCCCCCAATAATCTGGGTCCTCATTTTACCAACTTCGGAAGGACGGAAGGCTGAGTCAATCTTGAACCAGTGAGAATCGAACTGCCGAACTGCAGCCTAATGCAGTCAGCAGAAGTAGCCTGCAGTACTGCATTAGGCTGGTCCAACACATTTTTTTACACCAAAGAAGGCTACACAACAACCCCGAGGCTTATTATTTTGGAAATAGGTCAAACTCTTACATTAAGTACAGGTCATCCTAGACTTATAACTCACAACCCGGAATTTTGGTTGTTAAGTCATTGCAGTTGTAAATTGAGGTACCACATGACCGGACTCGATTTTATGATCCTACAACCAATTGTAAATGTGAGTCAGTTGCCAAGCACCCCAAATGTGATAATAGAACTATGGAGGGTGGGCAGCAGTTGTAAATTTGAGGATGGGTCATCAGTAGCCTTTTTGAAATCCGTTGTAACTTTGAACGGTCGTTCAATGACCTGTTGTAAGTTGAGGACTATCTGTCGAGAAAGAATTGCGACCGAAGGACTACAAATCGCATTTTTTTTTTGAGAAATTGCTCTTTGCAAAACAGGAGAAGACTTTACGGGAGGGTTGTGAGCCAGAGGACATGGCCATAAGCTTGGTGTGTGTGTGTGTGTGTGTGTGTATTTGTGTGTCAGAGAGAATATTCCCCTACAGACCTGCTGCTGTTCCAGCTGCCCTTTGCCTTGCCGAATGATGTTGCCTCGTTCCAGCAGCTCTTTCTGGGTCTTCTCAAACTCCTCCTTCCCCTAATCGAGACACAACGAAAGAGGTTAGTGGAAGTCCCACCATGGACAAATGGCTCTTTAGAAGGTCAGATCCTGAAGAGGAAACTCAAATGCTTTGGCCACCTAATGAGAAGGAAGGACTCCCTGGAGAAGAGCCTCATGCTGGGAAGGATTGAGGGCAAAAGAAAAGAAGGGGATGACAGAGAACGAGGTGGCTGGACGGAGTCACTGAAGCAGTCGGCATGAGATTAAATGGACTCCTGGGGATGGTGGAGGACAGGAGGGCCTGGAGGAACGTTGTCCATGGAATCGCGATGGGTCGGGCACGACTTCGTGACTAACAACAACAACCATGGACGAATGGCTGCAGAAGTTGAGCGAGTTGGGGCTGAAATGGCAACACTGACCACTCTGATTAAAGAAAAGAACATTAGTTCTTTTGTTTGCACATGGAAACGGCTTCCGAACTTTGTGCTCGATGTGGAAAAGAATGAAACTTTGATTTTGGGTTTCACAGATTAGACTGATTTTATATATTATAAAATATATGATTTTACATTAGACTTTATAGAAATGACGTGTTCATAACTATTATGGAAAAGCAAAAAGCTGTGATTTTTTGCTAATGCCTTATTCTACTGCAACAGAGAGAGTCGGAAGTCAACGCTTCTTTTTCTTTCCGCTTTTTCTTCCCCCTCATTCAGTGGTGGGTTTCCAATTTTTTTACCTCCGGTTCTGTGGGCGTGGCTTGGTGGGCGTGGCAGAGGAAGGATACTGTAAAATCTCCATTCCAACCCCACTCCAGGGTAAGGATACTGCAAAATCCCCATTTCCTCCCAATCAGCTGGGACTCGGGAGGCAGAGAATAGATGGGGGAGGGGCCAGTCAGCATTTTTACTACCGGTTCTCCAAACTACTCAAAATTTCCATTACCGGTTCCCCCGAACTGGTCAGAACCTGCTGAAACCCACCTCTGCCCTCATTGTCCTTTAATCTGCTTTTGTATTTTGTATTCTATAATCAGAGGTTCGGACCAGTTCGCCAAGTGGTAGCGGAAATAGCGGGAGGGCTGCCCACCTGCCCCAGCTCTATGCCATCCTATTTAGGCACGTTTTTGAAGCTGGGTGCATGCGTGGAAGGCCGGGCACATGCGTGTGAGTGAGGCCAGCACCCGTGCGCTAATATTTGCGAACCGGTAAGGAAAGTAAGTGACTACCAGTCCTGTCTATAATACCTTATAACTTAATTAAAAATGGGCAGGGGGGGAGGGGAAGAAGAAAGAGGTTAGTGGAAAGTGCCTCCAGAGCAGATCTGGGCATTTCACAGCCCCCTGCGCACCCCCACCCCCCCGAGCCACTTCTGGTCCTTTGGCTGTCCCTGTCTGGCCCACCTGAGGTCAATTGGAAATTAGAAGTGAAATGAAAATAAGCAGGCCACAGGAGGTGGGAGAAGAAGTCAAGTTGGGCCCTTCAGTCTGTTGGAACCCTCATGTGGCCCCCTTGGGAAAATCGGCCCCCTCTGCAGACCTCAAGACAGCTCCCCAAAGCCTCCCAGGAGAGGACAAATGAGGCCTGCGGACATGGTGGCACGTACCGGAATTCCAAAGAAGTACCAAGAGAAGACCAGCACCTCACGCGTGGAAGAGACTAATTCATAAGATTGACATTAACTGATTAACAGAGTTGGAAGGGACCTTGTAGGTCATCTAGTCCAACCCCCTGCCCAAGCAGGAGACCCTACACCATTTCTGACAGAGGGCAGTCCAGTCTCTTCTTGAAAGCCTCTAGGGATGAAGCTCCCACAACTTCTGAAGGCAACTTCTGTTCCATGGGTTGACTGCTCTCACTGTCAGAAAATTTCTCCTTATTTCCAGGTTGAATCTCTCCTTGATCAGTTTCCATCCATTATTCCTTGTCTGCCCTTCGGGTGCTTTGGAAAATAGCTTGACACCCCCTCCTCTCTGTGGCAGCCCCTCAAATATTCTACCCTGTCTACCCGGTCCTTCTTTTCATTAAACTAGACATATCGTATGTTCATCGTATGTTTTAGCCTCCAGTACCCTAATCACCTTGCTTGCTCCTCTCTGCACTTTTTCTACAGTCCCAACATCTTTTTTATAGTGTGGTGACCAACACTGGACACCTTTCCTTCAGGAGCAAAAGGCGGGGTACATCCCTATTTATCTGGCATCAACAGCCCTGCAAGGTGGGCTTGTGTGGGAGAGAGAGACTGTCCTATAGTCTCCTAGGAGTGTCTGCAGGTGGAGAGGGACTAGAACCTGAATTAAGCACTGCAAAAAAATAACTTTATGCTTATCAACATTCACATTGTAGAAATCATATTTAATATTGTTATAAGCTACTTCTTGTTTTTTATCATTAAAGGTTTAAATTCTAGAGAGCTGTGTTTCTTAGCCTTGGTCACTTTAAGATGCGTGGACTTCAACTCCCAGAATCCCCTAGCCGGCCATGGAAAGTGTGCATTCAGAGAGAAACTCATACTGGTCATATTCACAGGTAAAACTAAGCCAGTATCTTCTCATTCCACTTTTATGGACCGAAAACGTCACCTGGTTTCTCATAGGGCTGTAATGCAAAATACGGACCAGGCCACATCAGAAAGTGAATGTCATTTAATACGAATTTAATGAACATGACATCAGAATTGGGTTGTGGGTGACATAATTTTTGGAAGAGGTAATAAAATGCATCGCTGAAATTTGGAGGCTGATTAAAATTTACCTATTGTTAATTGGGAAATTAAAAATCACAATTTTGAATGCCAATGTCTGTAATCTATATACTGGTTTGTTTTCCTTTCATACTGAATGATCAACCATCCAGCAGCATTTTAGTCTAGTTATTGTGTAAATCCAGCACTTTTCGTTAGCTGATAGCTGGCTCAGTGTCTTCTGCAGATCCAGAAAACTGGACTGAATGACCACAGCACAGAGCAACTAAGATGATCAAAGGCCTGGAGACTAAAACATACGATGAATGTATGTTGCAGGAACTGGGCATGGCTAGTCTAGTGAAGAGAAGGACCAGGGGAGACAGGATAGCAATCTTCCAATATCTGAGGGGCTGCCACAAAGAGGAGGGGTCAAGCTATTCTCCAAAGCATCCGAAGGCCAGGCAAGGAATAATGGATGGAAACTGAACAAGGAGAGATTCAGTCTGGAAATAAGGAGAATTTTCCTGACAGTGAGAGCAATCAACCTATAAAACAGAAGTTGCCTTCGGAAGTTGTGGTTGCTCCATCACTGGAGGTTTTTAACAAGAGACTAGACAGTCACTTATCTGAAAAGGTATAGGTTCTCCTACTTGAGCTGGGGGCTGGACTAGAAGACCTCCAAGGTCCCTTCCAGCTCATTCATTCTAATGCTAATGCAGCACAGATAAGCAAAACAGAAGTGAATAGTCCAAAAACAGCTACCTATTGTGAGCCACCCTGGAAAACCTGGTTTTGAAGGATGATTTACAAACTATAAACATAAAAAATGTAGACTTTTAAAAGTAGGGAGGTATTAGGTGGCAAATGTTGCTGTTCAGATGCTTTGCTGTTTAAACAATGCCCAGCAAAAGTTAGGTTTCATGAAATATGAAGTCCTCAAATGTACATTTAGGAGGCATATCATGGTCACCTTTTAGAGGTTGTCTCCAAGGACCGTTGGTGGTGGATAGCCCTAATGGTGGTGGGGGGAGGTTATCAAAATATGAAGATGGTGGCTGCACCCGTGCCCCTTCCTCCCCAAAAGACCCCCTGGGAGCCACAGAGGAAGTCTTCCCAGTTGTGATGTTCAACTGACTGAATTCCTTTCTAGGATTATCAGTGCCAACTTTTGGCACTAGGTGAAAACTTTGGATATAAAGCTATTTCCCCATCTTTTAACATTGTTAACATCCTGCCCCTTTTTAAGGTTTTGGTTTGGTTTTGCTATTTCATCTCTTTTTCCTAGACTCTTTTAAAATCCATGATGAAAAGGAGACCTGTCAAATCAATCGATCGACTTGATCCTAACCAGCGTTTTAGCCTTCCAACAGCAGAGGCCAGCTTTGAAGTAGGAATCAAGGTTAGGGTCATCTGAGATCTGAAATCTTATCCCCAGGTTGGAACCAAAACTGTATTTGCCTAAAATGCTAAAAAAAACCTGGTCGCATTATGGCTTAATATCATAGTCCGGTTCAGACTTCGTAAGATCGTCAGTAAGTTTTCACAATATGTTCAGCTGTGAATGGATGGACATCCTGGTGTAGTTTCCTCAGGAATTCTATGGAAGAAGTTTGTCTTCTTCTGGGAAGGGTCTCCAGCTTCCTAGTCTATAGACCTGGCTTTTCTGTTGTCCCCATCCAAGCACTATCCTTTGAGATGAACCAAGATCCGCCAGATACTGCCGGAAATCACCGATCTGTCATGTAGCATGAACCTTCCAGACATGATCAACTGATTGTGAGTGCATTTTCAAGTGTGTGAGGGGGACAACTTCTCCCCCTCCCCGACTTGCCCTTCCCTCCCATCCCTCCTGCCCCAAAGCCAAGCCCACCTGGAGGTGCACGTAGTCATAATCTTCCATCCAGCCGCTCTCGTTGTTCTCGTACTGCCCGTCGGGCGAGTCCTGGGCCAGGAATTTGGGCGGAGAAGGCAAGGGGCGCGACTGGATGTTGCTGGCCTTCTCAGAGGGCGTGCCGTGGGGGTGGCTGCCCTCCCCTGAGGAAGCCGGGGACCCCCTGGTCCGCCTGAAGAGCAACGAGGCATTGCCATGCAAGAAGGAGGCCAGCTGCTTGGTGTCGTCAGGCACCCCCCGCGAGTACATGACCAGGTGCTCGAGGTCATCCGGCGCCCCCGGCTTGCTGGCCACCAGGGCGCTAGGGGCCCAGCCGCAACCCTCCAAGGCCTGGCTGTGCCGTAGTAGCGCCTGGTACACCTCCTCCATCTTCTGCACCTGCTTGCTGAGCTTGGAATAGAGAGAGCGGTCAGAGGCCTGGGCAGCACTGCCCACCACCCCACGAGCAAATTCCAGCAGTTCCCTGAGGGACCCCTTGATGCTCTCCGCTGCCCCCCGGATGTGACCCGCGTGGGTCTCCATCCTCTCGGGGCTGCGCCAGCTGCCACTGATGAAAGACATGAGAGACGAGACAGCCGTGTTGACGTTGCTCTGGAGCCGGGCCAGCGTCTCCATCGCAACGTCCTGGTCGAGGGGTAACTCCTTGTCCGGAGCTTCCCGAACAGGCACCGTGTCCAGAGAAGAATTGGAAAGATTGCTGCGAGTGCTGCCTGTGCTGGAAGCCGAAAGCCGCTTGCCGTCAGCCCGATCGGCCTGCGGGGGAACGTCGTAGATGTAGTCGGTTTCTCCGTCCTTACTGCCGATCGTCAGCTCACGGGGCACGTCGTACACCTCCTGGCTGGCCAGTTTTCTCAGCCCTGGTGGGACGTCGTAGATCTCCTGAGCTTCTGACACCCCTTTAGTGGCGGGTGGAGGCACATCGTAGACGTCTTCGGGCAAGAGAGGTTCCGCCACGGGCGCCAAAGGCGGAGCCAGGATGAGGGGATGACGCGATGGGTCGAAGGGCTTCACCTTGCAGAAGACGGGGGGCACGTCGTAGGTCTCCTCCCTCAGGGGGCCATCTGGGACATCCTTGCTGACCGAGGGAGGGATGTCGTATACCTGCAAAGATAAAGCAGCCAACTGTTCCAACTCTGTACAGGTAGTTGATATACAACCGTAACGGAGTCTGATATACAACCTTGATATACAACCGTAAAGGAGCCGGCCCAGTACGGTCGTAAGACATAATGGTTGTAAAATCAGGCGTGTAAGCAACATAACAGTGGTCGAGTTGCCGATTGCACAAAGTTTAGTGATATGACGGACAGAACTTTCAATCCAGGTCATAAATACTTGCAAGACCACCTCCTACCGGCCTCCCACCGCCCAGTGCGCTCACATAGGACTGCCCTCCTCCGGGTGCCGGCGGCCAGACAATGTCAGCCAGCGGCCCCCAGGATGAGGGCGTTCTCTGTGGTCGCACCGACCCTCTGGAATGGTTCACCCACCGGGCTCCGGACGGCCCCCGACCTCTGCACTTTCTGCGCCGACCTGAAGGCTTTTTCAGCAAATTCCCTGATCTGCCACGAGGTTTTAATTGTCTGGGGATTTTAAATTGGCTTGTTTTAGCACTATTTTATTATTATGTTGTTTCTATTTTGTGAGCCGCCCCGAGTCCTACGGGAGAAGGGCGGCATATAGATTTGATAAAATAAATAAATAAATAGCCGGAAGTAGGTCTTTCATAACTTTGACTCAAGTGCTAAATGACCAGTGTATCGTAAGTGAGGGTGTGTTTTCACCCTTGTAAAATTGGTTTATCTCAACTTGTCCTCGTGAAACAGGGAGAGAATGAAATGCGATAGAAATATTTCCTAGACACTTTTTCAAAAGACCAGATTCTTGGATTAATTGGGCAGACCTCAATGTACGACCACAACTGAGCCCAAAATTTCCATAGGCGAGACAGCTAAATGAGTTTTGCCCCCTTTTATGACTTTTCTTGCCGCAGTTGTTAAGTGAATCGCTGCAGTTGGTTAAGTTAAATAACACGGTTGTTAAATGAACCTGCCTTCCCCTTTGAATTTGCTTGTCAGAAGGTCGCCCAAGGGCATCAAATGACCCCATGGGACACTGCGACCGTCATAAATACAAGACAGTTGCCAAGGATTTGAATTTCGATCACGTGACCATGGGGATGCTGCGAAGGTCGTAAGTGTGAAAAATGGTCCCTTCAAATGGTCAGTAAGCGAACTGTTGTAAGTCGAGGACTACCTGTATAGCCCACAGGAGGATAATGAGCAGAGGAAAAGCTCAGAATTGTACTTTTAAGATTTGGGAGATTCTGGTCACGAAGCCTTCCAATTAAGAGGAATTAGCTCAACTGGTTGTGATTCTTATGTGGTTTGCCCACTAGGCTGGCATCATGCTTAAATCTCCCCCCCCCCCCCCGTCTCATTTACAGCCCGAGAAACTAGGGAGAGTATCTTCTAAGTCTCTGGACCCACTCATTGCAGGTGCTCCTCGACTTACGATGACAACTGGGACCAGAATTTCCACCGCTGAGCAAGCTGGTTGTTAAGTGAATCTTTGTCTAATTTTACGACTCAGACCACAACAGGGTTAAGACGAAACAGGCCATCGTTAAACAAACCCTTTAGCAGTTGAGAAACCCTGACTTACACGTACTCAGGGCCATTTGTTGTGGCCCGTACGCGGCCTGTGCAGCTAGTAGCTGATTCCGACAGCGAGGAGGCTGGTGTGGTGCTGCGCCAGCAGCCTGTGCAGCTGGCACTCGAGTCAGACAATGAGGAGGCTGGAGAAGATGTGGTGCCAGAGGCGGGGATTCAGCCAGGGCCTTCAGAACCTCCAGAAGCTCCCTTAAGTGAAGAGGAAGAAGAGCAGGAGCCTCTTCTCGATGCACGGGTGCGCAGAGCTGCCAAAAGGCAGGAGTGGCTCCTCAGGAGGAAGTTTCCTCAAGAGTAAGGCTTGGGGCTAATTGGCCACTTCCTTAGCCTATTTAAGGAAGAACGCCGACTGAAGCAATTTGCAGGGAACAACTTCGTTCACTCTCCTTCAGGTCTTGATCTTAGTTCTTTGCAAACTGCTTCTGGGCTTTCTGCCAACCATAGTAAGATTACAATTATTTATTCTTTGGATTCTTGCAGGCTGTTAAGAAAGTTAATTAACAGCCTTTGTTTGAAGAAAAAAACTGATTTTATTTTAGTAAACTAAGGTTTGTACAGACTTTGTGTGTGCTGCGTTCTTTGGGGTCCGTAGTTGGGGCAGAACACCGTTTGATTCAGGGACTACAATATTTATTTTATTTTTTTTCCTTTCAGATTACATTGAGAAACGAATGGTCAGTTCTGCTTTGCGTCATGGACTTGAGCGTAAAATGAAGGGCAGGGAAGTTAATCATTGCTTTATTACCTTGGAGAACAAGGGTGTGACGTGTGTTTGTGTGTTTGTGTGTCCCTTCTCCAGGCACAGACTATACAGAAACACCGACTCCGGCTGGCAAGGAAAGTGTCAACCAAAGGAACAGGTGGCACCATGCCCAGTTCTAACAATTCACTGCCTGATTTTAATGGGCCATATCAAGGGGTGTGTGTCGAATGACTCCTAAATATCAGGGGTCATAAAAACCAGCAATGCTCAAACATTTCTCCTCCTCCAGTTTACAAACATCAGGCAGTCAAAAATACGATCCTTTGGCAACTGGGGCTGAATTTTGCAGCCAGACTTTCGTTGTTCTGTGACTTAATTTTAGGGTACCGGCAGTCCTCGGCTTAAGACCACAGTTTGGGATCAGAATTCCTGCCACTAAGCAAGGCGGCGAGTCATACATAAAAAATAAAGGTTACAAACTTTTTCTGCCACGGGTTTTAAGCGAACGACCAGCGGTGAAGTAAACCACGTGCTGTTTTAAGGAAACATGGCTCCCATTATCAGAAGCTACCTGGGAAAGGCGGCATCTGGCGACCACAACCTGGGAATGTCGCATCTGTCATGAATACATGGCAGTTGCCAAGCACCTGAAATTTTGATCCCATGACCATGGGGATGTTGCGACGGTCATAAGTGCAACGAGTTGGTCGTAAGTCGCTTTTTTTGGCGCTATTGTGACTTTGAATGGTCACTATATGAATGGACGTAAGTCGAGGGCTATCTGTCTCCAGCTACAGGTTCTGCCATCCCATCTTTGCCCAGGGTCTGAAGTCTTCCCATCTACTGTTGCACCAGGTCAAATCCAGAGTCCAGAGAAGGAGGCTGAGTCGTGCATACCGTGTTTCCCCGAAAATAAGACCCTGTCTTATATTTTTTGAACCCCGAAATAAGTGCTTGGCCTTATTTTTGGGGAGGTCTTATTATTTGGGGGTACGTGGAGGAGGGAAACCAGAGGAAATGGAGGGGACCGGCTGCGCAGGCGGTTAAATATTTTTGGAGAGGGCTTATTTTCAGGGGAGGCTTATTTTAGTGCATGCACTCAAAATCCCGATTGGGCTTATTATCAGAAGATGTCTTATTTTCGGGGAAACAGAGGAGATAGGAAGGATATACAGCAGAGCAGGGGTGAAATCTACTTACCTTCCCAACTGGTTCGGAAGTGCATGTGTGCATGTGCACCCTCTGCTCATGTGCAGAGGGTAAAAAAACAGGTTACTTCCTGGTTAAAACCAGGAAGTAACGATGACTGGGTGGGTGGGCGGAGCCTCGCACTGCCATTGCTACCGGTTCTCCGAACCACCGGCCGCCATCACTACCTGTTCTTCAAACCATCAGCCGCCATCGCTACCGGTTCTTCGAACCACCGGCCGCCATCGCTACCGGTTCTTCAAGCCATCAGCCGCCATCGCTACTGGTTCTTCGAACCACCGGCTGCCATCACTATTGGTTCTCTGAACCACTGGCTGTCATTGCTACCGGTTTTCCGAACACCAGCCGCCATCGCTATCAGTTCTCTGAACCACCAGCCACCATCGCTACCAGTTTGGCCGAACCGGTCCAAACCAGGAGCATTTCACCCCTGCAGCAGAAGTGGGTTTCACATATTCTTACCACCGGTTTGCCCCGCTCACCAGCGCACGCCTTCCGCACATGCGTCCGCCCTTGAAAACGTGGCTAAATAGGACAGTATTACACCAGTTCGCCTGAATTCGTTCGAACCGGCTGAATGCCACCACTGATATACAGCTAGTCCTTGACTTACAACAGTTCAT
>WNWU01000024.1:3513668-3539054 GCA_012654045.1 Ptyas mucosa
CAGAACAATGTTGAGACTCTAGTCGAGAAAGAGTGCAGAGAAGAGCAACAAAGATGATTAGGGGGCTGGAGGCTAAAATATATAAAGAATGGATGCTGGAATTGGGTATGTCTAGTTTACATGTCTACAAGGGATGTGGTGGTTCAGTGGTTAAGACACTGAGCTTGTCAATCAGAAGGTCGGCAGTTCAATGGTTCGAATCCCTAGTGCCGCGTAACAGGGTGAGCTCCCGTTACTTCTCCCAGCTTCTGCCAACCTAGCAGTTCGAAAGCACGTAAAAAAGGCAAGTAGAAAAGTAGGGACCACCTTTGGTGGGAAGGGAACAGTGTTCTGTGCGCTTTTGGCGTTGAGTCATGCCGGCCACATGACCACGGAGACGCCTTTGGACAGCGCTGGCTCTTCGGCTTTGAAACGGAGATGAGCACCGCCCCCTAGAGTCGGGAACGACTAGCACATATGTGCGATGGGAACCTTTACCTTTGCCTAGTTTAATGAAAAGAAGGACTAGGGGAGACAGGATAGCAGTGTTCCAATATCTCAAGGGTTGCCACAAAGAAGAGGAAGGCAAACTATTTTCCAAAGCACCAGAAGGCAGGACAAGAAGCAATGGATGGAAAGAAGACCTGGAAGACTGAGAATCTCTACAGACAATGGGGGGAAAGTAATCAAGGAGAAAACTAAGGAGAAATTTCCTGACAGAATAATTAACCAGTGGAACGACTTGCCTCCATAAGTTGTGGGTGCTCCAACACTGGAAGTTATTAAGAAGAGACTGGACAACCATTTGTCTGAAATGGTATAGGGTTTCCTGCCTAAGCAAGGGGTTGGACTAGAAGACCTCTAAGGTCCCTTCCAACTCTATTATTCTATATTCTATTCTATATTCCACTAGACCAGGGATCTCCAAACTTGGCAACTTTAAGACTTGTGGATTTCAGCTCCCAGAATTCCTCAGCTTGTGTGTGGAATTCTGGGAGCTGAAATGCACAAGTCTTAAAAGTTGCCAAGTTTGGAGACCCTTGGACTAGACACGGATTTCCAAACTCATCAATTTTAAAATGTACAGATAGCATGGGGAATTATGGGAGTTGAATTCCCACATCTTAAAGCTGCCCACTTTGAAAAACAGTGGATTAGACTGATCCAGCCACTTAATGCCACAAAGTTTACCTCCCCTCCTAACTTTTAAATTTTGGACATTACGGTACTACCATGGGCCTCCAAAACTTAACCCATTTGAAAGAAATAGAAATTCCTTTCCAGTTCACAGAAATAGTAATTCCTTCCCATGCATTACATTATTTAAATTTAAATACATGGGAAGGAATTACACTCCCTGCGTTAAATCAAATTTTAATTAAACAAAGACTACCAGATCTGAACTGCCTAACTGCAGACAGCCACTAGAAAGCAGGAAAGAGAGACAGAAGAATCTACATTTAAGTTCTCTTGATTTTTGCAGCCCTGCATTATACTTAAACATAACTTGATTTTGTCCTGTCCTGTCCAAATATGGAGTGGACATCCTGGCATTTTACAACGGCTTTTCGGCTTGACGTGGCCTGTGGTATAATTGCCCCCAGGCTCCCCCGGACCACAAATCTGGCAGTCAATTTCAGAAGGATGCTTTGGCTTAAAAGCTCCCATTGCCAGGATTTCGTTAGCCTCGTTCTCTTTCAGAGTTTTTGAACTCACGGAGGGTGAGAATGGAAAAGTCGGGAGGCAGCAAAGCTGGGAAATTCCTTGTGACAAATAATCTTAGGTTAAGGGGAGGTCTTTGTAATCCTTTCATTTAAGACTGCCGGCTTCAGACTGGAACACAGATGGAGAGGGGAAAGACTGAGCCGGGCCTGAAATTCACACGGAAATACCATTTTTTGCTTCAGAAGCAACACTCTAGCGATCTTAGAACAAAAGAGGAAACAATCAAACATAAGTAAATATCAGCAGCTTCAAATATACATAAGGATGTATTTATATTTTAAATCCACTTGATGATCCTTCCTCTGCCGAGGATTATTAATTTTTTTCTGATGCAGATTAATTCCTGTACGGGTAATCCTCGATTTACAACAGTTCCTTTAGTCACCATTCAAAGTTACAAAACTTATGCTTATGTTGCTAAGTGAGAAATTTTTAAAGTGAGTTTTGCCCAATTTTAAGAACTTTTTGCCACCATTGTTAAGTGAATCACTGCAGTTGTTAAATTGGTGATACGGTTGTTAAGTGAATCTGGCTTCCCTATTGACTTTGCTTGTCAGAAGGTCGTAGAAGCTGATCACATGACCCCAAGGCACTGCAACAGCCGTCAGTTGCCATGCATATGAATTTTGATCACGTGACCACGGGGATGCTGCAACGGTCGTTAAGTGTGAAAAACGATCACAAGTCGCTTTTTTCAGCGCCATTGCAACTTTGAACAGTCATTAAATGAACTGCTGTAAGTTGAGGACTACCTGTATATCAAGAAGGAAAGGATGGTATTACAGACCGTCCAGCGGTGAAGTTATCGACGGCGATCTTGGAGCTTCAAGATCGCCCGCCGTACCATCGCAACGTTAGCTCCTCCCCCAGGACCTGTGACCACAGCTGAGACCAGCATTTCCGTTGCTAAGCAAGGTGGTTTGTTCAATCAGTCACACCAAATATTAAAGTCTTTATTCCCACATTTTCTTAAGCAAATCGCTGCAGACATTAAATGAATCACATGTCATTAAACAAAGCTGGCTTCCCCCATTGACTTTGATTGGCGGAAACAGGCTGGGAAGCTCACAAATGGCAATTATGTGACTTTGGGATGCTTCCCCCCCCCCAAAAAAAGATGGCAGCACCTGGATTGGCTGCGAAGGTGAAAAGTTTTTGGAAACTCGCAAGATTCATTTTTCTCGCCATGTAACATGTATACATCTGAACTAGACTGTCGTTTCTCTGTGTCATATAATATAAGTGGGTATGTGTATAATGTTTGTATTTATTTATTTATTTATTTATTTAGGCATGTTGATGTAGTGTAAAATTGGAGGTGCTGACCCTTTAAGAGCTGAATGCAATGAAATTTCATTTTAATGCATGCCGATTAATGTACAGCCAAAATGACAATAAAGTTATTCTAAGTCTAAATGCAACCACTGTAAATGCAGGCTGCTTGCCAAGGGTCCAAATTCTGATCATGCCATCGTGGAGATGCTGCGATGGTCATAAGTTGTAAGGACCAGTCATGAGTCTCTATTGAATAACTTTGAATCGTTGCTAAACGAACGGTTATTAAGTCGAGGAGCACCTGTACGGAAACGCCAAATTCCTTCCTTCTCTTTCCCAATTAAATGCAGACCTCTGAATTTTCCATATTATCCGCACTAGCCTTGGGAGACAAGCAGAGAAAATAGCCAGCCGTCTCTTGGCGAGGGTTTGATTCCATCAAACGTCTTTCTCAATTAAAGGCTCATCGTTTTTATCCAGGCCCGGCACCGAAGCTCCGAGAGTGGTAGGTCAAATGACCAGCAGTGGATTGCTGAAGGCTTAATTCTGGCCATTGCCAGCAACTGGCTACAAGAGGGTTAAAATAAGCATGCCCAACGGATGCCAAGTTTCTCTCCTTCAGTCTTGACGCAGGCAGCGTTGTTCAAACACACAAATCGGAGGGCTCGTTTCCTTCTGCAAATATACAACACGACAGCTTGCAATAGCCTGCCCGTAGATTGTGCAGCTCACAAGGCAGGGATCCACAAAGCATCGAGCAGGGTATTGGAAACACGGGAGGGCTTGCTTCAAAATGGATCTGCTTGGGATCTCCCCACGGCCTCATCGAAGAGCATGGTTTCCCAGCCTCAGCAATTTTAAGATGTGCGGACTTCAACTCCCAGAATTCCCCAGCCAGCATGCTTTCTATGACCTCTGTAGTTTAGCAGAGCACTGTTTTCCAGCCTGAACAAGTTTAAGATGTGCGGATTTCAACTCCCAGAATTCCCCAGCCAGCAGCACATGGCTGGCTGGGGAATTCTGGGAACTGAGGTCCACACAGCTTAAACTCATTGAAACTCCGAAACACTGTACAGAAAACCGGTTACATTTTATCCCAGTGGAAATCCAGGGACTTTAACCCAGTGCTGGGATTGCAGCCCTCCTCTGGAGCGGCTTCCTGCCAATTTCCATAATTCACTTGAACAGGAGTTACCCCTGATGCATTTAGAAAATATTGCAAGCATCTCTGATGTCAGCACAAAATGCTGGAGCATAAAACACTGCCGACTGTTCCTTCAAAGTCCCAGTGGCTCCCACATGTGTTCAATTTCTCCTATCAGGACTGGCGCTGAAAGAGGCGAGAACACAGTTTTCCAGCTCCATGGCTTTGCTCGGCCTTGAAAGACATAAGCTTTTAAAAAGGGAGCAGAGCTCGAAAAAGAGAAAGCAGTGAAACCTGGCTGAATTTCGGTTGGAATTGATTTTAATAAAATGCAGTTTGAAAAAAAGCATTCGGTGAGTTTAGCCATTTCCTTTTTCAGCACGTTAAAAACTAGGATATGGTAACCGAAAAGAAATGAAAAGGACGAGGGGTGACATGATAGCAGTCTTCCAATATCTCAGGGGCTGCCACAAAGAAGAGGGAGCCAAGCTATTCTCCAAAGGACCAAAAGGCAAGACGAGAAGCAACGGTTGAAAACTAATCAAGGAGAGAAGCAACCTGGAACGAAGGAGAAATTTCCTGGCAGTGAGAACAATTAATCAGGGAAACAGATTGCCCACCAGAAGCTGTGAATGCTCCAACACTGGAGGCTTTTAAGAAGAGGTTGGACAGCCATTTGTCTGAAATGGTACAGAGTCTCCTGCTTGAACTATAAGACCTCCAAAGTCCCTTCCAGCTCTCTTATTCTATTAACTGCATTTTGGCGAGATACTTAAAAACTGCACATCAGGTTTTGGGGTCATTCATTCATTCACTCCTGAGCTCTGTAGGGAAATCAAGCCAAGGGTTTGTGCTAACTACTCCTATGGCGCATCTTGCAGGGGGGACAGGCAGGAAAAGGGGGCATTTGCAACTCAGCAATCTGGCTTTGTCCAGGGTCAAAGCCCATCAGAGACCCCCTTGCCCCGCAAACCTCCCAGATCATTAAATGCCCACGGAAAGCCCAGATATTTAAATGTGCTTGCGGAGATCACAGCTTTGCTTTCCCTCCGGCCTTTTAATGTCTCCAATCACATCCAGCCACAAACAGATGCGGCCCAGCCAAAAAAACACCACAGCTAAGGCTAAGCACACCACTACAGCTTGTGCAGGCTCAAGCAAGCGATTCATGCTGCGTTCCAGTAGACCGGGGACACACACACACACACACACACACACACATCTCTTGTGAATGGGCAGAAAGAAAGAGAAATTCCTCCCATCCTCCATGGACTCCAGGCTAGGAAATGTTATTCACAACTTCTACACTCCTCCCCAAATAGGTAAATTCCCAAAACCGATTACGTTCCACACGGAATAGATGCAAGGCAAGGCGAAGGAAGGAACATACAAGCTAAGCCGATGAATCACCCACTACGCCAGGCTGAAGTTTCTTAGCTTTCGGAGGCTTCGGCTCTTTGAGTGAATGAAGCCGGGGGTTATAAATCACGGCGGAGCCCTTCCAAAGCCAGGGCTTCTCCTGGCTGGCCGCAGCTCCCGCAGGAAACCCTGGCTAAACGTTTTATGGCTATGGCTGAAACGGGCAAACGTTTCCAGCCATGCAGAGCGAACGGGCTGCCAGAGAACACTTCGGCGTGCCATTCTTGCCATGTTTTCCCAGGATAAAGTGGAGGTGTGGGGGGGGGGGTTTGCTCCTCGAGAGTCTACCTAGACCAGTGGTTTTCAACCTTGGAAGCTTGAAGATGGGTGGACTTCAACTCCCAGAATCCCCCAGCCAGCGTTGCCTGGTTTAGGGTTTCCTACTTGAGCAGGAGGCTGGACTAGAAGACCTCCAAGGTCCCATCCAGCCTATTCTATTCTATTCTACTCTACTCTACTCTACTCCACTCCTATTCTATTCTACTCCTATTCTACTCTACTCTGCTCTGCTCTATTCTACTCTACTCCTATTCTGCTCTGCTCTACTCCTGCTCTGCTCTGCTCTATTCTATTATACTCTATTCTATTCTACTCCTATTCTAGTCTACTCCTATTCTATTCTATGAATTGAAGTCCACCCATCTTCAAGCTACCAAGGTTGAGAAACACTAACCTAGACAGCAGCACCAGGCGACCCCCTCCCTCCCAGGGCAGAATTCGGGCCACGAAAGCCCCCCCCTCCTCTGGCCAGTGGGAGGGGGGGATGCAAGAGACTGCAAGGCTTGTAGCAACGGGAGGTGTATCTGGAACCCGGGGCGCTGGGGGGGGGAGGGGGGGCTGGGGCTTCCACAGTAGCTGCACCCCCGTTCAGACCGAGCAACCGATCCAGGAGGCGCTTTGCTGGCGGATCCTCTCTGCTGGGGAGATCCCGATCCAGGCTGGAACGAGAGCCACGGAGGGCGAAAGGCGGCGGCGGGGGGGGGGGGGGTTTCCAAGAGCCCCCCTCCCTCTCCTCTAAGCGCTCCGCAAGCCAGGCCCGCAGCGGCAGAGGCTGAGCTCCGCTTTCTGCACCCCCTCCCCACCCCCACCCCACCCCCAGCCCGGAGAAGCCGGCCGTGGCCGCGGGCGAGTCTCCGCAGCAACCGGCTCCGTCTTCATCCAGCCTCGGGGGAGGAAAACGGGCCAGCGGGTCCCGATGGGGATCGGGAGGAGAGACCCGGCTGCCCCGCTTCCCTCCGCGGACTTTCTGGGAGAGGAAGGAGCCGCATTCCGGGTCCCCCTTTTCCAAAGGCCGGGCTTGCGGGCTCGGTCCCCACCGGGTGGCCAGCCTCCCTCGACTCCCCCGACGCTTTCCCCGGGAGCTCCGGCAGGCCCGCCGAGGCGGGAGCCAAAGCTGCCTCCTGGCCGCTCCGCCGCGTCCCAGGCCCGGCCTCCTCCTCCTTGCCCTCTCCAGGCGTTTGGGAGCAGCCGCCGGACCTCCATCGGCCGGCACTTCGGGCGAGACCGGCCCGGCTGCGGAGAAAGAAGGCGCCCGCCGGTTTGAAAGCAGCGGAGCGGCCCCGAAGTCCAGCCCGGACCCGCAGCGCTCCAGCCTCCCGGGCACCTTCCGTGTCCGTCCGGTTCCTTGCGCAGGGCCGGCACTGCAACCGCCGCAGGTCAGGCGGGCGGCCGGGGAGGACGAGGGAGCCTGGCCGGGCGAGCCGGCTCTTCTCTCTCCCTCCAACGTCGCCGGGCTGGCGACCCGGGCGGCTTTTTCCAGCCGGGCTCCCCGATCTCCGGGCTGCCCGCTCCGCCGTCTCGGCCTCCCCCGCGGCGGAGACTCACCAGGTAGTTCATCTTGCCGGCCCGCCGCGGCTCCTGGCGCGGCCGCAGTGCCCGCTTGCTGGGCGCCTCAGCGCATGATCCGGCCCGCCGAGCCAGCGAGCGAGGGAGCGAGCAGGGCCGAGCCGGAGCCAGAGCCAGCCAGCCAGGCAGCCCCCGCGCGCTCTCGCCCGCCCGCCCCGCGGCGCCTCGCAAGGAGGAAGGGGAGCCGGAGCCCCGCTGCCCCCGCCCCGACGGCCCCATTGGCTGCGGCCGGGAACAGGAGGCGGCGCCGGCGGAGGGGAGGCCGGGCGAGGCTGCCTCCGACTGGCACCGGGCGGGCCTCGGGGGGAGCGGGGGGCGCTCTGGCCGCGGGGACGGGCGGCCGGGCGGACAGAGGCGACTTGTCTGACGCAGCTGGCCCGGCTGTGCCAGGAGGAAAGTCTCTGGCAAGGCCGCCCGCCCCCGGCTGCGCTCGCCCCCCCCCCCGAGCAAGGGGAATGGGGGCAAGCCGGCGCGGTCCCCGGCCTGCCTTATCTCGGCCCCAGTTTCGGGCTAAGAAAAGAGGCCTGCCTCTGAGGGGGGGCAGGGCCACAGGGAGTCCTCGAGTTACTGACCACCATGGAGCCTCAGCCTTAGTGAAACATTTGCTAAATGGGTTTTGCCCCGTTTTGCGACCTTTCCTGCCATGGTTGTTAAGGGAATCGCTGCCGTTGTGGCTAACACGGTTGTTAAGTGAATCGGGCTTCACGTGACCGTGGTGATGCTGCAATGGCTGTAATTGTGAAAAAGTGGAGGGAAAGTGTGAAAGTCACTTTTTTCAGTGCCGTTGTGACTTCAAAAGGTCGTTAAATGAAGTGGTGTAAGTCAAGGACTACCTCTATCCTTGGTAAGCCCTAAACTGGTACTCTCCTGAAGTTGGATCAAACCTCCCTGACTAGGTGGCTCAGTGGCTAAGACGCTGAGCTTGTCGATCAGAAAGTTCGGCGGTTCGAATCCCTAGTACAGGTTTCCTGTGTGAACAGAGGGCTGGACTAGATGATCTCCAAGGTCCCTTCCAACTCTGTTACTGTTAATCCCATCATCCCCAACAGCATCAACCTCCACCAGAAGGAGACAAGTTTTCCTTGAGTGCACTGTCCGGCCTCCAGCCCCGTCTTCCACCCTACAGAGGGGATAAAATAATTTGGAGTGGACTGCAGGATTGTGTGGCTCAACTACATCGAGCGTGTAAAAGCACGGAGGATTTTTGAAACATGCCTAGTAACATAATCATATCACAAGTAATTGCTGAGATGAGTTTTTATCTTCCTTCCGTGCTGACTAATCCTCAATTTTGCATCCGGGCCCCCCTCTCTGGTGTGCACAACCTTCATCATTCCTGTAAAACACGAAGACGTGCGCTTGCAATGCCACTTCTGCTGTTCTCCCACACAGGTACCCAGGCGAACTGACTATGTGGCTCACAGCAAGCCCTAACCGTGTGGCCCTGACTTATGTACAGACTTTTGCTCCTGTCACACAAAGCAGAGCATGGACAGAAAAGCCACTGGCAGGGCCTGGGGCCTGGCCATGGCCTCCCCCAGACCTTTAGCTCCTGTGGTTCAAGAAGGGTGGCAGCTGTTGGACTATGAGACAAGGCTGCCCCACAGAAGCCACCCCATTGGATGAAACATCCTACTGGCGCATGGTGTGCCCATGTAGCTTCTCAGGGTTCTTCCAGAGAAATAAGCCTGTCTGGGGATCTGGCCAGAGGCCCAGATTTGCAGCCAAGCCACCAGTAGGGTGACGCTGAGTTCTGCAACAGGTGAGGGAAGGAGAGGATACCCAACAGGTGCAAGAGACAAGGATGTTTGGGGCCAGATGTCCAAACAGGTTTGTCCAAAGAGCCCCTTCTGAGAACCGCCTTCCCCAACTGAGTGTCTCCAGGCTCCCTGGACTACAGCTCCCATGATTCATAGCCAGAGTAGCTGCCCCACTGTCCAGGAAATGGGATTTGAGAACCATGGTGAGCTGCACATACTTGGATGGGGAGAGCAACAAATCCCCACATATGGGACACAGTTGTAGGTTCACACAGCAGAGAGGAGCTGAACTACTGAGGACTTGAGGACAAAAGCTGCTTTTTCCACTATTTTTTCAATTTCCCTAATCTACCATGTGTTGATGGCCTCCCAAGTACTATCCAGAGGATCAGTGTTTAATTATTAAATTAGAATGATAGGGTTGGAAGGGACCTTGAAGGTCTTCTAGTCCAGGGGTCCCCAACCTTTTGAACCCCAGGGACCACTAAATTCATAATTTTAAATCCTGTGGACCACTAATGTGATCTGCCTAATGATGGGCTGGGTGGGCGTGGCTTAGTGGTCATGTGACTAGGTAGGCGTGGCCAACTCAATGTCATTCACATTGAGGGGCGCCTCGCCAGCCTCTACTCGCCCCTCCCCACCCAGGCTCCTCAGGACCCCAACAGGAAGCAGTTGTTGGAGCTAAGCAGCCACCATGAGAAAGAGTTGGCAAAACAGTTGGCTCAGTTCAAATTGGATCTGGCCGAGAAGGAGGTTCAGCAGAAGCACCTCACTGAGGACTAGGAGCATAGGCTTTCCAAGCAGAGGGAAGATCTGCGGGAGTGCAAGGCCAGGTACCGGCGCCTGGAAGCTCAGCAGGCTGAGATGGTCAGCCAGTTCCAGGCCACAATGCAGTCCCACTGGAACGAGGCTCTCCAGCTCTTTGCCACCAGCGGCTCTTCCCTCCAGCCTTTGCCCAAAGCCCCACACCAGGAGGCTGAAGCAGACCCCCAGTCAGAATTTCTGCCCCCCTCCGACCCACACAAAAAGACCTCGAAGGGTGAGACTCTCTGCAGCAACACAAATGTTCATTGCACGTATCTGTCCCAGGGGCCTTAGTTTGAGGACCCCTGATTTAGTGCAATATAAAAAATGCAAATAATTTTTCTGTGGACCACCAAAATTTTCTCACAGACCCACCAGCGGTCCACGGGCCACCAGTTGGTGACCACTGTTCTAGTGCAGCCCCCTGTTCAAGCAGGAGATCCTTGTTTTCCATTGCTTTCCAGATCAGCCAAAGTCATTAGCCATCACCCGTTGAAACCTGGGTTAGTCAAACAGCCATTGCACTCTTGCTTTCCATACCCCACAAGTCCTCCTCTAACGGAACAGCCTGGTTCATACAAACTCCGATGGATTTCCCTCGACGTGATGACCCACAACCTACCTGACTCTAATACATTCTGCTCTCTGGAAGGAAAACAAGGGACTAAGCCAGGTTACCTGTGGGAAAGGATAGGGACTTAGAGGGGTCACAGCTGCCTCTTACAGAGAACATAGAATTATAGGGCTGGAAGGGACCTTGGAGATGTTCCAGTCCAGCCTCCTGCTCAAACAGGAGACCCTCTACCATTCTGGACAAATGGCTGCCCATGTTGTCGTCTGCCAGCAGCCTGCGGACCTGGCAGCGGAGTCGGACAGTGAGGAGGCTGGGGAGGACAATGGGCCAGTCCTGGAGACAGGGGAAGGCCCGGATGAGGGCTCTGTGTCGGAGGCAGAGATGGGGCCAGGGCCATCTGGGAGCAATGTACGTACTCCGGAGCCTCCAGAGGCTGACAGCAGAGAGGCAGAGGAACGGGAGGAGCCTGTTCCTAGTGCGCGCATGCGAAGAGCTGCCAGAAGGCAAGAGCAGCTAAAGCAAAAAGGACGACTTGGGAGTAAGGCCAGGAGATGATTGGCCCCTCCCATAAGGCTTAAAAGAGCAGCAATGGCTTTTGGGCTCTTTGCAGGAAAGCAACGTTGCTACATTTGTTTCTTGTCGGCTCTTGTTTCTGAAGTTCATGGGGCTTTGCCAAGAAAAGCCTTTGGCAGGGTGCCAAAGAAGACAAAAGTTTGTGATAAGGCCAAAGGACTTTTTCTGAAGGAGTTGTTTTGGAATTAATTTGGATTAAGCTGAGAATGAATAATAAAATATAAAAAGCTGTTCTAATAAAATACGTTTGTTTTGGATTGATTGTGTCTGGTAATAACTACCTGGGCCTAGATCACAACGGTCCAATCTCTTGAAAACCTTCTGAGATGGAGCACCCGCAACTGCTGGAGAGAAGCCATTCCACTGGTTAATTGTCCTCACTGTCAGGAAATTAATTCTAGCTTTCTCTTACACCCCTCACAAAAGGCCAGGAGGAATGAGAAAGCTGCGCTGGAATGTATTAGGGCGACTGGAAACCAATGGCCCCTGTGAGTGTCCCTGCAAGCGTATCACCTGTGATAGCCGGCAGAGATGGATGGTCTCGAGATGGACCCAGAGCAAGCTCTCTAAGCCGCACGGTCCTTGTAGAACGGCATTGGTGAAGCCACGTGCTTGGCAGAAAGCCTGACACACCTCATTGCGTGTGGACTTTGGAGCAGCTTCTATCACTTCTGCTGGGTTGGGCACAGAAGGTTGTGCCCAGCAAGGGGTGGGGATTTCCTCCCTCGGCCACATTTCCGTTTATGGGGAAAGCACGTGGCCCATAAATATGCCATGGAATCTCGTTCCCCAGAGATGCGACAGGCGCACCTGTCCTGCTGAAGCATCATCAAGGGCCCAATTGAAGGTAGCATGCAGTGCGAACCCAGCCAATGGTAGTTTACTCAGTTAACGAGGATAAAACAAACCATGGCTTAATAAGAATCTGCTCTGCATTCATTTTACGACCTTGGGATAATGGGAAAAAGCCATCTGAACTTTCTCCGGCATGGAAATATACAATTATCAATGCTTGGCTTTTTTTTTTTCTTTATATAACTTTTTTTTGCAGAGTTTTGTTTTCCAGGACCAAGGTCACAGGAGAGGGGGCATTTGTGGGTTTTTTTAATGTTCCCCAAATAGTTGGGGAAATATAGGTGTGTTGGAAAGAGGAAATAGTATTTTGGGCCCGTTTGTTGATCAGTAACATGGTGACGGTATCTTGTTCTTCAATAACAGCTGGGAACCCTGAAGGATCCAGAAAATATTTTTATTTTATTTAAGAGGCTTTTAATATTTTTTTTAAAAAATGAAATGGGAGATTGGCTTATCCAAGGGGGTGACATCATGCTTACTAATAATTCTGGTGAACCCCACCTAAAGACAGATTAATTGTGGTGAGAGAAGATTTGACCTCAGTTCACCCCTACGATGCAAGACGCAGAAGAATAAGCCAAACCTGACTCTGCTTTTAATTTTTCATCTTGTTTCCAACAAATGCATATTTCACATTTATTGATATCCCTGTACTCTCACTTTTCCTCCCCTTTTTAAAAAAGAAAAATAGTTGCCCAAACGGTTTCAGAACCAGGGGGCTACCACTGGAAATGCAGAACAGATTTCCCCTTTGTTATTGTGTCATTTGTCAAGGCAAATTTAATTTAAAAGTCAAGCTGATGCTGAGGGGGGATAGCTGAAGTGCAATATTACATAGAAAATAGAATAATTGGGTTGGAAGAGACCTTGGAGGTCTTCTAGTCCAACTCCCTATGCCATTCCGGACAAATCCAATCTCTTCTTCAAAACCTTCAAAGATGGATGTCCCAAAAGTGCTTTTTCAGGAGGCAACTGGACTTTCTTGTTTTTTCTTTTGAAGACATTTTGCTTCTCATCCAAGAAGCTTCCTCAGCTCTGACAGGATAGTAGGCAATGGAAGGATTTATATTCCTTGCAGACAGCTGGTCATTTGCCTTCCTTTTAGAGAGGCATTGAGGCCACTTGGAGGTTGATCTGTGTCCTCAGGGTCACCTGAGTGGGGCTCCTGGTTCCTGATTGTCATGGTTGTCCCATAAGTGATTTTGCCTCCTGAAACATCCATGACCTAGATCAGTGTTTCTCAAACTTGGAAGCTTGAAGATGGATAGACTTCAACTCCCAGAATCCCCCAGCCAGCGCTGCTGGCTGGGGTATTCTGGGAGTTGAAGTCCACTCATCTTCAAGTTTCGAAGATTGAGAAACACTGACCTACATAATGACTACATATAGGTACAGACCTTTAGTGATGGACCACCCACAACTTCTAAAGGCAAGCTGTTCCACTGATGACCTGTTCTCAATGTCAGGAAATTTCTCCTTAGCTTTAGGGCTCCAGAAAACAAGAATATTGGGGTGTTATGAAATTAGTTCCTATGATCCAGCTCCCCTTTGGGTCAAGAAGCCCAAGATGTTGGCCTCAACCATGTGAATGACGCACATGAAATGGTGGTGGGATGGCCACCTTGACTTCTCTGAGCTCTTCCTGAGGACACCCCTGCTGCCTGTGGCTCTGGGCCGAGTCTCCTGCCATGCAGGTTCCCAGGCTTCAGCTGACCTCTGAGGGAGTACAATGCTACCTCAGTCAGGCAGCACCGATCCTTGTCTTGGGGAGAGGCATTCCAGCGAAAACTGCTGGGCTCCAACAAACGAGGATTGTTTTCTCCCAGGGGAGCGGATTCTCCTGCAAGGCATGGAATTGATGACTGGAAAGAGGGACCAGGGAGTGGGGTGGCATTTGAGGTCTCTAGAGTCCCTCTGTGAACAATGGTAAGGGTCTACCTGGCATTTTGCCCAACTCTTCCTGTTCCCTTCCAGATTTGAGGGCTTCTAGATTAGAGTTTCCTAACCTTCCAGGCTTTGCAGATCGGAGAGGGGATGGATGGAGTGCGTGTGGCACATGCTCGCCTGCTACTCAAACAAGTGGGAGATGTGCACATGCTCACCCTCTGCTTCCATAGCCTGGTTGCAAACAGCTCGCGGCCCACTATGGGCTGTGGCTCAGGGGTTGGGGACCCCTGTTCTAGACAGTCCGAAATGGGATCCCAAAGGTGTTTTTTTTCAGGAGACAACTAGACTTTCTTATTTTTTCTTTGGAGACGTTTTGCTTCTCATCCCAGAAGCTTCTTCGGCTCTGACCGGATGGTGGGGAAGGGAAGGATTGATACTCCTTGCAGACAGCTGGTCATTTGCATCCTTTTTAGAGCAGTGTTTCTCAGCCTTGGTAGCTTGAAGATGGGTGGATTTCAACTCCCAGAATCCCCCAGCCAGCGCTGCTGGCTGGGGGATTCTGGGAGTTGAAGTCCACCCATCTTCAAGCTACCAAGGTTGAGAAACACTGTTTTAGAGGTTCATTGAGGCTACTTGGAGGTCTGTCTGTGTCCTCAGGGTCACCTGAGTGGTGCAAATGGTTCCTGTAGTCTGCAATTCCCTCCCCCCCCTCTGGAAATCCATTCCTACTCCCACCCCATTCCAAGGGTGTTCATCCCAAATTGTATAGCTAAAAGCTGTAGAGATTCTCAGCCATCCAGGTCATGTCCCAAAGGTGCTTTTTTCAAGAGGCAACTGGACTTTCTGGTTTTTCTTTGAAGACGTTTCACTTCTCATCCAAGAAGCTTCTTCGGTTCTAATGGGATGGTGGGGAAGGGAAGGATCAATACTCCTTGCAGACAGCTGGTCATTTGCATCCTTTTAGAGGGTCATTGAGGCCACTTGGAGGTTTATCTGTGTCCTCGGGGTCACCTGAGTAGGGCTCCTGGTTCTTGTAGTCTGCAATTTTTTTTCCCTCTGGAAATCCATTCCTACTCCCACACCATTCAAAGGGTCTTCATCCCAAATTGTATTGCTAAAAGTCTGTAGAGATTTTCAGCCACCCAGATCATGGTTGTCCCAGAGGTGCTTTTTTTCAAGAGGCAACTAGACTTTCTTGTTTTTTCTTTGAAATGGATTTCTAGAGGAAAGGAATACAACTCCTTCCATTCCTCACCATCCAGTCAGAGCTGAAGAAGCTTCTTGGATGAGAAGGGAAACATTTTCAAAGAAAAACCAGAAAGTCCAGTTGCTCCTTGAAAAAGCACCTTTGCGACAACCGTGACCTGGAGGACTGAGAATCTCTACAGACTTTCTGCAAAGGGATCCAACTTTTTTCCAGGATCAAACCCAATTTTGAATCCATGCTTGTTGAATCAACCCTAGCCTTTGCATGGCTTGAATTCATCAGGGGTATTTTTAGTCTGACTCCTAGGCTGCCGTCAACCCTTCTTTTCATTCCCAACGAAAAGCACACGGAACAGATTACAATTCTTCAGGGTTTCTTTCCTTCCATCAAGTATCAGGGATTAAATATTGCCCAGAGGGGTTTGTCTGGCCTTTTTTAAAATAATGTCACAACCCTACAAAAAAGATGTTGAGACCTTGGAAAAAGTACAGAGAAGAGCAAGTAAGGTAATCAAAGCCCTGGAGACTAAAACATGTGAATAGTTGCAGGGTTTGGGTTTGGCCAGTCTAGAGAAATGAAGAATTAGGGGTGACATGATAGCAGCATTCCAGTATTTGAGGGGCTGCCACAAAGAAGAGGGGGTCAACTTATTTTCCAAAGCCCCAGAGGGCAGGACAAGAAACAATGGATGGAAACTAATCAAGGAGAGAAGCAACCTAGAACTAAAGAGAAATTTCCTGATAGTCAGGACAATTAACCAGTGGAACAACTTGCCTTCAGAAGTTGTGGGTGCTCCATCACTGGAAGTTTTTAAGAAGAGACTAGACAACCACTTGTCTGGCCTGGTATAGGTTCTCCTGCTTGAGCAGGGGGCTGGACTAGAAGACCTCCAAGGTCTCTTCCAGCTCTAGTCTATGCTTACAAGTTGGAGCAGCAGCCGGGTTCCAGGCCAGCCTTTTGTGGTGGGAGAGCAGTTTGGCGTGACCAACTTCAGACCCACAATCAAATAAACAAGACCCCAATCAAGAAACTGCCAAAGAGCCAACAGTAAATGGCCCAGCCAAAGAATCTCTTAAGACCATCCACACAGACAAGCAAGTCAACAGAATATAAACTGACAGCAAACCACACCCTCCTTAGTAGCACTGATGACATTATCTAGATGGGGTAATTAAACGCCTGCAAGAAAACAAGCAAGCTCAGAGAGCATCAAGGAACCCCGCATTTCAACCTTGAGCTACAAATATTCTCCTTTATTAGTTTGGCATGAGTTGGCCACGTTTCTCCCATGGGGATCGAAATGTTGGTTTGCCATAAGGCGATCACATGAAACAAACCAAAAATAGCTACAACACAAAGCCTTTTTGGCAGGCAAAATTACCTCAGCCCTGTGCCAGGAGAGTTAATAGAAACCTCCTGCTTTAATTTCACCTCCGAAATACACATTTCTGCATTTTTCTCTCAACGGGGATCAAGGTTGTGAAACGAGATGATGGAAAACTACTACCCCAGCTTTTAAGATCCAGCTGAGAAGAGCGAATTGCAAATTGTAGCTAATTGCTAATTTCAGAAGCCTGATAGATACCAGAGCTAGAACCGAATGCAATTCATTTGGCACAACCTGAGGAAGATTTCTTTAAAATAAATAAATAAATAAATCAGATGTTGAACGCACTTCTCCCAAATTGTGTGTGCCAACCCCCAAACCATACTTGCTCGTGTGCAATCAAAGCTTGAAACTTAAAACTTTTAACTGGCAAGTTGTTCGACACTAAATCGGTTGTCTTTTTTGTTCAGCGGAAAAAAAAATATTTGGAAGGTGAAGCTCATCACAATTCACAGGATTAGTTCAAGGTAGTGCATATCCATGGAGAAAACTACTTTTTGGGACACCAGTAGCAATATGCTGGGGAACCTCCCTTCAAAGTCACAGAGCTGCCAAAAACGGTGTACTACTGGGTGGAACAATGGATGGAAACTAATCAAAGAGAGAAGCAATCCAGAACCAAGCAGAAATTTCCTAACAGTAAGAACATTTAACCAGTGAAATGGCTTGCCTTCAGATGTTGTGGGTGCTCCATCACTGGAGGCTTTCAAGAAGAGGCGGGACCAGGGGTGGGTTCTACTTACCTTTACTACCTGTTTGCAATGGGGCCGCACGCACTCACTTTGCGTGCACACTCTTCTGCACAGCGCAGAAGCTTCTATGCGTGCGCAGAAGCTTTTTGATGACATCAGGGTCAGTGGGCAGAGCCCTTCTATAGAACCGGTGCGAACCAGGGGCAACCCACCACTGGACCGGACCTGGTCCAGTGGACATCCATTTGCTGGAATAGTATTAGTAGGATCTCATGCTTGAGCAGTGGGGTTGGACTAGATGATCTCCAAAGCCCCTTTCAACTCTGTTATTCTGTTACTGAGAATTAAATACAGGTAGTCCCCGATTTACTTACAGTTCATTTAGTAACCGTTCAAAGTTACAAAGGAACTGAATAAACCTGACTTATGACAATTTTTCACACAATCTTTGCAGCATCCCCGGGGCCATGGGATCAAATTTCAGATGCTTGGCAACTGGTTCATACTTATGACTTTTGCTGTGTCCTAAAGTCACATGATCTCCTGTTGCAACCTTTGTGCAAGCACAATCAATGGGGAAGCCAGATTCGCTTAAGAACCGTGTTCCTAACTTATCAACTGCCGTGATTCACTTAACAACGGTGGCAGGAAAGGTCATAAAATGGGGCAAAACTCACTTAACCAGTGTCTCACTGAACAACTGAAATTTTGGCCTCAATTGCGGTCGTAAGTCGAGGATCACCTGTATGTACTGTAGGCAGGAGATGAAAAATCAACACCTTGAAATTTCCTGGTTGTTTTAGCATTTTGTTTTTTAAAAAAGAGCCTATTTCTCAAAGTTTTGCCGTTCACCTGTTATCTCTGCACTCTTGTGCCAAAACACTGGTGGATGGAATTTAATTTCCTTCCCAGGAAATAACGGCAGCCTGCGCATTTCCACTTAGATTTCCATAAAACTTGGCATCCGTTAGTAATAAAGCGGTGAATTCCAAGAAAGAGACTGGAATACCCCTATGGCTTCTGATAGAGATGATAAAATAATCTCTAATCTGAGTCCATCCTTTGAGCAGAGAAACAAAGGTAGGAACCAGTGAAGGTAGAACTGGTCACAACCTTGCAATGGGCATACGTACATGCCTTTGAGTCAATGAAAGGTTCATATGGAGACATGGAGGAAGAGAATTAAAGGATGATATTTTGATGTGGTTTGAATGCAGAATTTCGGTTCTCCATCCTGAGAAGAGTTGGTAAGTAGGATGATCAATACATGTAAATTATATGCAAATAATAAATAAGCAGGCCCTTAACTAGAATAGAATAGAATTCTTTTATCGGTCAAGTGTGATTGGACACACAAGGAATCTGTCTTTGGTGCATATGCTCTCAATGTACATAAGGAGAATAAAATAAATTCATCGAGAATAAAAAGATGCAACACTTAATGATAGTCAAGGTTACTAATAAGCTATCAATTTGTACTAGGAAACAAATAAAAACAATATAAATTGAAAGATGCAAGCAACATAGTTATAGTAATAAGTGGGAAGAGAGAGATACTAGTAAGGAAGAGAAGAATAATAGTAATACAGTCTTAGTAAATTATTTGACAGTGTTGTGAGAATTAGTTGTTAAGCAGTGTGATGGCATCCAAAAAAAAATCTGTCCTTGTGTCTAGTTGTTCTGGTGTGCAGTGCCCTATAGCGTCGTTTTGAGGGTAGGAGTTGAAACAGTTTATGTCCAGGATACAAGGGGTCTGTAAATATTTTCTCAGCCCTCTTTTTGACTCATGCAGTATACAGGTCCTCCATGGAAAACCATTTTTTATTGGACCAGTAAAAATCCAGTGGGCACCCTCACCCAGCTTATGATCAGTTGGATCAGTTCCAACCTGGGTTAAGTTTTATTGTGGTTTAGCAGACTGTGAATCCAGCCCATTTCATGAGTTTATGCTTCCATGCACCGGGCAAATCCAGAAACCAAACTGAATTAACAGGAAGTCATAGGTGTCAGACCATCCTGCATGATGTTATCCTGAGATGTGTACCCTCCCTTTTCCTTGTCCCATCCCCACACCCCAAGTTGCCAGGTAAAACTTGCTGCAGGAACCCCATAGGACAGGGATAGCATAGCTGGCTGGAGAATTCTAGGAGTTGAAATCCACAAGTCTTAAAGCTGCCAAGTTTGAAGACCTCTGCCATAGGAGGAGTATTGCATCTTGGATCATGCTTGTGGGAGAGAAGATAGTTAACTTTAACTGAACTGGACTGCCAAAGCAATTTGCAATAATTAACTGGCCCAGTGACACTAAGATATCAACAAAGAAAAGGCACGGAAGAAAAAAAAATTGGGGGTGAGTTCTCAAAGTGAGTTAACCCATCATCAAGCAATTAGAATAGAGCTGGAAGGGACCTTGGAGATCTTCTAGTCCAACCCCTTGCTCAAGCTGGAGACCCTGTACCATTTCAGACAAGTGGTTGTCCAGTCTCTTCTTAAAAACCTCCAGTGATGGAGCACCCACAACTTCTGGAGGCAAGCTGTTCCACTGGTTAATTGTTCTGTCAGGAAATTTCTCCTTAGTTCTAGGTTGCTTCTCTCTTTGATCAGTTTCCATTCCATTGTTCCTTGTCTTGCCTTCTGGTGCTTTGGAAAATAAATTGATCTCCTATTCTTTGTGGCAACCCCTCAAATATTGGAATATTGCTTATCCCTAGTCCTTCTTTTCTCTAGAGTAGCCAAACCCAAATCCTGCCAACCATTCTTCATATCTTTTTAGTCTCCAGGCCCTTAATCATCTTAGTTGCTCTTCTTTGCACTTTTTCCCTCCAAAGTCTCAACATCTTTTTTGTGTAATGTGGTGACCAAAACTGGATGCAGTATTCCAGGTGTGGTTTTACTAAACTCACGTGATTTTGATTCTGTGCCTCTGTTTAGGCAAACAAGGATTGTATTAGCTTTTTTTGGTTGCTGCCACACACTGCTGGCTCATATTTAAGTGATGGTCCATATTTAAGTGATCATGAAGTTTCCTAGTTTGTTTCTCACTTAACATGTTAGGAAAGCTTGACCTTTGTGTTGTGACCCAGGCCCAAGTAGGTATTATCAGACGCAATCAGTTCGAAACAAACAGATTTTATTAGAACAGCTGAGAATGAACTCATTCTCAGCGTAATCCAAATTAATTCAAAACAAATTCTTCATAACACAATTCTTCAGTCTTATCACCAACCTTGGTCTACTTTGGCAACCTGCCAAATGCTTTTCCTGGCAAAAGTTCAGGAGCAGAAGACGCTGACCAGAAATAAATGCAGCAAGACAAGAAACAAATCTATCGACGTTGTTTTCCGACAAAGAGCCCAAGAGCCATTGCTGGTCTTTTAAGCCTTATGGGAGGGGCCAATCATCTCTTGGCCTTACTCCCGAGTCGTCCTCTCTGCTTTAGCTGCTCCTGCCTTCTGGCAGCTCTTCTCATGCGTGCAGTAGGAACAGGCTCCTCCCGTTCCTCTGCCTCTCTGCTGTCAGCCTCTGGAGGCTCCGGAATCCATCCATCGCTCCCAGATGGCCCTGGCCCCATCTCTGTCTCCGACACAGAGCCCTCATCCGGGCCTTCCCCAGCCTCCAGGACTGGCCCATGTTCTTCCTCAGCCTCCTCACTGTCCGACTCCACTGCCAGCTCCACAGGCTGCTGGCGGACCACAATACTTTGTGCTTTGGAAATCATGATTTGTGGCACTATGAACACCTCCAATTGTGGCTTAGGCAACAAACCTAAATTAACAAAACAGAGTACAATCTATCATGCCACTAGTACCCAAATATTTCTAAGCGCTTTCTTCCCTTGATCCCCGATCCACTGCCTTTCTCAAAGGTGGCAAAATCAAGAGGCTGCAACCCTCGTTCCAACCACTGCATTAATCAAGATTGTTCAGCCTTTAGTATCGTATAAATCTTAACAAGCCACAGAGCTTAAATGAAACATTAGCATTTTAAGCGATCCGTTTAGAATAAAGATTAAACTTGACTGGAGGGGAAAAGAGATCGTAATGTGCCGATAATTTAAAAAATCAACATTGAAACTTTTAAAAGAGGAGAGAGAGAGCAAAAATAAAAAAAAAATAACCACAGTGGGAAGAATAGTAAAAAATGGAAAACGGAAACCACTTTCTTCTTTCTAGAAAGAAGCTAACAGGACAGAAAGGGTATCACCTGGAGTTTCAAAATCAAAATTAAATTTCCCAAATACGGGGGGAAAAAATAAGGCACAACAACCTTCAACGGTTGCAAAATACTTCAGCAGAGGTGGAAATTTGTAATATCCAGGAACATTCCTCTGGGGATTTTTTTAGGGCTTGTGAAGGATGATAAACAGAACATGAGTCACGCATGTGACAAAGTAGCTCAAATCATTTTAAGGTTGACCGAACAGACTGTGCAGGAGGAGTTTAGTTAATCTACACCAGGGGCCTCCAACTCAGGCAATATTAAGACCTATGGACTTCAATTCCCAGAATTCCCCAGCCAGCTTTGCTGGCTGGGGAATTCTAGGAGTTGAAGTCCACATGTCTTAAAACTTGCCAAATTTGGTATAGATTAAACAAAGAATCAGGAATGCATTAGCATCTTTCCCGTACCTTATTTTTATGAGAAGGCACAAGCTCTGCCACAAACTGCAGCTCCCCCATCACGAAAGCTCCCTCCACGCATCCATTCATAAAACCCGTCACAGGTAGTCCTCAACTTACAACCATTCGTTTAGTGATCGTTCAGAGTTGCAACGTCGCTGAAAAAAAAGTGACTTATGGCCGTTTTTCACACTGGCAACCTCCCTATGATCGTGTGATCAAAACTCACGGCGCTGGGCAACTGGTTCGTACTTATGACCGTTGCCGCGTCCCAAGGTCCCTTCTGACAAGCAAAGTCAATGGGGAACCGGATTACTAATCAACTGCAGCGATTCACTTAAACAATTACAGCAAGGGGGGGAAAAAGGGGGTCAAAACTCACTTAAGGACCAATGTCTCAGTTAATAACAGAAATTTCGGGCTCAGTTGTGGACGTAAGTTGAGGACCTCTTGCATTCTTGGCAAAGGTGCTAACAAGACTCCTGACGTTCTGTGGAAAGCTGTTGAGGGGAGGGCGGGCACGCAGGCATGTGAACCCGGCTTTCAGAATAGCTCATTGTTTTATAACTTGGCAATGCCAGGCCTCATTCCAACATGCCAACAGGAAGACACAATCACAATACAAAGCCGGAAGGGAAGATTTTTTACCCCGCAAGACAATGGGCCGGGTAAAGGAGAGGGGGGCTGCTCTTCAGAGCTCCTCCATCACCGCTGGCCCTTCTCTGCTGAGGGCAGGAAGCAGCTGCTAAATTGCAGGAGGCCCATCCCAGGTGGGGTGCGGGGGTGGGGGTGGGGTGGCGAAAGAGCAGGACGGGGACAATTGTTTCATTGATTTCCCTTCCCGGCCATAGGGGACCTTGGCTCCTGAACAGAGGTCTCCAGCCTTGGCAACTTTTAAGACTTGTGGACTTCAACTCCCAGAATTCCTCAGCCAGCAAAGTTGTCAATCTTGGCAACTTTAAGACTTGTGGACTTCAACTCATGGCCTCTGACTCACAGCAGTTACCTCCTCGCAGCAAACAGCAAGAAGAAACAGCTCCTTTCAGCTTCAGCACAGCCTAATTAGCACAAGTTGATTGGATCGGCCTCCTGACTCTCAGCTATTTTGCTCTCAGCTGCTTTGCGGGGGCCTCTGCTGCTTCCTGCAAGGAGGTAAATTGCTGGAGCAGATTTTTTTTTCTTGTGCTAATCAAGCTATGCTGAAAACGAAAATGAAAGTAAAGCAGGCTGCTTGCTGTTTGCTACAACAAGGCAAAATTGCTGGGGGGCAGAGGCAGAGGCAGAGGCAGATTTCTTGTTCTTGTTTTCCTCACCAAAAAAGGTAGGTGCATCTTATAGTCTGGTGCATCTTATTCTCTGAAAAATACGGTAGGTATATATAGTCCAACAAAGAGAAGGGCCACCGCGGTGGCGCAGTGGTTAGAATGCAGTACTGCAGGCTACTTCTGATCATCCCCGACTGCCAGCAGTTTGGCAGTTCGAATCTCACCAGGCTCAAGATTGACTCAGCCTTCCATCCTTCTGAGGTGGGTAAAATGAGGACCCAGATTGTTGAGGGCAAGAGGCTGACTCTGTAAACCGCTTAGTGTTCTGCCCCAGGTACGGATCCCAAAGAACGCAGCACACACAAAGTTTGTACAAAACTTAATTTACTAAAATAACTCAGTCTTTTTCAAAACAAAGGCTGTTAATAAACTTTCTTAACAGCCTACAAGAAACCAAAGATAAAGTAATCACAATCTTATTAAGGTTGGCAGAAAGCCCAGAAGCAATTTGCAGAGAATCCAGACGCGAAGGAGAGTGAACTAAAGTTGTTCCCTACAAATTGCTTCAGTCAGCATTCCTCCTTAAATAGGCTAAGGGAGTGGCCAATTAGCCCCGAGCCTTACTCTCGAGGAGACCTCCTCCTGAGGAGCCACTCCTGCCTTTTGGCCGCTTTGTGCGCCCGTGCATCGAGAAGAGGCTCCTCCTCTTCGTCCTCTTCACTTAAGGGAGCTTCTGGAGGTTCTGAAGGCCCTGGCTGAATCCCCGCCTCTGGCACCAACTCTTCTCCAGCCTCCTCACTGTCCGACTTGATTGCCAACTGCACAGGCTGTTGGCACAACACCACACCAGCCTCCTCGCTGTCAGAATCAGCTACAATCCGCACAGGCCGTTGACGGGCCACAACACTTAGAGAAGGCTGTAAAAGCACTGTGAAGCGGTATATAAGTCTAAGTGGTATTGCTATTGCTATTAAGAGTGACATGACAGGTGCAGCCCAGTCCTTGAGGAGCAGTCCCACAGAAGAGGGGGTCACCCAATTCCCCAATGCACCTGCAGGCAGGCATACAGGTAATCCTCAACATACAACCACTCCTTTAGTGACCATTCAAAGTTACAATGGCACTGAAAAACTCTGGAAAGCACCGAGTTTCCCCAAATCTCATCAAATATAGTAGTACAGGTAGTCCTTGACATACAACCGTTCAAAATTACAATGTTCAAAGTTACAACGGCACTGAAAAAAGTGACTTGCGACCATTTTTCACACTTACGACCATTGCAGCAGCCCCAGGATCTAAATTCGGACGTTTGGCAACTGGCTGATATTTATGACGGTTGCAGGATCCCAGGATCAGGTGATCCCCTTTCGCGGCCTTCTGACAAGCCATGTCAATGGGGAGGCCAGATTCGCTTAAAAACCGTGTGACTAATTTAACAACAGCAGCGATTTGCTTAACAGCGGTGGCAAGAAAGCTCGTAGAATGAGGCAAAACTCACTGAGCTTGGGACATCTTGACTTGCACCTTCAGAGCCTGGGAAAGTTTCCCTAATCCGGGCTACAGTTGCCTCTGCAACTCCTGACCAGGGAAGGGGATTAGATAGTATGAGAATGGAAAAAGCTCACGGGTGACCTAAAACTGAAAGTATTTAGTGGCTGAGATTTATGTAACATGAAATCCTTTTCCCTTTTCAATCCAAAGTAGTAGAAAAAGACACTACAAGAATCTTATTGTTTCCTTACCTTATTGCCTTGGATAGTACAGTGGTCTAAAGCCCTGTTATTAACATCAGCTGCCTGCAATTATTGCAGGTTCAAATCTCACCAGGCTCAAGGTTGACTCAGCCTTCCATCCTTTCTAAGGTAGGTAAATTGAGGACCCAGTTTGTGGGGGCGATAAGCTGACTCTGTATAAATATACAAAAGTATGAAGGCTATTGCTTAGTGCATTGTAAGCCGCCCTGAGTCTCCGGAGAAGGGCGGCATATAAATCAAATTTTTTTAAAAAAATTGTTACAGTCACTTGTCTGAAATGGTGTAGGTTCTCCGGCTTGAGCAGGGGGCTGGACTAGAAGACCTCCAAGATCCCTTCCAGCTCTATCCTCTCCTCTCCTCTCCTCTCCTCTTCATCTATTGTTCTGTCCTGTCCTGTCCTGTCCTGTCCTGTCCTGTCCTGTCCTGTCCTATCCTACTCCACTCTACTCTATTCTTCATTCCATTATTCTATTCTATTCTATTCTATTCTATTCTATTCTAGTCTAGTCTAGTCTAGTCTAGTCTAGTCTAGTCTAGTCTAGTCTATTCAATTCTGGTCTAGTCTATTCTAGTCTATTCTATTCTATTCTATTCTATTCTATTCTATTCTATTCTATTC
>WNWU01000024.1:3539064-3549909 GCA_012654045.1 Ptyas mucosa
TCTATTCTATTCTATTCTATTCTATTCTATTCTATTCTATTCTATTCTATTCTATTCTATTCTGAATAATTTCCACGCCTTTGCTTAAGTGGAGAGGGGGATCCTGCCTTTTTCTAGCCATTGGCCCCTAAGACTGTGAAGACTGTGTCCCATTTTTCATGTCCTTTGTGTTATGGAATTGGGGAGGGGGCTGAACTGAAAGCAAGGCCATCTGGTCACTCTGGTCACTCTGGCTATCAATATCCTCCGAGAGTTAGGGATGCTTTCACAGACCGTCTGTTGCTCACCGAGGCCTGCTGGTTGACTTCTGTTGGGATGCAAGAGGTCTACCCCATTCTTGGATCCAGCCAATTTTATACTGCGTAGCCACCTGGACTGCAAGGCGATCCAACCGGTCAGTCCTAGAGGAGATCAACCCTGATTGCTCTTTAGAAGGCCAGATCCTGAAGAGGAAACTCAAAAGGCGAAGACTTAACGGGATGGTTGTGAGCCAGAGGACATGGCCATAAGCTTGGGGTGTGTGTGTGTGTGTATTTGTGTGTCAGAGAGAATATTTCCCTACACCTGCTGCTGTTCCAGCTGCCCTTTGCCTTGCCGAATGATGTGGCTGGATGGAGTCACTGAAGCAGTCGGCGTGAGCTTCAATGGACTCCAGAGGATGGCAGAGGACAGGAAGGCCTGGAGGAACGTGGTCCATGGGGTCGCGATGGGTCGGACGTGACTTCGCAACTAACAACAACAACACAGCCACCTGAAGAGGAGGCTGGTCTGGCTAAGAAAGGAGTCAGGCATTTGCCTGCCTACCTCTGTCTTGTTTAGCAACCACAGTGGAGGCTGGCAACTCATTCATTAAAACAGTCGCTAAGTGAAACTGCAATTGTGCTTATGATCTTACTTCCTTTACTTGACAGACCTGGGAAGTTCATCAATGAGTAGATTTGGTGGCCATTTTTTTTATTCAAACGAAAGCGAAAAGGAATTAAAGTATTAATCTGGATAAAAGATGAGTGGGTAAAAAGGAAATGTCTTTTTTAAAAAATATAATGGTGGCATGATTAAAAATTAGAATGGAGATAGAAATAAGAGAGAAATCAGGGATTATTAATAGACACACTTTTACATAATCAGATAAAAGCAATAATTAGAAGGAAGATTAGAAATTGAATAATGGAATTATCATGTAAGTGTAAACAATATTGTGATTGGCATTAGAATAATATATTGAAACATTGAATAATTTAATAATGAAGGGCTATAACTTAATACAAATGTGTGTATTAACGTTAGAATTATATAAGTTTGAGGACGTAACAAATGTGATTAATGTTATTATTTTTATTTGCAACCAAAATACCCAGGTGCCACACTGTCCGTGCATTGATCTGTATATGTAAAATAAAATTTAAAAAACTTGGGGGGCGGGGAGGAGAGAAGATTGGTGGCCAAGTTACTTTTTTTCTCACCATGGAGAAAAGAGTAACTCTAAATGGTCACTAAACAAGGCAGTCACTAAATGAAGACTACTTCTATCCGTTCACCCAGGCAGCTTCAGTGGCTGAAGTGGGACTAGAACCAGTTCTCCCAGTCCTGGTCCAGCACAGCCTCACCACTATGCGACCTTGCTGTCGTTGGGAGGAGCACCTGTAGTTTGGGCTTGCCAATGTCTGGAGCCGGGAGGGGCTTCTATGGGGCCTCTTTCCTGGAGAAATTTTCTTGCCTCATGAAAAGAATAACGAGTTGGAAGGGACCTTGGAGGTCTTCTAGTCCAACCTTCTGCTGAAGTAGGAGACCCTATATCATTCCAGAAAAATGATTGTCCAATCTCTTCTTGAAAACCTTCAGGGTTGGACATTCACAACTTCTGGTGGCAAACTGTTCCACTGATTAATTGTTCTCACAGTTAGGAACTTTCTCCTTCATTCCAGGTTGTTTCGCTCCCTGATGAGTTTCCACCCATTGCTTCTTCTGGTGCTTTGGAGAACAGGTTGACTTCTTCTTGGTGGCAAATATTGGAAGACCGCTATCATGTCACCCCTGGTCTTTCGCTTCTTTAGACTAGAAATAGCTACTTCCCACAATCTCCAGGATATCACAGGTAGGTTCACCCAACTGGCTAAACCTGGTTCCTGACTTCTACGGTCACAAAACTGTATACAAACACACACAGACAAAACTAATCAACAGGGTTTGCATGTGTGAAACTGCCCAAAAGCCAACTGACTTCAAAGCTCATTGTCCAGTCCCTTCTTAAAAGCCTCCAGTGTTGGAGCACCCACAATCTCTGGTGGCAAGCTGTTCCACGGGTTAATTGTTCCCGCTGTCAGGAAATTCCTCCTTACTTCTAGGTTGGTTCTTTCCTTGATTAGCTTCTATCATTTGCTATTTCCACCCAAAAGGAAATTAGTAACAGTAACAGAGTTGGAAGGGACCTTGGAGGTCATCTAGTCCAACCCCCGCTCATGCAGGAGACCTGTACTAGGGATCCGAACCTCCGAACTGCTGACCTTTCTGATCGACAAGCTCAGTGTCTTAGCCACTGAGCCACCTAGACAGGCCATATAAATATAATATATTTATTATATTTATATAATATAAATATAAATAGGAGACATGTCGTAACTTTGGCCCTCCCACCAACTCACAAGGCGCCTCTGTTGTAGACCCTGCCAGCATACCTAGAAACCATTCAGGAGCCAGAAGCTGGATAGTACCCACCCTGGTCTTGGCTGGATTCATACCACCCTCCGGGTCAGAAACCTGGCTACGATTCTGGAAGCTGAACTTAGCCGACCTCAGAAGCAGCAGGTTGGAGCTCTTGGCCTCTCAGCCATGGATTTAATCTGTTCTTTCTTGAAGAGTCACGAGGGCTCGTTCCCAGCGCATATTAAGCAATGTGGCAAGGCTACCTAAGCCTTTTTCTCAGCCAGGAAAAAGTCTGGAGTTTTTATTTTTGCAAGATCAAAGCAGTCCTTTGAGCCAGTTGGAGCTCAGTTTGGTGACTGTACAAACATTGGATCGAAACGCTGCTGCTGGGTTTCACTCTATCGAATTAGCTCTGGGGTCACCAAACTTGGCAACTTTAAAAAGACATGTGGACTTCAGCTCCCAGAATTCCTCAGCCAGCCATGGAGACACCACAGAGCCATCGAGGCCCTTAACAGATTAACAGAATTGGAAGGGACCTTGTAGGTCATCTAGCCAACCCCCACACCCAAGCAGGAAACTCTACACCATTTCTGACAGATGGCAGTCCAGTCTCTTCTTGAAAGCCTCCAGCGATGAAGCTCCCACAACTTCTGACGGCAACTTCTATTCCACTGGTTGATTGTTCTATCAGAAAATTTCTCCTTATTTCTAAATTGAATCTCTCCTTGTTCAAGTTCCATCCATTGTTTCTTGTCCTGCCTTCAGGTGCTTTGGAAAATAAGTTGACCCCCTCCTCTCTGTGGCAGCCCCTCAAATATTGGAAGACTGCTCTCCTGTCTCCCCTGGTCCTTCTCTTCACTGGACTTGCCCTAACCCTAGCCCTTCTTCTAGGTCCTCCTGCCAAATGTACTCCTTAGGTGACAGGACCCAGACCATCCCTTGCCTTCCTTTACAATGTGCATTTTTTCTTTTTATGACCCTGTAATCCCTTTTCATTGGGATTGGAGTCAGGGTGACTGAATGGAGCTGAGCATTTGCTGGCTGGATGCCCTTCCTGACTAAGTAGGGTTCCTCAATCTCAGAGGCTTTAAAATATGGAGACTTCAACTCCCAGCATTCTTAGATTTGTTAGAATTCTGGGAGTTGAAGTCCACTCCTCTGAAAGTTTATTTATTTATTTTAGAAAATTTATATTGCCGCCTGCTCCCCCAAGGCGACTCAGGGCGGCTTACACAAATATAAACTTATTGAATAAAAATAATAAAAAGAAAATAATAAAATAATAATAAATAATAAATAAAATAATAGCCCTCCACCCACCCCATCTCGGCGACAACACATATTCATACAAGCCATTTAGTGGGCTCCATCCCACTCTGGGTTCCCCAAGCCCGCTGGCAGAACCAGGTCTTCAGTGCCTTCCGAAAGAGTGTCAGGGTGGGGGCTGTTCTAATCTCTGGGGGGGATGATGTTCCAGAGAGAGGGAGCCACCACGGAGAAGGCTCTTCTTCTGGGTCCCGTCAGGTGTATCTTCCTCAGGGATGGGACCTGCAGCATTCCTTGCCTCCCCGCTTAGGTTGGTCAGGTAGATGTGACTGGCAAGAAACAGCCCCTCAGATCACCTGGTCCCAAGCCATGAAGGGCTTCAAAGGTGACAACCAGCACCTTGAATTGCACCCGGAAGCAAATCAACAACCAAGGCAGTTCTTGCGGGAGAGGTGATACATGTGCACACCGAGGTCTGCACAAAACCATGTGGGATGCTGCATTTTGCACTAGCTGGAGTTTCCAGGTGCTCTTCAAGGGCAGCCCCATGTAGAGCGTGTTGCAGTAGTCAAGACGGGAGGTGACGAAGGCATGAGTCTCACCAGGCTCAAGGTTGACTCAGCCTTCCATCCTTTCGAGGTAGGTAAATTGAGGACCCGGATTGTGGGGGCAATAAGCCAACTTTGTATAGAACAACACCGCTTAGGGCCCCCCGAAAGCCCTAATAAGCAGGTATATACAAAAAAGTATGCAGGCTATTGCTATAATGCATTGTAAGGCGCCCTGAGTCTACGGAGAAGGGCGGCATATAAATTGGACTAATAAAATAAATAAATAAATAAAAATAAATGAATGACCGCGAGAAGTTGCCCTGGTTGAAAAACACTGACTTAAAACGCATGCATAATTGGTGCATGCAAATGTAATAAATCTCCAGCTATATGACAAAAGGGAGTCCCCCACGGGGGTCAAAAAAGTCAAAATGGCAGCCACGACTGCACACAGCCCTTTCCCTTTCGTGCCAGACTGGCAAACTACCTTCCAGATCATCTTCTCCCTGAAAAATCTACAACCACCATAGTCCAGCTGTCTTTATTGAGGATTTTTTTTGCGGGGGGTTGGATTGGGAAATGGGATTTTTATGTTCCACCACGTGCAAAATATTCTAAGCTCTGCCTTTCATTTCTGGGAGATCAGTAGAGGAAGTAGCACGCTGTTCACATTAGCTGCGGAAATCTAGTTGGAAGGTTGTTGCTATTCCCTCTGGGATATCGAGTAGAAGAGAATCCAACGTGAGGATCAGATCCCCAGGTAAGAAGGGAGGGAAACTGACTTGACAAGAGGCCAAAGGCAAGCAGCATTGAAGTCCTGGCCACCCCTGTTTCTGCTTTTCCCGACAAAAAAAGAGTCTTCTTTTAGGCAAAGGTAGTTGACTTACAACAGTTTGTTTAGTGACCTTTCGAAGTTACCACGGCACTGAAAAAAGTGACCAATGGCCTTTTTCATATTTATGACCATTGCAGCATCCCCATGGTCACATGACCAAAACTCAGACGCTTGGCAACTGGTTCATCTTTATGACGGTTGCAGTGTCCTGGGGTCACATGTTCTGCTTTTGCGACCTCCCGACAAGCAAAGTCAACGGGGAAGCCAAATTCACTTAACAACCGTTTTACTAACTTGTCCACTGCAGTGATTCACTTAACAACTTTGGCGAGAAAGGTCGTAAGATGGGGCTAAAACTCACTTAACAACTGTCTCACTTAGCAATGGAAATATGGGGCTCAACTGTGGTCGTAAGTCGAGGACTACCTATATAGAAAACAAAAAAAAAAGCATAAGAATAATGGAAGGACGGGTTAACCTGGAAATGCTAGCTGGGGAATTCTGGGAGTTGAAGTCCACCCATCTTTGAGCTGCCAAGATTGAGAAACGCTGCTTTAGAGCACTGTAGATCCTCAGGAAGAGAAGGGACTGGATATAATTAGAGAAATGTGGACTACATGGAGCGTAACTACAAACTGAGAAATTAAAACAGTAATGAGTTCCGAAGGATTGGAAAAGCTGCCAACGAAGCCAAATCTCATGGGGAATCTAGTCCTTGGCAGTGACATTGGATTCCTCTAACAATCAGGTTTTATGAGAGAAGATATGAGCGTTTTTGGTTTGTAGGCATCTCTGGAAAATGGTGTGCCAGCCAAACAATCATCCTGAGCCGGGAACTTGGAGAGCTGGATTTCTGAATCCACCCCGAGAACACCATGGTGGTGAAGCCATGGCAGCTTTGGGAAGCCATGGATAGCGTGGTCGATGGTTAAAGTCCCTTCCTAAGTTCTGGGGAGGGTCTGATCAGCATCGATGGGTTGACTTGAATTCCCTGTTGGAAGAAACGTCCTTCTGGGTTGAGTTCCAAGTGGGGAGAAAGACACTGGAAACATGGTGGCTGCTTGGAAAGATAGTTTTAATGGTGGACAGGATCACATACCTTGAAGATCTTGGATGAAGAGAAAAAGGGCAGAAATGCTGAGTGCCTGAGATTTATACCCTCTCTGGGCTTTTTTTTTTAAAATTTGATTTATATGCCACCCTTCTCCAGGGACTCAGGGCGGCTTACAATGCGTTAAGCAATAGCCTTCATACTTCTGTATATTTTATACAAAGTCAGCTTATTGCCCCCACAATCTGGGTCCTCAATTTACCTACCTTAGAAAGGATGGAAGGCTGAGTTATGAAACCTTGAGCCTGGGATTTGAACTTGCAGTAATTGCAGGCAGCTGATGTTAATAACAGTTAATGACACTGCTTTAGTCTGTTGAGCCACCAGAGCTCTTTTGAAGCTTGAGCTTGTATTCTAATTGGTTGTCAGATTCCCATGGGGCCATGCAGGGGTAACTTTGTAGGTTGTCCCAAGCTTGGTTGAATCTTGCTGGGTGATGATGTAATGAAAGAGCTTTGGGCAATTCCTGTTATGGCTCTGCTTGAAGGAGGTAGATCTTTGTTACATAGAATAGACTGGCCTAGGCCTTAATGGCCCATTGACAAATGGGGGGGGGGGGCGGGCTGAGTTTCTGCCTCCCTTTTAGGGGAAATATTCTGCCCTTTTTATATTTCCTAAAATATCTCATTTTCCTAGGAGCGGGGTGAATGCTAACTTCCTACAATCTGAAAACCAATGTTTCTCAATGTCAGAGTTTCTTGCAAAATTCAAATCCAGAAGCACACCACAGATAACTGAATCAGCTTATCAGATTCATTAACTTCTTTATATTCATAATAACACATAAAGTATATTTATAATACCAACAGTTGATTCTTCAGTTCAGATCAGCAGACAAGTTCACACACACAGAATACAGCTCAGGGCTTAACACACAGACCAGTTTCAGTTTCTCTTTCTCTGCACAGAATCAGAAGCTGCAGACTAAGACACGCCCTGGCTCCAATCTGTCTCAGCTCCCAATTGGCTGACCTTGTTATCTTGTCCTATTCCAGTTAATGAATATACTCTGACACTCAATATTGGGCTGTTGGACTGAGCTCTGAGTTTGGCAGTTTGGTTGCAAACGTTTCGTCCCCATTCGAGGAGACCTCGTTGGTGTGTTTTGAATTGTGTTCATCTGTCAGAGCACTGGTCTTTAAATACCTTTTTATGTGATGCAAATTAGTGTGAGTGTTGTTTGTTCGGCTACTTCTTACATTTCAACTTATATTGAAATACATTTCTCAATATTGTCAATTTGAAGATGTGTGTGGGCTTCAACTTCCAGAATTCTCCAGCCACCTAAGCTCACTGCCTTCTGGTCTCTAAGGATGGAGCCTCAGGAAGAGTGGACCGAAATATCTTTAGTCAAGGAGGGGTGGGGGGATTGAAAATTGGGCACATGCACCCGTTGCTGCCTGCTATCATAGAATCATAGGGCTAGAAGGGACCTTAGAGGTCTTCTAGTCCAGCCTCATCACTGTTGGAAGAAATATCCTTCTGGGTTCAGCTCCAAAGACACTAAAATATGGAGGCTGCTTGGAAAGATGATTTAATGGTGGACAGGATCACATGGTTTGAGTTCCTGAACAGAAAAGGGCAGAGATGCTGCGAGTCCCTGGGCTTCAAACTTCCTGGGGCACAGGAAGAGTATCCTGATTGGTTGTCAGACTCCCAGGGGATGGGGGGTCTTAAGCTAGCTTTGCTGGCTGATGTAATCTTCCCAGGTGCCATGTGGGGAGTTTCTGTTGCTAGATGGGTCCTATTGTGTTGCAGATGATGGTCCATTGACTAAGGTGGGGGGAGGCAGGAAGCTGCCTTGTCTTTAAAACATGTTTCTCCATTTCTCATCCAGGGAAATATATTCTGCCTTTTTAATATTACCTAAAATATTTCATTCTTCTAGGAGAGGGGTGGGTGCTAACTTCCTACATCACCCTGAAATTCCAGTCTGAACTTTGGAGTCAATGGAGAAGGCTTCAAGTCCTCTGGAAGTGAGAGCTGCTTTAAAGGGCATTTTTAAGAAAGCCTTTTTAAAAATGTCTAATCCAAAGGTCACACACACACACACACACACACACACACACACCATCCTCTACCATCTTCATTTTCTGGAGAAAAGGCTGTTTGCTGCAGCTGTTGGAAATATTCTGGGATGCCTTGGAGTCTTTGTTGGTTGACTAGCTGGCTGGCTGTATCCAAGGGAGATACCGATTCCAATTTATTCATGAGCCATCTTTCTTTTGGTTTTTGGAGTTTTCTCACTGGTGCAAGCAACTTGAGTCCAGAGCTTTAACAGTAACAGAGTTGGAAGGGATCTTGGAGATCATCCAGTCCAACCCCCTGCTCACGCAGGAGACCTGTACTAGGGATTCGAACCGCCAGGGGAAAAAAAAAAACCTGCTCCCAGGGAGAGGCCAGGAGACAGAAGCATCAAAATGGAGTGTCAACCGAGTCTCCCTGTCTGGCAAAGATGTCTGATGCTCATGCATCAAAATGCAAGAGGAGAGCAGGGAGTGTGCCCATGTTCTGTGTGGTTGCTTCCAAAATATTGTCCAGCAAGTTAAATGTTTCCTGCCGAAAGACAGGATGGAAAACATCTGATCTGGGAAACTCCCAAATGCCAATCTGTGTAAATTCTAGGAAACAGAATAACAGAGTTGGAAAGGACTTTAGAGGTCTTCTAGAACAGGGGTCTCCAACCTTGGCAACTTGGCAGCTTTGCTGGCTGAGGAACTCTGGGAGTTGAAGTCCACAAGTCTTAAAGTTGCCAAGGTTGGAGACCCCTGTTCTAGTCCAACTCCCTATTTAAGCATCTGCCTTCTGGCCCTGAGGAGATGCTTGGTGCCCCTCAACTGCCAGCTGAAAAATCTGTTGAGATGGATCTGAAAATGATTGATTAGGAGCCCAAATAACATGGCTAGGGTTTTTGTCAGCTGCTACAGTATCTCAGTTAAGGGGATGCAGTGTCTCAGCTGCTTGTCAGCTGCCAGCTTGGATTTGAGACCCAAGCGCTGCATGATGGGGTGAGTTCCTGCTCCAGCTCCTGCTCACCTAGCAGCTTGAAAGCATATAAATGCATGAACCATCTGGAAAGATTGCAAATGGTGAATACATGACCATGGTTGTAAATACAGATCAGTTGCCAAGTGCTCAGATCACATGATCCTAGGGATGGCGCGAGAGTTGTAAGTGCAAGGACCGGTTGTAAATCACTTCTTTCAGTGCTGTTGTAACTTTGAATAGTCACTAAATAAATGGTTGTAAGTCAAGAACCACCTGTATGTCATCATCTCTATCGGCTGCCATCACCTGCTAAAGGTTCCCCACTGAGAACCTCCACGTTGGCAAAACTCCAGGCAGGAGGATTTTGCAGATATAAAAGCAAAAGCTTGCAAAATAAATAAATAAAAAATCTCCAAGAAGAAAGTGACACAGAATACAACTGGAGAGAAGAAACACAAAAGCATGCCAAAAAAACCCCCTAATTTATCCAAGCAAGATAGAGAATAATAGAATAACAGAATTGGAAGGGAACTCAGAGGTCTTCTAGTCCATCCCCCTGCTCAAGTAGAAGGCCTTATAGCATTCCAGACAAGTGGCTGTCCAGTCTCTTCTTAAAACACCTCCGAGTGATATGTGTTTTGTGACCCACAATTTCTGAAGGCAAGTTGTTCCGCTGGAGGTGGAACATGTTCTCATCATTAGGAAAATTTGACTTCGTTCTAGGTTGGATCTCTTGATTAATTTCCATCCATTGTTTCTTGTCTTGCCTTCAGGTGCTTTGGAAAAATAAGTTGAACCCCCCCTTCTTCTTTGTGGCAGCCCCTCAAATATTGGAAGACTGCTATCATATCTCCCCTGGTCCTTCTTTTCACAAGACTAGACATACCCAGTTCCTGCAACCATTCTTCATATGTTTTACCCTCCAGTCCCCTAATCATCTTTGTTGCTCTTCTCTGCACTCTTCCCAGAGTCTCAACATCTTTTTTTTTAATAATATGATGATCAAAGTGGATGCAATATTCTAAGTTTGGTCTTACTTTTTTCCCAAATGCCATCACTCTGCTAAACAAATAATTCCCTCAACAACGTCAAACTAGTTACTAAGTCTGCATTATTATTAATCTTCTCATCGTTCCCACCACCCATCTCCTCCCACTTATGACTGTATGACTGTAACCTTGTTGCTGGTATCCTTAAGATTTATATTGACTGTTTCCCTATGACTATCATTAAGTGTTGTACCTTATGATTCTTGACGAATGTATCTTTTCTTTTATGTACACTGAGAACCTATGCACCAAAGGCAAATTCCTTGTGTGTCCAATCACACTTGGCCAATAAAACATTCTATTCTATTCTATTCTGTTCTGTTCTGTTCTATTCTATTCTATTCTATTCTATTCTATTCTATTCTATTCTATTCTATTCTATTCTATTCTATTCTATTC
>WNWU01000024.1:3549919-3567037 GCA_012654045.1 Ptyas mucosa
TCCATTCCATTCCATTCCATTCCATTCCATTCCATTCCATTCCATTCTATGGCTTTATAAAGCGGCACAAAGATAAATCCATTCCAGGTGCCTGTTTAGGGTATACAGTAAGTTTCTCGATTTCCTTTTGTTTCAACTTGCAAACCGTAACATTCATCCATTTATAAATATTTGAAAGAAATATATTTCCAGGCATTGACATTAATTGAAAGGAGAAAATTCACAGCCACGATCCAGTTGCAGTCACAGGCAATTATGAATGTGTGCCAACTGGTAGCTTTGATTAGGTTCTGCATCTGCCGGATACCAAAAACCAGGTCACCAGTTGAGTTTAATGCTGAAAGAAGTTGAGAGACCGGGATTTGTGTCCTAATTTAAAGCTGCATTAACAACGCAGGCAGGAGACAGCAGCCACGCATAGATCACTCTGGAGCATAACAGCAAAATGTACTTTGTGATTCTCATTTTTAGCTTATTCTATATTAGGAAAATATGCCAAGAACCAGGGAAGAGAATAAAAAATTTAAGCCCTCAAATCCAACCCTCTGAATTGGACAAGGACAGGGACAAATTCCAATAACGAGGATGTAAAAACATCAAGAAAAATCAGGCAGATCCACAGGGTGTGATTTTAAAAAAAAAATCAAAATGGCCATAACAATGCAATCGAGACTCTGTCTGGTTTTCGTGTGTGTGTCTGTGCTGCACATAAAAAATGGGCAGAACTGCAATTGCACAATCATGGGCGCCATTTTGACTTTTTTTGACCATACCTTGTAAACTACATCAAGGCAGAGCAGCCAACTGGCATCCCATTTGCACAGAGATGAACCAAAAAACCCAGGAAAGTTCAAAGCAAAATTTGGAAGGGATTAAAAAAGATGGAAGCAAAGTGCCTGCTTCCTTGTCAAAATAAATTCATTCACACAATTCTGGGGTTAATAAGTTAATAGGCAAAAGCAGAATTTCAGAAATGCAGATTCTGTTTTAAAGAATAATTGTTTAGGAAGGACGGAGAGGAGATCCTGATTTAGATGGTTCTGAATTCCACATTTTGGCATGACCAAGGTTTTACTTAAGGAATAAATCTAGCTTTTCTACCTAGGTATTGTCCAGTGGTGAAATCCTACTGGTTCTGTCCGGCTTGCGCAAACTAGTAGCAGAGGGTGGTTCGGCGAACAGGTAGCGGCGGAAGCGTGAGGCTCCGCCCACCCACCCGAACGTCGTTACTTCCTGGTTTTAACCAGGAAGGCTTTGCGCATGTACAGGTCAAAAATTGGACGTGATGATGACACGCACAGACTTCCAAACCGGTAGGAAAGGTAAGTAGATTTCACCCCTGGTACCATCTTTCACTTTTCTATAATCAATTATCAATTTGATGTCTAAATAACATCCAGAAATCATACAAAACATGCCTTTATTTTTACTAAGTAAAGTCCAACTTGTAAAGTTGGTTTTAGTTGAACTAAAGTTCAGCTTGTAACTCAAAGTCCACATTAAGGATAGAGAGGACCAAAGAGTTGGAAGGGATCTTGTAGGTCATCTAGTCCAACCCCCCGCCCAATCAGGAGACCCTACACCATTTTTGACAGATGGCAGTCCAGTCTCTTCTTTTTTTAAAAAAATAAATAAATTTTATTAATTTTTTCAAATTATAATCAACACAAGACAAAAACATTGTTTATACATACAAACAAAAACCATACATTTCCCTCCCTCCCTCCCCCATTCATAACATTAAACATAAAAAAACACGTCTATCCCGGTAGATATTGTTCCTGTCCTCATTAGTAAATAATTACACCCACAACACAGAATTAGGTAAGTAATCCCCAAATGTGATTTTCATACAATTATCTTTCAATCTAAATAAGTATATCTCTCTTCATATTAACTTAGGCCCTCACTTCATCTCAGTTCTTTTATTCAACCGCCAATACCAACTGTCCCAACTTTGAAAAAAATTCGGAATCCTCTTTTTCTTTCAACATATATGTCATTCTATCCGCCTCAGCGCACTCTAATACTTTATTTATAATTTGGGGACTAGCCGGTATCTCTTTTTCTTTCCACTGTTGGGCGAACACTGTTCTAGCTGCGACTGAAATATGTAGAGTGAGATACCATTTTTTCTTGCTCAGCCCCTCTGGGCAAATACCTAGTAAATATATCTCAGGTTTCCATTGGAGGTCCACATTAGTAATTTCCTTAATCCAATTCTTAATCCTTCTCCAATACCTCTTTGCCATTATACAAGCCCACCATTGGTAGAAATACGTACCTCTGGTTTTCCCACATTTCCAACATAACTCTGATGCACCCGGAAACATTTTAGCAATTCTTGCTGGTGGGAGGTGCCATCTATACAACATTTTATATGCATTTTCCTTGAAAGATGTTGCCATAGTCATTTTAATATCCCCCCCCCATTTGTTGCCATTTTTCTAGGGGGATCGAATACCCAAAATTCCTCCCCCAGGCAATCACGGTGTCTTTTACAACCCCCTCTCCTATCATTCGCTCAAACAATAGTACATACATTTTGGTTATGTATTTATGGTCCTCTCCCAATAATATCAAGAAGAGTCCAGTCTCTTCTTGAAAGCTTCTAGTGATGAAGCTCCCATAACCTCTGAAGGCAACTTCTGTTCCATGGGTTGAACAGAAGTTGCCTTCTGTTCAACCCATGTCAGAAAATTTCTCTTTATTTCTAGGTTGAATCTCTCCTTGATCAGTTTCCATCCATTATTCCTTGTCTGGCCTTCAGGTGCTTTGGAAATTAGCTTGACCCCCTCCTCTCTGTGGCAGCCCCTCAAACATTGGAAGACTGCTATCCTGTCTCCCCTGGTCCTCCTCTTCACTAGACTAGCCAGGCCCAGTTCCTGCAACCGGTCATCGCATCTTTTAGCATCTAGTCCCCTAATCATCTCTTTCAGCTGTTCCAAGAAGATTGCACAACCAATTGCACCCTAATTCAGGTGACCCTGAGGACACAGCTAAACCCCCAAATGACCTGAAGAGCTCTCAGGGAGAGTGCTAACGACCAGATGACTGTAAATATATGTATAAACCTTCCATCCCTCCCATCCTCTCAAAACCTATCCTTCCATCCTTTCACCATCCAGTCTCAACTGTCAATACCTGTCCATCCATTCCCCCCACCATCACAACTGATGAAGCTTCTTGGATGAGAAGTATTTTTGTCCAGTTACCTTTTTAAAAAAGCACCTTTGAGAGAACTATGACCTAGATGACTGAGAATCTCCACAGACACTTGTAACTGGAGGTTTTTAAGAAGAGACTGGACAGCTCCCAGCCTGAAATGGTATAAGGTCTCCTGCTTGAGCAGGGGGTTGGACTAGAAGACCTTCAAGGTCCCTTCCAGCTCTATTCTGATTGATTGAACTCTGTAGAAAAGTAGGAAAGAGAATATCCGTGTTGTATTATTTCCCAGTTTTCAACACAAAGTATAAGGCTAACACAATGAAAAGCGCTTATTCCCAATATTATATAATTGCTGTCAGGCCATAACATGTGTTCAAAATGCAACCTTTTCTATGCTGAATCCACAGAAATATAATTTCCTCTAAGACTGTGACGGATGCTGTATTCAAGCGGAAAATAACAGCATCTTCAACAGAGGAAGTTTTGACCGCACAAACCCTGGACTTGCTGGAGGTATTCTGAAATTCCCCTTTCAAAAGAGATTGAGCAAAAAATGAGCTTTTTTTAGAGCATGGAAATGCACACCTATCCATTTTTACTCCAATTGCACTTAACTTGGTGAGAAAGGAAAGTTTTGTTTCAAAAAGCACTTGATTCATCAGGTGCCCAGATTCTAATCCTAATATTCTTATTTTCCTTGTGAAAATGATTAGATTAGATTAGATTAGATTAGATTAGATTAGATTAGATTAGATTAGATTCGATTAGATTAACAGAATTGGAAGGAACCTTGTAGGTCATCTAGTCCAACCCCCCACCCAAGCAGGAGACCCTACACCATTTCTGACAGATGGCAGTCCAGTCTCTTCTTGAAAGCCTCCAGTGATGAAGCTCCCACAACTTCCGAAGGCAACTTCTGTTCCATCGGTTAATTTCTCTCACTGACAGAAAATTTCTCCTTATTTCAGGGTTGAATCTCCCCTTGATCAGTTTCCATCCATTATTCCTAGTCTGGCCTTCAGGTGCCTTGGAAAATAGCTTGGGCCCCTTTCTCCTCTCTGTGGCAGCCCCTCAAATATTGGACGACTGCTATCATGTGTCCCCTGGTCTTTCTCTTCTCTAGACCAGCCATGCCCAGTTCCTGCAACCGTTCATCGTATGTTTTAGCCTCCAGTCCCCTCATCATCCTGGTTGCTCTTCTCTGCACTCTTTCCAGAGTCTCAGCATCTTTTTTATAGTCTGGTGACCAAAACTGGATGCAGTACTCTAGGTGTGGTCTTGCTAAGGCTTTACAGAGTGGTATTAATACCTCCCTTGATCTTGATTGTATCCCTCTGTTAATGCAGTTTAGGATTGCATTGGCTTTTTTGGCTGCTGCTGCACACGGCTGACTCCTATTTAACTAGTTGTCCACTCAGACTCCAAGATCCCCCTCACGTTTACTGCTATTAGACCTTTTCTTATAAATGTTTTGCTTACAATACCCCATGATGTTTTTAATAGTGCATTCACCAGGAGGCTTGATACAGCCTCTGAATGACAGCCAGGTGTGACTGAGGAGTGAGACCATCTCCCTGATGCTCAGAGATCAGCGTGCCTCAGGCTAACAACACGAGGGTATTTTTCAAAGCAAAATGAGTGCCACACTCCAGACAACATTCTTATCATGCCAACTGTTAGATCAGGCGCAGGAAAGAAGACAAGACCAGCGGGGTCTGTTCAACAAGTTTTATTCAGCTCTTAACTAAGTCAGAACAGACGAACGGCTGTGCTGCCGGAGCCCTTTTTATAGCGCTCCGGCAGACCAGCCGTCCAATGACAGCGGTTTAACTTTCCCGCCCGGAGGATTAACCAATCCCCGGCCGGATGTCCTTATAAGGACATAACACTCCTCCCCCCCTAGATGAAACATGGTTCAGCTCGTGTCGATCAACAAACGTAGTCACGCAGGTAGGCGGGACGTCTGGAAGCCCTGCTCGACCTGCGCAGTTCATTCTGTTCTCCGTCGTCCGTCTGGAAGGTGGCTGCTCCGGTGTCCTCCGACCCTCGCCCCTGGGATGCCTGCCGCTGGGTCGTTGAAGGTGCCGGCCTTGTCCGTGCGCCTCCGGCCTTGCTGCTGGGCTGCGAAGTGGTCGTTGCAGGTACCGGCTCCGGTGTGCCGCCTCCCGACCCGCTGTTGGAATATATCTGCTGGTCCGGTTGGTCTCTTCCCTGTCCTGGGTGCCGATCGTCGTAGGCCGGTAAGTCCCTTGGGTTATTTATATTTTTTGCAAATTGTCCGTATCTTTTAGACTTGTGCTGGTCGACCCTGTCTGGGTGGTGCAGGTCGACCTGGTCGGGTCGTTGTTGCTTGGGACGGGGGTCAGCTGGACGGAAGATTTCAGACGGGCGGTGTAGTTCTTGCATGCAGGGGTGTCGTAGGCCTCCCTCACCAGGTTGTTGTTGGCCCTCTCGGTTGGGCATGTCCCGGTCTACTGGCGTTCCCTGGAGTTCCCTGCCGTCAGGGTGGCGTTGGGCTGCCTTGCCGGGGAGGCGTGAGTCTTCGTTGCCGTGGAGTCCCCTGTCTACTCGGCAGTTGCAGTACGGTAGCTGGTCTGCTGGCTGGCCGGTCATGTTGGGGTGGTACGGCCCTTCCTCGACTGGGTGTTGCAGGGCTACCTCACAAGGGTGGTGTTGTCCTGCCCTGCCAGGGTGGCGTTGCCCTACCTCGTCGGGGTGGTTTTGGCCTGCCTTGTAGGGGTGTTGTTGTCCTACCTCGTCGGGGTGGTTTTGGCCTGCCTTGTAGGGGTGTTGTTGTCCTACCTCGTCAGGGTGGTTTTCGCCATCCCCTTCCCACCGCTTCCGGAGTTGGTCGATGTGACGTCTACAGACCACTCCATCTTGCAGTTCAATAGTGTAGGACTTCGGGCCGGTTGTGCTCTCGATTCTCCCCTTAAGCCATTTCGGCAGGCCGTGGAAATTAAGCGCGAAAACCGGATCTCCTGCAGAGAAGGCTCGGAGGGGGCGGCTCGCGGTTGCGGTGACCTCAGAGTGGTACAGGGGGTGAAGTCGGTCCAGGGGTGACCTCAGCTTCCTGCCCATCAGCATTTCGGCCGGGCTCTTTCTAGTGGTGGCATGCGGCGTAATATGCTGTATCAAGAGGAAGTTGTCGATCTTCTCTTGCCAATCGCCCGGTCCCATCCTGGCAAGGGCTTCTTTGGTGAACCTCACCATCCTCTCAGCTTGTCCGTTGCCAGCCGGTCTGTAGGGGGCAGAGAGGGCATGGCGAATGCCCAAACTGGCCAGGAACTCCTCCATCGGTTTCGAGGTCAGCTGCGGGCCGTTGTCGGAAACAAGGACGTCCGGCAGCCCGTGGGTAGCGAACAGCCGCCGGAGGGCTCTAATGGTGACTTCAGTAGTGATGGATGCCAGGGGGATGACCTCAAGCCACTTGGAAAAGGCGTCCACCACTATTAGCAGGAACTTCCCTTGCATCGGGCCCGCAAAGTCTATGTGTATTCGCGCCCACGGGTTGCTCGGTGTTTCCCATTCCGCAACAGGCGTTTGCGGAGGGGCGGGGCGGACTTCTTGGCACGGATCGCATCTGGAGACCCAGTTCTCAATGTCTTTGTCCAGTGATGGCCACCAGACGTAGCTCCGTGCCAGTCCCTTCATGCGCACGATGCCAGGGTGCCCCTTGTGCAAAGTTTCCAATGTCTTTATGCGCAAAGCCTGGGGAACCACAACCCTGTCACCCCACAGCAGGCAGCCCTTCATGGTTGACAGTTCCTGCTGCCTCTTTGCGAACGGCTTGAAATCGTCGGTCAACGGTTCCGCAGGCCAGCCGCGCAGCACCCAAGACATCACTTGCTTCAAAGTCCGGTCTTTCTGGGTTAGTGCCGCGACGTCTGCGGATGTGACTGGGCAAGCCAGGTCGCCATCGATGTGATGCAGTCCCAGGGTGGGGGCAGGGTCCTCCACTAAGTCCTTTGACGGGCATCTGCTCAAGGCGTCAGCGTTGCAGATGTTACTGCCGGGCCTGTGGCAAAGTTCGTAAGAGTACCCGGCCAAAAAAATTGCCCAGCGTGTCATCCTAGGCGATGAATAGTTCGGTGTGGGCTTGCTTCCCGACAGAAGGCCCAACAGGGGCTTGTGGTCTGTGATGACCGTGAACCTCCGTCCGTATAGGTACTCGTGGAAGCGCTTGACGCCAGCGACGATGGCCAGGGCCTCTTTGTCCAATTGGCTGTAATTTCTCTCGGCGCTGGACAGCGTCTTCGAGAAATAGGCGATGGGGGCTTCCTTCCCGTCCGGGAATTGATGGCTGAGGACTGCTCCGACGCCATAGGGGGATGCGTCGCAAGTCAATAGCAGGGGGAGCGTCTCGTGGTATTGGATGAGGACACTCTCGGAAGAAAGCAGGTTCTTGACAGCTCTGAATGCTGCTTCCTCTTCCTTCCCCCACCTCCAGGAAACCGCCTTCCCCAGCAAGCGATGGAGCGGTTCAGCCACGGAGGCTTTCTGTTTCAGGAAAACACTGTAAAAATTCAGTAGTCCCAGAAACGCCTGAAGCTCCGTCTTGTTTTGGGGGGCTGGAGCTTCATGGATAGCCCTAACCTTAGATTTAGTGGGGTGAATGCCGTTCTTATCAATGAGATAACCCAGGAACTCGACTTCCTGGACCCCGATGATGCACTTGTCCCTCCTGACTCTCAAACCCTTCTCCTTGAACCGCTGCAAAACCATGCGCAGTCGCTCAAGTAGTTGGGCTTTGGAGTGGCCGGAGATCAAGACATCATCGAAGTAAGGGACCGCCCCTGGAATGCCTTGAAGAAGGCGTTCCATAAATGATTGAAAAATACCTGGGGCTGCACTGACCCCAAATTGGAGGCGCGTGCATTTAAATGCCCCTCTATGCGTGACAATGGTTTGTGCCTCCGCAGTTTTTTCATCCACTGGCAATTGCTGGTAAGCTTGGGCCAGGTCCAATTTTGCGAATATTGATCCGCTCCCAAGTGAGTGCAGCAGATGTTGCACCACTGGAACCGGATATGCGCTCTGCTGGAGGGCCTTATTTATAGAACACTTATAGTCGGCGCAGATGCGCACAGACCCATCATGCTTCATCGGGGTCACAATGGGGGTCTCCCATGCAGCATGATCGATCGGTTCCAGGACCCCCTGGGCGACAAGCTTATCTATCTGGGCGTCGACCTTGGGCCTCAGGGCGAACGGAACCCTGCGGGGCTTAAGCCTAATTGGGGTGACATTTTTGTCCAAATTGAAGGAAATGGGTTTCCCCACAAATTTCCCCAGCTTACCATCGAAGACTTCCTTGAACTCTTCGATGATGGCGTCGAGTTCGTCCCTACGAATTTGATGGATCCCGCTGATAGACAGCCCCAATGGCTCGAACCACTCCATCCCCAGCAGACTCGGGCGGTTTCGCCCCACGATAGTGATGGGTAGGACGCCCTGGAAGTCGTGGTAGGTGACCCGGAGCGAAGTCCTCCCCAGGATCTCAACAGGGTTGCCGCCGAAATCGACAAGACGGGCCCGTAGGGGCTTGAGGTCTTTCCTCGAGATGCCCGGTTTCAGGCGCTTTAACTGGTGCCAGTCCATGATGGAGTAGTTCGATCCCGAATCAACCTCCATAGAGCAGGGTGTTCCCTCCACGATTACGGTGGCATGGAACTTTGCGGCCGCATCGTCAATGGTGTGGATGCCGGAGGACAGCTGCTCGGTTCTGACCGCCGCGTAGCCGCCGCCTCGTTGCTGAGACCTGGCAGAGGACCGTTTGGATGGTCTCTGGTTGTCTTGCCGTTTCTCGCCCCAGCCGGGGGAAAACGGACCCGGGGTAGGTGCTTCGGCCCTGCAGGCTTCAGCAATGTGCCCCCGCTTGTTGCAGCGTCGGCAGACAGCGTCTCTCCAACGGCACTTGGCTCTGGCATGGCTTCCTTTGCAGCTGCCGCAGGGCTCGATCCGGGCGCCATCTTGTTTGCGCTCGCGACGGTTTTGGCGGGAAACCTTGTGAACGGCCATTTCGTCGTCGGAGCAGGAGCTGGCAGACGACTCCTCAGACGAGCTCTTGGGTTGGCGGTGCAATTTGTGCACCCCTTTAGCCCTACTCATGGCGGCAGCCGCCTTTTCTGAGATCTCGGCTGCGATTGCCTCCTCAACGACGTCTTTCAACGCAATCTTCTTTCGGCTGAGGAACTTACGTTGCAGTCCAATGTCCCTCATGCCGAAGACAATGCGGTCTCTGATGGCGTTCTCAACGTTGTCAAACTCGCAGTTTGACGCGAGTTGCCGCAGAGCTGCCACAAAGTCCTTGATGGGCTCCCCTTCCAACTGATTCCTTTGTTGAAAGGTGAATCTGTTGGCAATGGGAGTTCCAGTGGGAGCGTAGTGCTCCTTCAGCACGTCTTGCAGATCGGTCCAAGACATCTCCTCGATGTTCCTTGGGGACACGAGGTCGATGGCCATCTCCAGCACCTCGGAGCCGCAATGCGCTAGGAACAGGGCTCGTTTCCGTTCATCGGAGAGGTCTTGATAGTTGTTTCCCCGCAGAAACTGGCGGAAACGAACCAGATAGGAGGTCCATTTCTCCACTCTGGGGTCGAATTTGGAGATCGGAGCCATCGCGGCTTGTGACGCCTCCATCTTCAGTGACTTCAGCTCAGTGAGAAATTCTCGATGAGTGACTTAGCTCCGCGTGGCGGTTCTTTTCAAATCCTTCGTCGCCAGTGTTAGATCAGGCGCAGGAAAGAAGACAAGACCAGCGGGGTCTGTTCAACAAGTTTTATTCAGCTCTTAACTAAGTCAGAACAGACGAACGGCTGTGCTGCCGGAGCCCTTTTTATAGCGCTCCGGCAGACCAGCCGTCCAATGACAGCGGTTTAACTTTCCCGCCCGGAGGATTAACCAATCCCCGGCCGGATGTCCTTATAAGGACATAACACCAACATGACAGGGCCTCATGCAACCTGCGCCATCAGCCGGCTGTGGCTGACTTACAGTGGGCCCATGATGGGCAATCAGGCTGATCTGACCTGCTTTAAAGCGGCCAGGTGCGATACAGGTAGTCCTCAACCGACAACCACAACTGAGCAGGGCTGCCTTAATGCACGGGCCTGATGGGCTCTTGACAGTGGGCCCCACAAGCAAAGAGGGCCAATACTAATCTGTGTATGTTAACTCTTCAATGCACCTTGTATCATATAAATACAGCAACTGTATGGCTTACTGAATATTATTATATTTTTCAAGCCTCGTGTATTGTTCAATGTTGGAAGTGCCAATAAAATAAATACGTTTAATTTTATCGACCATTTACATTTTTATTCCTGTGAGTAGTTGTCGTAGGGCCCCCAGTACACTGCTTTGCCCGGGGCCCATAATGCTGTTAAGAAGGCCCTGCAACTGAGCCCAACATTTCTGCTGCTAAGCAAGACAGTCGTTAAGTGAGTTTTGCTCCATTTTATGACCTTTCTGGCCACAGTTGAATCACTGAGATTATTCAGTTTGTAAAACGGTTGTTAAATGAATCTGGCTTCCCGTTTGACTTTGCTTGTCAGAAGGTCACAAAAGGGGATCATGTGACTCTGGCACATTGGAACCATCATAAATATGAGTCAATTGCCAAGCATCTGAATTTTGATCACGTGACCATGGGGATTCTGTAATGGTTGTGTTAAAAATGGCCATAACTCACTTTTTTCAGTGCTGTCATAACTTTGAACGGTCACTAAACCAATGATTGTAAGTCAACGACTCCCTTGACTTTCATCAAATTTATATTTGATGAAATCTGGGTGAGGAAACTCAGTGCTTACGAGAGTTTTTAGATATTGGAATGTCTGTTTTGGGTTTCAAAGAGAGAGTAGTGGAGGTATCACTGGGGCTCCCGGCTCAAGGAGGCTGTTACAAGGATTGGTTTTATGGGCAGAGAAATTCAGCTTTTACATCCAGAATACTTCCTTGCTTCATCCTTGTAAGGTGGAGTTAATGGGACCTTTTCAGAGAACAAATGGGTGGCATAGTGGGTTTAGCTCTTCCCTTATGCCTACCATTTAAAACATTAAAACATGTTGTGTATAAGTTTAGTTTAATCAGAAATAGAGCTGGAAGGGACCTTGGAGGTCTTCTAGTCCAACCCCCTGCTCAAGCCCAGAGACATTATACAATTTCAGGTAAGTGGCTGTCCAGTCTCTTCTTAAAAACCTCCAGTGATGAAGCACTGACAACTTCTGGTGACAAGCTGTTCCTCTGGTTGATTGTTTTCACTGTTAGGAAGTTTCTCTCTAATTCCAGGTTGCTTCTCTCCTTGATTAGTTTCCATCCATTATTTCTTGTCCTTCCTTCTGGTGCTTTGGAGAATAATTTGACCCCCACTTCTTTGTGGCAGCCCCTCAAATGCTGGGATCCTGCTATCATGTCCCCCTTACTCCTTCTTTTCTCTAGACTAGCCAAACCCAAGTCCCGTTTAAGCCAATTACATGCTACTCATCTCAACCTACTGTGACTCTGGGATGCTATTGATTACCTGCCATCAGTCAGTGTCAACTCTTAGCAACCATATAGATTGATTTTCTGCCCAGTGATCTGTCCCTAAACTGGTCTTCCGATGATGCCCCCTCCTCACTGTAGCTGAGTCCCTCCGCCTGCCTCTGGTTGCCTTCTTGTTGTCTTCCCTTCCCCCCTTCCCTTTCCCAGCACCACAGACTTCTCCAGAGACCTGGGTCTTTCCCATGACTGATGGATTCATTATGTCCTGAAAGCCAGAGTTGACACCTAGTAACATCATACAAGTAAGGTAAAGGTTCCCCTCGCACGTAGGTGCTAGTCGTTCCTGACTCTAGGGGGTGGTGCTCATCTCCATTTCAAAGCCGAAGAGCCAGCGCTGTCCGAAGACGTCTCCGTGGTCATGTGGCCGGCATGACTCAACGCCAAAAGCGCACGGAACACTGTTCCCTTCCCACCAAAGGTGGTCCCTATTTTTCTACTTGCACTTTTTATGTGCCCAAAGCGCGCGGCCAAACCCCTAAAAGGCAATGCGCATGCAGTCCCCACGCATGCATGTGAGGCCCCCACGCCCTGCCCCCTTCATGTGCACATTTTATTTTATTTTTATTTATTTTTATTTGATTTATATGCCGCCCTTCTCCGGAGACTCAGGGCGGCTTACAGTGCGTTAAGCAATAGCCTTCATACTTTTGTATATTTATACAAAGTCAGCTTATTGCCCCCACAATCTGGGTCCTCATTTTACCCACCTTAGAAAGGATGGAAGGCTGAGTCAACCTTGAGCCTGGTGGGATTAGAACTTGCAGTAATTGCAAGCAGCAGATGTTAATAGATGTTAATAACAGGGTGCTTTAAACCACTGTACTACAGGCTCCCATTTATGCAGCCCACCCACCTGTGCATGTGTGCACCTCCCATACATGCACAAACCCCGCCACGCATGCGTGGCGAGACCCAACTACCAGTTGGCTGGTGGGAAGCATGCACAGCAGAGCTGAACTGGGGCAACAGCTTGCATGCCCAGAGAGGTTCACCATCATGGACATAGGCTGTCCTACCTCCTAGAGGAGAGCTGCACAGTTAGGGAACTAAGAAGAAATACATCGATTGCCCAAGGAGGCGTTCGGTCTTGCAATGAGCAGCCCTTTGCTTCTGTAAGCTCATCCCATCACCCACTTAATGGACCCAGGGAGGCAGGGGAGCTACCTGTTCTGCATCCCCCCCCCCCCATCTGCAGCAGTGGCATGCAGCTGAAAAGGTTGCTAGCTAAGCCCTGGGCGTTGTCACGGCAACCCTCTTCTCTCCCCCCCCGCCCCTCCAGGGACCTCTCCCTGTGGGGCTTTAACAGATGCACTGGACTGGAGCAATGAATCCGTTTGCAATGGAGGGGGAAATGGAGAGAACCTCTCTCTGCAGCTGGAGTCAAAAGGGCATGCTGGTTCTTGGAGTCCCACATTTTGCATTTGGTGTGTTCATCAGGGGCACAAGTCCAACCATTCTCCCTCTTCTTCCTCCATTTTACTGCCCCAGATGGCTGCAGCTGGGGATGATCAGAGCTGGACTGCAAAAAACCCAGTGGATGCAAGAAGGCAGCCATGGGCCGCGGTGGCGCAGTGGTTAGAGTGCAGTACTGCAGGCACTTCTGCTGACTGCCGGCTGCCTGCAATTTGGCAGTTCAAATCTCACCAGGCTCAAGGTGGATTCAGCCTTCCATCCTTTCCGAGATGGGTAAAATGAGGAGCCAGATTGTTGTGGGAAATAGGCTGACTCTGTAAACTGCTTAGAGAGGGCTGTAAAGCACTGTGAAGTGGTATATAAGTCTAAGTGCTATTGCTATTAGCCAGGATTTTTTATGTTTCTTTACCACCATCTAGTGACAACGGAGAGTATTGCAGCTAGGATGCAGCAATCTCCAACTACTTACTGTATATGGTAGGGATCTTGAACTTCAACCCCCAGCAGGCTGAGCTTTCAGTGGAATGCCAGGGAAAGGGGAAGTCTCTAAAAAACATAAGTGGGTGAAAGCATCAGGAAAGTACATGAGCAGTAAACTCTTAGGGCAGAATTTCTCAATTTTGTCAACTTTAAGATAGGCGGACTTCAACTCCCAGAATTCCCCAGGTTGAGAAACCAAAATGACATTACCATTCAGGTGAAGGAATTAAATGCAACAATATCATGATGGTCCATAAATCTAGTAATTGTCCTCTTTTCTTACTTTAGCGGCTACTTCTAGAGCGGAAGGGTCTTTTGTGGCCATCGACATACAGCCCCATAGCATCCCAAGACTGGGGCTCCTAAATTGGCCAAATTTGGATGATTTCAAGATTTTGGGGCGTGTTGCATGGGAATGCCCCACAACTAAATGAGATGAAAATGCCATCCTTGCCTTCTCAACCCCACTAGCAAAATTCCCACAGCCTTTCAGGCTAAGAGGCAGAATTGTGGTTCCATCATCCACTTCAGAGATTTCAACCTTCCAGACAATCTTCTGGGGGGCACAGGAAGCCCTCAAATTGTTCTTCTGACAATTTGCTGTTGCAGTAACCATATCTGTGTTGTTTAACTCCCTTGCCTAAAACCCAAAGTTATTCTTTGCCCGACAAGATTCTCACTGAGTTTTCTTTAGTGAGTTTTCATAGAATCATAGAGCTGGAAGGGACCTGGGAGATCTTCTAGTCCAACCCCCAGCTCAAGGCAGGTGTCCTTCTACCATCCTGGACAAACAATTGTCCAATCTTTTCTTGAAAACCTCTAGAGATGGAGCATTCACAACTGTGGGGGGGAAGCTGTTCCAGTGGTGGGATTCAATTTTTTTTACTACTGGTTCTGTGGGCATGGCTTGGTGGGCGTGGCAGGGGAGGGATACTGCAAAATCCCCATTCCCTCCCCACTCCTGGGGGGAAGGATATTGCAAAATCTCCATTCCCACTCCACTCTGGGACCAGCCAGAAGTGGTATTTGCCGGTTCTGCAAACTACTCAAAATTTCCGCTACCGGTTCTCCAGAACTGGTCAGAACCTGCTGAATACCACCTCTGAGCTGTTCCATTGAGTAATAGTTCTCGCTGTCAGGAAATTCCTCCTTATTTCCAGGTTGGCTCTCTCTCTGATGAGCTTCTTGTCTCAGTTGCTTTGGAGAATAAGTCAACCCCCTGTTCCCTGGGACAGTTCTTCAAATTTTGGAAGATGGCTATCGTGTCACCCTTGAGCCTTCTTTTCAATAGGTGAAACATACTGAGTTCCCTTAGCCATCATTTCTACAATTTAGCTTCCAGGCCCATAATCATCTTTGTTGCTCTTCTCCACATTCTTTCTAGGGCCTCAGCATCTTTGAGAGATGTTGAGATTGACAGATTAACGGAGTTGGAAGAGATTTTAAAGGTCGTCTAGTCCAGTGGGTCTCAACCTTCCTAATGCCGCGACCCTTTAATACAGTTCCTCATGTTGTGGTGACCCCCAACCATAAAATTATTCCTAAAACCATTGAAAATATGTGTTTTCGGATGATCTTAGGCGACCCCTGTGAAAGGGTTGTTTGACCCCCAAAGGGGTCCCGACCCACAGGTTGAGAACCACTGATCTAGTCCAACACCCCCCAAGCAGGAGACCCTATGCCTACACCATTTCAGACAGATGGCAGTCCAGTCTCTTCTTGAAAGCCTCTAGGGATGAAGCTCCCACAACTTCCAAAGGTAACTTCTGTTCCATCGGTTGATTGTTCTCACTGTCAGAAAATGTCTCCTTATTTCCAGGTTGAATCTCTCCTTGGTCAGTTTCCATCCATGATTCCTTGTCTGGCCTATGGGTGCTTTGGAAAATAGCTTGATACCCCCTCCTCTCTATGGCATGAGATGAGAAGAATAGAGTTCCAAGAAATTCAGCAACTGACCTACTTCCCATTTAAAACCAATATATTTCATGAAAATGGTAACTTTCTGATTTTTCTTCTAGCGGCCTCCCTAGGATCCAGGAAATGGGATGGTCTTTTTACTGATAATCTAAAACACGCAGCTGGTTGTTCAGATAACAGAGCCAGCGCATTTTTGCACCTGTTCAGCGTTCCTGGCTGAAGAATAGAAGAACCTGCTGAGTCTGTCCAACGGAGCCCCTTACCTGAGGCTGCTCACCTGTGGAGTCCACAGCCCTCCCACCATATTTACTTCGTATGAAAGGCTAGCATTTATTTTTATTTACAAATCAGTAAAGAGACTAAGTGGTTTGGAAGTAGCCACGGTTGTAAACTATCCGTAAGTACCTGCAATGCCACAGGAATTTTCTCCATTGGCTTGTAAACTGGAGCTTCACGAAGAGTAAGTAGACGGTTGACCAACCGTGGAGCCTTCCACAAACCACGAACTGATCAGCTATCACGGCGCAAGGTGCCATTTCAGCCTCTTAACCTTAAGAGAATATTTACCTTTTCTTTTTATGGCTCAGTACTGCTTTTCATTGAAGTTGCCTCCGTTTTCCAACTGTTGCCTTACCTCTTCTGGCCTACTTAAAGCATGCCTCTAAGGAGGGCTTCATCTGGGACTCTAAGCCTTCGTGAAGACTTTGCTCTTTATCTCCCATGTTTTTTTTCCCACTGAACCAATTATTTTATCAAAGAAGGGGAAACTAAACTGGCCTAACATAATTAGTTTCTAATAAAAGCATCCTGGCAGCCTGTAATCACCTAATTTCCCTCTGGGCGCTCGACAATTAATTGTTTTCTTATTGTATCTTCGTAGATTCCGAAGTCAGGCTAACATGCCGTGACTGTTCTCGCTTTATCTTCTTCCCTTTTATGAAAAGAGATTGCTTGAGTAGATTCCTCTCCTCCCCCTGCCCTGCAGTTTCTAGGAATCAAACTGGTTATCAACACTTATATATCAGTACGATGGTTTTTGAGGGTCACTGATAAAGCTTAACATCTCCTGGGAATGTCCTGTTCAACATGTGGGACTAAGCCAAAAACGTGCCTTTTAATAACAGTAACAAAGTTGGAAGGGACCTTGGAGGTCATCTAGTTCAACCCCCTCCTCATGAAGGAGACCTATACTAGGGATTCGAACCGCCGAACTGCCGACCTTTCTGATCGTCAAGCTCAGCGTCTTAGCCACTAAGCAGATCTTAGCAAGAAAGCAGGTCTTTTTTGAATCCTACGAATGACTTCCTCACAGTGAGAGCGATCGTACCTTCCGCAAAGCCTTGAAGACTTACTTATTCCAGCAAGCCGGCCTAGTTTAAATGGTTTTAAATTGGGATTTTGAATTTTATAGGCTTGGGCTTTAAATTGGGAGGCCGATCGATTTAATATCTTTTAATTTATCTTAATTTTTGTATTGTATGTATTTTAATTCTGGCTGTTCACCGCCCTGAGTCCCTTCTGGGAGAAGGGCAGGATATAAATTAAATTCTTCTTCTTCTTCTTCTTCTTCTTCTTCTTCTTCTTCTTCTTCTT
>WNWU01000024.1:3592686-3603015 GCA_012654045.1 Ptyas mucosa
CCTATCCTATCCTATCCTATCCTATCCTATCCTATCCTATCCTATCCCATTCTGTTCCTAATTCCATTCCATTCCAATATTCTGTTCTATCCTATCTGTCAAGGGAGGAACCATAGCATCCCTTTAGAACAGAGGTGGCCAAGAATGGCCCCTTTATGATTTGTGGACTGCAACTCCCAGAATTCCTGAGCCAGCCATGGCTCAGGAATTCTGGGAGTTGCAGTCCACAAGCCATAAAGGGGCCACGGTTCCCCACCCCTGCTCTAGGAAGATGACTTTATCCCAGTCTGAATCTTTTATTTAGGGAACTCTGCTTAATGCAAAACTAAATTCCACCTTCTTGTTATGCAAAGCCTTCACTTCCCTACATCGGCCCAGTTTCCTTCCCAAACCTCTAAGGAAGAGCAACAAGCTACCCACTCTTCAGCCCCAGATCTTCAAGCTTCTCCATGTGCCTCACCGAGGTTGCTCTGAATATTTCTCAGAGGTTTGGGCAGTTTTCTGGACTTTCAGCTTCCCAAACTGAGTGCAGCCATTTCCTTCCCAGGCCTTGGAACTAAAAACCGTGGACATTTAAAGGACAATGCAGCCCTTGCCTTGAACACCAGCCCATCAGATTCTGAATTACTTTTCAGAATTTCTGAAGGACTACTGGGGTTGCCTGCCAATTTCTCACTGGGGTTTCGAAGAGCTTCTTGGCGAGTCTTGAAACAGCAGCCCAAAACGGGCTCACCCACCAGCTTTGAGTATCTATGGCAGAGGCCTTCAAACTTGGCAGCTTTAAGACTTGTGGACTTCAACTCCCAGAATTCTCCAGCCAGCATAGCTGGCTGGAGAATTCTGGGAATTGAAGTCCACAAGTCTTAAAGCTACCAAGTTTGAAGACCTCTGATCTATGGAGATCCTCAGTCATCCAGGTCATGGTTGTCCCAAAGGTGCTTTTTCCAAAGGCAACTGGACTTAGTTTTTCCTTGAAGACGTTTCCCTTCTCATCCAAGCAGCTCTACGACGTTTCCAAAGAAAATGCTGAGAAAGTCCAGTTGCCTTTTGCAAAGAAGCACTTTCGGGACTTAAAGCAGAATTGAAGGTGATCCGTTCAATCGAAAGGTTTCCAGCTTTGAGGAAACCCAAACAGGCACTTATCTGCCTATGGTATCATCTTCTTTTCACCACTTACGCACCTTCCGCCGCGCTCTTAAGACCTTTTTAATTCACCAGGCTGGCCTGGCCTAATTCTCCTCTTTTAAATAATAATATAAATTTTAATCTGTTTTAAATTATTGGGGTTTTAAAATTATCTACGGCCAAATTATTTAATTGGATTTTAGTGTGTTTTAAATGTTGTATTTATATGTTTTATTTATGGCTGTGCACCGCCCTGAGTCCTTCGGGAGTAGGGAGGTATATAAATCAAATAAACTCGAACTCGAAACTCGAACACTTCATAATCCTTTGCGGGGTGGAGTCTGGGCAACTGAATGGATCTAGCAGAGTGTTTTAGTGGCCGGATGCCCTTCCTGTCACCAATGCGGAGTTTTGTTCAGCAGATATATTCTCAGCGTGCCCAGAGAGAGAGAAATACCTGCCTCTACCTAGGATCGAACTCACAGCCTCCTGATTGTGAGACGAGCGCTTCGTCTCTAGGCCACTGCACCACTCCGATTTGCCTATTGTATGTGTATCTTACAACTCTGCTGTTTTACAATCGTGTGCAATGTTTTAAGGTTTTGCAGCAAAAAGGGGTCTGAGTGGTGCAATAGACTAAGGCACTGATTAACATTCAGCTGCCTGCAATTAGTGCAAGTTCAAATCCCACCAGGCTCAAGGTTGACTCAGCCTTCCATCCTTTCTAAGGTAGGTGAAATGAGGACCTGGTTTGTGGGGGCAATAAGCTGACTTTGTATAAATATACAAAAGTATGAAGGCTATTGCTTAACACATTGTAAGCCGCCCTGAGTCTCCGGAGAAGGCCGGCATATAAATCAAATTTTAAAAAAAAAGCAATTTATAACATGGCCCTTGTCCCCGGCTGTTTGAATGGAGCAGTTGAACGCAAAGGAAAACAGGCGGAACTCACCTCACCTCTTCGCCAGCAAAGTCAAACACTTTGGTGACAGTGATTTTGTTGCTCTCGGTTTCCTTTGGTTCCCCTTGAGACTTGCACACGTTCTTCTCATCGGCTGACTAACCAAAACAGGAAATAAAAAAAATAAAATAAAAAAGACACATTTGTTTGAGCGTTTGTAGGTACCTCAGGCGCTTTCAATGCATGCAACATATGCAATGGTTTATACCAGTGGTGGCGGACCTTTTACTGACCGAGTGCCAAACAGGAACGTGCTTCGCGCGCTGGGCGCCTTCGTGTGCCATCCGTGCTAACACGCAGCTCCTCCCCATGTGCTGTGCGTGCAATCTCACCTTCTGCACATGCGTGTGTTTTTTGCACATGCAATGCACACCCGCGAACGCTCTCTGCGCAGGTGCATGTCGCACACCAGTCATTGCACGCGCAAACGCACGCATGCGCAGGAGAGCTCCAAAGACCAGCTGGATTTCCTGAATTGCACGCATGCGCACCAGAGGCCTGAACACCAGTTGGGGCGCGCGTACATGCGCAGCTTCAGGTGAGTTTGGCGATGGCTCGTGTGCCTGGAAAAATGGCTCTGCATGCCACTTCCGGCACGTGTGCCATAGGTTCGCCATCACAGGCTTATACCTTCCACTCATCTATAATGTGGTTTGCTTAGGTTTTGTCTTATCTGGGCTTTGTGATCCGTTGTCAGTTTAGCAGAATGCAGGTAGTCCTTGACTTACAACCCTTCGTTTTAGTGATTGTTTGAAGTTATAGTGGCACTGAAAAAAGTGACCTATGACCGTTTTTCACACTTACAAACGTTGCAACATCCCCGGGGTCATGTGATGAAAATTCGGCAACTGGCATAGATTTATCACAACTGTAATGCCCTGGGGTCATGTGACCATCTTTTTGCAACTTTTTGATGAGCAAAGTCCACGGGGGAGCCAGATTCACTGAACAACCGTGTGACCAACTTAACCACTGCAGTGATTCACTTAACAGCTGTGGCAAGAAAAGTCGCAAAACGGGGCAAAACTCACTTAACAACCGTCTTGCTTAGCAATGGAAGTGTTGGGCTCAAATGTGGTCGAGAACCATCTGTAGGTAAATTCATCTTGGATTATTCAGTAAAACCTGATCAAAAGGAAACATACGTTTAGTGGGGTGCAGGAATGTCATTCTCTTGTCAGTAGTTGCAACGGGCTGCGCGAATAACCTTGGGGGACAGAAAAAGGAGGGCTGAGATGGAGAAAGGATCTCCGAAAGGGACCTTTCCTAGTTCTCTGGAAAGTAAAGGCAAGTGTTGTGGCCCGCCAGCGGCCTGCGCGGATTGTAGCTAATTCCGACGAGGAGGCTGGTGTGGTGCTGCGCCAGCAGCCTGTGCAGCTGGCGCTCAAGTCGGACAGTGAGGAGGCTGGAGAAGATGTGGTGCCAGAGGTGGGGATTCAGCCAGGGCCTTCAGAACCTCCAGAAACTCCCTTAAGTGAAGAGGAAGAAGAGGAGGAGCCTCTTCTCGATGCACGGGCACACAGAGCTTCCAAAAGGCAGGAGTGGCTCCTCAGGAGGAGGTCTCCTCAAGAGTAAGGTTTGGGGCTAATTGGCCACTCCCTTAGCCTATTTAAGGAGGAACACCGACTGAAGCAATTTGCAGGGAACAATTTTAGTTCGCTAATCATCTCCTTGGGATTTCTTTGCAACCTTGCTTCTGGGCTTTCTGCTAACTCCAGTAAGACTCTGACTATCTTATCTGTGGAATTCTGGCAGGCTGTTAAGAACGCTTATTAACAGCCAGCATTTGCTAAAACTGTGTTGAGTAAACTAAGTTTTGTTCAGAGTTTGTGTGTGCTGTGTTCTTTGGGATCTGTAGCTGGGGCAGAACAGCAAAGGAATGTGGGTGGGAATGTGCTTTCAGATTCTGTTACGGATTCCAGATTCTGGAAATTTATAACAAAAGTGATACTGTGTTCCCCCGAAAATAAGACCCTGTCTTATATTTTTTTGAACCCCGAAATAAGTGCTTGGCCTTATTTTCAGGGGTCTTATTATTTTGGGGTGCATGGAACAAGATGGGGCTCCTATTGCCGTCTTACCTGTTTTTTTTTTATTTGATTTCTATGCCGCCCTTCTCCGGAGACTCTGGGTGGCTTACAATGCGTTAAGCAATAGCCTTCATACTTTTGTATATTTTATACAAAGTCAGCTAATTGCCCCCACAAATCAGATCCTCATTTTACATACCTTAGAAAGGATGGAAGGCTGAGTCAACCTTGAGCCTGGTGAGAATTAAACTCGCAGTAATTGCAGGCAGCTGGATTTCCAGCTTTGCGTTTAAATATTTTTGGGGAGGGCTTATTTTCGGGGGGTGGAGGCTTATTGTCAGGGGAGGTCTTATTTTCAGGGAAACGGTAATTAATGTTCATAGTCTGGCCTTCCTCTCTGGGTTACCTCAGAGGGCTGACAATATGGGGTCCTCATTTAATGACGACTGGTTCAGCGACCGTTCGAACAGTGCTGAATGCGAGGCAGTGATGAGCAGTATCCTGGGGCCACGTGAAAACCATTTGCAACCTTCTTCAACAACTTCCTACAACAAGCAGTCAACGGAGAAGCCGGCAGGAGGTCACAAATGGCTGCCACACGATTGCCTCTGCTTAACAACCTGTGGTGATCTGCTTAATGAGGGCAACTGGGAGTGCCACAAGGTCTGTCACTAAGGCACGTGCTTTACAACTGTGTCCCTTAATGATGGAAACTCCGCTCCCCATTGCCACAATTAACCGAATATTGCCTGAAGTCCTCTTTCTTGTAAATTCAACTCAGCTTTTCAATCACGTTTCATTTTATGAAACCCAGCAAATCTCATTCCTAGTTTTTACAGTTTTGAGTCCTTCCTGCCCAGGTACAGAAGCGCAGAGAAAAAATTATTTTCAGAGAAAATGTGTCTGCATCGAGGGATTGTTACAGATCGAAGTCTCCTTCGCATCACTCCTTACCATTTCATTACCATAACAGAAGTGCACTGGAAGGGACATTGTTATATGGTTGCTAGCAACCTGAAGTTGTTATTCTACAACCCTCAAATGATACAAATGCCCAACATTCTCACAGCCACTTTAAATTCAGTAAAAGTTGAGGTAGGAGGCAGGTATTTCTGCCTAATAAGATACCGTATTTTTCGGAGTAGAAGACGCACCTACCTTTTTTGGTGAGGAAAAGAAGAAAAAGAAATCTCCCTCTGCCTCTGAGCAATTTTGCCTCAAACAGCCTGCTTTACTTTCAGTTTCGTTTTCAGCATAGCTTGATTAGCACAAGGGAAAAAAAAATCTGCTCCCAGCAATTTACCTCTTCGCAGCAAGCACCAGAGCCCTGCCCAAAACAGCTGAGAGCAAATCAGCTGAGAGTCGGGAGGCCGATCCAATCAACTGGTGCTAATTAGGCTGTGCTGAAGCTGAAAGGAGCTGTTTTTTCTTGCTGTTTGCTTGCAAGGAGGTAAATTGCTGGGAGGCAGAGGCCAAAGGGTGAGGGCCAGTGGGTGGGCAGAGCTACATTCGGTGTATAAGACACACCTACATTTTCACCCCCTTTTAGGGGGGAAAAAGGTGCGTCTTATACTCTGAAAAATACGGTAGTTCTTGAGTTATGATTGTAATGGAGCCTGCCTGTGAATGGTCACTAAATGAACTGTTGTAAGTCGAGGACTACCTGTACTGTCCATGTAGATATGGTTAAAATATCATTCAAGAGTTGACTAATGAGTTGCCAGAATCCTAGCAAGAATTTTTCCATGGGAGATGAAAAGACACCATTTCAGCTGAATCACATTATTTTCATTCCTATAATTTCATACGGCCTTAAATCCTTTTATTGTTAACCCTTTTATCATCCACAAAGGTCTCTAATTTTGGGTTAACATCCTTTTAAACAAAACTAACCTTCTGGTTGTGATGGTGAAGGGGTAACATCAACATACATGGACAGAAATACTTTATTTTATATTGTAGTTTGGCTGATTTCGGAGACCTTAGAGCCGTGATGGCGAACCTATGGCACGCGTGCCACAGGTGGCACGCAGAGCCATATTGATGGGCACACGAGCTCAGCTCCGGTGCAATGTACGTACCAAGCAGCTGATTTTCGGGCCTTCTGGGCCCCCTGGAAGTCGGCAAACAGGCCATTTCTGGCCTCCAGAGGGCCTCCGTTTTCGCCCTCCCCAGGCTCCTAGAAAGGCTCTGGAGCCTGAGAAGGGTGAAAAACAGGCCTACCGGGCCCACGGTGCCATCACATGCCAAAACCGGGGGAAGCACGGGGGGGGGTGTCGCACACACATGCATGGGGGCGGGGCACATAGAATTATGGGTGTGGGTATGTGCGCGTGTGATCTTCCCTGCACTCCCCCCGCTTTTGGCACGCGATGGCAAAAAGGTTAGCCATCACTGCCTTAGAGATTTGTTGAAATCCAGTCATATTGTTTGGAGAAAGGAGATACATACCGTATTTTTTGGCGTATAAGACACACCTATCTTTTCTAGTGAGGAAAAGAAGAAAAAGAAATCTCCCTCTGCCTCTGAGCAATTTTGCCTCTTTGCAGCAAACAGCAACAGCCTGCTTTACTTTCATTTTCGTTTTCAGCATAGCTTGATTAGCACAAGGGGGAAAAAAAATCTGCTCCAGCAATTTACCTCCTTGCAGCAAGCAGCAGAGCCCTGCGCAAAACAGCTGAGAGTAAATCAGCTGAGAGTCGGGAGGCCGATCCAATCAACTTGTGCTAATTAGCCTGTGCTGAAGCTGAAAGGAGCTGTTTTTTTCTTGCTGTTTGCTTGCTGGGAGGCAGAGGCCAAAGGGTGGGGGCCAGTGGGCGGGCGGGGCTACATTTGGTGTATAAGACGCATCTAAAATTTCACCCTCTTTTAGGGGGGAAAAAGGTGCGTCTTATACTCCCGAAAAATACGTTAATTGAACAAACCTTAATGGAAATTTCCCTTTTTTGTTTCAAACAGCGGTGTCTGAATGGCAATTTTCTCCTTACCGTGTGTTTCTGGTTGCAGGGAGCTTGTTCTGCGGAAACGACTTTGGGTTTCTGGCCAACATCACTGAGAAAGCTGGCCCACAACGCCTCCTCCTTTTTCCTTTCCTCGTTTTCATTTATATGTGTGCTGTGACTTTCTCCCGGTTCACCGTCCTCCTCGTCGCTTTTATTGTCTTTCGAAGATTCTCCTTCAGCCACGTCTAAGAAAAACCTGTGTTGTTTCTTTCTTTTCCTAGGGAAAAAGTCTCTCATTATCGGCAAATAAATTACCATTCAGGAACCTAAAATGGCGGCAAAGATTATTTGGGAGTGACTGCAGGGTTTGGCTAAAAAAAGTGAAGATGGCTGCCAGAACAGCGCAACTGAGGTGCCACCCCTTGTGGTCACCATATTGATTTTTTTTTTAAACCACATCCTGCGGACACACCTGAGCAATCTTGTGTTAAGTAGAAAGGGCAATAGGTAAGGCACTGTTGGCATTTTATACAGGAAAGAAAAGGAAACAAATTTTGAAATATGGGCTAAGGCCAAGGGTGGGATTCTACCGGTTCGCTAGAACCGGCTGTTAAGTAGTTAAGGAGTTCGGAGAACTGGTGGTAAGGAATCTTTTTGTTTTCTTCCACTTTATGGGGTTAATCCTGTAAGGAATTACAACATTCTGGTTGTTAAGAATGCTGCAACAGGCATAAATATGAGGACGGTTGTTAAGTGCGAGGACCGGTCAGAAACCACTTTTTTCAGCCCTCTGAATAGTCCCTATGCATGTAGCCACGCCCACCTGGTCACATGACCACCAAGCCACACCCCAAAATCAGCCACGCCCACAGAACCGGTTAAAAAATGTGAATCCCATCACTGGCTAAGGCAATTAGTATATACCTGGGTTTATATAGGCAGACCTCGACTTATGACCCCAATTGAGCCCAAAATTTGGGTTACTAAGTGAGACATTTGCTAAGTGAATCTTGCTTTAATTTACAACCTTTCTTGCTGCAGTTCTTTAGTGAATCACTGCATTTGTCAAGTTGGTAACCCAGTTGTTAAGTGAATCTGGCTTCCCCATTGACTTTGCTTGCCAGAAGGATCTCAAAAGGGGATCACATGATCACATGACGCCCGGGACACCACAACCGTCATAAATATGAGACGGTTTTGCTAAGCATCTGAATTTTGTTCACATGCCTTATGAGGACGCCGGTATGTTTGTAAGTGTGAAAAACGGTCATAAGTCACTTGTTTCAGTGCCACTGTAACCTTGAACGGTCACTAAGTGAAGTGTTGTAAGTCGAGGACTACCTGTACATTGGCTACTTTAAAATATGCACGTGGACTTCGACTCCCAGAATTCCTCAGCCAGCCATGCTGAATATGGTGCTATTCATGTTGGCTGGGGAATTCTGGGAGTTGAAGTCTGCATGCCTTAAAAGTAGCCAAGATAAGGAAACCCTGGTTTATACTAATCCCTAATACCAGGCCTATCTCAAAGTTAATCCTAAGCATGACCAGAATCGATGTGGGAATTTTGCGAGTCTTCACTCAGCTCTTCATCTCTTTCCATGAAACTGCTCTCCTTATTCATCACTTTCTACAAATATAACACCTCACTGAAAAAAATGCAGCTTTAGACATACCGTATTTTTCAGAGTATAAGACCCACCTTTTTCCAGGGGGTGAAAATTTAGGTGCGTCTTATACACCAAATGTAGCCACGCCCACCCACTGGCCCCCACCCTTTGGCCTCTGCCTCCCAGCAATTTACTTCCTTGCGGCAAGCAGCAAGAAGAAACAGCTCCTTTCAGCTTCAGCACAGCCTAATTAGCACAAGTTGATTGGATCGGCCTCCCGACTCTCGGCTGATTTGCTCTCAGCTGTTTTGCGCAGAGCTCTGCTGCTTGCTGCAAGGAGGTAAATTGCTGGAGATTTCCCCCCCCCCCCTTGTGCTAATCAAGCTATGCTGAAAACGAAAATGAATGTAAAGCAGGCCGTTTGCTGCAATGAGGCAAAATTGCTCAGAGGCAGAAGCAGAGGGATTTCTTTTTCTTCTTTTCCTCACCAAAAAAAGGTAGGTGCGTCTTCTACTCCGGTGCGTCTTCTACTCTGAAAAATACGGCAATCTCCAAAAGGAAGCAAAACCACACATTTGTCTTTTCTTTCTTTTCCTCTTATGCAAATTCCCTCTTATGCTTACCGAGGTGCGATTCCTTTAGCGTCCTTTTTGCATTTCTTCCAGTCTGGCGGCGGCTGCTGCTGCTGCTGCTCCTCCACGTCGTCTTCTTTGATCAGCTCGCTGACATCGTCTTCACTGTATTCTTCTCCTGCATCAACACAACCCAAAAGGTACAGGTTGTCACTAGGATCCGGTGGGGAGCGGGGGGACGACGGAATAGACCAGTGTTTCTCAACCTTGGCCACCTGAAGATGCGTGGACTTCAACTCCCAGAATCCCCCAGCCAGCAGAGCTGGCTGGGGGATTCTGGGAGTTGACGTCCACGCATCTTCAGGTAGCCAAGGTTGAGAAACACTGGACTAGACTGTGTGTTACCCAAGCAGCCAGGCCTGAGCAAAAAGAGAACATTGTCATCGGAGGGAAATGTGAAAAAGAATCCACCGAGGAAACTTTTATCCTTCATCTATCTTTGGGCAGGCCGGAGATACGCGGGGTCAGCTGGGGTCCTGCAAAATTTGAAAAAAACCCCCCAAAAACTGTTTCTTGGTTTCTTTCTCCATTCCGGTGATTTTCATAAAAATATGAAAACAGCAGCACTTTATGTCGCCGGCCTGGGTCTTGAGAAGTAGTTGCTTGGGACTCCATGCCACCCTCAAAAGAACCATGGCTGTCATTGGTCTAGTGGGGTGCCTAGAAACTGTGAGTTCTAGTTGCACCTTAGGCATGAAAGCCAGCTGGATGACTTTGGGCCAATCACCAGCAGACAGTGAGTTCTAATCCCGCCTTAGGCATGAAAGCCGGCTGGGTGACTTTGGGCCAATCACCAGCAGACAGTGAGTTGTAGTCCCGCCTTAGCATGAAAGCCGGCTGGGTGACTTTGGACCAATCACCAGGAGACGGTGAGTTGTAGTCCCGCCTTAGCATGAAAGCCGGCTGGGTGAGTTTGGACCAATCACCAGGAGACGGTGAGTTGTAGTCCTGCTTTAGCATGAAAGCCGGCTGGGTGACTTTAGGCCAATCACCAGGAGACGGTGAGTTGTAGTCCCGCCTTAGCATGAA
>WNWU01000024.1:3615133-3649158 GCA_012654045.1 Ptyas mucosa
CCCCAGCCAGCTCTGCTGGCTGGGGAATTCTGGGAGTTGAAGTCCACACATCGTCCAGCGGCCAACGTTGAGAAACACTGGTCTACACCATTTTAGACAAATGGTTGTCCAGTCTCTTCTTAAAAGCCTCCAGTGATGGAGCACCCACAACTTCTGAAGGCAACTTCTGATCCCCTGGTTGATTGTTCTCACTGTTAGGAATTTTCTTCTTAATTCCAGGTTGTTCTCTCCTTGATGAGTTTCCATCCATTGCTCCTCATCTGGCCTTCTGATGCTCGGAAGAATAAGTTGACCCCCCTCCCCTTTGTGGTAGCCCCTCAAATACTGGAAAATTACGTCAGTGAAATATCCCTGAATGGCATTATTTTCTCCTCTCCTGCCTAATGAACCCCTATAGTTTTTTAAATTGCAACAATGATCACAGAATATAATCTGGAATATTAAGTGGGCTATTTGGAGATGGGATTTGCCCTTCATTCTCCTGAACTGGTTCTCTAGTCTGCTGCTATTGTTATTTCCACCGGTTTTTTAAACTTACGCTGCTTCAGCCTATTTCTAGAGAATCCCCATCTTGTTGCATGTCTCCCAGAACGTAAGAAGAAAAAGAATTGCACTATGCCTTGAAGATAAACATCGTACTCTGCTGTTGATTATTATTAGAGAAACATTCTCTAAATTGAGACTAATATTTTTGCACTTGGTTCTTATTTATAAATTCTAAAACTCAGGGGTCATGAAACAATATAGGTGAAATGCTGAGTGAATTCCAAAAGGGAAGCATAAAAAGAATCCCCCCAAAACAGGAGCTGTGATTTATTTATTTATTTACTATATCCTGCATACAGTACCAAATGCACTCTCCGTGATTTCTATCTCTTTTCCCTAAATTATAAAGTACAAAATGATGACAAACATCCAGGAAGTTCTGATCTGTTTTATGTATAGTTATGAAATCAATATGATGCAGTTTTCTTGAATGTAGCTATATCTATATATATAAAAGCCAAATACCACTCACTCATCACAAAATCTCCAGAACGGTAAAGCCTACAAACTTGAAATTTGGCACGTACGTTCCTCTTGGCTTGCAGGTACTTGCTAAGAAAGGATTTGTCAAAATGACCATCAGATCATTAGTATTTCATATACAGTATTAACACACTCTGATGCTAAGGAGCTAGCTATTCTACACCCCCCTCCCCATCTGAAAAGAACTCTGTTCCAACTGCCAGTTGCCTTATATTAACACGTTTGCTAAACCGGGTGTGGGCGTGGCCAGCGTGTGACTCATCCAGCCTGTGGGCTGGGACATTCTATTCCCCCTCTGTTCCAACTGCCAGTTGCCTTATATTAACTACGGAGTTAATGCTCTCTCTGATGCTACGGAGTTACACATTCTACATTAAGTTTCAGGCTAAGTGTCAAGTTATCACGCCCGATCACATAAGTTTCATAGCGAAGCACGGGCGTCCAGCTACTTTATTATAGGCTGCCTATGAAATTAGGTAGACTTTGATTTCCTATTGATGCACCCACCACCAATTGTAATGCTTTAATTGTTTTTGTTTTTAATGTGTTTTTGATTAGAATTCTGCTCAGGAACCACAATAATTCTATTCCAATAGAAAAAAAATAACCAATCATACAGACAATATAAACTGGTGCCATGTTAGGTATATGAATAGTCCTCTGTGAAGGCAGGGAAGAGTAAGCTACCTACAAAGTGGTCAAACATGATGCAAACATTCCAGCCCTGGTCTTTTTTCCATGCTGTTCCTAGGAAGCTTAAACTCCTGATTCTCAACCTTTTGCATTTGAAATACCCACTAACCGCTTTATCTAAGTAACTAGGATCATCAGAATCTGTAGAAGCTCTCACTTTGCCAAGAAAAATATTTAAAAGTTTATAGGAGATCCGTTAGCATATTTATCGGGGAATGTGAATGTTTTGGATCTCGATTCCAAAGGAAAGTGCAAATGTTACATCTTTCTGCTACTCCGAAAAAAATCTAATCTTTTCCCAATCAGGCATAGAAAGAAAGAAAAAAAAAACCCCAATGAATTCCAACACTTTGATTTTTCTTATACACTGTTAACCATGTTGCAATTAAGACTAAATTAAAAATTTAACTTCAGAGATACTTAGAAGTATTAGAAGCAAAAATATTTTAAAAAAACGAGGAAAAAAGAAGCGACAAGTCAATAATTCATGTTTAAAGACTAGCGTCTGCATTATTTAACCTGCTAATTGGTTGCTGTTTAGATCTGCTCTTTGTAACCATGTGTTAACATGGTGCTTATTAATAATGCATTTTATGCAGCTGGTAGAGTTATGATATATAAACACACAAAGGGAGCTTTTCAAAGGACTAGCAACATTAAACAGTCATTTCAAGAGATCAATTTGCACTGCAATGTGAACAGTTTTTTTAAAAAAGCAGCAAAGATCAAGTTTCTCTTGAAGTTCTATCATTGTGTAGAAATCTCTTCACTCTTAGTCTGGTGGCCAGTGTAAAAGGAATAGCAAAACTTAAAAGTTGCTACTTGTTGGAATAAAATAAAAAGGGCCACTGAAACAGTAAGCAAAATTCCAAAGTGGCAGTCCTTGATTTATGACTAAGTGATTCTACATTTTTGGTGGCAAGTTGCGACGGTCATAAAAGGGGTCAGCCACAATACTGCACCCAATTTTTGACCTTTTCTGTGATCAGAAAAAGGGGTTATGGGGTAGATTTTTTCTGGAAAACAGATGTAAATGCTGGCTTCCAGCAAACACATGATAAATTACGTTCACATTAGATGTTGCAAATGGCCAAAATGCAGTTACAGGGGAGCGCCACCGGCAGACACTGAAACTTCAAATCTGGGTTATAAACCCCTTTTTTGGATCCACCATAACTAAGCAAGTTAAGGACTACATACACCTAGTCACAGCTAGTAGCCCATCCTTTGGTGTCCATCCTCATCACCCTCATCACTTATTAGAGGGTTCAAATTATTGCAGAATGTCCTTCATTTCCATTGCTAGTAAAATGATACTTAGACTAGAGCAGGGGTGTCAAACTCAAGGCCCGTGGGTTGGATCTGGCCCTTGGGGCCAGCCTGGAAATATCAAAGGACTGTCTGCGGTGCCCCTGACAGCCAAAAATGGGCCGCGCGGAGGCCTCGTCTGTTTTGGCCGGTAAAGTGTTGCAGGAGGCCATTCAGACTGAAAACGGGACAGAGAGGGTGGTGAGCCCTCGCCCCATTTTGGTCAGGAGGGTGCTGCAGGAAGCATCCGTGCCGTCTCCCCTCCCCCTGCTGGCCCATGGAGAATGACAATGCAGATCTGGCCTGTGAAGAAATCCAGTTTGACATCCCTGGATTAGAGTCTCACTTGGGCAGATATTCGAGTTGGCCTTAGAAAAGGTCAGGAAACACAACAAATTTTCTGATGCACCCTGAATAATTCTTAGTGTCCTAAGGACCCTAAGCAAGATAGACAAGAAACTGATGGACTCAGTAAAGTTCTCTTAACTTTTTCTTCACCTTGGAAGATCAGCGTATGGACCTGTGATGACTGATGTTGCAATAGTCTTGCCTCCCTCTTTGGAAGCCTTGCTCATCATCTTCCATCTGGAATGTGACCCATATATGGGTTTCACGCAAGGACGACGACATGTTGTGGGATTCTCGTTTTCTTAAGGATCTTCCACACATGTGATGATCAATACAATGGAAGGCCTTTCTATAGTCAAATGAAAGATTTTTATTTTATTTTTTTGTATTTGTTGGCTTTTTCAATCATTCAGTGCGCATCAGAAATAATGTTTTTGTGTTTCCTGGCCTTTTCTAAAGCCAACTTGAATATCTGCCCCCGCCCCCAATGTGGGGCTCTAAGCTAAGCATTATTACTCTAGCAATGGAAATGAAGGACGTTCTGCAATAATTTGAACCCTCTAATAAATTAATCTCCTTTGGTATGTAGACTGATCCCTTACAATCTGCCATAATTAATCAACCAGCCAGCCAGCTAGCCAGCCAACCAACTTGCTGCTCTAATGCTCCATAATCCCCAGTCAATAGACGTCAAGCTCCAGATTGTACAAGCCTTTTCTATAGATGAGCCATGAAACAGTTTCGGATCAAACTTTTTATTACACTCACTTCTGAGACAGGATTTCCAGCAATCTGGGTTCTCAAACTTTCTTAAAAAAGCAACAACGACGACCTGGAATAGCGACATCTGCATAAAACTCCTCAGGAAAACGATGGTCAGGAATTTTGTGCGCCAAAGTAAAACAAAAGTTAAGGTCAGAGTTTCACAAGTATAATTTGGAATCCTCCCGTTGGCACAAAACTGGGAATGCATACGATGCACTTTTGAGTATAAGCCAAAGCCACCCGCCCCGACCCACTCTTTGGGGTTTGGCAGAGCCACATTCTGCAGGCAAAGTAAATGGAAAGATTTCTCACATGTTGGCTCAGTAAGACAAGGTTGCCCTTGCAAGTTCTGGGTAGCTCCAGGCTGATGCCGATTACTAGCAAGATCTTTTTATCTGCAGGGCGCGTGATAACAGCCAAAATCTAGATGCAAACCTTTCCAAAAGAATGTCAGTCAAGGAGTCTTGAAAGCGATGCCAACTGAGAAGGGAGTCTGGAACACAACCCACGTTGGTCCACCTATTTGTTTGCGGATCCTCCACCAAGTCCAGACGTCCTCCCTCTTTACTAGAGAAACTGCCAGTTGTGTCCAAACCATGAAGCACCGAGCAAGGAAGCTCCTCTTTCAGGAGTCCTGAAGGTTGTTTTCGTTCAGGAGGATTTTCTCGCCAGGCTTAAAGGCTGGCATGCCACGGTAAGGGCAGCTGGCGCAGCGGAAGGCATCCCCCAGGTAGCACTAGAGAGAAACAAAAGTGGCATCTGAAGAAGGCGAAGCCATCAGGCAAAGAGCAGCCAGCCTTCAGGGTGACTGGTGCCTTTAATTGTAGGAGACAACCAGGCTGAGCCCGAGGGTGGAGCCTTGGATAGTACAGTGGTCTAAAGCACCCTGTTATTAACATCAGCTGCCTGCAATTATTGCAGGTTCGAATCTCACCAAGGCTCAAGGTTGACTCAGCCTTCCATCCTTTCTAAGGTAGGTAAAATGAGGACCCAGATTGTGGGGGCAATAAGCTGACTTTGTATAAATATACAAAAGTATGAAGGCTATTGCTTAGCGCATTGTAAGCCGCCCTGAGTCTCTGGAGAAGGGTGGCATATAAATCAAATTTAAAAAAAAAACCACACACATCATCAGTCTGGAGTCTCTAGGCCCCGTAAGAGACCTAACTCCAGCCACCCTTGAAGTCCACTGACTCTTATCTGCTGCCAATTCACCTGGACCTTCAGTCGTTCAGATTCCGGTGTATAGGTTGCATGGAATACACGGGTAGGACTTTTGAACCCTATCCTGCCTCCTGACTTCTTGCACCTGGCATTAATGACAGGACAGAGAAATAGAATGGGCCAGATGTCTCTGGGAGCCAGATGCAGACTCGTTGAAGAGCCCAAAGGCTGCTTATGCTGTTCTTATTCCCTCCAAGGAACCATCAGAGTCCTGAGTTTATGCCACCCAGTCACCTTGCAGGGGAGGTGGGCTGCATAAACGTTAATAAACAAACAAATCCATAAATGAAGCAGCATCCCATTAGTGTTGGGCAGAGCGGGTGGGCTCCAGGGCCTCTTCTATTAAAGTGCTGTCTTCCTCTGGGAGCAAGGAAAGGGGTCTTCTCTGTCACAGCCCCCAACCTCTGGAATTGCCTCTCCCCAGAGATACGGCCAGCGCCCACTCTACTGACATTCTGGAAAGCCCTTAAAACTGGCTCTGGTTGCAGGCCAGGGATTAACAATGGGGAGGGGAAAGACTGTCAGGCTTGTTTTGATGGCTGTTTTTAGTCCCGGCTGTCTTATTCCATTCTGTTTACATTTTTAATTTAGGACTGGGACTCCTTGATTTATGACCACAATTGAGACAAGGTTTATAGTCGCCAGTTGTGCCTGTTCTTAAGAGGGTCACCACGCAACCATGCCTGATTTTACAACTTTCGTGGTGGTGAAGCAAACATTGAGGTCAATAAGCAAACTGAGCAGGTCTTGAGTGAATACAACTGGTAAACTGGTTTCTGGTGAAAAAATGTAAATTTCAATCATGTGTCCACCAGATGCTGCAATGGCCATGAGTGTAGGCCAGTTCCTAAGCACCCAAATTGTGATCACGTGATGAGGGAGTGTTGTTGGAACTTTGAAACTACGTTGTAAGTACCATATTTTTTGGAGTATAAGACGCACCTATCTTTTTTGGTGAGGAAAAGAAGAAAAAGAAATCTCCCTCTGCCTCCTAGCAATTTTGCCTGGTTGCAGCAAACAGCAAACAGCCTGCTTTACTTTCATTTTCGTTTTCAGCACAGCTTGATTAGCACAAGGGGGAAAAAAAATCTGCTCCCAGCAATTTACCTCTTTGCAGCAAGCAGCAGAGCCCTGTGCGAAACAGCTGAGAGCAAATCAGCTGAGAGTCAGGAGGCAGAACCAATCAATTGTGCTAATTAGGTTGTGCTGAAGCTGAAACGAGCTGTTTTTTCCTTGCTGTTTGCTTGCAAGGAGGTAACTGCTGGGAGACAGAGGCCAAAGGGTGGGGGCCAGTGGGTCGGCGGGGCTACATTTGGTGTATAAGACGCACTTAAATTTTCACCCCCTTTTAGGGGGGAAAAAGGGGCATCTTATACTCTGAAAAATACAGTAATTCTGGAGAGGTCTGTTGTAACTGCTAAGTCAAAACTACCTGTATTATACTGTGTAAGCCACCCAGAGCCCACTGGGGTAAGCACCTCTATTAAATTTGATAAATGACTAATCTTAGTTAGATAAGGAATGGGAGGAATACTATTACACAGCTGCTACCGCAATGCCTCTCAACAGAGAAGGGTATCATCCAAATCCTGCTCTCCTGGATCTATACTGTGTTATGGCACCAAGATCCAAAATCCACCATGCTCCAAAACACATGTCACATATGCAGATGATGAATGTGGATGTTGGCTGCCGATTCCTCATATCAAAAGAATGATCCCTTCTAAAAAAACTAGTTAATTGCTTGAAATTCCATCAATCAAACATGTGCACAAATCAAACCCAGCATCTCTGTTAAAAATTAAACTGGAAGCATTCTAACGGGAAAGGCATTTCCTCCTGTGAGACAATAAATAGCATCCTCTAAAATAGCATTTCCTCCATATCTCTTACTTACTATATATATATGTGTGTGTGTGTGTGTGTGTGTGTGTGTGTGTGTGTGTGTGTGTATATAAATTTGATTTATATGCCGCCCTTCTCCGGAGACTCAGGGCGGCTTACAATGCGCTAAGCAATAGCCTTCATACTTTTGTATATTTATACAAAGTCAGCTTATTGCCCCCACAAACTGGGTCCTCAATTTACGTACCTTAGAAAGGATGGAAGGCTGAGTCAACCTTGAGCCTTGGTGAGATTCGAACCTGCAATAATTGCAGGCAGCTGATGTTAATAACAGGGTGCTTTAGACCACTGTACTATCCAAGGCTCTTGGATATTAAAGCAACAACTAAAATTAGCAATGGCTTATTTGTTCATTAATAAAAATCCTTATTCTATAAATTATCATTGTGGGACATGTAGCTGGCATTATATTCTAATTGCTGTTAGACAAAACAATGTTTGGATCGAGAGTGGGAAAAAAATAATTACGTTGCCACATGCAGATTTTGGCTGTGCGCCTTTCTTCTCCTGCTCTAGTTCTTCAGCAAGGCCGCAGGTGCTGTGGAGGAAAGAGATGCGGTAAGTTTAATAGGCATAAAGAGACCCTGAAGATGGCCTTGTCCTTGCAAATCCTCTCTGACGGAGGAAACATCTATGGATGTCTGTCTGTCCTTTCTTCTTTTTTGCTCATTTGTTCTCAAAAGGGGAAAACTCCAAGAATGGCCAAATTCATGTTGTCAATGTACCCGTGTTTCCTCAAAAACAAGACCCTGTCTTATATATTTTTTGCCACCAAAAAAGGCACCAGGTCTTATTTTCGGGGGATATCGTCCACTGACTTGTGCGCATTGCCCCAGGCCTCCTTTTCGCTTTCAGAGGCCTTCAGGAGCTTCTTCTGCAGCCGGCAAGGCTTTCCTGAAGGCCTCTGCGGCCGATAACAGAGCTCCGGATTGATCCTTTTGATCAGGAAAGCCTTGCTGGCTGCAGAAGAAATGGGCCAGCAAGGCAGGTGTCAAGGTGTGTGAGGCCTGGCCACAACTGTCCGAAGGTAAGTAGTAGGGCAGCTCCACCTCCACCCCTCCATCCCCACCCTAGCTTAATTTTTACCCATGCACCTTGGAGTGGGCAGGGTCTTAATTAGGGCTTATTTTGGGTTTAGGGTTTATATTGGGCGGACGTGTAAAAATCAAGCTAGGACTTATTTTTGGAGTAGGTTGTATTTTTCAGGGAAACACGGTATGTACTATTAAATCCCTCCTGTCTCTTTGTAACCTTCAATTGTGTGAAATGGAGCATTGTAGGGCAACCATTTTTGAACCAAGGTAGCTTAAATGGGCTAACTTAAAGCATGCATCCAAAATCAAAGACTTGTTACTCCCATGGGATTGAAATTTCCAGATCTTCAGACCAGTTGTACAGGTAACCCTCGACGTGCTACCACAATAGAGGCCAAAATATATGTTGCTAAGTGAGACATGCGTTAAGTGAGCTTTGCTCCATTTTATGACCTTGCCACAATTGTTAAGTGAATCACTGCAGTTGTTAGTAACACGGTTGTTAAGTGAATCTGGCTTCCCTGTTCACTTTGTCAGATGATTGCAAAAGGGGATGGTCACATGACCCCGGGACACTGCAACCGTCATAAATATGAGTCAATTGCCAAGTGGCTGAATTTTGATCAGGTGACCGTGGAGATGTTGCAATGGTCATAAATGTGAAAAACTGCCATAAGACATTTTTTCCAGTGCCGTTGTAACTTTGAACAGTCACTAAATGAACTGTTGTAAGTCGAGGACTACCTGTAGTGTTAAAATTGTGGCTCTGCAGCATCCCTGTGGCTACATGAATGTGATTTCTGACATTCCAGCAAGATTCCCACATACAAAGCTGATGGGAAAATTGATACAAAGTCAGAACTCATGCCCAACTGCTTCGTTCACCTGTAGTCATTCTGTGATCGCTTTAAGTAAGCATCTTGGAAAGGATAATCCAACGGATTACGGGTCAACTAGAATTTAAATAACTCCAACTCCTCATTTAACCCCAAAGAAATGTGTTCACCCCATTTTAAGAATAATAATTTTAAATCAGAGTTTCTGAAATTTGGCAAGTGGGCTTTGACTCCAATTTCTGTCTGGGAAATTCTGGGACTTAGAAGTCCACACAACTTAAAATTGCCAATTTGAGATTTAGAAGATTTCGACAGGATTGCAAACTAGTCTATTTTCTAGAGTTATTTTCTCTACAGCATTTTTGTTATTACGCTTCTGGTGTGTATGTACAGGTAAGTCCGTGACTTATTTTAACACTCACCAATTCTTGCAGGCTTTCCTCTTTCCAGATTCCTTACAAGAAGGTGCTCTGAGAGATGCTGGATCTGGCTTTTTCAAATCCTCAGGATCCAGAAGCTCATCTGAATCCAGGAGATCCTGAAGACAATAAGGACCCAGGGAAAAGAAATCTCAAACAATCCTTGATTCACAGGAAGCAAAGATCCCTATAGTTACATTTGGGGAAGAGTTGCTGAACAGCTTTGAAGACTTTTTAAAGAAAAGCAACAATAATAAAAGAGAGTGCGGCTACTATCAAAATAGGGGAACTGTATAAAATCCAGATTTTGGGGGAGAAAATACCGACATATAAAATAGTTTTAAAATTCCTCTTGGGTGGAGTTGCCCAACCTTACTCTGACTCCTTTTCCTGGCTTAGGAGACGGCTCAGGAAAAATGTGAAATACAGAAAACATAAGGTTACGTATCACTTTCGGTGAGGTTGTCTGTCAGCCTTTGGAGGGGCCCTTCTGCACCTACCACGTCCTCATCATCCATGTCGTTGGCCGAAAGAGTCCAGAGTTTTGCAGCCGTGGGATCCACTCGTGGTTTTTCTGAAACAACCAATTGACCACAGAGAACACAACTGTAAAGATGATGCGATAAGCCTCAAAACCTCTTCTTGGTCCTATGATATAAAATAATCCTGGGGACTTTTGATACCTCTGAGCTAAGTGTATTCTTTAATAATCCATTTAAACAAAAAAATTATAATCATGGAAAAATCTATCAGTATTATTCTTTTCTCCTGAAAAGCCTCAAATGAGGTCTATAACTGAGACAGGACCTGTTAATCAGCTAGGCTTTTCAGAACTATTTGGTGTGGAGGCGAAGGTGCTGGACTGGGAGACTGGGAGTTGTAGTCTTCCCTTAGGCATTAAACCAGCTGGGTGACTTTGGGCTAGTCCATTCTCTTAACCCAACCTACCTCACAAGGTGGTTGTTGTGGGGAAAACTGGAGGTGGAAGATTATAATCATTGCCTTGAACTGGACAAAATAATGGTGGGGTATACATTAAATTGTAATTTACCCATACTTAGGATGGTTTCTACCAATGTGCATAAGTGAACCAAGGGGCAAGATCTGAGAAGATAAAAGCATCTGTCGATGACTTTCTCACCAGTTGGTTTCTTGACAGTAGAAAGCTTGAGCTGACTTGAAGATCCAATCTCAAAATTGGGTTTTTTGCCTTCTAATTGAACTGCGAGAATTTCATTGCACTGCAGATCCAGATGCTTCTGGACAGCCTGAATTTGTTCTGAGGTTAAAGCGTCCTTCTGCAGCTGGAAAGCAAGGGGGAAAAAACCCAGTTACTTTACCAGTTAATCCATTCAGGCAGGGAAGACTGGAACAAAGTGCTTATTATTACCAATGATGGCTAATTACAACGAAGTAACATTTTCCCCTATTAAAGGAAGATTTTTCCAGAGGCATTTTTGCTTATTCACTATGTAAATCCAATCTTTTGCATCTCAAATGTAAATGATCTCTTGAAAACGTCAAAATGCTTACCTCTTTTACCTCAACCAAACCAGAGAGTGTTGCAATTGTTTGTAGTTTGCTTACTGTCTTGAGTTTGTCATCGTTACCTGAGAAATACAACAGATATCCATAAATAAAACTTATGAGACAAAAAAAAAATTCTAAACCACTCCAGATAAAATAGATTGATTTAATAAAGGAATGCAATAGGATCAAGGCTTCACTTATGTACTTTCACAATTTTCAGAGAGCTACCAAAGGTCCTATAGTTCACGTTCGTGTCAAAAACATCAAGGTGCTTTCAGGGTGAAAGGATCAGCCATTGCTATCACCTTATCTAGTTGGAAGCTCCTTCTATGTCCCCATTAATGTGTCCACCAAAATGGTACCTATCTATCTACTTGCAACTGCACGCTTTCAAATTGCAGGAGCTGGAATGAATGACGGGAGCTTATGCCGCCATGCAGCAGCACTCCGGTCTCAAATGCGGGCTTGCTGATTGTCAACTCAACGTCCTAACCACATAAGACATGTTGCTCCTGTTGTTATCTTCATCTATAATTCTTACAGGCAAACTGATTTATTCAGCTAGCCATGATATAGCAATAGCACTTAGACTTATATACCGCTTCACAGTGCTTTACAGCCCTTTGTAAGCAATTTACAGAGTCAGCCTATGGCCCCCAACAATCTGGGCCCTCATTTTACCAACTTCGGAAGGATGGAAGGCCAAGTCAACCTTGAACCATTGAGAATCAAATTGCTGGCAGTCAGGAAGCCATTTTAACAGGAAGGAAGGAAGAAAGGAAGGAGGTGAGCGAGGGAGGAGGGAAGGACGGACTTAAGACTTACAGACTGCCTCACAGTGCTTTACAGCCCTAAACTGTTTACAGAGTCAGCATGTTGCCCCCAACAATCTGGGTCCTCACATATGGCTTTAATTAATTGTATTTTATTTCCTTTATCATGTTTCATTGGAAAAAGACTTACAGTTGTGTCAGGAAATTAGAGGGAACATGAAGGAGCTTCAAGGATTCTTCCCAGCCCTCAAATCTCACATCAACCGCATTACATTACTTTCTTGTCTCAACTGTGAATGTTCAGGTTTTAATATTAAAGTGCTAAATAGCTTGAAGTGAGTTCACCTCTAGTCCCCTCTCAGCTTGTCTGGAGTCAAATTGTCATTTGTTTATTATTTATCCCTACCTCACCTGCAATTTTCTGGTAGAGATAAAAGAGAAAGCACTTTGAATTGTAACACCAGCACTATGGAGCCCACATAGACTCACTTTCAGATGTGGGTTAATATGCTGCTATAACATATTGTATCTTAATCTGCTGTCTTTCTTTTTTCACTGTTTAAATGAAACTGCTTAGCTTTATATTGAATCTGAATCCAAATGTTCAGGAACCACTTTCTTAAAATAGAAAAAGAATAAAAAATAGCCACAGTCCTGCAGTCCAGATATGGGAATCAGGAGATGGAACTTAGGAGAGATGAAATCAGCAAGGGTGCAGCTTTAGAGCCAGATAGTAACAAGAGAAACCAGGTGAAAATGCGAAGGTTGGGATTGTTGGGGGCAAATAGGCTGACTCTGTAAACCGCTTAGAGAGGGCTGTAAAGCACTGTGAAGCGGTATATAAATCTAAGTGCTACTGCTATTATGATGGGCCATGGCTGGCTGATGTCCTATTTTAAAAGCTGTTTCTCCCTGTCCAGAATGGGGAGTTGCGACTGGATAAAATTAAACACTGCCCCTCTTCAAACAGGTGCAAACTGGGCTACACGTGGTCTCAGCCAGTGACAGCATCAGATTAATTCTGTCTGGCCCAGAAACTAAGCAGAGTCACACCAGGCTGTTCCTTGGAAGGGAGGTTTTTCAGTAAATCTCAAGGTTACTGAGGCTGAACTGGAAAGCCAAAAACACCTCTTGGGAGAGACAGTTGCAGCCCACTTGTAGGCTATTTGTTAAGAAAACTCCATGGATGTACAGCATTTATGTAACCATCAAAAGTTAGGCCAAACTCAAAAAGAAATGACATTTTGGAGTACATATATCTCCCCTCCCAAAGAATTTCCCAATACCATGTTTTAAACTTGTGATCACAATACAGCCCTGAATTTTTGTTGCTAAGTGTGACATTTGTTAAGTGAAATTTGCTCCATTTTATGACCGTTCTAGCCACAACTGTTAAGTGAATCTCTGCAGTTGTTAAATTAGTGACACAGTTGTTAAATTGTAAACTGGCTTCCTCATTGACTTTAGTAATCGTATATACTGCTTCACGGTGCTTTCCAGATCTCTCTAAGCGGTTTAGAGTTGGCCTATTGCCCCCAACAATCTGGGTCCTTATTTTACCCACCTCAGAAGGATGGAAGGTTGAGTCAACCTGGAGCTGTTCAGAATTGAACAGTCAGCAGAAGTAGCCTGCACTACTGCATTCTAACCACTGAGCCACTGCTTTTTTTAAAAAAAATTGATTTATATGCCGCCCTTCTCTGGAGACTCAGGGCAGCTTACAATGCATTAAGCAATAGCCTTCACACTTTTGTATATTTATGCAAAGTCAGCTTATTGCCCTCACAATCTGGGTCTGGGTCCTCAGCTTTGCTTGTCAGAAGACCACAAAAAGTGATTCTTCTTAAAAAAAAAAGTGATCCTTCTAAAGATGAGTCAGTTGCCAAGTGTCTGAATTTTGATCACGTGACTATGGAGATGCTGCAATGGTTGTAAGTGCGAAAAATGGTCATAAGTCCCCTTTTTCTGGTGCTGTTGTAACTTTGAACGGTCACTAAATGAACTGTGGTAAGTGAAGACTATCGTACAAGCGTGTTTAAATCGACCAACTCTGTACTTTTATTCTCCACAAGTGGAAAAGTGAGGGTGGCTTAGGTGATAGAGCTGCAATTAATGGCCGGAGGTTAGCGAAGGATTAAAGACTTACTCGCTTCGGGGGTCACCGCTTCTTTCAAAAGGACACGACCTCCAGGTTTGACAATCCGAGCTATTTCAGCAAGAAGCTCTGCGCTGTGCTGCGTTAGGCTGCCAGGAACCAGCCCCGAAAGAACCACATCAAAGCTGGACTGTTTGTGGGATGCTGAGAAAATAAAATGGGAAGCGTATACATGTACCAATGATGCTTAGCTGTTTTAAGTATATGCATGTACCCAACATGCTATGGAATTCTGGGAGTTGACTTTTTTACAGCTTAAGGTTGCCAAGTTCCAAAAACACTGCTTTAGTCACTGATGACTTCCATGCAATGAATAACCGTTTGTGGAGTTAGAATGACTGCTTGCAAGTGACCATGCTGGAAAACTCTTATGGGGATTGATCTCCAGCTTGTACAAACTGAGGAAATATCCAGATTCCCTTTGTGTACTCTCCCAACCAAGGACCCCGAGTTCCACAAAGAAAGTTGCCTTATTCTGTGCCAAATATTGCTGTGGAAGTTGTGAGTTATGTTCTGCTTTCTGAGAATGAGCTTTGTGTGCCTTGATTCTGGGCTTTTTGCATGAGACAACTGAGCCGCCATCTTCAGGTTAACCTTTTACCCATCAGTTGGATGCAGCTCACTTTGAGTTTGATCCCTTTACTAGGCCTCTTATTTTATGTTGTTATAGACCGCATTCAGTTCCTTGACCCCTATATAAAATTATGTTTCTCATAAAATTTATGAGAAACAACATAAAATAAGAGATTTCTCTGGTAGATCTTTGATGTAAAGATCTGCAAGAGTTTTGTGCCCTCCTATCCACAGCACATCCTCAACTCCAAAATGTGCCACTGCCTTTCCTCCTCCGCTCCACAGTTTAGGCTTCGGGTTTTATAGAGGAGTTATCTCAATGAGCTTTAACCTACATTTTATTAGGTTCTCTTTTCAGTTCGTGTTATTTCTTTGGTAACTTTCGGTATCTATCCACATTTATACATTTCTTTTTTCCTTCTATTGTGTGGATAGCTATCTAAAACTTCTTTGGATCCATCTGTTCAGGTAGAAAAAGGAACTTATTTTCCATTATTTGGAAAGTTAATTATCATCATTAACTTTGACTTGATTGTGAATATTGCCATGTGGTAAGATGCAGCAGAAAGAGATGAACTGGAGTATCTCTTTCTCTTATCAGTAAACTTATTTTGGTCACGTGCTGTTAGGAGGATGTATTTTGGATAGATTATTTTAATTATTGTTGAATAAAAAAAGCACACCTCCGATACCCATTTAGGGTTTCTCTCGGCTATCCCAGACCAAAGGAGTAATCTCAACACACAGTGTCTGAGCAGTTTTTACCTGTATCTACAGGTAGTCCTTAGTTACACTTAATAACCACTAACTGTGTTGCTAAGCAACATGGTCGTAAATAAAACACCATGTGACTGTACCAACTTACACCATTTTTGTTAACCAAGTCACCCACAGTCATTAAGTGGGACATCATGTGACTGCAACTTGCAATTTGACTGCTGGCTTCTCTAGACTTTGCTTGTTGGAAGCCGGCTGTGAAGTGCAAAAAATGTCAATCACATGACCACAACAGTCATAAATGTGCATTGGTTGCCAAGTGCTCAAATCTCAATCACGTGACAGCAGAGATACTTTGACAGTCACAAGTTCAAAGACCTGCTGTAAGTCTCCTCATTAGGGACCAATCATAATTTCGAATGCTCATTAAACAGGGCAGCCATTAACCAAGCACCATCCTGCACAGAGCATAATACTTAGCATTAGTTTTCTAATGTATTAACAATAATGAAGAATTCTCCTTTATAAATGGCACACATTATCTTTAACTCAAATATATTTACTATGATAATGAGTATTTCTGAACACTCACAGTAAAGCAGCTGATTGACGTTTTCTACAGAAACCTGATTTTCAGCTCCAATAACTGCTTGAATGTCCTGGACAAATTTCTCAAGTGCCTTGGGAGGGGCGTAACTATCGCAAACCACAGCCACTTGTTCACCGAGAGAGATTCCATACTCTGCCATGCTGGAATTAATTCAAGATCTGAAAAAAAGCAGACATTATTCCCCCCCCCAAAAAAACACAAAATGTAGCAATTATAGGTTCCAATTAATACAATATATTTGAGATATTCTGTGAGTTGCATCCAGAAAAAGCTTACATTTAGAAGGCATCATGTTGAAGAATTGCATATTTTCCAATTATAGAGAGAACTAGAAAACACTGGGTGAAATACTTTACAAGTAGTCCTCGTTTAACAACCGGTTAAATGGTTGAAGTTACAAATGGACTTCTGCAGAGCTGCTTACGACATCATCTGATTTCCAAGTTCCAAAAGCCACACACCCCCCTGGTCACGTGATCCCATTTTGGGAGCTTGGCATCCGGCTTATATTTACAGTTGTGTGCAGTGTCCTGCAGTCACATGATCACAATTTTTAGTGGCTTTTGCTAGTTTCTCACCTTTATTCCTGGCAAAAAAAAAACCCCATGGAGAGGAGAAAATGGGAAGATGGAAATGAGAAAATCCAAGGGAGAAGGGCAATTAAGAAATATGAAATATAAATAAATAAAATGGGTTTGCAAGATCCAATCCAGGTCGGTCTTCGGGACCAGAGGTTTACTGTTTATAGGAAGAGTAAACCTCTGGTCCCAGTGACCAATCCAGATTGGTCTTGCAACATTGTCCTGGGACAAGTACATTTCCCTTCATTTATAAAATGTCTGCTTAATGACCACAGCATTTGCTTAACAACTTCCCCCCCAAAAAAGGTCATACAATTGGGACCAGTCAAATGGTGACCCACTTAATGCTCATCACTGCTCACGACCATAAATCCAGGCTCAATTACAGTTGTTAGTTGAGGATTACCTGCATTTTGTTTGAGTACTCATATTGAAAAATGTATATCTGAAGGAGTCCTTTCTTAAAGTGTAGACATTTAAAGTGTAAGAAATTTTTAATGCCTTAAAGCAAGGCATGAGAAATATGCTTTTGAATAGCCAATAAAAAATGAGTAATAGGAAAGCTACTATTCTTGGTTTGCATCAGCTGATAGGGGGAAAGGATCTTCCATTCTCAACAGTTATTTTGCTAAAGGCAAGATATGATAATTCAGACATAAATTTTCATTTCCTCCTCTTTTAAACTAAAATCTATTTCAAAATCTTTTCTTCCTTTTCTGCCTCCAGTTACTGTCAGCTACAATAAGTATCCTTAAATATTCCTTTAAAGCTGTGCTGTTTAACACAGAGAGCCCGTTTTATATGCAAACTGAGGTTTAAGGGGATAGAGCTATTACCCGTGTTAACAGTAATTGCAAGAAGATGAGAACAAGGATATATGCTCAATTCTTTTTCAGTGCCCCCAAAGTGGCATTTTTGCCATTATGAGCAGTTATAAGTGCCAATGTAAAATAGTTTTAGCTGCATTTCCTTTTCTGTCCTGTCTTTACTTATCATTTCTTGTGCATTCCATAACAAGGGGGTGGCGTGGTAAGTATGTTTATTCAATGTACAAACATAGCTCAAATATTACAACAGTAAAAAGGAAGATAAGCCTTACAGAGCACAGCACAAAAGCCAGATAGAAAGAAAAGGCTCTGCAAGAATAAAGTATTTATGTCCCTGGGTCAACTTGACCCCTGACCTTGAAAACAGAATTTGGTCACTTCCAAGGATGCAGAATCATAGTGACCAGCCAACACCAGTTTAATATAAAAACAATATCTGCATTCTGGGAAGTCAGCTAACAGCAGTGCAATGCATGTTTTATTGTAGATATTAACAGAGGCACTATAATAAAACATGACTTAAGGATTCTATTACATTTGACCTGCAATGGCATAATACGCCATTATTTTGAATTTTCCTTCTGGACGGCAGTAGGCAAGGTGTCATAGTTAATGTATGGTACCTATGGGCACCAACTAAGGGGTGGGGGATGCCTTATACAAAAGCAACAGAGAAACAGGACACTAAACCCTCCACAAAACTCCTTGTCCCCTCCTGTTCCTTCCACCAAGCCTAGTTCCAGGAACATGCATAAAATGTAGGGAAATAAGAAGGGAAAAAGCCAGTTTGGTCTCGTGCAGAGGTCTCCAAACTTGGTGATTTTTAAGACTTGTGGACTTCTACTCCCAGAATCCCTCCCCCCCCCCCGCAGACTTCAACTCCCAGAATTCCCAAGGAGTTGCGGTCCACATGCTTTGGCTGGGGAATTCTGGGAGTTGAAGTCCACAAATCTTAAAGCCAAGGTTGGAGGCCCCTGGTCTGGTGATTAAGGCACCAGGCTAGAAAGTGGGGAGTTCAAATCCCACCTTAGCCATCTTTCTTTAAATTAAACCTTTAAATGACCCGACCTTTAATTTTTTCTCCCCAGGCTCATCCAGCAAGGCTACCCTAGTGTAGTATTTCTCTAAACTGACCCCCAACTCCCTCCCAGGGCTCTGTGCAATCAAAATTATTTACCAAACATGGAATATTTTTTCCCCTAAAATTTAAAACAAGGTCACTCTTCTCATCAGATTTATTTATTTATTTATTTTATTTGGTTTATATGCCACCCTATCTCCCAGTGGACTCAGGGCGGCTCACAATAATAAAAACACAAGCCACAATACAAAATAAAATCTAAAATCTAAAAAATTTAAAATTTAACCCCCCATCAGCCCAGATACGGGGCTTTTCCACTTTTTGGGATCTTAATGTTTGTAAAGATCAAAATTGAGGCTTTCGTCGTCGTGAGATTCAAGGCCCCCCACAGCAGCCCCACGGACAGACCTCATCCCTCCCCTCCAGCCCACAGAGCAATTGTTAAGAACAGGTTGGAAACCCTGAGGGAAAAAAGGCCGATCGGGGGATTGAGAAGGCCGGCGCGGACGTCGTAACCTTCGCTGAGGGCGAGCGTAGCCCGGCCCACCTCTCAGGGTTGTTGTACGGGGGTCTCGGACAGTCCCTGGAGCTCCCACGGAACAGGCGAGAAGGAAAAGGCCTCCACGGCGCAACACCCCCGGCTACACCCCCGCTCCTCCCTCGCTACCTACCGGGTCGCCCTCGTGCTTCTCAGCCCGGCTGCCGTCCTGTTTTTCTCCTCAGCTGCGCCTGCCCTTTTCAAAAATGGCGGCGGCGCTACGCCTGTGGGAAAACCTCCTCCCGGGCCCCCCCTTGACCCGCTTCAAAGATGGCGCTTACGGCACCGGTGCGCCCTGGAGTTCAAAAAAGAGTTGAGCGGAACCTCTGATTGGGTGGAGGCCGCGCGCGGGAGAAGCCGGGAGTCCTTCAACGTCAGTGGCGCCTCGCTGCCTCCTCCCTCCCCTGCGCGAGGCGGCCCCGCCCCGCTCCATAGATGGCGCCCGCGGCGGTTCGCCCCGCCCCCTTGCCACCCCCCCTTGCTCGTCGCCCGACTCAAAGATGGCGGCGGCCGCGGCGGGGCTGAGGCGGTCGGCCCGGGGGCTGCTGCGCTGCCCGGCGGGTGAGGTCCTCGGGGGGGAGAGCGGGGCTCGAGCCGACGGGGTGGGGGTGGGGGAAAAAGGATGTTCTCGGCTTCCCCCTCTCCGGGATAAGGCGGGACCGAGGAAGCGAAGGTGAGGTGAAGGGCGAGGGAGGCCCTTCAGCCCGGCTTATTTGCATACATCAACCTAGGATGCCCTCTTGAAGGAGTCCGGGGGCGGGGCGAAGTGGGACTACACCCCCTATCATCCACGGCCGAGGCGACTGCAGGGCCCATCATCCACATAGTTCTCCCCTCCCTTCCCACCGGGGTGCACCCCCCACTGCGCCTGCGCGGTAGGTTGGACTGAGAGTCCCCATTGCAACTTGGGGGGGGGGGGGGGGGGGGGCGAGGCGCTCTCCGAACCCTGCTCCTCTGACAGCCTGGACTGCAGTACCCATAAGTCCCAGCCAGCAGCCTGTTAAGAGGGATTCTGGGTTTGGGAGTCGAGTTCTGATTTGTTTCCAGATCTTCTGTCCAATCTTGGTGTTTGCAGGGAATCCGGGGAAGGAGCTTCTGGGGCTGGAGTAAAAGTCTGGGGCTTGGATGGTCTGATATTCTTGCCTTTTTTTTTTTTCACTCCTGAATTTGGAAGCCGTGAGATTGCAAAATGGCATCCTGTGCCCAATGCTTTCTTATTCCTTCCATTCATTCATTCATTCATTGATCCTATTAGGCTTCGGTCGCCTGGTCTCTTTAAGAAGCTTACATAAATTTTCAGAATGGCAACGAGGTTAAAGCTAATGAGTATAAATAACCATTCAATAAAGCAACATGGTCATATATAAACATCACAGACTCAAAAACAAAACAAACACCCACCCCTGAAGACAATCCTCATTATCCCCTTAGCTTCAAAAGATTAGTGATCTCTCTCTTTCTCTCTCTTTCGCTTCCAAGTTCATTTTTGACTCCTGGCCACTGCGTGGCCAAATGCCTGCAGTTTTGTTGGCAAGGTTTTCAGAAGTGGCTTGCCATTGTCTCCTTCCCAGAGCTGAGAGAGAGTGACTGGTCAAAGCCCCCCCCTCCCACCCAGCTGGCTTTGTGCCTAAGGCAAGACTAGAACTCACAGACTCACAATTTCTGGCCAACTGCTTCTGAAATCTTGCCAAGAAGCCTGCAAGGACCTATTTAGGCAGTCTTCAAGAACCAGATATGATTGAATGGAAGTGGGGGGAAAACAGCATTGGGTAGAGCAGCTGAGAATGTCTTGGAAAAGATATTCAGGTGCCAGGAGATCGGAAGATATGTGCCTGGTGACACCATAAAGTAAGTTGGACTTAGAAGAAGCAGGAGGGGAAACGTATTGGTGTTTTGAACTTTGATGTTGGAGAAAACTGAGAACTCCATGAGCAATCAAGAAAGCAAACAAATGGATAATTAAACAAGCGTTGATCCAGAATGCTCCCTTGAGGCACACATGACCAGGCTCATTTTTTTCAGGCACATTATGCAAAGACCCACCTCCTTGAAAAAGTACTGTATATAACCGTGATGGCGAACCTATGGCACGGGTGCCACAAGTGGCACGCGGAGCCATATTGGTGGGCACGCGAGTGTTGCCCTAGCTCAGCTCCAGTGCGCATGTACGCATCGGCCAACTGATTTTCAGGCCTTCCGGTCCCACCGGAAGTCGGTGTTTCCCACCGGAAGTTTGCTGTTTCCGGCCTCCGGAAGGTCTCCGGGGGCATGGGGAAGGCTGTTTTTGCCCTCCCCAGGCTCCTAGAAAGCCTCTGGAGCATGGGGAGGGGGAAAAACGGGCCTACGGGCCCCAGTGTGCCATCGCGTGCCAAAAGCAGGGGGAAGAGTGTGAGGGGGTCATGTGCGCATGCGCGGGACGGCGGGGCGCATTGAATTATGGATGTGGGCACCTGCACCCGTGACCCCCCCGCTCCCCCCGCTTTTGGCACACGACAGCAAAAAGGTTAGCCATCACTGGTATATAACATGGTGAAAGGTGGGATGACGGACAAGGGAGAGAAGAAACAACAAGGTAGATGGACTCAATTACAGTAACAGTATGTGCACTGCGGAAAGATCAGGTTGGAGACCAATCCTCTTGGAGATTGCTAGGAGGAGGTGATGCTGACTTGATGGATGGCACATAATCAACAGTCAAGACTATTTTAATGGGACTAGGGCTTTTTAGATAATGCCAGCCTCATTTGTAAGTCATTGCTGGAAGTAGTCTTTATTAGATAACTTTCTTTGGCATGTTATGAAAGAAGACCTGGATTTTTAGACAATACTTGTCTGGTATACCAGTGTCATACCGTATTTTTGGGAGTATAAGACGCACCGGACTATAAGACGCACCTACCTTTTTTGGTGAGGAAAACAAGAAAAAGAAATCTGCCTCTGCCTCCCAGCAATTTTGCCTTGTTGCAGCAAACAGTAAATAGCCTGCTTTACTTTCGTTTTCAGCATAGCTGGATTAGCGCAAGAAAAAAAATCTGCTCCCAGCAATTTACCTCCTTGGAGCAAGCAGTCTGAAACAACTGAGAGTCAGGAGGCCGATCCAAGGGGGGGGAGAATCAACTTGTGCTAATTAGGCTGTGCTGAAGCTGAAATGGGCTGTTTCTTCTTGAAGCTTGCAGCAAGGAGGTAAATTGCTGGGAGGCAAAGGCCAAAGGGTAGGGGCCAGTGGGTGGGCAGGGCTACATTCGGTGTATAAGACACACCTAAATTTTCACTCCCTTTTAGGGGGGAAAAGGGTGCATCTTATACTCCAAAAAATACGGTATTTTATAAAGGGTATACACATGTCTTACTCTTAGGCAGTGTGATTTTGTGCATAGGTCTGTTGTAGGCTTTGGCTTCAAATCCTGAAATGTATAAGGGGGCCTTCACAGCATACAAGATGATTCAGTAGGTTTGTATGTTACTCAGCTAATTTCTGTTTTCAGTCTTTCGAAGCCAGCTGTATCAATCTCAGCGGGGCTTCCATCCTGCGGTGGCACTGCAAAGAGTTTCAGAAGAACAGAAACAGCCCCCCTTCCCATCTCCCAGTCAGCAATATTCAGCATCTTCCCCCCTGGATGAAAAGCATCCAGGTTCACACCACAGGTAATTTGCATAATTTCTGTCCCAAATGACTGTGAGCTTTCTTCTTTCCCCAAAGTAGCAATTATTCGCTTTGGGAAAGTATAATGAACACATTTTAGTGAGTAATTTAGCATCTGGCATGCTTCCATCTTACTCCGAGGATGTTGCAAAGCAGTGTTCAGATTGACAACTGAGCAGTTTTGTGAACCAGGCATCTCTAGAATGATTGGGTGTGGTGTTCATGCGCTTGTCAACATTGATAGATAAATGCTGGCTAGATTTATAGAAATGCTAAGTCATAATGTAGTTTATTTCATGTATGTCTTAACTTTTTTTTTTCTTATCAAAGCTGCCTATAATGTTGTAACCCAAAATATTGTGTCTAAACAAACTATGTTAATCAACCATTTATCAAACAGGCATGCCCTGTTTCATGATGGCATCAGTTGTAATTAGGAACAATAATAAAAGCTTTGGACTTTACGTGTTTAAAAGTGCTTGTAAGACACGCCTTCCTATGTTTTTACCCCTAGTTACACAGATCAAGGGGGTGAAGAATCAGAGGGCTACGAGAGTGAGGAACAGATACAGAATCGGATCCTGACAGCAGCTCTGAAATTTGTGCCCACTTATGGCTGGACAATGGATGCAATTGCAGAAGGAGCTAAGGTTGGTATCAAGAGAAGACCCAGAGGGATCGGTGCTTTAGCTTAACTGAGTTTCAAATTCACATTATCGGGACGCCTTGCGCACGGTCACTCATGCCCTTGTCACCTCCCGGTTGGACTACTGTAATGCTCTCTACATGGGGCTCCCCTTGAAGAGCACTCGGAGGCTCCAACTGGTCCAGAATGCGGCCACGCGGGTGGTTATGGGCGCAACTTGATGTGCCCATGTGACACCCCTCCTGCGCGAGCTGCACTGGCTCCCAGGGGTCTTCCGTGTGCGATTCAAGGTGTTGGTCACCACCTTTAAAGCGCTCCATGGCATAAGACCCGGGTACCTTCGAGACTGACTTCTGCCACCAATAGCCTCCCACCGGCCAGTTCGCTCTCACAGAGAGGGTCTCCTCAGGGTGCCATCGGCCAAGCTATGCCGGCTGGCGACACCCAGGGGGAGGGCCTTCTCTGTGGGAGCCCCAGCCCTATGGAATGAACTGCCCCGGAAATGCGTAAGATCTCCGACCTCCGGGTATTTTGCTGTGCCCTTAAGACCCTGTTGTTCCACCAGGCTGGGCTATCAATGTAATAATTTTAAATCGGGTGTTTTAAATTTTTGGGGTCTTAAATTGAGCCGAATTATTTAATAATTTTAATTATTTTAATTGATGTTTGTCTTGTGCTTTTAATAGGCTGTACACCGCCCTGAGTCCTTCGGGAGAAGGGCGGTATAGAAATAAAATTATTATTATTATTATTATTATTATTATTATTATTATTATTATTATTATTATTACTGTCGCTGTTCTTTGAGAATTTTTTTTGGTGTAGAACTTTGAATTCTATTCAGAATTAACATTTTTAACTCCTTGTCAATAGGATTGATATGCAGGAAATTTCTCAGTATCCCCCATTTTAGGACATTTTGCTTGCTGTTTTTTGCAAAATAGGTTCTACAGGAAGTCCTCAACTTATGGCCACAATTGAGGCCAAAATTTATGTTGCTAAGTGAGGCAGTTCAGTGAGTTTTGCCCCATTTTTCATCTTTTCAAGCCACAGTTCTTAAGTGAATCGCTGAAGTTGATAAGGTAGTAACCCGGTTGTTAGGTGAATCTGGCTTCCCCATCGACTTTGCTTGTCAGAAGGTCGCAAAAGGGGATCACACAACCTTGGCATCAGTGGTGAAATGTAAAATTTGTTACTACCGGTTCTGTGGGCGTGGCTTGGTGGAGGGGGGTAATGTGACTGGGTGGGCGTGGCCAACTTTTTTTTTTTTAACTTTTAAAAGCATTTTTTCTACAGAAAAAAAATGCTTTTAGAAGCCTCTGAGGATCAGGCAACTCAGCTGGGATCGCCAGAGGCTTTTAAAGGCATTTTTTCCCCCTACAACCTCTTCGGCTGAAGAGGTTGCAGAAAAAAATGCTTTTAAAAGCCTCTGACGATCCCAGCTGAGCCGCGTGATCATCAGAGGCTTTTTTTTTACTTTTAAAAGTATTTTTTCGTCCAAAGAGGTTGCAGGAAAAAATGCTTTTAAAAGTAAAAAAAAGCAGGGCAGGGATTTTTGCTACTGCTACCAGTAGCAAAACCACCCGCTGCCAAACCACCCGCTGCCATCGCTACCGGATTGGGCGATCCGGTCCAAACCGGATGCATTTCACCCCTGCTTGGGATACTGCAACTGTCATAAGTATTAACCCATTGCCAAGCGTCTGAATTTTAATCTTATGATCATGGGGATGATGCAGAAGTCGAAACTCTGAAAAACAGTCTTAAGTCACATTTTTCAGTGCCATTGTAACTTTGAACAGTCACTAAACGGACTGTTGTACGTCAACTATTTCCTAGTAGATTTACAATACAAAACAGAATTTCCTATTTTTATGACATGAACATTACTGAGGACCTGGGTTAAAGTTGCTTGGTGGGTCAAGAGAGACACTAATGCAGCTGAAAAGGGGGGAAAAAATGAAGGCTCCACATACATTATCTCTATTCTTCTGAGAGAACCTTGGCAACTTGATTATTACAAGTACAGGTAGTCCTGGACTTACAGCAATTCCTTTAGTGACCATCAAAGTTACAACGGCCCTGAAAACCGTGACTTAGGATCAGTTTTCACGGTTACAATCTTTGCAGCATCCCCATGGTCATGTGGTCAAAATTCAGATGCTGGCAACGGGTTCATACTTACGACCGTCGCAGTGTCCCAGGGTCACGTGATCCCCTTTTGCGACTTTCTGACAAGCGAAGTCAACGGGGAAGCCAGATTCACCTAACAACCATGTGACTAATTTACCAACTGCAGTGATTCACTTAACAAACGTAGCAAGAGAAATCGTAAAATGGGGCAAAACTCAATATTAATCCCTCAGCACCATTAATTCTGGGCTCAATTCCGGTTGTAAGTTGAGGGTTACCTGTACCAGTATACCACCTCAGCCATAGACAGTCCTGAATAGGATTTGCACCTCACATGGTGTTCACCGGGACTTTCTAGTGTATAAACAGGGCATAGTATTCTCCCCTCAGTGTGACTGCGGGGTCCCACATCAAACATTGTGACCCACTGTAAGCTGAGGGCATTTACTGGTCCAGTATCTGATTTTTTAAAAAAATGTAACCGATGCTGCACATCAATGATTAGACGGCCTAGACGATGATATTTAAACATAGATCTTTTTAACATTGGTTTTATTGGGTTCTACTAATCCAGGGGTCAGCAACCTGCGGCTCTGGAGCCGCATGTGGCTCTTTCACCCCTCTGCTGCGGCTCCCTGTCACTCAAAATATGCATCACAACCACCAATGTGCGGCACCTGCTGGCACGTGATTTACTGAGTTTTTCAACCCCCAGTAGACCAACGATGGATAAGTCCAAGAAAAGAAAAGTTTCAGAAGAAAACACAACATTTAATTCAACAACATATGCTAGCTCAAGAAATAGTCAGGCACGGGAAGAGTTTTGTGGCTCCCGGTGTTTTCTTTTCTGTGGGAAACGGGTCCAAATGGCTCTTTGAGTGTTTAAGGTTGCAGACCCCTGGACTAATCTAAATGTAATGACAGTATATATTTCTAGTCCGTTTATGAAATGCCATATGCTAAAATAAATAGGCTTCCCAAAGAGAAGTTAGGCCAAATTAGTGCTGCTTCGTTTGTGATCCCTGCCTGTTTAAAGTTGCAGGAATTTATTCCTGGGTGGGAATTGTTCAACTCGACTTTTCTCCTCCCTTCCAGTCCGTAGGTCTCTCTGTTGCTGCAGCCGGGCTGTTTCACAATGACGGCAGTGAACTGATTCTCCACTTTGTGTCCCGGAGCAACTCCAAACTCTCTGAACTTCTTGAGGAACAGCACAAGCTGGTGCAACTGGGCCAACTGGAGTGAGTCCCGGGCAGAGCATGGGAAGGGGCGGGGCTGCGTTAGCCTTCCAAACAGCAGTGGGTGGGATGGCAGCTGCACTGAGCACAAGGGAGGCTGCTCCAGAATGGTGCTTTGGCAGGTAACCTGCCTTTGGCATCCTGAGTACAGGCCTTGAGCGAGCGAGAGAGGCAGGCAAGGGTGAATTGCACTAAATAATTCTTCTCTTTTGAAAGGAAGAAGAAGACAGACCAGTTTATAAAGGATGCTTTAGAAGCGAGGCTGAGAATGCTCATTCCATTTATTGAAAAATGGCCTCAGGTATAAAACTAAACTGCTTTTCTTGGTGTTTCTTGCAATGTTCCTAGATTGTCTCAGTGCGTTTAGAAAAGAGCATGTTGATGGCTGAATGCTTCTCTGTTTAGCGATCTACTTGGGAGACGCAGCAAAGAAAAATTACTTCCTTTTTTCTCCCCTCTTGTGCGAATGAACTTCCAACCCCAAGTCCAAACTGATCATCTTCTCTTGCTTGGATGGAACCCCAAAGTGCTGCTTTTGTCTGGAGAGCGAAAGCAGACAGCAATGCCCCAGTTTTGATCCTTGCTGGCTCTTTTTTGTGATTAGGTCTTTGTGGCTTTCTGAAACAAATTTTAAAAGACTTTTAGGCCCTAAGGAATGCAGTGACATTCATCAAGTTAAAAAAAGATTGTGTTTGTGTGTTAATACATGCCACACGCATATGGCTTGTGTGTGTTAGATGGCTGGATAGAGACCGATAAGATGTAAATGATAGATGTCAGACAGACAGACAGACAGACAGACAGACAGACAGACAGACAGACAGACATCAGAATTGGAATAGAGCGGGAAAGAACCTTGGAGGTCTTCTACTCCAGCCCCCTGCTAAAGCAGGAGACCCTACACCATTTCAGACAAGTGACTGTCTAGTCTCTTCTTAAAAACCTCCAGTGATGGAGCATCCATGATTACTGAAGGCAAGCTGTTCTACTGGTTAATTGCTCTCAACCTTAGTTCTAGGTTGCTTCTCACTTTGGTTAATTTCCATCCATTGTTTCTTGTCTTTCCTTCTGGTGCTTTGGAGAATAAATTAACCCCCTCCTCTTTGTAGTAGCCTCTCAAATACTGAAATCCTGCTATCGTGTTCCCCCAGTCCTTTCTCTAGACAAGCCAAACCCAAATCCTGCAACCATTTTTCATATGTTTTAGTCTCCAGGCCCTTAATCATGTCTGCACTTTTTCCAAGTCAAAAGTCAACAGTTTTCTTTAAAATCAAGCTTTAAAGAAAGCTGGTCTTAATTCTGTGATGCCTCAGGAATCTGGGTGACTTGTAAAATAACACTCCCTCCCAATCGGTAGGAAATTGCTGATAGGGTCCCTGCTTTTACTTCCTTTATTTATTAAATTTATATGCTGCCCAATGCCCGCCTCAGCTGTTGAGCGACTGGGTAGCTGACATCATGATAAAACAATAACATAAAAGAATTTACATGTTAAAACAGTAAAAACAAGAAGTGTTAAATGCTTTAGCCATCCTCTCCCTTCTGTTTCAATGAATGCAGCTTGTAGCCCCTCTCCCAAAGAGTTTCTGTTGCACTTGAAGGAAATTCTAATCATCCTGGTTGCTCTTCTCTGCACTTTTTCCAATGTCTCAACATCTTTTTTGTAATGTGGTGACCAAAACTGGATGCAGTATCCCAGGTGTGGCCTTCCTAAGGTTTATAAAGTGGTACTAATACTTCATGTGATTTTGATTCTATGCCTCGGATTATACAACCAAGGATTGTGTGTGTGTGTGTGCGCGTGTAAGAGAGAGAGAGAACTGAGATAGATAGATAGATATGATAGACAGACAGACAAGCAAAGTTTTGTAATGGCAAAGTTGCTAAAACAGGAAACTCAAATCAAATCTGCCCTCAACCATAGGAGTTCTCTGGGAGGAGTTTGGTCCTCTCCCTCTTCTCAGAGCCAACAGAATATGGTGGCAACAGTGCTGGACTAGGAGTAGAAAAATCCAGGTTCTAGTCCCCTTCAACCCCAGAAGCTCCCTGGAGACTTTGGGCAAGTCCTTCCCTCTCGATGCCAGAACCAGGGTGGGGTAGCAGTGAAGGGACTGCCCTGGGAAGAGGGAGGCCCTGGTTCCAATCCCCCTTGAGGTCAAGAAGCCCTGGGGGACTTTAAGCCAATCCTTCTCAGCCCAGCCCTGCTTTGCAGAGAGAGGCTAGTCTGAGAGGCTCCAGCTAGAGGTCTTTGGAGTTGGGTGGTTTATAAATTCAAGTCAACAAATAAACATTTACTAATTCATTTTTCACATTTCAGAACTGCCCATCTCCTCAAGGAGGGACTCTGTTGTAGTGAAGGATAGGAAAATGGAGAACCATATCTGATATCTTACGTTTCTGTACAAGGGGCTAGAATCTCATTCAGGAATAACAGACAAGCGTTCACTTGCCATCAGATCAAATTTGTCAGCCATCTAACTCCTATTAAATGGCCCCAGGAATCAGAATAACAGAAACACACAGTTGGAAGGGACCTTGGAGGTCTTCTAGTCCAACATCCTGCTCTAGCAAGAAACCCTATCCACACAAATACCTGTCCAATCTCTTCTTAAAAACCTCCAACGATGGAGCATCCGTAGCTTCTGAAGGCAAGCCGTTCCACTGGTTAATTTTTCTCACTGGCAGGAAATTTGCCTTCTGGTGCTTTGGAACTTACGTTGACCCCCTCCTCTCTGTGGCAGCCCCTCAGATATTGGAAGATTGCTATCATGTCACTCCTAGTCCTCCTTTTCACTAGATTAGACATACCCAATTCGGACCTAGGAAAAAAGAAAGGCAAAAAGCCCACGGACTCTTCCTGCTTAAGCTCATTGGGCTGAGAGTAAAAGACCCTCTGAGCAGCATTTAAGCTCTAGAAACAGGAGTCTCCAAACTTGGCAACTTTAAGACTTGTGGATTTCAACTCCCAGAATGCTGGCTGGGGAATTCTGGGAATTGGAGTCCACAAAGCTTAAAATTGCCAAGTTTGGAGACCCCTGCTGTAGAATAAAGGAGGAACTTTCATCTCCCTGGCCTAATTTATTTTATTTGGCCATCCTTTTGGCATCTTGCGTCATTTCTCCCCCTTCCTCTCCCTTTTCCCCAAAGTCTCACGTAATACTTAGAAGATTAAAACAGCTGGAGCATCGGAGGTTAAGAACGGTCCTCTTTGCTTAACCCATTTCTCTGGTTTTCCTCAGGCTATGAGTGTGTTGCTGATGCCACACAATATTCCAGCCAGCTTCAACCTGCTTACCACCATGGTGGATGACATCTGGCACTATGCGGGAGATCAGTCCACCGATGTAAGTCTGAGGAAGGGGTTGGCATTTGGGATTTAGAAAGGCCATGGGGAGGTTTGAAATACGCTGCTTTGCAGGGCAAATATATTTGGGGGGGAAAATGTGAAATGTAATGTTCACATGTTGGGCTAGACCCCCGTGGCTTTGGCTTAATATATTTTGACTTGTAAACCATGGCTTAGGGCAGGGGTCTCCAAACTTGGCAGCTTTTAAGACTTGTGGACTTCCTTCCAGAATTCCCCAGCCAGCACAGCATAGCTGGCTGGAGAATTCTGGGAGTTGAAGTCCACTGGTTATAAAGTCACCATAGTTGGCTACCCCTGGCTTAGAGCGGTGTTTCTCAACCTTTGCAACTTTAAGATCTGTAGACTTCTGGGGATTCTGGAAGTTGAAGTCTACAAATCTTGAAGTTGTTAAGTTTTGAGAAACACCGGCTGAAAAAAAGATATACCTATCCACCTGTGGCAGTTGCTTAGTTCCTGTGGCGCACGACACCTTAAAATTATGCCCAGCAGAAATGGAAGCAATATGGGAGGTTAGCGGGATTGGTGTGACTTCACTCAGGGCTGCAGAAAAGTTTTCTCTCCCATCTTCTGGGTCCAAGCCGCTGTGGACTGCAGGGGAAGACATGCTCAGGCTTCCTGTGGTTCAGAGTAGTCAGTGTTTCTAATCACCCTGGCAAACCTGTTCTCCAAGAAACGCATAATTAAGTGAGATATTATACGCAACACTCAAGCTTCATTTCTAAAGAGAAACGGGTTAGGTTCATGAGCAGAAGATGAGAGCAAAGGGACATCTGTTAATCCATAGGAGTGGCTTGGAGAGCATTAGTACAAATAGTCCTTGATTTACAACGGTTCATTTAGTGACCGTTCAAAGTTACAACGGGACTGAAAAAAGTGACATGGCTGTTTTTCAAACTTAAGACAGTTGCTGGTCCCTTCTGACCAGCAAAGTCAATTGAAAGCCAGATTCATTTTACAATCTGCTACTAACTTAACAACTGCAGTGATTTTCTTAACAACTGTGGCAAGAAAGATTGTAAAATGGGGCAAAACTCACTTAACAACTGTCTTGCTTAAGAACATAAATTTTGGGCTCAATTGCGGTTGTAAGTCGAGGACTACCTGTATCAAGGCTGCCCTGGTTCTAGAAAAGATGCATTTTGTTTTATAAATTAAAATCAGGCGTTTCTATTCTGTACTACAGAACAGGCAGTACTGAAGTGATATACCAGATATGGCTACGTTTCTATTTTTGCCTGTCTTTCTAATATTTATGAATCACCATTTCTTTCTTGAAGACCTCTAAAGTGTTATTTAACGCAACCTTATAAAATCCATGAACGCTGCCAAACTGTAAATCATGAGATCGAAAGAGATAACACTTTTACAATTGGTTTAATTCTGCCAATGAATAAAATCCATGCTGCATTCAAATGTTCCTCTTGGAACTGGTCTCTTTTGGTAGAAGACAGCAAATAAGGGGTGGGGCAGGGTCTTTAACTTAGGGGTACTCAGAGTGGAACCGGGCATTTGCCCAGTTGAAACCTGGTCTTCAGGTTCCCTCCATCCAGGATGGAAGAAAAGGAAAGATTCTGCTTCGAAACTTTTTAAAGCAGTTACCTAAAATACTCCGTTCTTAACGATGAGAGCCATTGGATTTTTTTTGGGCTGGAAATAAAAACAAAGTAAATTACTTCTTAATTAAAGCAATTAATGAACTACTTGACCTATTATAAAGAGAAGAAAGAGATAAGAAGAGCTTAGCAGGTCCTTTTAATAAATGGTTTTAATAAACCTGTGCAAGAATAAAACAGCAGCTACTGCAGTAACAAATAAATGGCACACAGACAAATTAAAGGAATAAACCAGAAAGCCAAATAAAAGACAGAGATCACACCAGGAAGCTAAAGTTTTTTTCTGAAGAGTGTGCAAATTGTAGTGGAGCTTTTAAGAAATTCAGCTTCCACAAGAGAGTCTGGTTTACTTTTTTCTCCTTCTGCTGTCTTGGAAATTAGGGGAGGGGGGGAGAAACTGTTTTTTTGGGTTTTTTTTTTTGCTGTTTCTAATTTATCAATGCAGCCCTTTGAGGCAGCACAAGATGCAACATTTATAGAACTGAAAATGAATGCCTTTTCCCACACCGGATAGCTTGGAATGGAAAGTGAAAGTCTGCTTTGGAAACTACAGACTTGCTTCCAAATTATCTGTCTCTGTTAATTCAATTTGGAATAGGGCTGGAAGGGACCTTGGAGGTCTTCTAGTCCAAACCCCTGCTCAAGCAGGTGACCCTATACCAGGGGTGGGTTCTAAATTTTTTTACTACCGGTTCTGTGGGTGTGGCTTATTTTGTGGGCGTGATTTGATGGTCATGTGACAAGCAATTCTTTAGGATTTAGCAGAGGTACTGGTCTACCAGGCTTTTAACTGCTTGCAGAGCCGTACCGGTCTACCCATTTGCTTTTGGAGCGCATTGGTCTACCACCACACTGCCTTTTACCGCTGATCAGCTGTAGGGCGGCCCTTTGAAGCACCGCGGCAAGAGTTTAAACAGTTTTTTGCCACTCTGCCACCACCGAGAGCATCGGAAACTGCTTTCAGGCAGCTTGGCCTCAATTGCCAATCTACCACCACCGAGCGGTTTACAAGGAGCGGATCGGTTCTAGCCGATCAGTTGGGAGGCTTCTTGGCGTCTCAATTTAAAGCTACGGTATCTTGTTTTTTTTTCTCTTCTTTGTCAAGTGAGCCCTGATTTTTTCCTTCTAGCCGATCAGCTGGGAGTTGGGAAGGGGTAGAGCCAGGCAGTTATGGTATTTACCGGTTCTCCGAACTACTCAAAATTTCCACTACCGGTTTGCAAGAACTGGGGAGAACCGGTAGCAACCCACTACTGCCCTATACCATTTCAGACAAGTGACAGTTCCAGTCTCTTCTTAAAAGCCTCCAGTGATGGAGCACCCACAGCATCTGAAGGCAACTTCTGTTCCACTGGTTAATCGTCCTCACTGTTAGGAAATTTCTCCTTAATTCTAGGTTGCTTCTCTCTTTGATCAGTTTCCATTCCATTGTTCCTTGTCTTGCCTTCTGGTGTTCTGGTAAATAAGTTGACCCCCTCCTCTTTGTGGCAGCCTCTCAAATATTGATACACTGGAACTCTCATGTCCCCCCCCCCCCCAATCCTTCTTTCCTCTAGACTAGCCATACCCAAACCTGCAACCATTTTTCGTATGTTTTAGTCTCCAGGCCCTTAATCATCTTAGTTGCTCTTCTCTGCACTTTTTCCAAGTCAAAAGTCAACAGTTTTCTTTAAAATCAAGCTTTAAAGAAAGCTGTACTTAATTCTATGGCGCCTCAGGAATCTTGGTGACTTGTAAAATAACACTCCCTCCCAATCAGTAGAAAATTGCTGATAGGGTGCCTGCTTTTATTTCCTTTATTTATTAAATTTATATGCTGCCCAATGCCCACCTCAGCTGTTGAGCAACTCTGGGTAGCTGAGGTCATAATAACAATAACATAAAAGAATTTAAATGTTAAAACAGTAAAAACAAGCTTTAAAGGCTTTAGCCATCCTCTCCCTTCTGCTTCAATGAATGTAGCTTGTAGCCTCTCTCCCAAAGAGGCGATTCAAAGTCTCCAGGGTAGAGAATCTACAGTGATAGCATGAATATAATACCATTAGATCTCTGCTTTGAAGTAATGCAACCACAACTTGCACAGCCACGGCCAAAAATGCTTCTAGCATCACCGAAGCTAGTGCAAATCAGCCTATTCCTTATTGTGAGTCTTTATATATGTAGATTTTTCTTAGGTATAGTTAGGTTTCTGTTGCACTTGAAGGAAATTCTGGATATGGCTCATTATGTCTATTCACCACCGATAACTTTGCAGTAGCTTTTCTGGCAAAGCTTCTATTCCTCTTCAGCTAACACTTTTATGTTCAGTGTTATAGTGCAATGCACTAGTGCAGTTGTAATTAGCACTGTGACAAGAATAGTGGAGTGGAGAAGGGGAGGGGAGGAATGGAATGGAATGGAATGGAATGGAATGGAATGGAATGGAATGGAATGGAATGGAAT
>WNWU01000024.1:3649168-3672088 GCA_012654045.1 Ptyas mucosa
TAGAATAGAATAGAATAGAATAGAATAGAATAGAATAGAATAGAATAAGGTCTTCTAGTCCAACCCCTTGCTCAAGCAGGAGACCCTATACCATTTCAGACAAGTGACTGTCCAGTCTCTTCTTAAAAACCTCCAGTGATGGATCACCCACAACTTCTGAAGGCAACTTCTCTTCCACTGGCTAATTGTCCTCACTGTTAGGAAGTTTCTCCTCAATTCCAGGTTGCTTCTCTCTTCGATTAGTTTCCAACCATTATTTGTATTGTGTTGAGAGTATTGGGTTAATTGTGTTGCACTTCATGTATAAGTGATTATAGAGTTATAGCCCCATAACAGCAAAGTCTTGCCTCCTGTGCATTCCTTCAGGCTCGTATTTTTCCATAAGGTTTTCTAGAGAGTGTTTATTAACTGACCAGAAACAAAATTATCTGACCAGACCTTGCAGTGTGATGTGTTAATTGCCAGATACCAAGATTAGGGCCAGCTTGTTTTTCAGCTCAAGTGAAAACCACCACCGTCTGGCCTTTTCTCCAGACCAATCAAAATCATCTGGGACACATCCAGGAACTAGATGGCTTTTATTTGGAAAGTCAGCAAGCTCCATTTCAGGATAATATTTCAATGCTTCTGTAGACGTGTTTCCCTCAACGACTTAATAGGAGCAACATTACACCATGCAACATAAAAACAACATTTCCATATTAATCGATTTTTAAAATTATTTTTCAGGTTTGTAGAACTCACTTTTCATGATACGTTCAACCAGAAATCTAAATGCACGTGTGTGTGTGTTTGTTTTTTATGGGATAGACAAATGACACTCCAATTGTGATTAAAATCATGGGTAGGAGTTTCACATCAACGCAGTTTGCAAACACCTTCATTTGCTATTGGGACTCACATCATCTGAGTCTCTTAATTCCCGATCTTGCAGATAAATTGGTACACTCGCCGAGTAATACTGGCCGGAATTTATAACACCACAGAACTGGTGATGATTCAGGACTCCTCCCCGGATTTTGAGGATACTTGGTCCTTCCTATACAACAGAGTGACTGACGCAATGAACGTGGGCCACACAGCTAAGCAGGTGAGTTGTAATTGTGAATTTATGACCAGCTGACCCTTGTGCCACGCAGGTTTTCCAAGGAGACAACCAAGCTCTCTTCTCTCTCCTCCCCCCTCCAAAGTCACAAAAGTAACCTAATGTCATTTTGTTTTCCGCCTTGGTGTCCTCCAAAGGCTGGCTGGAAATTTTGGGAGCTGAAATTCCAGCCTATTTGGAGGGAAAAGCCGCAATAAACCAGGTAATTTTTGATCAAGCACCTAGTTTATTTTTAGTATTACTTTTACCCAAATGTTTCTGGCACATGGTGTCCCAAGCCCTTTAAAAAAAATATCACATTCCTCTCATGACTGCACATCTTTCAAGCAGTTTCCTTTAAGTTTCCATTTTCTGGTGCCTAAAGTATTAATGAGCTCATTTTCCTCTGGTTTGGAGCTCTTATATGAAAATCCATGTATATTCCGAAGAAGTCTTCCTGCTCGCAGGATGTGGGTGAGGGGAGGTTAAACCTTGTACTCCTTTGGATCATTATGAGTTTAACACGTGGCTTGGGGGCAGGATCCCATAAGAGAGCAGGAGTTATGCAAAGGCATACAGTAATTGTGTAGCATCTGCTATCTAGAGCTACCATTTCTCTCCCTCTGTCCAGTATATATTGCGATAGACATGCTGAAATCAGAAAATGGAGTGCTGTGCGGTTCAAACCTCCCCTCCCACATATCCCCAGGGACTTTGCACCCTGTCCTCACCTCCTGCTTTGAGTTAGCAGCTTGCTGGGGGTCTACGACAACTTGCCGCGGGACAACTTCTGCAGGATAAGAGTTACACTAATATTGAAGAAATAGTGGAATAGAATCATTAAGATGAGAGCTGCGGTGGCGCAGTGGTTAGAATGCAGTACCGCAGACTACATCTGCTGACTGCTGGCTGCCAAAAGTTCGGCAGTTCGAATTTCACCAGGCTCAAGGTTGACTCAGCCTTCCATCCTTCCGAGGTCAGTAAAATGAGGACCCAGATTGTTGGGGGCAAGAGGCTGACTCTGTAAATCGCTTAGAGAGGGCTGTTAAAGCACTATGAAGCAGTATATAAATCTATTGCTATTGCTGTTAAAGAAAGGATGCCAAAGGAAGGGCAAAATGAAATGTGAGTGACAAAAGTTAAAAATATTTTTTAAATTATTTGAAATCATTACATTGAATTTTTTTTTTTATTGAAAAAGTTTTAACAATACAAATTTTTCCCCCTTTCCCCCCCCCCCCTCCCTACATTGAATTTTTGAATTGTCCTGCAGCGAGTTGTCCCAAAGTGAATTGGCTGGGGTTAATTGTCCCATTCTGGCTTGTTGGTTCCTGCTGCTTTCCACCTGTCTTCCCAGGAAGTGTTTCCTCTACCTCCCCCAACCTCGGTATAAAGGATTACGGAAATGGCCTTCATGAAAAGATGCCGCAGCCATTAGGAAAACGTGGACCTAGCTCAGGAAAACAGGAAAGGGAGAGAAGGAAAATCAAGATTGCCTCACCTTCTATTTACTCTGTGTTAAAAGAGGGAAGGAAAGAGAAACCCTTGTCAGACTCTCAAGATTCTGTTGCTATAGTCCATGAAGGTTCCAGCTTTAATAGTTCTTGTGCCTGTTTCCTGATCAGTTCTACCTCAAAGGGGTGACAAGGCTTTCTTGGGCTGCCTTTCTGGAGATGACAAGGTCAAAAAATCAAACATTGAAGTAATTTCAATAATGTTGCTTCTTAGCTATGTTACTAGAAGTTTCAGACTTTCCTTCCTTCCTTGAGGGATAGACTAATCCCATCAGAGATAAATAAAAGGAAACTTCCTTTAAAAAAAAAAGACATAAAATATCTTTCCCCCACAACTTTTCAATTTTAAAGTTAACACGGATACATTCGGTGCTATAGGCAAAGACTTGTAGAGTTGTTTTGATCAGGATTAGCTACCCTGTTTCCCCCAAAATAAGACCTCCCCTGATAATAATCCCAATTGGGCTTTTGAGCGCATGGCAATAAGGCCAAGCGCTTATTTCAGAGCTCAAAAAAATATAAGACAGGGTCTTATTTTTGGGGAAAGACGGTTCTAAACAGAAAATCCAGAAGAAATTGGAAAATAAATTATCCAGGTTGACTACTGTGTAGGATACTGCTGGTTTGCTAGAAATGAATATTTTCTTCCTTCGAGGGGATGATGTATTTTAACATCCTCCTGGAAGTTTGTGGATAAAATTAATATTTTTTTTCTTGCCCAGCCTGAAGAATGGAATAGCTGTTGGGCATTTGGCTTCACTTAACAGCACAAAGAAAAAGAATCTAAAGTTAATTTAAGCTAAGACATACATCTCCTTCTACAGAAGTAGCACACTGTCTTGAACTGTGCTATTTCCTTTTACCTGCACACATTTTCCAACCTTAGTTCGCAGTTTCTCTTTGGTCCCATCCTCCAGTTCTGGTGTTGTCTTTTTAAAAGATTGAAATTTTCAGTCCCCCCAAATAAAGGACATCTCCATGTCTGCGACAGAAAAGCAAGTCATTTATGAAAATGGGGATTGACCCTCTGGCATTCACAGCCCATTCAAAAAGATGGCACATGGTCAGTCTTGCCTGAAAGCTGCCCCATGCCATGGTGAGACTGCCCATGCTTGTGTGGCTCATCGCACGGCGTTGCGAGTGCTCCCATAATTTGGCAGTACATGCTTTTGCGTGTGCTGCATGGATGACTTTTGTCTGTCTTTCATCTCTCTCTCTCTCTCTCTCTCTCTCTCTCTCTGTCTCTGTTTATCTATCTCTATCTGTCTATCTATCTCTATCATCTATCTATCATCTATCTGTCTATCTATCTCTGTCTATCTATCTGTCATCTATCTATCTATCTATCTCTGTCTATTTATCTATCTATCTATCTCTGTCTATTTATCTATCTATCTGTCTGTCTATCTCTGTTTATCTATCTATCTGTCTGTCTATCTCTGTCTATCATCTATCTGTCATCTATCTGTCATCTATCTCTCTGTCTGTCTGTCTCTCTGTCTGTCTGTCTGTCTATCTATCTATCTATCTCTGTCTATCATCTATCTGTCATCTATCTCTCTGTCTGTCTCTCTGTCTGTCTGTCTATCTATCTATCTATCTCTGTCTATCATCCATTCATCTGTCTGTCTGTCTGTTTGTCTGTCTTATCACATTTATTGGCCTCCCATCTTACCACAGGGTAACTGTGGGCACCTTATCATATTAAAAAAGATAAAACTATATAAATAAAATAATAATACAAAATTCAATACCCAGTCATAGCTGAACGATGGGAAGGGCAGGAGGGAGGAGGATGAGGAAAGGGAGGAGGTGATATCAATCTGTCAGCCACCTTTAATGCGAAGCTCCTCCTTCGGAGCCTCAGCCAACTAGCAGAGCCAGGTCTTTAGGTTCCTGCAGAAGGTCAGGAGGGTTGGAGAGGACCTCACTCCACGGGGAAAGATGTTCCAGAGGGCAGGTGCGACAGCAGAGGAGGCCCTTCTGCACCCCACCAGCTGGAATTCCCTCTGGCCGGTGGGGCCCTCAACATGCCTCCTCTGCTGGCACGGGTGGGGGTGAGGGGGACAACCAATCCCAATGGGATGAGACAGTCCCTTAGGTGGACTCATGCCATGGAGGGGTTTAAGGTGATTACCAACACCTTGAATGGCAAGATATGTGTGTCTTACTCCATTTAAAAGGGGGGCAGGGGCACTATTCAGAATGCTTTATTGAGGTTCTGCATTAAATCAAGCTAATTTGCTTGGCAATCTTCCTCTGTTGGTTTCTGGCAAGTCCTCTTTTAAGTCACAGCAGTAGCCCCAGAATTAATCCATTTTATTTCACCTCCACGTGTGTCCGTAAGTTTATATATATATATATATTTGGATCCCGCTAAGACCCCGAGCTTGAAGCTTCTCAAATACCTCCAACCAGATGAGGTGCTTGGTTGCTTCTCTGGAGCAGCAGGATCCTGCCCACATCCCACCGTGCCTTTAAGATAGATTGCGTACAGGTAGTCCTCAATTTACAACCAATTGCTTAGTGACCGTTTGAAGTTACAGTTGGACCCAAAAGGTATTTACAACTCGGTTCTGAAGTTCTGATGGCCACAGGGCCTCCCTGTGATCCCATGACCACATTTTGGGCTCTCCGCAACTGGCCTGCATTTATGGGAGCTCAACCAATCTCATTGTACATATGTTGTGCACTGGCAATAAAGTATAATAATAATAATAATAATGGTAGTTTGCGGTACCTCGTGGCCATGTGACTGCAAAGCATCTGCTTTTGGTTTTCAGCATACATAGCAAACAATGCGTTTGCTTAATGACCATAGTGTTTGCTTTACAACGACTACATTTGCTTAAATATCTTTTAATGACCCCATAATCTCTTGCGGGGTAGAGTCTGGGCAACTGAATGGAGCTGAGTGTTTAGTGGCTGGATGCCCTTCCCGTCGCCAATGCGGAGTTTTGTTCAGCAGATATATTCTCATTGTGCCCAGAGAGAGAAATATCTGCCTCTACCTAGGATCGAACTCACAGCCTCCTGATTGTGAGGTGAGAGTTCCCACCTCTAAGCCACCGCACCACTCTCTGCATTCACTTAATGACTGCTGCCAATAAAGGCCCTACCATTGGGTCATGTGATGGCCTGCTTTATGACCGGGCAGGCATATTAGGATCCACTACAGTCGTAAATCGAGGACTACCTGTATGCTAAGGCCATGTTGGTGGGAAATACTGAGACTTCAGCACAGCAGGAGAGCACCACTGGGGCTGCTTCCTGATTCCTTTTCCCCCGAAATGTAAAAGCCGGCTTGTAGTTGAAGTTTTCCATCTCTGTGGTTTTATTCTTCTAGGTTAAGGCAACCGGAGAGGCCCTTCTTCAGGGACTTATGGGCGCTGCTGTTACTGTGAGTAATTCCAGACACAGGATTTTCCACAGCCTTTGCTCGGAAACAGTCTTTCCCTCGAGAATGTTTCTGCTGTTACAGAATGGAAAAACGCAGCAAAGTATCGTGGTTTCTTTAAAAGGGGCTGGGTGGGATATGGGAGCTGCCCTAAATAATGAATTTTCCCAAAATACGTAATTCCTAGGGATGACTAGTTTTAGCAGAATGCTTTTCATCTCAGAAACAGATAACCTGCAGCAAGCCCCTTTGTCTCGATTAATTTCCCAGTTAATTTAAAGGAAGAAACCTTCACTTCTTTTAATGGGATTAGGTTACTTAATAGCAGAATGCGGGAAGGGTGCTTCAATTCCAGCCTAACGTTTTGTTAAATTCCTTAGCCAGTTCGCTCAAGAAGTCCAGGAGTTTGCTATTGGGAGTTTATTCTTGGTATGGCATTTTGATTTAGTGGTTAAGGCATCAGGCTGGAAACCGGTAGACTGAGTTCTAGTCCTGTCTTAGGCATGAAAGCTGGTCGGGTGACTTAGGACTAATCACCAGGAGGCGGTGAGTTCTAGTCTAGTCTTAGGCATGAAAGCTGCTTGGGTGACTTAGGACTAATCACCAGGAGACGGTGAGTTCTAGTCTAGTCTTAGGCATGAAAGCTGGTCGGGTGACTTAGGACTAATCACCAGGAGACGGTGAGTTCTAGTTTAGTCTTAGGTATGAAAGCTGGTCGGGTGACTTAGGACTAATCACCAGGAGGCAGTGAGTTCTAGTTTAGTCTTAGGCATGAAAGCTGGTCGGGTGAGTTAGGGCCAATCACCAGGAGACAGTGAGTTCTAGTCCCGCTTTAGGCATGAAAGCTGGCTGGCTGACCTAGGACTAATCACCAGGAGACGGTGAGTTCTAGTCTAATTTTAGGCATGAAAGCCAGTTGGGTGATTTAGGGCTAATCACAGGGAGATGGTGAGTTCTAATCCTGTCTTAGGCACAAAAACTGACACATATTTGACATCAGATATTGTATTCCTGTTTTCCAAAGCTACCATCAGGTGTTTGGGGGATCCCTTCACATCCCCTATGAACTGGGATGCCAGAGCTAGTTTTGACAAATTGGTGGTTTTTAAGCAATGTTGCTTGGATCAACATTCAAGCAGCCCTGCTTAAAAATCATTGCTCGGAAGGATCACTGTCGTGAAATGACTTACAGGATTATCCCATTTTGCATGCTTGCAGCTTCTAACTTTCTTATGGTCTCCCTCACTTTTCTTTTTAATGTTTTATTGTTTTTGTATCTGACAGTTCAAGAATCTCAGCGGCCTCAACCAGCGTCGATGAAGCAATTAGCTGTTAGTTAGGAGCATTTGAGCATCTCTTCTGAGACTAGCAAAGAAACGGTGTCCTGTAAATCTCGTCACAAGAACGTGAAACTGTCGCTTATTCTGTACCACCGTTAAAACGAACGCACCATTTCATCTGTCTGATGTGAAAACCGTGGCTTTTGGGGGAGCGTGTGGAATCGCTGGCCACCCTGACGATCAATTGGACCAACGGCAACCTAAAAAATTAAATTCTGTTTTTAACCAAAAATGGGTTTAGTTTGAAAAAATGATAAGAAGGGTGATAGAAGTATTTGGGGTTCGAAATTCTTTTAGAACACCCTCCTTTTCATTTTCTCCACCTGGACATCTTAGTGTGTCTTAGCCACAAACAGACTTATGTTGTATTGGTGGAATTGGCTAAATTATCTCCCAGCTGCAGTGGCAGCCCTTCTCCGATTAAAACCCAGGATTCTGCTCTGCTGTTTGTTGACAGTGTATTTATGGCACTCTTGTGAATATATATATTTCCCTGTACGTTTGGACACGTCTGTATGTTCATTAAAAATAGTGAGCATTTTTCAGTGTTACTGTTTACTGTTCCTGTAGAACAACCTCGCAAGAGAGATGCAGGAGTGTATAGGTCAGTGATGGCTAACCTTTTTGCCATTGCGTGCCAAAAGCTGGGGGAGTGCGGGGTAGTCACGCGTGCATGTGCCCACACCCATAATTCTAGGCGCCCCCCCCTGCATGTGCTTGCGATCCCATGCTCCCCCCCTTTTGGCATGTGACAGCATGTTGGGCATGATAGGCCCATTTTTTGCCCTCCCCAGGCTCCAGAGGCTTTCTAGGAGCCTGGGGAGGATGAAAACAGCCTTTCCCACCACCCACCAGAGGCCAGAAACAGCCCGATTGCTAACTTCCTGTGGGCCCAGAAGACCCAAAAATCAGCTGGCCAGCGCGCACATGCATGCTGGAGCTGAGCTTGGGCAACGCTCGTGTGCCCACCAATATGGCTCCATGTGTCACCTGCAGCACACGTGCCATAGGTTCGCCATCACAGGTATAGGTCCTTGCAGAGAAGTAGTCCTCCACTTACAATAGGTCATTTAGTGACCACTCAAACTTACAATGGCATGGAAAAAAGTGACCATTATGACCATTTTTCACACTTAACCACCATTCCAGCATCTCCATGGTCAGATGATCAAAATTCAGATGCTTGGCAGCTGGTTCATATTTATGACCGTTGCAATGTCTTGGGGTCAAGTGATCAGCTTTTGCGACCCTCTGATAAGCAAAGTCAATGGGGGAATCCAGATTCACTTAACAACTGTGTTACTAACTTAACAACTGCAGTGATTCGCTTAACAACTGTGGCCAGAAAGGTCGTAAAATGTGTCAAAACTCACTTAACAGATGTTTTGACTTAGCAACATAAATTTTGGGCTCAGTTGTGGTCGTAACTCAAGGACTACCTGTAGTTCTTGAAATACAAACATTTCCACCAGTGGCCATTTCAGGTAAGGATGGTTCACATATCGTTAATTAAGTGGCTTTCTGGAAAAATGAACGGATCCCCTTCAATTCTGTTTAGTGAAGGTACCTGTCTTGGTATTTTTTTAAAAAAAAAATTGTGGAGCTTCTTGGATGAGAAACAAAACGTTTTCAAGAAAATACCAAGAAATTCCAGTTGCCTTTTGGAAAATGCACCTTTGAGACAACCATGACCTGATGACTGAGAATCTCCACAGACATTTAGAGAAGGTAGTTTACACAGAATTGGCTAATTGGAGTAATTTCCTGAGTTCTGTTCAATATCAGCCCAAATGTACCTAGATCGCTTTTTAATTGAATTCCCATGTTTCTTGAATGTTGGATCTCAGCTTGCAACACAACCTTTCATTCCAACTGTTACAGTTCAGACCAAGTCTTTAAATATTGGGAGAGGTTTTTATGGGACGCAAGCTGAAAATGTTAAATAATTCTCCTGAATATGGAAGAATCTTCCATGGGAATTACTGGGAATGTGGGAAGGTTGATAAATCTTTGACCCGGCATGTCTAGAAAATCCTTACAATTATTCCTGGGCTTCTGTTTGTAAGATTTGGAATGTAATTAAGCTTACTTTCCAGAATGAATCAGATCACTAGGATTTCTCAAAATGTGCTCCATAAAATCCAGCTCTTTGCGTTTCTGCTCTTTTTACTGAATGGATTTGATCCAGGATAAAAGAGTCCCAAGATTGTTTAAAAATTGCCAAGCATTTCTGGTTCTGGTCTCTAATTCAAATAAGTTTCAGTTTACTTACATGGTGAAGAATTTTAGAACAAATGAAAAATGTCTCCGTCCATAATTATTCAAAAGGTTGTTTGGGCCTTAAGGTTGGTTTTTTTTTTAACCTTTTTATATGAAGAATTCAAGCCTACAATATTAAATGGATAAAGGTAAATATGCTAGTGTTTTTAACAGGATGATTTATGGCTCATTTTACTTTGGGGAATATTTTGAATGTTTGGCAAGTTGCTGTATTGGCAACGTTATTAGCTAACTTCAAAAATGGATTTTCCAAATTCTCTTCCTTCACCTGTATCATAAATTGAGGGGCATTTTGTGAGTTTTTGTTTTGACTGGTTGGGTTTCCACAGTCATTGCAGAAGAGAATAACAGAGTTGGAAGGGACCTAGGAAGTCTTCTAATCCATCCCTCGGCTCAGGCAGAAAACATAACATTTCAGTCCAGTCTCTTCTTAGAAATCTCCAGTGATGGGGCATCCACAACTTCTGAAGGCAAGCTGTTCCATTGATTAATTGTCCTCACTGTCAGGAAATTCCTCCTTAGTTCTAAGTTGATTCTCTCCTTGATTAGTTTCCATCCGTTGTTTCTTGTCTTGCCTTCAGGTTCTTTGGAATATAGGTTGACCCCCTCTTCTTTGTGGCAGCCCCTCAAATACTGGAACACTGCTATCATGTCTCCCTTAGTCCTCCTCTTCATTAAACTAGTCATACCCAGTTCCTGCAACCGTTCTTCGTATGTTTTAGCCTCCGGTCCCCTAATCATCTTTGTTGCTCTTCTCTGCACTCTTTCCAGAGTCTCAGCAGCTTACTATTTGGGTCAAGAAATGGTCAGATGGGAACAGCCATAACAATAGCACTTAAGACTTATATACCATTTCACAGTGCTTTACAGCCCTCTCTAAACGGTTTACAGAGTCAGCCTATTGCCCCCAACAATCTGGGTCCTCATTTTACGAACACTTGGAAGGATGGAAAGCTGAATTCACCTTGAGCTGGTGGTGATCGAACCCTTGGCAGTTGGCAGAATTACCGGTAGTCTGCAATGCTGCATTCTAACCACTATACCACCATAGCTCATAATGACTGTTTATTGATTGAGCAGTTCCACTAAAAAAAAAAAAACCCACCAAAAGCAACCGAAACATCATTTTGGCAAAGCCCACCTGTGCCCCAAACAACCCTAGCTCAACTTTGTCTACCTCCGTTTTTCTCTAAGCATCTACCTGTTTCACCCTTTATGCCAACTTGATGCTGTAACTGCACACTTAGCCCCACCTGGTTGTGGAAATGACTCAATACTAACAAATTGCTAATCTGGAAGAGATGCCTTGCCCTACTTGCTGGCAGGGCGTAAAATAGGTGCTGGAGGGTGATCCTCCCCAACATCAGAGGTTCTCTCTGCTGGAAATAGGTCTGTGGCCACCCCTCTTCAATGGAGGAAAGCCAAGAGACGAGAGAATCCATAGCCTTGATGGAATGGACAGTGGAGCACTGTGATGGAATGTAGTCTGGATTCCCAGGAGGGAGGGGCCACTTTCTAAAGGGCAACAAGGCAGTGAAAGTTAGACAGTTTGCTTAGGAGAAAGAGGGTTAAAATAGCTCCTCCCTAGCTTTTCCCAGAGTAGATCTGTAGTTCTGCAAATAGTTGCTGTACTCTGGCAAGATTTTGTCTATAGGTGAGGACAGTGGTGAAATCCAAATTATTTTACTATCGGTTCTGTCGGCATGGCTTGGTGGGCATGGTGTGCGTGGCAGGGGAAGGATACTGCAAAATCTCCATTCCCACCCCATTCCAGGGGAAGGACACTGCAAAATCCCCATTCCCTACCCACTCCTGGGGGAAGGATATTGCAAAATCTCCATTCCCACCCCACTCTGGGGCCAGCCAGAGGTGGTATTTGCTGGTTCTCCGAACTGCTCAAAATTTCTGCTACCGGTTCTCCAGAACCTGTCAGAACCTGCTGGATTTGACCTCTGGGTGAGGAACAATAAACAAAAATACTTTTAAGTAATTCCATGTGTCGTTCTTGAGATCTGACAGGATGGATGCTGTGATGTGTACCTTGGCAAACCCCACCCCCCCTTGCTAGTCCAGTATGGCATTTCTCAAATCTTAGCAGCTTTCAGATGTGTAGATTCAAACTCTGATCAAACCATGCTGGCTGGGGAATTCTGGGAGTTTGAAGTCCGCACCCCTTAAAATTTGCTGAGGTTGAGAAACGGTTTCAGCCTTATCCATTTTCACAGTCAGAGCAGAAAGCATTTGAAACCAGCATTGCAAAGACAATCCCTGCCCAAATTCGGATGCCCCCAAATTTGCATCCACAATTCTGCTCTGTTTCAAGATCTCCCTCACCCTCCCCGCTTCACGAAAGAAATTGTAAGAGGCAACTCTGAAGCAGTGGTGAGGCTGTGGCTAATTTAATCTCAGGCTCAGAATTGTGTGTTTGTTTTTGCAGATGGCCTTGGGAAGAAGAGCAAAGGAATTCTGGGGGAAAAAAATCATCAGTTACAAAACATTTGGGTGCTTTTGCTGCAGCTCTTGAATCCCGCAGTCCGTGGTCTCTTTTCCCTCCCCTCCCCTCCCCATACACTGGCGTTAAAATAGACTTCAACTGGACTTGGGAGCTGAGCTTAGAACATCGGCTGGTCCCCTCCATTCATTTCCACTGTTTTCTCTCTCCTGGCTTGGAAACGTCTCCCTCCTCTCACTTACACACAGGATCCAAAACATGGTTATTTACACATACAGAGCACAAGAGAGGGCAAATATCTCCAGCATTATTGAGAGAGGAAGAAAGAAAGGAACAAAGTAAAAGAACACACAAAAAAAAACCCCCAACACTACCAATTGTACGACTATAAAAAGATAGCCCTTCTAAAAGTTATTCAATAAATAGTAAAACTAGAAAACCAATTGCTTCTGTTTAAAAAAATGTTCAGCATAGGAAATCCAGGTGCTCCGTGGAAGCATTTCACCAAGATGGCCCTTCCCAAGCTGGTGGCTTCCAAATTTACCGGAGCATCCCGATCACATCATCCCCTTGGCAGTACGGGCTAGTGATTATGAGATTTGGAGCGGTCCATCCGGAGGGCACCAGCTTGGAGAAGACGGCCTTGACTGACTGTACCGGGAAAGGAGGGAGGGGGTGGGATGTGGGGAGAAGGTGGGGCTGTGTTCTCAGGAGAGCCTTTTCAAGAAGGAAAGTCGAGAGCTTCCTTCAACAGAGTCCTTCAAAGCACTTGAAACTTGACACTTCCTCCACTGTGCTTCTGCCTGAAGGCCAAGCCATGGTCAAGGGGCCAGGCTAAAAGTGGACAACCTTTTCGACTGTCCAAGAAGAGAAGAAGAAGAAGCTGGGAATTGGGGTTAGGGGGCCTTCTGGAAACAAGCATGGGTTGTCTCCTGCCAATCAAAAGAAGGTTGGGACTGACCGGTGGGGCCTACAGCTTGCCCTTGAGGACAGAGAAAGGCAGGCGTGGCCAAAGCTTCCAGGCCTTGGAGGTGGTTTGTTGGGGGGGGAGGGAGGAGTAGAGGTAGGAGATAGACTTGAGAGGCAAAACTTTCCGACTGGAATGTAACAAGAAGTCTTCCAACAACCCCCTGCCTCAAGGAGGCCACCCCAAGCTGCTTCCCCTTTTGCCATCACCGGCTTCTATGTTGTGCTGAGGCAATGGTTGGCATGAACCACAGTTGGTTGAATAAGCCACATGGAACTGAGTGTACCTGCTAAGCTATAAACCCGGCTTGGCAAACAAACCGCGGTGGCTGGGTTCACACCACACGCTAAGCCCAAATCTAAGGAGGCTTGCGGCGAAACCCAGTCGGTATCTCCTCCCTGCGGGAACAGCCATGGTCTGTGCCTTGGGTGAAGAACAGACCTCCAATAGAGCACCCGTGTTAGAAAGGGACACCCGTTGCAGCTCACGATCGGCCCCAAGGAGAACAGCTTTTGGGCACAGCAAACAGAACCAAGGCCTCAAGCCCCCCCACCCCTCTTGTCCTGAGCTGGCAGCCCTCGCGGAGAGAGCACAGCCGGAAGGAAACTTGTGCTACCGTTGCTGAGGGGAGGAGAAGCTGGTGTCTCCAGGGCGGGCCGAAGGGTCTGTGAGGAAGCATTGCTGAGCAAGCTGCGTTTCCGAGGAGGGCAGGCAGAGGCATTGCAAAGGTCCCCAAGGATATCGTTTGTTGCTCTGCTCTCCCCTGCAAGGTTGCTGTGCCAAAGGCCAGGTTTATTTGGGGCCGCCTGATTGAGGTGTGCAGCATGGATCGGTTGGCAGAGGAATGAGGCGGTTTCTGAAAGCCTGGGCCGGCGGCCCCTCTTCCAGCCTCACAACCCCTCGCGGGTCCATCCTTCGGCTCCCAAATGTCGTGGGAAGACTTCAACCTGGTCCAGGTCAAGGTCCTGTTTCCCCCATGTGAGAAAGGAAGACGCCCTCCCCACCCTCGGGGCCGAACCCTCCCTCTGACCGTTTAAACTTCTGGCCTTGATGGCCAAGAGATGTGCATTCAGGTGAGACCCCCACCCCCTCTCTGGATATATAGGATATGCATAAACAATACGATATATTGAAAATAGTTGTAATAATATATAGCTCGTCCTTTTCAGAAGATCTGGATGCCTGCTGACATCCTGGGCCAAGCCGGGCTCGTTGACCGGACCGTCCACAGCTCCTGCATCTAGAACGTTCTTGTTGGAGCCACCTGGGGCAAAGCTTGCACCGTTTCCCTGCAGCAAAATGTCGTCCTTGGGCCTTTCGTGGAAGGGCAGGAGCAGGTAAAAAGAAAAACCATCCTCGGTCCCTTGGCCTGAGTTGGCACCTCAACAGTTCTCCTCCCTCGGTCATGAGCGGCCTCATTGGGTAGCCGAGGTGGGGTCTTTGCCGTCACTTTTCCCGCTCTTGGAAGAGTTTGGCTTCAGTAAGATTAGGCGGTTCAAGAGGTCAGTCTCTGAGCTGGCCTGGGGACCAGAGTAGGTGTCACCTGTGGGCAGAAAGAGAGATTTCGTCCGGTTAAAAATCTGAGTTCTTTCGTATCAGAGGCACCTACAAATTATAGACCTGTAACATTCAACATTCAAGGGGGACGCAGTGGCTCAGTGGCTAAGACGCTGAGCTTGTCGATCGAAAGGTCAGTAGTTCAGCGGTTCGAATCCCTAGTGCCACGTAATGGGATGAGTTCCCGTTACTTGTCCCAGCTTCTGCCAACCTAGCAGTTCGAAAGCAGGTAAAAAAATGCAAGCAGAAAAATAGGGGCCACCTTTGGTGGGAAGGGAACAGCGTTCCGTGCACCTTTGGCGTTGAGTCATGCCGGCCACATGACCCAGGAGACGTCTTCGGACAGCGCTGGCTCTTCGGCTTTGAAATGGAGATGAGCACTGCCCCCTAGAGTCGGGAACGACTAGCACATATGTGTGTGGGGAACCTTAACTTTAACATTCAACACTGAGCGAATAAAGTAGGTATAAAATAGGCCATAGAAATATAGCATGTGTAAAAAGGATACAGAATAAATAGGATTAAAACTTCAGGTAGTCCTTGGCTTACAACAGTTCATTTAGTGACTATTCAAAGTTACAATGGCACTGAAAAAAAGGGACTTATGACTGTTTTTCAGTTTCAACCTTTCTGGCCTGCCCATGATCATATGATCAAAATTCAGATGCTGGGCAACTGGTTCATACTTATGACCATTGCTGTGTCCCAAAGTCATGTGAGATCCTTCTAACAAGCCAGGTCAAGGGGGAAGCCAGATTCGCTTAACAACCGAGTGACTAACTTATCCACTGTAGCGATTCACTTAACAACCAGGCCAGAAAGGTCGTAAAATGGGGCAAAACTCACTTAACAAATGTCTCACTTAACAGCAGAAATGTTGGTCTCAATTGTGGTCATAAGCCAGGGACTACCTGTAGAAGGCATTTGCCCAGGATTGGGCCACATCATTTCCTTCTTGCCAGTGTGAAGTCTGCCTCCGTGCATATTGAAGGACATTGAATAGTCCGTAGCATCTGTTTTTGGAAAGTGAATGCTGGAATAGACAAATCATTGAACAGATTTCAGGAATCGCTTCTGTTCTTGAAGGCAGGGCAAGGATGTCAAAGGTGGGTCTTTTGCAAGCGGATTTATCCCACTCTGCCAATATTGGAAGAGAGGAAATTGAGTCCTAGGGATAAACTGTCCTCTGCAGAGGAATCAAGAACTCCAGGGACAACCAGTTCATCTCCAACAAGGGAAGGGGACTCAAATAATTCTTGAAGAATGGTGGGGGTGAGCAGAGAACTCACTGAGCCTCCAGGAACCCAAAGGCCAATGTTGCAAAAGCAGAGAGCTAAGATGCAGAAAGAACAAACCAAAACAGAATAGCATAGCATAAAATAGAGTGGAGTGGAGTGGCACGGAATGGAATAGAATGGAGCAGAATAGAGAAAAGATAGATTCCAAGGAAGAACCGGAAAGAACTTTGTCTGTTCGTGACATCTGGCTTAAAAGCAGTTCTGCACTGCCAGCATTTGATTGACTTTATTTGAGCCCTGAAATGAAGCAGGATTGGGCCCAGTTAGAATGCCAAATAACCCCACAGCTGGTGGAGAAGTAGAAAAAACATCCAGCAAGACGATGCCAACCATATAGAGTTGTCTGGAAAAATAATACGGAGAAGGACCACGTCAACAAGACTGGAAACTCAACTCAAAAGTGTCCTTGCATTTTCCCTCTTCTGTTAACTTTTTTTTCCAGAGTTAACAGACACACGGCTAACCTCTCCTCTTCAAGAGAATCTCAAATGCCCCTTGCAAGGAAGCTATTCGGGTCTTGTTAAGAGTTATCTGTTCCTGCCATGTGGCCTGTTGCTTCAGCCTCACCCCTGCTGTGAAATCTCTAAGAGGTTATCCCAGTTCTTAACAGAAAATGGATTTTCCAGCTCTGTTTCAGAATTGGAGCTGATCCCGGATGGGACCATTCTGGATAGAGCACCTAAGCCTTTGGTTTGCATCAGACCACTGTTTAAACCAGGGGTCAGCAACCTGTGGCTCTGGAGCCGCATGTGGCTCTTTCACCCCTCTGATGCAGCTCCCTGTCACTCAAAATATGTATCACAACCGCCAATGTGTGACACCCGCCAGCACATGATTTATTGAGCTTTTCAACCCCCGGTAGGCCAACTATGGATAAATCCAAGAAAAGAAAAGTTCCAGAAGAAAACAGAACGTTTAATTCAACTACATATGCTAGTTTTGTGGCCGCTCAAGAAATAGTCAGGCACGGGAAGAGTTTTGTGGCTCCTGGTGTTTTCTTTTCTGTGGGAAACGGGTTCAAATGGCTCTTTGAGTGTTTAAGGTTGCAGACCCCTGGTTTAAACAATGCTAGTGAACATTTTGGTTCCTCACTCTGATTCTGGCCACCTGGTGCTGGACTAGGGGCTTCTAATACTGTACTGGTTTCTTTGCCAGATGCAGAAACTGCAGTATTTTACAAATGGTTTTAAATCTTTGGAAGATCCACTTTCAATCCCTGCAGCAAACAAGGGTCAACAAGCAGAACGTGCCCAGTTCTTGCTCCTGTTTTGACATATTTGTGGTGACTGGTTCAGGTTCAAAGATTAATGGACAGGTTTAACTAGGATAGTGAGGTTAATGAAGCACCATGAAATCCTTGCAAGTTTCTAGGCAAACTTTTTTCTCCCGGATCTACATATGCATAATAATATATCCTACCTTTCAGAACTCTTTTAAGCAGAAATAAATTATGCATTTATATTAGGACTCAGCAGGTGAAAGCATCTGGTCAGCTTTGCCTGGATTGGAAAGCTAGGTAGGATTATTCCTACTCAGGAGGAAGATGGGACACCACCCATTCATCTCAGAAGTGGAAGTGAGACTGGAGACTTGAAAGACGTCCCAGAAGAGGTTAAAGGCAAATCACTCTTTGCTTTTAACCTCTGTAAGTCAAGAAGAACATCTGGATGTCCATGAAGTCACCAAGAAGCTCAAACCCAAGGAAGCTTCATAGTTTACAAATATAGAAAACTGACAGCAGGAAAAAAACCCTACTGGTCCATTCAGACTGCCCTTTATTTGTATTTGGGGTTTTTTTGTTTTCTTTTTAATTACTTAATTTATTATTTTTAATTATTAATTTTTATATACGATTAATTTTTATTTTATTTTACTTTTGATTTTTGTCAGAGGGCGGGACATGTAATCCAAGTAACTTTAATCTTGGTTATTGAGGACTGACCACTGATCAGCCTCCGCTGGAAGCTGGTTTCAAGCTACTCTTTCTGTGAAGTAATGCTTTTTATCGTTACTTCTCCTTACATTTGAGGTTATTTATTTATTTATTTTGGAAAATTTATATTGCCACCTCCTCGCACATGGCGACTCAAGGCAGCTTATGTCCCCTTGTTCTAATTTAACTTGAACAATCTAATTCAATAATTTAAATTATACGTAAAACCGATTGTTCCTACTGCTGTGGTGAATTCTTTTATAACTGCCTTATTATGACCACTATTAACTATTATCATACATCGGCAGCCTTGGATTCTTTGCTGTTACATTTGAATATTATAAATATCTAGACAGACGGGAGGTTGAACAACTAGCCTCATGCCGCAACCAGAACAATCTGGAACTGAACACACGCAAAACCGTAGAAATGATGGTAGACTTTAGGAGAAACTTTTCCATTCTTCCACCTCTCACAATACTAGACAACACAATATCAACAGTAGAGACCTTCAAATTTCTAGATTCTACCATATCGCAAGTTCTAAAATGGACAGCTAATATCAAAAACGTCATCAAAAGAGCAAAACAAAGAATGTTCCTTCTGCGCCAACTCAGGAAGTTCAAAGTGCCCAAGGAGCTGCTGATCCAGTTCTACAGAGGAATTATTGAGCCTGTCATCTGCACCTCTATAACTGTCTGGTTTGGCTCTGCAACCCAACAAGACAGACACAGACTTCAGAGGATAATTAGAACTGCAGAAAAAATAATGGCTACCAAGCTACCTTCCATGGAGGACCTGTATACGGCACGAGTCAAAAAGAGGACTGTGAAAATATTTACAGACCCCTCGCATCCTGGACATAAACTGTTTTAACTCCTACTCTCAAAACGATGCTATAGGGCACTGCATACCAGAACAACTAGACACAAGAACAGTTTTTCCCTGAATGCCATCACTCTGCTAAACAAATAATTCCCTCAACACTGTCAAACTATTCACTAAGTCTGCATTACTATTACTATTAATCTTCTCATCATTCCCATCACCCACCTCCTTCCACTTAAGACTGTAACTTTGTTGCTTGTATCCTTACAATTTATATTGATATTGTCTCCTAGTATGATTTGATTGCTTATTTGTACCCTAGGACTATCATTAAGTGTTGTACCTTCTGGTTCTTGACGAATGTATCTTTTATGTACACTGAGTGGGTATGCACCAAGACAAATTCCTTGTGTGTCCAATCACACTTGGCCAATAAAAAATTATATTCTGTTCTATATAATTCCCCTTGGGAGCTTTAGAGAAGCCATCAGAGAAAACATCACAAATTCTTACAACAGAGGAATCGATAACCAAGATAGAGAACAATTCTGAATGAAGGAGCTTTTCAAATAAATGAATTCACTGGACAGGATCCAGACAAAATGGAGCTTTGCTTCCTTAGCTCCAGAGACAAAATGGAAAAGATGCTCTCTGGAAATCAATAGAGTTTAAAAGTGCCTAACTCCATTTGGACTGAGCCCCTGTACATTTTTATGCGAATGGAACACAGCATGCAGAATGATTGACTTCAGAATATCATCTCAATGTTGCATTGAATTAGAGCTGTCCTGTCAGGTTGTTTATATTTAGTAGTGTACAATCCAGAAAAAGCTTTTCACGTTCAAGAAGGATGCAAGAGCAGTCAAAGAACAGAACACCAGAGTTGGAAGGGACCTTGGAGATCTTCTAGTCCAACACCCTATACAAGCAGGAGACCCTATATCTTTTCAGACAAATGGCTGTCCAGTCTCTTCTTAAAAACATCCATTGATGGAGCACCCATAACTTCTGAAGGCAAGCCGTTCCACTGGTTAATTGTCCTCACCAATGGAAGTTTCTCCTTAGTTCTAGGTTGTTTTTCTCCTTGTTTAGTTTCCATCCATTATTTCCTGTCTTGCCTTCTGGGTGCTTTGGAAAATAGGTTGAGCCCCTCTTCCTTGTGGCAGCCCCTCAAATACTGGAATACTGCTATCATGTCAACCCTAGTCCTTCTCTTCACTAGACTAGACATACCTAATTCCTGCAATGTTCTTCATATGTTGTAGCCTTCAGGACCCTAATCATGTTTGTTGAGCTTCTCTGCACTCTTTTTTCTGTAGACCCTCAACATCTGTTTTGTATCACAGTGGCCAGAATTGGATGCAATATTTGAAGCGTGGCCTCACCACTGCAGTATAAAGTGGTACTATCAGTTCACATGATCCTGAAACTACCCCCGTTGAATGGAACGAGATGCGCACTCACCCCCGTAGCTGGAAGACTCGGCGATGTTCTGTGAGCCGGTGATGTGATGCCAGTAAGCACTGCGTGGCAACATGGTGGTAGGTGTGCAGGGATAGGAATAATGCTCTGTCCCCTTGTTCAACAACTGGAAAAGTAGAAAGAGCAGGAGGTGAGCTTCCAAAATCTGAATTGTTTTAAGTGGTTTTTTTTACTGGTTTTATTATTATTATTTTATTGGAATATATTTTCTGAGCTGTAAGCTGCCCTGAATAATTGACTGAGATGGGCAGCCATAGAAATTGAATGAATGAATGAATGAATGAATGAATGAATGAATGAATGAATGAATGAATCTGCAGATGGCGGCGCTCAATAGAAGGGCCGTGTACAATGGGGCAGAGAATCCGTGTTAAAATACTTCCGAGTTCTCTTGAAGGAGTCTTATTTATATCTGTTGGTCTGCCATAAAAGGGCCACTTTATTAATACCAATAGCAATAACACTTGGACTTATATACCGCTTCACAGTGTTTTACAGCCCTCTCTAAGTGGTTGACAGAGTTGGCCTATTTGCCCCCAACAATCTGTGTCCTCATTTTACCCACTTCAGAAGGATGGAAGGCTGAGCCAACCTTAATGATGTTAGACCACTTTCTCAAGCTTCTCAAACTTGGAAACTTTAAACTATGTGGACTTCAACTCCTAGAAATCCCTAGCCAGCCAGCATGCTTGGCTGGCGAATTCTGGGAGTTGAAGTCCACCAGCTTAAAGTTGCTAAGGTTAAGAAACACTGAGTTTCTTCTGGTCCCTGCTGACTTTGGGATGCTGGCAAGTTGTAGAAAGTTTTTCTTTAGAAAATTGAATTAATTTCATGAAAAAGTGGTCAAAACAGCTGTTTCCTTCATCCCGTTCCTCCCAACCATATCCAGCAGGCAAAAGGCTTTGCTATCCTGCATGCTCTATAGCAGCGTTTTTCAAATTTGGCACCTTTGAGATGGGAGGACTTCAACTCCCATAAATTCCCCAGCCAGCCCCCCCGCCGTCCCCCCGCAAAGCTAAAAAAGAAAGCAAGTATGATACCATCTCACTTTGGATCAACCCCCCACAAGAGACAAGGAGAGACAAGGAGAGACAAGGAGAGATCTGACCAGATTGGTGGACAGTAGGTTGGTGAAAGTGGTGGGTTTCAAATTCTTTTACTACCGGTTCTGTTGGCATGGCTTGGTGGGCGTGGCTTGGCTTGGCTTGGCTTAGTGGGCGTGGCAGGGGAAGGTTACTGCAAAATCCCCATTTCCTCCTGATCAGCTGGGACTCGGGAGGCAGAGAATAGATGGGGGCAGGGCCAGTCACAATTTTTACTACCGGTTCTCTGAACTACTCAAAATTTCCACTACTGGTTCTCTAGAACTGGTCAGAACCTGCTGAAAGCCACTTCTGGTTGGCGAGCCATCCAAGTTATAAGAGCGAGAACAGTCTACATTTACGCAATCCTTGTTTTATGGTCTTCTTGCCAGCTACAATCTGCGTTTTGGGAACCTTTTCAAGTGGATGTCAGGAATGTTACGCTAAATAGTCTGGATGTAAAGAGATAAAGGATCCTCTAATGTAGGCTGAGCATCAAAGAAGTGAGGCCTTTGAACTCTGGTGCTGGAGAAGACTCCTGCGAGTCCCTTGGATTGCAAGGCAATCAAGCCAGTCAGTCCTAGAGGAAATCAACCCTGATTGCTCTTTAGAAGGCCAGATCCTGAAGAGGAAACTCAAATCCTTTGGCCATCTAATGAGAAGGAAGGACTCCCTGGAGAAGAGCCTAATGCTGGGAACGATGGAGGGCGAAAGAAGAAGGGGACGGCAGAGAACGAGGTGGCTGGATGGAGTCACTGAAGCAGTCGGTGTGAGTTTAAATGATCTCTGGGGGATGGTGGAGGACAGGAGGGCCTGGAGGAACGTTGTCCATGGTGTTGCGATGGGTCAGACACAACTTCGCAACAACAATGTGGACAATCCTGATAAAAGACAGGGTTTCAGATAATGGAAGCGTTTGATTTTTATAAGTGCCTTAATCTATAGCTCAAGGGCTGTGTATAGATCCAAAATAATTCCATTTTTATTTTTTTGCTCTGGGATGGAACTGAGGCACTCACCTCCCCCTTTAACTCCCCGTAACATACAAGGCCAAGCATGTCCTTTGGCCAATCTCGTGACACCATAACCATGATCTCACTCCTTGGAGTCCACCAGCAGAGCCCCAAACCACTTGACAAAAAACCCTCTAAACAAAGTCAATCTAATGTAGTTACTTCATTTCCTCCATTCCATATGACCAACTGATGGCTGACATTAGGCACAACAGGTAGTTATATCAATTAATGACGTTAGAACAAGTTTCTCAACCTTGGCAACTTTGGGATGTGTAGACTTCAACTCTCAGCATGGCTGGCTGCAGTGGTGACATCTGAACCGGCTTACTACCATTTCGCTGGCTGCGCATGCACAGCACACACCATGCACCAAATGCGAGATACATGTGCGCAGTGCACGCCAAAAGGAAGCATGTGGTAAGTAGAACAGCGCACAAGGAGGGGGGGGTGATCAGCTGTGGCGCGCAATCTTTTTTTTTACTTTTAAAAGCATTTCTGTGGGCGTGGCTTGGTGGGCGTGGCAGGGGAAGGATATTGCAAAATCTCCATTCCCTCCCCACTCCTGAGGGAAGGATATTGCAAAATCCCCATTCCCACCCCACTCGGGGGCCAGCCAGAGGTGGTATTTGCGGGTTCTCCGAACTACTCAAAATTTCCGCTACTGGTTCTGCAGAACCTGCTGGATTTCAC
>WNWU01000024.1:3672488-3687228 GCA_012654045.1 Ptyas mucosa
CTCAGGGTCACCTGAGTGGTGCTTCTGGTTCCTGTAGTCTGCAGTTTTTTCCTCTGAAAATCCCTTCCTACTCCCACCCCATTCCAAAGGTGTTCATCCCAAATTGCATCGCTAAATGTCTGCAGAAATTCTTAGTTGTCTAGGTCATGGTTGTCCCAAGGGTGTTTTTTTTTCAGGAGGCAACTGGACTTTCTGGTTTTTTCTTTTCTTCAAAGAAAAAAAAAAACAAGAAAGTCCAGTTGCCTCCTGAAAAAAAAAACACCTCTGGGACATGTTCTTGATGGTTTCACACCTACAGACAACATCTTGCCTCTACTATTCGCACCTACAATATACGGGTAGTCCTTGTTTAGTGACTATAATCAGGATCCGCAACTTGGTCATGGAGTGTAAGCAGTCGCTAAGTAAAACTGCTCCCCTCTCATAACACCTCCTCTAATAAAATACCTGGGAAACACCAATTTTTTTAAATGTACAATTGCTGGTATCAGATCAGTCCGATGTAGTTGTTGAAGGTAGCCAAATTTTGCTATACTTTCTGCAAAACTATGCAGACTTTGGGTGCCTACTGATAATCCACCCTCGATTGTTGAATATTATCTCGTCTCTTCTATTACTTTATTTTATTTATTTAGTTTGATTTGATTTGATTTACCAGTAGGGTCCTGTCCAACTCCACTATGTATTCATTGCCTGCTCCAGTTGGTATGAGTGTTAATTCTCTCTGCAAGCCTTGATCTTCAACTGGAAAACCAGCATTCACAATCATTTGGGGTGTGATCTAGTTCAGGGATCTCCAACCTTGGCAACTTTAAACCTGGCGGACTTCAACTCCCAGAATTCCCCAGTCACCTTAGGCGCCAGAGTTGGGGATGGAAGCCACAGTAGAAGGAAGGAGGAAGGAGGAGGAAGGAACTGCCGAAGAGACATTTCAGAAGAATTTGGGTAGGTGGGTGGCTGGGGAATTCTGGGAGTTGAAGTCCATAAAGTTGCCAAAGATGGACACGTTTGCTATCTACAGCAGGGGTCTCCAACCTTGGCAACTTTAAGCCTGGCGGACTTCAACTCCTAGAATTCCCCAGCCAGCAAAGCCAGGCTTTGCTTAAAGCCTGGCTTAAAGTTGCCAAGGTTGGAGACCCCTGATCTTAGTTACAGAGGGGCCAGGAGACCAGGACACCTTAGTAGACTAAGCCCACCTGCCCCTCACATCCCTGTCCCTCAATCCTGCCATGCAGTTTTAGATCTACCTAGAATTGATTCGCACGGTTGTGCCAATGCTTCATTAATCATCAACAGAACTAAAAACAGATTACAAGTAAAGTTACAGTAGTGGCCAAAATTGTGGAAACCTTTTAGGAAAAGTGTGTTGTTTTTTTTAGCATCACTTTTTTTTTAGCAGTAACATAAAATTATATATCAATGGAAAGATAATTTAATCAAGAATGTAATGCCATAACGTTTATGAAGGATTTGCCATTAGAATAGCAGTTAAAGTATAAAGAAGAAAAGTGAAACATGTACAAAAAAGGAGATATATAAAAATTGTCACCGTAGAAAAAACAAGATATACAAAAATTGTCACCGTAGAAAAAACAAGATATACAAAAATTGTCACTGTAGAAAAAACAAGATATACAAAAATTGTCACCGTAGAAAAAACAAGATATAGAAAAATTGTCACCATGTCAGTTAATTGTTGGGTAACCTTTAGCATGAATGATGGCCTTACAACATCTTCCCATGGAGTGAACCAAGTCTTTTTAGTTCTGCAGTTGTTCTATTGTGAAACCAAGATTGAACGATGGCTTCTCATTAACTGGGTTTTATTGCTGGATCACTTCTGACTAACAAGTTTCTTTAGTCGGCTCCATAGATTTTCAATTGGGTGAAGGTCTGGGCTATTCCCAGGCCATTCCAGGAGTGGAATATAATTATCTTGAAACCCCCCCCCCTAAAAAAGTGTCATTTTTTTGGTGTTATTAGCCATCAAACCTCAAAAATATACTTTCCCCAAAAGGTTTCCACAATTTTGGCCACTACTGTAGAAGAAGTTTTTCAAACCGTGATGTGGGACAGATATAATCAGCAACAACAGTGGTACAGAGAGTGAAATAGAGTTAATACGCGTGGTCTAACTGAGAAGGTGGGAACTGATTCTTCATTGCACAGGGTTAAGCTTTTCAACAGATCCCAGATTTGTCCTTTCAAGAACTGAAACCCTCCCAGAAGAGCAGAGACATGGAGGCTGCCTTTTCTTGGGGGTGGGGGGGGGGGTGGGCCCCTGGCGGGGGGGGGGGGGGGGGGGGTGGGCCTCTGGCAGGGAGTGGAGGGGGGAGGAAGAAATTATTCCTTTGCTTTCTCTGCCAGCAAAACAGCTTTATCGTTAGAACAGAGTCCCACTGCCTCAGAGCAGGGTGTGGTGACGATACTGGAAAAACCCTCTAATCATGGTATAAAAAGGCAGGCTAAGTGAGTCAGGGAAGGGAAAGATCCTATTTCTTGCCTTTGTAGATGGTAATTAGCTGGAGGAATCACTCGTAGGTGCAGACAGGGGAAGTCTAAACTGGTGTTTCTCAACCTTGCCAATTTTAAGTTGTGTGGACCTCAACTCCCAGATTTCAAGTCCCAGAATCCCGGGAGTTGAAATCCACACACCTTAAAGTTGCCAAGGTTGAAAATTACTGATCGAAAGCAACTTGCAAAAAAAAAAAAATTAATGAGGTTGGCCTATAAAAGGAGAAAGCTGAAAGGTTCTGGAAACGGGCTTCACATGGATGAGACTGAAAGCCTTAAAATACACGAAGTTGCTGAATATGCAAGAAGGAGTCTTACATCAGCCATCACTCATTAGGAGGGGTGTTGAAGATGCAAGTAGAAGTGAGTCTTACATCAGCCTTCGCTCACTGGTTCATTTTCCCCGGCGGGAAAATGAACAAGCATCAGTGGCTGACAGGCTGGACAGCTCCTGGTAAAAGGAGCTGCAGCCTCGGGCAGCTCTTAGTTCGTAGTTATTTTTGTTGTTGTTCCTGTTGCTTGAAATAAACGGTTGTTTTACTTCACTATGATCACCCTGCCTCTCTGTTCGTGTCCAGACTTAACACAAGTATTACAAAATTTTGTAATAGTTGTGTTTTGTGACCATTCAATGTTACAATGGCACTGAAAAAAAGTGACTTACAGCCACTTTTTCACACTGACGACCGCTGTAGTATTCCCATGGTCATGTGATCAAAATTTAGACACTGGGTGATTGACTCATGTTTATGACGGTTGCAAAGGGGACATGATCCCCTTTTGAGACCTTCTTACAAACAAAAGTCCATGGGGAAGCCAGATTCACTTAACAATGGTTTGACTAATTTATCAATTGCAGGGAGTCACTTGACAATTGCGGCAAGAAAGGTCGTAAAATGGGGCAAAACTCATTTAACAAATGTTTCAGTTAGCAACAGAAATGTTGGGCTCAAATGTAAGCCGGGGACTGCCTGTGCATCACAGCAAACAGTTCTCTATTTTGTGTAGTGAGAAGCGCCAGAAAGTTTTTGTATCTAACTTTCTGCTTAAGTGCAGGTTGCCCATAACCACAGCCAACCTGTCCTGGCCATGCTGTATCCAGGGTTACATCCTATGCCCAGTCCATGAATATCGGTAGGAAGCAAGGGAGAATGCAGAGGGCAAAGAATAAAATGTGCTTTACAACACACTATGAAGTATTTGGCCTAGTGGTTAAGGCACCAGGTTAGAAGGCAAGAGACTGTGAGCTGAAGTCCACCTCAGCCATGGAAGGCAGCTTGGTGACCTTGGGCAAATCGCCAGGAGACACTGACTTCTAGTCCTGCCTTAGGAATGAAAGCTGGCTGGATGACTTTGAGCTAATCACCGGGAGACAGTGAATTCTAGTCTAGTCCCGGCTTAGCCATGAAAGCTGCCTAGGTGACTTGGGGCTAATCACTAGGAGATAGTGAGTTCTAGCCCCGCCTTAGGAATGAAAGCTGTCTGAGTGACTTTGGGCCAATCACCAGGAGGCTGTGAATTCTAGTCTAGTCCCGCCTTAGCCATGAAAGCTAGCTGGATGACTTTGGGCTAATCACCAGGAGACAGTGAATTCTAGTCCCACCCTAGGCATGGAATTTCCCACAGCTCCTTTATAGCCTTGTAAAACAGACTTGACCCACAAGAAAGATTGCTTCAAAATCATCTACAGATCTTCTGTGTCATACCCAGTGTGTAGGACTTGGAAACCCATACTTTCATACACCCTGCAAGTACTTTACTTCACCCTGCATGCCAACGCCTTCAAGATGACCTGCCTTCTGGGCCAAAGGAAGATCTGCTGCATAGCTGCCAACTCCCCCCTCCCCCCCAAGAGGATCCAGCTGCAGACATACCGGCCAGCTTCAAAGGTGAACCGTGTGGCATCTCGTCCGTAGCGGCGCAGGGAACACAAAGGCCAGGAAACGAGCTTGATCCGGGGATTGTGCATATCCCAGAGGTAAATGTTTTCATGGGTGATCTGCAACTTGCATTCGCCATAGATGTCCAGGTTGGGGCAGGGCAAGAGGAAGACGTTGAACCGGTCTGCAGAAGGAGATGCAAAAATGGCTTAAGACCCCCAAGGCTCCTTAATCTGTCTTCCACCAAACACTTGATTTAGGCAACAGTGAAATCCTCCCTCCTTCCTTTTCCCAGATTCCAAGTGGGGGTCCCAAATGAAGAATAGAAACGGATAGGATAGGATAGGATAGGATAGGATAGGATAGGATAGGATAGGATGCAAGTTGGAAGAGACCTTGGAGGTCTTCTAATCCAACCCAGTGCTCAGGCAGGAAACTCTCTACCATTTCAGACAAATGGTTGCCCAATCTATTCTTTAAAAAAATCACTAATGGAGCACTCTCAACTTCTAGAAGCAAGCCATTCCACTGATTAATTCACTGTCACCATCACAAAATTCCTCCTTATTTCTAGGTTGCTTCCTCTCCTTGGTTCATCACGTGAGACTTTCAAGAAAAGACTGGACTGCCATTTGTCAGAAATGGTGTAGAAATGGTCCTGCTTGAGCGGGGGATTGGACTAGATGACCTATAAGGTCCCTTCCAATTCTGTTAATCCGTTAATCTAGTTTCCATCCATTGCTTCTTGTCCTGCCTTCAAGTGCTTTGGAGAGTAAGCTTGACTCTGTCTTCTTTGTGGCAGCCTCTCATATACTGGAACACTGCTATCGTATCTCCCCTAGTCCTTCTTTTCATTAAACTAGACAAACCCAATTCCTGCAACTGTTCTTTGTATGTTTTTAGCCTCCAGTCCCCTAATCCTCTTGGTTGCTCTTCTCTGCACTCTTTCTAGAGTCTCAACATCTTTTTTCCATTGTGGCGACCAAAACTGGATGCAGAATTTCAAGTGTGGCTTATTAGTTGTACCTTAATTTTGATCCCTTTCAGTTTGTCTTTTCTTTGGCGACAGTGAAAATCTTAGTTAAGGCCCACATCTTGCTCTGTCTGCCCACGCTTTGCCCAACTTCCAAAATTCTTCTAACAACTAGTTTTCCTGAGCCTTTTAAAAAGCAGTTTGTAGGTTCTACTGTTTGCCTACCCCCTTTCCTACTTTTTTTTACAAGTGTCTTCATTATATTTCATAAACAAACATTAAAATACAAATAAACATAAAAGGGAAAAAAGGGGAATAACAGGACAGATTAAAAAGTGACCAAAAATGCACTGAGCAAATAAAAAACAAATGTGACCTCCAGATTTTTTCAGTACAAAGGTAAATAAGACAACAACCTCTCTCTGGTTTAAATGAACAGTCAATGGTTAAATTAACATAAAGAACTAACAGTCAACACTAAAAAAACAACAACCAATGATCATATTATTTTCTTTTCCCAATTTTAATTTAACATATAATTGCCAAATATGAATAATCAGATATTTCCCAAAAAAATCTAACCTTAACTCTAACCCCAATATTTCTCTAATCAAATCAGATTTAATCCTCAAATCCCAAAATCAAAAGTTGATTTTGCTCCTTATCGTATAAGAAATCTAACAGTGGTCTCCAAGTCGCAAGCAATTTATTCGTTCTTGTCTTGGATCAGAGCAGCAGTTTTGCCATCTCAGCCAGCTACATCATTTCCAAAGCCCACCCTTCTACCCCCACTCTTCCTCTTTCCAAGACAGGAGACATGAATCTTTTTAGGTTGATAACCACCTTGGGTCTTCCTGGAGCACACCATGAATAGGTAAAAAGTAGATAGGTAGGAGGGAGGGGAGGGGAGGGGAGGGAGGACTGACACCCGAGGACTGACTTTTAGGTGGGTAAAAGCAAACTTCACATTTTGTTTTACTTTAACCCAAATAATATTAAATGCAACGAACAGGATGGCTCCACTCCTTATATAACCTTCCTCTTCTAAGACAGCACGTTGAACATTACACTTTGGGGATCAAAGGCCTGAAGGCTGCATTAAAAGCAAAAACTGCACTCCCAGGTTTGGACTGACCAAGGGAAGGGTACCTGCCTTACCTGTCTGCTCACACTGAACTCCAGGCGCCAGCAGATCTGGCTCGCCGAGGCTGATGTCGTTGAGCCGGGCCCCCAGGCATTCGACGGACAGCGTTTTGTACCATTCCTCGGCTTCCAGTTCTGCAGAGACAAACAAACAGCATTCAGACTCATGGTTATTCAATGCGACCCCACCCGATCCCGTCCAGCTTTGTCAGCCATCGCTCCAAAGCAACTAGAAATTCCGCCGTTCCAGCAGCAGCTTCCCACCTGATTCACAGGTGAATGTCCGAGCTGAGTCGTCCATAAATATGATTGCCACAGCTTGGCGTTTGGTCTCCTTGGGCAGCCTCGTGATACATTTCACGTTGCTAATCTCTGTGACCTGGAAGAGAAGCCAGATTCTGTATGAAAGCTCCTTTTTTTTTTGAGGTACCTCCTAGCAACTTCTAACGCTGCCTGCCCTAACTTGGTACTCCCCAAACTGTGTTAGGACTGGGTCTGGAGAAGAAGGTTGCCATTACGATTTCAGTTCCAGCACAAAGAAAAGGATAAACACTTTAGTTCTGCTTAGCTCCTCGGACCATTGTCCAAGTACATCCAAAAGGCCTGGGTGGAAGGGATGATTATATGCTGAATAAAATAGACAGCTTTGCTGGGATAAGTCACTGGAACTAGAAGCCTTTATTTTCAGCTATTCCAGCTTTAGCATTTGAGTGAGTTTGAAAACAATTATTTCAAAGTTACCAGCCACGGCTCAGCTTGGAGTGAATATCTAGTGGAACTTGGATGATTTTCAAAAGCTAGGCAATGGATGGATCCACTTAGTACTTGGACGAGAGATCAGGCTGGGTTCCAGAAGGCAGGGCCAAACCCCTTCCTGGTATTGTGCTCTCAAAGCCACCAGCAACAACTTTACCTTACCACTTAAAAAAGTAAAGGTTCCCCTCGCACATATGTGCTGGTTGTTCCTGACTCTAGGGGGTGGTGCTCATCTCCGTTTCAAAGCCGGAGAGCCAGCGCTGTCCGAAGACATCTCCGTGGTCATGTGGCCAGCATGATTCAACGCCAAAGGTGCACGGAACGCTGTTCCCTTCCCACCAAAGATAGTCCCTGTTTTTCTACTTGCATTTTTTACGTGCTTTCGAACTGCTAGGTTGGTAGAAGCTGGGACAAGTAACGGGAACTCACCCCGTTACGCAGCACTCGGGATTCGAACCGCTGAACTGTTGACCTTTCGATCGACAAGCTCAGCATCTTAGCCCCTGGATCAGGGGTGGGTTCTAAAATTTTTTACTACTGGTTCTGTGGGCATGGCTTATTTTGTGGGCGTGGCTTGATGGTCATGTGACAATTATTTAGGATTTAGCAGAGGTCCTGGTCTACCAGGCTTTTAACTGCTTGCAGAGCTGTACCGATCTACTCATGTATTTTTGCAGGCACTGGTCTACCTAATTATTTTTGCGGGCATCAGTCTACTCATGTATTTTTGCAGGCATCGGTCTACTCATGTATTTTTGCAGGCACTGGTCTACTCATGTATTTTTGCAGACATTGGTCTACCCATTTATTTTTGCAGGCACCGGTCTACTCATTTGTTTTCTTTTAATACTGATCAGCTGTAGGGCAGCCCTTTGAAGCCCCAGCAAGCGTTTAAACAGTTTTTTTTCCCTCTAGCCATCAGCTGGGACTCAGGAGGCAGCAATACATTGGGAGTGGGGCCAAATAAAAGGTAAGAATAACGCGGGGAGGGGAGGCGGGGGGGGGGAGAACCGGTTCGGTGACGTCATATCGTCAACGCTACCAGCTCGGTGGAACCGGGCTGAACCAGGAGGAACACACCACTGCCCTGGATTTCCTTAAGTCAAAGTGAACCTGGTACCGTTTTGGCCAGAAGGACTTTAGGTTAGTCTGGAGACAAACCTTCAAGTTCATGGGGCAAAGACTAGAGACTTGGCTCCGTTTTCTAGGAGGCTGAGGACACCCAGAAGGGAGTTGGGATGCAGAGAGTTTGGGTCAAAGGCAGGTGGCCGCAATGGGACGAGAGCTTTGGAAGCCACCGAAAGAAGCCAGAAGACACTGGCAGTGAGAAGGGATATTATGGAAGGACCACTCCCTGTAACACATAAACAAGGTTATTTTTGCCACAATGCTTCCCTTGGGCAAGTATGTTTTTCCAGCCGGCACCGTCACTAGAACCACAATGGTGCCCCAGGGAAGCATTTAATGGTAATGAGAATGTCACCGAACGAGGCAATGATGCTGAATTGGAGCAGGCAAATTGCAAATTCGCTCTGAGGAGGAGTTTGCTTGCTTCTACCAGTCTCAGAAAGGGGCAGGGGCACTGCCTGATACCCTCCCTCAATGGTCCCCCAACCTGGAGCCTTCCAGATGTGTTTGGATGATACTGATGGTGAGGTACAGTTCTAAGACATCCAGAAGGAAGTTGGCAATGGTTCTTCTAGATCAGTGTTTCTCAACCTTGGAAGCTTGAAGATGGGTGGACTTCAACTCCCAGAGTCCCCCAGCCAGCACTGCTGGCTGGGGGATTCTGGGAGTTGAAGTCCACCCATCTTCAAGCTACCAAGGTTGAGAAACACTGTTCTAGATCAAGCCAGTTGGGGAAAACTCACCTTTGGGCTTCCTCGTAAACACACCGACTTCTCATCTGGGTATTTCTCCAACCTCTGGGGACCTTTGCTGGAAGATTTCCGAAACACCAGCCAGCAACGCCGGTAAATCTGAATCAAAGAGAGAAAGGGAAGGAAGGAGGAGAGGAGGAGGAGGTGTTTATATGAGTAAGGTAAAACTCAAGGAAGCAATAGCTCTCCCGCCATCTTGAAGAGTTGGACATACCCCTGTGGATGTTCATGAAATGTACCTTCAGAAATATATTTGCATTACCCACAGCCACAGAGATTCTGAAGTATTCCAACATCTTCATGTGCCCTAAATATTAACTGTGCTTTTATGCGCATGATTGCAAAGCTCCTGAGTTGTGAATCCAAAGTCATTAATTTCACTGAATTAATTTTTTGCACTCTTTTCATTTCCCAATTCACTTTCCCAGAGTCTGAGGACCTGTTGGCTGGGGAATTCTGGGAAGTGAAGACCACTTCTCTTAAAGTTGCCATGGTTGAGAAAGACTTTCTAGCAATCTAGTCGCTCCAGGAATATTGGATTACAATGCCCATCATCGGATAGCGTAGCTCGGAGGAAGGAAGGCATTTCTAAATATTAACCATTCACTGAACTGCCCTTGGCCACTATGAATAGCCAGTCTCCTGCCCTCTAGTGCCTACCTCATTATCTCATTTCACACTATATCAGAATAAATAGCATTGGGATCTCTAAAACAGGCCAAGTCTTCAAAAGCACAAAGGAACCTAAAGGAGCCACAGTGGCGCAGTGGCTAGAGTGCAGTACTGCAGGCTACCTCTTCTGACTGCTGGCTGCCAGCAATTTGGCAGTTCAAATCTCACCAGGCTCAAGGTTGACTCAGCCTTCCGTCCTTCTGAGGTCGGTAAAATGAGGACCCAGATTGTTGGGGGCAAGAGGCTGACTCTGTAAACCAGTTAGAGAGGGCTGAAAAGCACTGTGAAGCGGTATATACGTCTAAGTGCTGTTGCTATTCCTTCCTTCCTTCCTTCCTTCCTTCCTTCCTTCCTTCCTTCCTTCCTTCCTTCCCTCCCTCCCTCCCTCCCTCCCACCCACCCATCCATCCATCCATAGTGTGCAGTAGTTAGAATACAGTATTGCAGGCTGATTCTGCCGACTGCCAGCAGTTCAAATCTCACCAAGCTCAAGGTTGACTCAGCCTTCCGTCCTTCTGAGGTCGGTAAAATGAGGACCCAGATTGTTGGGGGCAAGAGGCTGACTCTGTAAACCAGTTAGAAAGGGCTGTAAAGCACTGCAAAGCGTATATAAGTCTAAGTGCTATTGTTATTGCTGAAGGATGGCACAGACAAGGCCAGATATGCACATCATGGCATCAACATCCAACCGATGGGGCTTACATACTAGCATAAAATGTCATTATCCAACTGAGGAAAATTGCCCAATGCAATAAGCTCATGATGAGTTTATCCTTAGAGACCCCGATGCTATTTATTCTGATACAATATGAAATGATTACTAGACTAGTCATTAGAGGGCAAGAGACCGGCTATCCGTGAAGGTCAGTGCTCCATGGTTAACATTTAGAAATGCATTCCTCCAAGCTAGGATATCAGATGATAGGACACTTAAAGTTGTGTCAGGCGTAAAAGACCAGGTCCACACTATAAGGCCCAATTAAGCTGATTTCTTGCTAAAAGTCTATGCACAGGAATCTTCTCAACTAATGATTAGCATTTGCTTGGAGTTAGATAAGGGTTAACGGCACTCAAGGAAGTTTGGACATACTACGCTTCAGTGGTGGGTTGCCCCGGTTCAGACCGGTTCTATAGAACCGGTAGTAAAATCAGCAGGAGGCTCCGCCCACTGACCCTGAGGTCATCAGAAGCGATCAGAAGCAAGGCTCATGCGCGAGCAAAGTGAGTGTGCGTGCACGATCCCATTGCAAACCGGTAGTAAAGGTAAGTAGAACCCACCCCTGCTATACTTGTGGCTACATAGGGATTCTAGGCTGGTCCCTCTTTTCATACTGACCCTGGATTCTGCCACTCCTTCTCCTACAGGTTGGTACACAGGATTATATGCGGGTGAAAGGTGTGAGCTGTGTAGCTCAGAAGTTCTACATCTCAGCAAGATGTAAAAAAATGTAGACAGTCATTTTCTGGAGGCAGAGATTTAGCTGCACCAGGAAATGGCTCCTGCCATTCCGATATCCATCTTTTCTTCCCACATTTGACTGACACCTAACTGAATGATATGGTGGACTAGGCTCATTTCACTTCTCATGATAACAGAATACAAATGATATTACAAGATAAAACGAATCAGCCAAAAAGCAACCTTTATGGAAAAGTGGCAGATAGAAAAACAGCAAAATGATGCCTGTCTAAAGAATGCATGGAACTACCTTTCTACGGTGATCCCTTTTTATTGTTTTCAATAAATTCATCATCTGATCAAAGAACTTTGATTAAGGATATGATAGTAATAGCAATAGTAATAATAATAGCTATTAATATAATGTATAATATAATAAAATAGTATATATAATAAAATAGTATATATAATAATATATATTATGCTATAACAACAATAATATATACGTTTAACTATAGTAATAACTACTAAGCTATAATAATAACTATTAAGCTATTTTAACAACTCTTAGGACCTTGGTTAGGATTTGAACTGTTACCCTGTTTCTCTGAAAATAAGACCTTCCCTGGTAATAAGCCCAATCGGGCATTTGAGCACATGCTCTAAAATAAGCCTCCCCCCCTGAAAATAAGCCCTCCCCAAAAATATTTAAACACAGAGCTGGAAATCAGATAAGATGGCAAGAGGAGCCCCATCTTGCTCCATGCGTCCCAAAATAATAAGACCTCCCCAAAAATAAGGCCAAGCGCTTATTTTGGGGTTCAAAAAATAAATAAAAGACAGGGTCTTATTTTCGGGGAAACACAGTAAGTTTTTACCAGTCACAGACTGTGAATCAAATTGAAGATTAAATCTTAAATAATAATAATAATAAAAATGAAGAGAAACAGCTAGAAAAAATAACAAAATATTGTGGCTTGCAAATTGAAGTTGAGCGATTGTGGAGGAAGAAATCAATGGTTTTACCAGTAGTAATAGGAGCCCTTGGAGCAATACCCAAAGGGTTGCCAAGATACATGGAAACTGAGCTTATTAGACCTGAATATTCTGGGGTTGCAAAAAAAACCACCACTCTAGTCAGAACAGCCTATATACTTAGACGTTACCTTAACAGCTCTTAGGTCTTTGGCTAAGACTTGAATTGATAAGTTTTTACCAGTCTCAGACTGTGAATCGAACTGAAAACTATCCCAATAACAACAGCAACAACAATAACAACAACCACAAATTCCAATTGCACATTATAGGCAGCAGTAGTGGGTTCCTCCCAGTTCTGCCCAGTTCGGCCAAGCCGGTAGCAGTGATGATATGATGTCACCGAACCAGTTCTGCCCCCCCACCCCCCCACCCCTGCATTATTCTTACCTTTTATTTGGCCCCACCCCCAATCTATTGCTGCCTCCTGAGTCCCAGCTGATGGCTAGAGGGAAAAAAACTGTTTAAACTCTTGCCGTGGGGCTTCTAAGGGCCGCCCTACAGCTGATCAGTGGTAAAAGAAATGAGTAGACCGGAGCCTGCAAAAATACATGGGTAGACCAGTGCCTGAAAAATAAATGGGTAGACTGGTACAGCTCTGCAAGGAGTTAAAAGCCTGGTAGACCAGTACCTCTGCGAAATCCTAAAGAATTGTCACATGATCTTCAAGCCACGCCCACAAAATAAGCCACGCCCACAGAACCAGTAGTAAAAAAATTTAGAACCCACCCCTGATAGCTAGAATCGCCAGTGAACAGGTCAACCCCGACGAAGAAGAAACAGTGGAGTTCTGGGCCCAGCTATGGAACAGCCCAAAGAAATACAACAAAACTGCAGCTTGGATAAAGGTGGTGGATGAGAATAAAAAATAAGCTTGAAAGGCAAGAACTTGTAATAACAGCAGGAATGGTGGAGAAAAGGGCAAGGAGGATCAGGATCAGTAAATGAACTCCACAGTTTTTGGCTGAAATATCTGACTGGTCTACACCTACTCATTGCCAATTAGTTTAACAACATGCTACAAGGGGGTGAAACTGAAGATCGATTAACATCTGGCAAAACATTCCTGATAATGAAAGATCTAACAAAATGAACCTCGCTAGAGGTTTTCAAGAAAGGATTGGACATCCATTTGTCTGGGATGGTATAAGGACTCTGTCAGGATTACAAGTTCCAAGTTTCTTCCAATGAAAGAAAACTCGGAGACTTGAGTTTCCTCAAAGTTCCATTTTATTAGAGATGTCAGATTGGCAGATCTGGGAAAACCCAAATCTGAAAGCTTCCAGGTTTTCCCCACCCAAAGGAAAGTCCAAGTCCCTGTCCAACACCCACAAGGTCCAATCCAAGCACCATCCTAACTGGAAATGCCTCCCAGTTCCAGCCGTCCAGCTGCAGGGCAAGACGTCCTTGACTCTCTGAGAAAGGAATGTTATTATGACTATATATCACCCTGGCTCCATACAATCCCCCCTCCCAGTTTCCCACAGTAGTAAATGTGGCAGGCCTAAAGGCCTAATGTAAAAGATGGCTTCCAGATCTGACAGACTCCCTCCTTGGGCAGAGGATTAGACTAGAAGACCTCCAAAGTCCCTTTCAGCCCTATAATTCTATGAAAAGGGGCAGTGCTAGGAAACTGCAGGTCAATTACCTGCTTACTCAACAACTTTCAAATTGCTAGCTGATGCAGTGGAACAGCATCTAGTTGAAAACAAGCTCTTTCCACCTGAGCAGGAAAGAAACCTCACCAACAGCAGAGGAACAAAAGATCAGCTCCTCTTTGACCAGATGATTTTGGAAAACTGCAAGAGAAGGAAGGAAGACCAACTTGAACGTAGCTTGGATTGATTACAAGGAGGCGTTCCATTCCTGCCACATGATTGGATAATCAAGTGCCTAGAAATAACAGTAGAAGCATCAGAAACTTTTGGGAAAGATTAATGGTGCAAAAGAAGACGTGGTTACTCATCAATGGTGACAGACTGAGAGAAGTTAATATCAAGAGAGGAATCTTTCAAGGAGATTCGCTCTACTGCCGTTGTTTGTCATTGCACTGAATTCTCTGTCAACAATGCTGAACGAGTCAGGCCACTCCTATCAAATACAAAAATATCACCTCCTTTACATGGATGATCTGAAGCTCTATGGAAAAACACCATCTGAAATAGAATCGCTGCTCAATGCTGTCTATCTACCCATGTTTCCCCGAATAAGACTAGGTCTTATATTAATTTTTGCTCCAAAAGACACATTAGGGCTTATTTTCTGATTAGGTCTTAGTTTTGGGGAAATACCATACTAAATGTGTCCATCTGGCTGACAATCTTAACTGGGGCTTATTTTGGGGTAGGGCTTATATTATGAGCATCCTGAAAAATCATGCTAGGACTTGTTTTCTGGTTGGGTCTTACTTTCGGGGAAACACAGTCTGTCTATCTATCTATCTATCTATCTATCTATCTATCTATCTATCTATCTATCTATCTATCTA
>WNWU01000024.1:3694031-3715649 GCA_012654045.1 Ptyas mucosa
CTATTCTATTCTATTCTATTCTATTCTATTCTATTCTATTCTATTCTATTCTATTCTATTCTATTCTATTCTATTCTACTCTACTCTACTCTACTCTACTCTACTCTACTCTACTCTATTCTACTCTATTCTATTCCTATTCTATTCTAACCCATAGTACCATTTTTCCTTCGTAACGCCTTTGATGGCTGTTATGCCGAACACTCAGGGAGCTGTGCCAGAACAGAAAAGGGGGCAGCCAGCACTCTGGAGAGGCCTGGACCCAGCCAGCACCCACAAAAAAACCATCCCAACCTTACCAGAGAAAAAGGGATTCATATTCTGCCCATGCTTTTCTCTGAAATTAGCACAGCAAGAAGGAGGATATTTCTTCTGGCCTTGACTTATTATGGTCTACAGCAAACCTGTCCGATGATATCCACCAAGCGGGAAAGGAGGAGGCAACAGGGAAACGAACGCTTCCTCTTGGGACTCCCTACCTGTCACAAAGCCAGGATTAACTACAGCACTGAGGCTTAATTAGGGGCTGAGTAAAACAGGGCTGAACCACAGTTAGGCTGAGCCTCAACTTGGCTGAGAGGTTCTCCAGCCGCTTCTTCTTTCTTACTCTGTTCTTGAACCCCACGTTCCATATCTGTGCTTTTGACAGTAACAGAGTTGGAAGGGACCTTGGAGGTCATCTAATCCAACCCCTTGCTCATGCAGGAGACCTATACTAGGGATTCGAACCGCCGAACTGCCAGCCTTTCTGATCGACAAGCTCAGTGTCTTAGCCACTGAGCCACCTTCCAGAGCTCATTCTACTGCAAATATTTCAGAAAAAGGGCAATATTCGTTCTGGTAACAATCTTCTGGGAGAAGATCCCAGTCTCTGCTTCACTTGCTCTTTTTTCTTTCTCTCTAATCTCTACCTCCCCCCCCCCCACCTTTTTAAAAATGCTATTAGCACGAATGTTTATGTGACTGTCAGTTGCAGGGAGACTGAGGAGGGGGGGCTGGCTTTTTCGGAAACTGTGGCTGCTCACCTGGAGGAAGAAAGTTTGATTCAACTCAATCCTGGGCTCTGGTGTGGCATGCCAATCCCCTCATTGTGCCATTCTATGGCCACAACGTTCCACCAAAAAAAAAAAATGCCAGGAATGATGGTGAATTTTGTGCTCTACCGCAAGATTGCAGATGTGTGCAGAGGTGAGTTTCAGCAGGTTCTGACCAGTTCTGGAGAACCAGTAGCGGAAATTTTGAGTAGTTCAGACAACCGGTAGTAAACATTCTGACTGGCCCCGCCCCCATCTATTCTCTGAGTCCCAGCTGAATGGGAGGAAATGGGGATTTTGCAGTAACCTTCCTCTGGAGTGGGATGGGAATGGAGATTTTACAGTATCCTTCCCTTGCCACGGCCACCAAGCCCACAGAACCGGCAGTAAAAAATTTTGAAACCCACCACTGGGTGTGTGTCCTCCTAAGTTCCAGCCATTGGAAGTCTACTGACCACTCCCATCCGTGGTTGCCTACCAAAGCCGTTCCACTTAGAGCGAAGAGAAGTTCCAGCTTGATAGCATTTCCTGGCCCTTGTCAGCATAACTGCAAGCACATGTCTTCTTCACCCACAGAGAAACACAGTCGTGGGATTCTCCAGCAATGCTGACCTGAGAACTTTCGTATCGGAAGCCACCCTGAGTTAGAGACTGGAGCCACATAGGAAGCCAATTAATTCCATACATAAATTATACGTGGCTTTTGACGGAATGCTCGGATTGTCCTGCATTAACTGGCTTGGGTTTCTCAGCAGGAACCGTCTCTCTCTAAGGGAAGAAGACTTCAGGCTCCAAAGCTGGGTTGTGTACGAGGTGTGGTGAAAAAGAAATCAAAATGGCAGACCCAAACTGCAACTGAAGGTCCACCTCTTGACCACTTCTGTTCTAGATAGCCAGCTGGAAACCAGATAGTTTCATGGCACCTTAGGGACTCACTGTCAGGCCTGCCAACTTCAGTTTTGGGATTTTGAACTGTAACTGTCTCTCCTTTTATGTCTCCTTTTCTATGGGACTAACGTCTTTTTCAAGGGGGTGGGGAAGAATGTCAGGCCTGCCATCTTCAGCATGCTTTGCTGGCATCCTGCCATAAAATACGGGGGGGGGGAGAGCAATTGGGAAAGTAAGGATCGGACATGGGAATGTGCAAGAAAGGGGGCGGGGAGGAATGACAGGGTGACAGGAACCAGAAATGTCAATCTGGAACAAAACCGACCAATCAAGGACACACAACCTGAGAACGGAATGTGAAATTACAATAGAGAGGCACCAAACCTCAAAGCCATTCCCCAAACATCAAAAACAAATACTATTGGACACTGATGGACTGGTCAAGGGGGGAGAGCCAGGGAAAGGGGGAAATTGCAACTTTGCGCAGAAATGCTTAGATCCAGCTTTGCTTATACTATAACCGCTTGACTTTAGTAAAAGAACCTTTCACTTCAAAGAATGGAGTCGAGGGTCTTTCTTTCCTAAACGTCCAAGTTGGGACAAGCCTGACATTAACATTCATCAGCTTTTTGTGGATCATAGCTCTCTCTGTGAGATGTATTTTGAGGTGGTGATCACAAAAACATCTGCAGTGTTGCGAAGGAGATGCATGCCTTATATCATTATGCAAATATCAGGAACTTATATCCCAACGTTAGATGTAACATTGGACATAAAGCAGTCATGTGCATATTTGTGTCATGGAGTACAATCATGTGATGGTTTTGGCATCACTGAAGATTGCTGAGGAGGCTACAGTCCCCATCACGGTGGACTTCAACTTCTGGAATTCTCAATCAATCCTTCAACTCAATTCTGAAAGTTGACAGCAGCACATCTGGCGCCTAGTTTGATCAGATTGTTTTCAAGGTTCTTTCTCATTTGAATCTTGTCACATCTGGCAAGTTTCTCAATTGATTCCTTCGCATCAGCCAGTGATTTTGTGCAAAAAAATTTGTACAGAATTCGCTTACATTTTTCGGCACCCTTCTCGTATAGGTCTGTGATACAAGTGTTTCTGAACATTGCCACTTTGGGATAATATTGAGGGCACGAGGTGTGCTTCAATTTGCATAGTGTTTCTCAAACTTGACAACTTTACAATGTGTGGCCTTTGGTTCCCAGAACTCCCAAGCTGGGAGAATTCTGGGAACTAAAATCCACGCATCTTCAAGTTGCTGAGGCTGAGAATCACTGCTGACCACTAGGTCACTTCAATTCAATCCATCATTTCACTTCAATTTCACTTCACTTCCTAGAATTCCCCAGTCATTGCACACGGTGGCTGGGGAATTCTGAGTGTTGAAAGCTGAAAATTGCCAAATCTGAGAAACAGAGGCACAGATGTTTGAGGGGGGAAAAAAACTAGTGAAATGAACATTAAAAAAAAATCAGAATTAATGTTTATCCCCCCACTCTCAACCTGATTCCAAATCTTCAAGGAAACACAGTTGGGGAGGGGGGGGTGGGGAAACATCTATTGCTGCAAACATTTGCAGAAGGGAGCCTGGCAAAAAATACTAGAGTTGGTTGCCCAGAATTAGATGTTGAGACTTTGGAAAAAGTGCAGAGAAGAGCAACCAAGATGATTAAAAGCCTGGAGACTAAAACATATGAAAACCCGTTGCAGGATTTAGGTATGGCTAGTCTAGAGGAAAGATGGACTGGTGGGGGTGGGGAGGGGGGGACGCATGAAAGTTCCACAGTGTTCCAGCATTTGAGGGGCTGCCGCCCCTCAATAAGGCAATAAGTTGACCTTATTTTCCAAAGCACCAGCAGGCAAGACAGGAAACAATGGATGGAAACTGATCAAGGAGAGAAACAACCTGGAATTAAGAAGAAACTTCCTAATGGTGAGAACAATTCACCAGTGGGACAGCTTGCCTTCAGAAGTTGTGGGTGCTCCATCACTGGAGGCTTTTAAGAAGAGATTGGACAGTGACTTGTTTGAAATGGTATAGGGTCTCCTGCTTGGTCAGAGGGTTGGACTAGAACAGAGGTCTTCAAACTTGGCAGCTTTAAGACTTGTGGACTTCAACTCCCAGAATTCTCCAGCCAGCACAGCATAGCTGGCTGGAGAATTCTGGGTGTTGAAGTCTACAAGTCTTAAAGCTGCCAAGTTCGAAGACCTCTGGACTAGAAGACCTTCAAGGTCCCTTCCAGCTTTCTTTTGACTGAACAGGAAGCCAATCCTTCTCCAGGGCTCCAATGCCAGATATAGATAGACCCAGTCCCTGAGGAGACCAACATCTGCTTGCATGCAGCACTGTTTCCGGCAAGTCCACTCCCCTGGCCTGGCCACCTCCGGTCCTTTGAAAGGACCCCCTTCTTAAAAGGAAACACCCTTCAACCGGCTGTCTGCAAGCCAAGCCTCAATCAGGCACTTCAAAGGCCAGGCCAGCTGCCAGCTGCCACCTGCCAGGCTCAGAGGAGCTTCCCAGAAGATGCTTCCCGTGGGATCCAGCAGCAAACACGGTCCGTCCCCACGGAGGAGGTTTCCTTCCCTCTCGTTAGGAGCTAGCCATGAGGCTGGTTCAGCTTTTGGAGAGCGCTGGTTCAGCAAACAGAGTCTGGGAAAGAGCATTCCCGGCTCGGGATATTGCACACCTGGGTGAATACAGAGTGAGCTGGGAGGACCTGAGAGAAATTTTGCCTTAGGTAAGCGGCCCTGGGTGGCTCCGCTCTCCCCCTCAACTCCCTTGGGAGCCTCTCTTCCCTTGCTACTCAGGAATTTCCTCGGCTTAATGAAAGGCCCAGAAACATGCTTAAGCAGGGGTCCCTCCCGTCCCCTGATTTTGCAGGCACCCCAAAGCGGTGACTAATTTAGCTTGATTTGGCAAACTGCTATAAGATCGTGGTGAAAATGGAGAGATGCTGTACCAGTTTGGGCCATTTCCCCGTTCATTGGAATAGGAGAATAACAGAGTTGGAAGGGACCTCGGAGATCTTCTAGTCCAATTCCCTGCTCAAGCAGGAGACCCATTTCAGACAGATGGTTGTGCGAACCTCCAATGATGGAGGATCCACAACTTCTGGAGGCAAGTTGTTCCACTAATTAATTGTCCTCACTGTTAGGAAGTTTCTCCTTAATTCCAGGTTGCTTCTCTCCCTGATTAGCTTCCACCCGTTGCTTCTTGTCCTGCCTTCGGGTGCTTTGGAGAAGAGGTTGACCCCCTCTTCTTTGGGGCAGCCCCTTAGATATTGGAAGACTGCTATCATGTCTCCCCTAGTCCTTCTTTTCATTAAACTAGACATACCCAGTTCCTGCAACCCTTCTTTATATGTTTTAGCCTCCAGTCCCCTAATTGTCTTTGTTAGATGTATATGTATTATGTTTGTATTATTTGTAATATATATATATATATATATATATATATATATATATATATATATATATCAGGCAGTCGCTTTCACAACAAACTTTTGTATTAAATTTATATTTACTGACAAAGAAATAAAGGGAGAATTTATTTCGAATCCTGGATGGAATACTGTAATCTTAGAGGGATGATCTGCGTCCCATCTTTACTCATGAACCGTCTATCACCATAATGGAAAGACTGATCAATATTCTAAGTTCTAAAGCTGTGTTTAAAAATGGAGCTGCCCTTTTTTTCCCAAGGTGAAGTCTTCTTGTTTTGTTTTTGTTTTGATTTCCCTTTGAGGTTTCTTTCCCCCTCTTCCTATTTTTTGTGTACTAAAGCAATACTTGGAGGGGGAAAAAGCACCTGCTTCTCTTCACTGCTGTAGAAAGTTAGCACCCACCCCTCTCCTAGAAGAATGAAATATTTTGAGAAACATTAAAAAGGCAGACTATTATATTTCCCTGCATGAAAAATGGAGGAACATGCTCTTAACGAGACAGAAAGCAGCCCCCACCTTCCTTAATAGCCCACAGCAGATGTCAGCACTTAAGAGATAAAGAGATAGCTAGCTTTATTCATAAGCAAATACCCTCACTCAAGATCCAAATCAGGACAAAGCCATTAAGCCATAATAGGAATTGCCCAACACCGTTTCAGAACACAATTCCCTTCATCTCAGTTGCACCACCCCCCCAGCAAACGTCAACCAAACCAAACCAGCTATGATCCCTACATAACCCCTTCAACAACCAATAGAATACATGTTCTTGCCCAGGAACAGGAAGCTCAAGTGGAGAGCCCAGAGAAGGTATAATACCCACCCTCACTCTCAGCTCCATGTGGTCAGTTACCCAGAGCCATATGTGATTCTACTTCATCATTAAACCCTCTTTCCAATCAGCCTCCATGTTTCCAGTGTCTTTCTCCCGGCTTGGAACTAAACCAGATGGATATTTCTTCCAACACTGCCATCAAAATGTAGCTTGGAATTTGGAAGCTGAATCTGGTGATTTTTCAACGGCATTGCCAAAAATGCAGGAAGAGATGCAGGGGGCTCTGCAGGAGGAGTCCTGTTGCTGGAAACCCAGTGTAGGGTTGTGTGTGCAAAAATAAAAACAGTGGCTTGGTTTGCCCCAGGTCTCACCCGTCATGAATTTATGCATGATTTTCTACAACTATGCAGTTCCCACCCACTCAGGTCTCCCAACTGGCAATTTGGGGGGGGGTGGGGAATGAGTCACTTTTCAAATCTATTGGTGGGATTCCTCCCCAGCACAACTGCAAAAAATTTTGAGAACCTGAATTCAATGTGAATTAAAACTGAATAACCAAGCTTTTTTTCCCGTTACCAATTCTACACCACAAATGAATCTTCCCTGATCATTTTTTTTTTCTATCTCAGGTGCCACCAATATTTTCCTCTGCCAGTCTGCCATATCGGGGAGAAGAGGGCCACTGATTTCCTAATTTATTTTGGTTTGGCAAGCCCACTCTTTTACAGCAATAATGGGCATACTTTCCCACAAGACGGAAGTGCCTCTCAGAATCCCTTCAATATCGTAAGAGTTGTTATTAACCATAGCGGAGGTGAAATGTTAATTGCCCCGTTCTCAACACCCTAATATAAGCAGAATTCCGGCCATAAAGATAGGAAGATGAATAAAATGCCATCAATCGCATGACTCAACCACTACCACTGGCACATCTTGTTAATTTCTATATATGTCAGCTTTAAACGGTGTTTTATGCAAGTCTGTAAAAGAGGTAAATGCTCAACCTGCTGCGTTGACTGAAAAACAGATAAAAATCTAAGGGCACCAACTTGAGCTAAGGAAATCAATTCAACGTAGAATAAAGGTTGATCCTACGCTTTGTGCTCCCCTGTTAAAAATCAATACAATTAAAAAAAAAATGCCCTTCTTCCTCCAAGGCATCTAACTGGGTCAGCGGGAAGGTTAATGTGCTGTGGGGACTTTAAAAAGCAGTTGGTTAACAAAGGCAACCAATCACAGTGCATTCGAATTCGATGCAATCCTAAACAATCCCCCATCTCGCACCGGATGAAACCAGCTTCGGCCAGTTAAGTAGGAGCATCGAAGCCCACCTCGGTCGATTCATTTGCCCACTGAGCTCTCCACCTTCTCCAAAGCACCTGAGGGCAAGACAAGAAGTAACAGTAACAGGGCCTTGGTGGTGCAGCGGACTAAAGGGCTGTTAAGTAGCACTTAGCTGCTAGCTGCCTGGAATTACTGCGAGTTCGAATCTCACCAGGCTCAAGGTTGACTCAGCCTTCCAGCCTTCCAAGGTAGGTAAAATGAGGACCCGGATTGCGGGGGCAATAAGCTGACTTTGTATAAAAAAGAACACCGCTTATGGGGGGTGGAAAGCCCTACTAAGCAGGTATATACAAAAGTATGAAGGCTATTGCTTAACGCATTGTAAGCAGCCCTGAGTCTCCGGAGAAGGGCGGCATATAAATCCAATCAATCAATCAATCAATCAATCAATCAATAGAGTTGGAAGGGACCTTGGAGGTCATCTAGTCCAACTCCCTGCTCATGCAGACGACCTGTACTAGGGATTCGAACCTCCAAACTGCCGACCTTTCTGATCGACAAGCCCAGTGTCTTAGCCACTGAGCCACCTAGTCAAAACCCAATAAGTAACGGGTGGAAGCTTATCAAAGAAAGATCCAACCTCAAATTAAGGAGAAGCTTCCTGACAGTGAGAACAATTCATCATTGGAACATCTGGCCTCTGGAAGTGGTGGGTGCACCATCATTGGAGGCTTTCAAGAAGAGAATGGACAGCCATTTGTTCAGAATGGGGCTCGCTAGGGCTTGCTGCCTTAGAAGAGCGAGGAAAATTCTCAGGCATGACTCCCATCCTGCTCACCACTTCTTTGCCCTCCTACCATCGGGAAGGAGATATAGAAGCATAGCCAGCTGCACAAACAGGCTGAAAACACAAACAGTTTTTATCCCTTGGCTGTCAGACTCCTGAATGCGAAATAACATCATAACTACGTAGTACGATGGACATGCAGAGCCGGTGCAACGTGTAACATGTTCACACTGGTGAAATAGGACTGGCTGTTTTGTTAATATGATTTATTGGGTTAGGGATTTTCTGTCTTCACTGTGAGTTGTATTGCATTGGGTGGGGGTGCACTGAGGGAGCCCAACCAATCTCATTGTACATACGTTGTGCGCTGACAATAAAGGTTTGAATTTGAGAATAATATAGCAGGGGATTGGACTAGAACAGGGGTCTCCAACCTTGGCAACTTTTAAGACTTGTAGACTCCAACTTCCAGAATTCTGGGAGTTGAAGTCCACAAGTCTTAAAGTTGCCAAGGTTGGACTAGAAGACCTCCAAAGTCCCTTCCAATTCTGTCATTCTGTCATTGGTTAAGATATAGAGCCGGAAGGAAAGAAGGGCCACACAAGGTAGCCCCTCTATCATAGAACTCACTGACAAACACTGATTGGCTGCTTAGTTTGAATTACTGCGGCTTGCCAGCCAATGGAGCTGGTATTGTTCTGACGTCAGACTTGATGGGTGCAGAATTCTGAGAGTTGATATCCACCTTAAAGTTGTCAAGGTTGAGAAACAGTGTTATAGTGCAGGGGTCTCCCACCTTGGCAACTTTAAGCCTGGAGGACTTCAACTTCCAGAATTCCCCAGCCAGCACTGGCTGGGGAATTCTGGGAGTTGAAGTCCTCCAGGCTTAAAGTTGCCAAGGTGGGAGACCCCAGTTATAGTGGACGTGTGGCACCACCACACCTTAATAAATGTGCACCATCATCATATTTAATATTTCTGCAGCAGAGGTCAAAATGCAAACAGCTACTGTGGACAGCTGCATTCTAGCAACTTGGCTGACACTTTGGGTTAAACCAGGGGTCAGCAACCTGCAGCTCTGGAGCCGCATGTGGCTCTTTCATCCCTCTCCTGCGGCTCCCTGTCGCAGGTCAGCTCCACAATTGATAGGGCTTTCGGTTAGGACAGGTAGAGGAAAAAGGATGCCGTGCTAGGAGGCAACTCTATGGTGGGGGAAGTGGACTTCTGGTCAGCAGAGGAAAAAGGACACTTTGCTAGGAGGAGATTCTATGGTGGGGGAACTGGACTTCCGGTCGGCTCCAGAATTGAATGGGGGGGCTTCCTGTTAGGACCTTTGTGGCTCTTTGAGTGTTTAAGGTTGCCGACCCCTGGGCTAAACCACAATGGACTTTTCTTTGGTTTTAGTTTCAGGTTTTGCATCGGTCTGGCCAATGTGCTCCCTTTCCTACCCTTTAAACTCACAAAAAAACAGACAAAATCTCAACTGTCCACATCTTACAAGTGGTGAGGTGAACTACAGATAATGTGGTTTATGGAGATTCTCAGTCCTCCAGATCATGGTTGTCCCAAAGGTGCTTTTTTCAAGAAGCAACTGGACTTTCTGGTTTTTCTTTGAAGAGAGCTGAAGAAGCTTCTTGGATGAGAAGCGAAACATCTTCAAAGAAAAACCAGAAAGTCCAGTTTGTTCTTGAAAAAAAGCACCTTTGGGACACAAATAAGGTTCTGGAGATTCTATGGAGCCTGAAGATTTCTTACTTGTTTTGAATTCAGTCCTTGTTATTTTTGTTTCTACACCACATGACTTATGACCACCAACATGACTTATGACCACAATTGAGCCCAATTGTTCAGTGAATGTTGCCCCATTTTCAGAGATGGGTTTCAGCAGGTTCTGCCCAGTTCTGGAGAACCGGTAGCGGAAATTTTGAGTAGTTCGGAGAACCTGTAGTAAAAATTCTGACTGGCCCCGCCCCCATCTATTCTCTGCCTCTCGAGTCCCAGCTGATCGGGAGGAAATGGGGATTTTGCAGTATCCTTCCCCTGCCACGCCCACCAAGCCACACCCACAGAACCAGTAGTAAAAAAATTTGAAACCCACCACTGCCCATTTTTTCATCCTTTCTTGCCACTGTTAAATGAATCACCGCAGTTAAGTTAGGAACATGGTTGTTAAGTGAAAGTGGCTTCCCCATTGACTTTGTTTGTCAGAAGGTCACAAAAGGTGATCACATGACCCCGGGACACTGCAACCATCATAAGTACATGCCAGTTGCCAAGCATCTGAATTTTGATCACATGAACACGAGGGATGCTGCAATGGTCGTTAAGTGTGTAAAATGGTCAGAGGTCACTTCTTTCAGTGCTGTTGTATCTTTGAATTGTCACTAAATGAATGAACGGTTGTTAATTCGAGGACTACCTGTACAGCCACGTAATCTCCAAATTCAAATTCCCCATGAAATCACATTTAAGGAAATCGCAAAGATTCAGTCTGATTTCACTTCACTGGGTTTTTCCTGAAGACGAAGCAGATTAACAGTTGGAAGGGGCCTTATTGGAAGGCACCTTGTAGGTCATCTAGTCCAACCCCCCGCCCAAGCAGGAGACCCTACATCATTTCTAACAAATGGCAGTCCAGTCTCTTCTTGAAAGCTTCCAGTGATGAAGCTCCCACAACTTCTGAAGGCAACTTTTGTTCCATGGGTTGATTGTTTTCACTGTCAAAAAATGTCTCCTTATTTCCTTCCATCCATTATTCCTAGTCTGGCCTTCAGGTGCTTTGGAAAATAGCTTGACCCCCTTCCTCCTCTCTGTGGCAACCCCTCAAATATTGGAAGACTGCTCTCCTGTCTCCCCTGGTCCTTCTCTTCACTAGACTAGCCATGCCCAGTTCCTGCAACTGTTCATCGTATGTTTTAGCCTCCAGTCCCCTCATCATCCTTTGCTCTCCTCTGCACTCTTTCCAGATATCTGGCTCATGATATCTGAGAGAAACATATTCAAGGGAAGGTGCACTTCCCCTGCCTTAAACCATTTAAGCCTTGAAATGCTCTAAACATGTCCTTCCCCCCAAAAAAGAAACAATCAGCAAAATGCCAAACACTTCACATTGATCCTCACCGCTCCTATAGAAGGCAGACAGAAGCAAATATTCCGATATTTTCATCCTGTGGTTTTTGCTGACAGGCTTAAACCAAAACACACGTTTGCTGGCTTTGGAAATTGCACGTTCTTCGAAAACCACTCGGAAAGGACAAAGCTTCTTCTAAACGGTGCTGGCATTCCCCCTGTGGTTAAAACGTTCTCCCTCCTTATTATTTGTATCATCGCAGATAGAGTTTTAGGAACGTTGCCAAGGGCGGCCTCCCATAAATTTTGCATCCTTGCTTTGAAAGCATCAGCAAGTCATTTCCTAGGGCAGCATCGTTCAGTGTAACCCCTGATGCAGCTGGCTGGGAATCCTAGAGTTATACGCCGGTCTGGCCAAGGCTGCCCTTTGGAAAAATAACCACGCACGCGGAGCTATGCGCACGCTTTCCTTTTTCCATGTTGGAAAGCAACAAAATGCACGTAAGAGGAAGCATTGCGATGAAGACAGATGGGCCTTCCTTCCTGACTGTGCTGCCGAATGCCGAGCCTCCCAACACTGGAGCAGTGCCCTGGATCTGGAGAAGGACCCCTGGGCGCCTAAAGGCTAATAGAGCAGAAGTTGCATTTAACAGAGGGATACAATCAAGATCAAGGAAGGTACTAATACTACTCTATAAAGCCTTAGTAAGACCACACCTAGAATACTGCATTCAGTTTTGGTCCCCACACTATAAAAAAGATGTTGAGATTCTAGAAAGAGTGCAGGGAAGAGCAACCAAGACGATTAGGGGACTGGAGGCTAAAACATACGAAGAGCGGTTGCAGGAACTGGGCATGGCTAGTCTAGTGAAGAGAAGGACCAGGGGAGACATAATAGCCTTCCAGTATTTGAGGGGCTGCCCCAGAGAGGAGGGGGGGGGGTCAAGCTATTCTCCAAAGCACCTGAAGGCCAGACAAGGAATAATGGATGGAAACTGATCCAGGAGAGATTCAACCTAGAAATAAAAAGAAACTTTCGGACAGTGAGAACAATCAACCCATGGAACAGAAGTTGCCTTCAGAAATTGTGGGAGCTTCATCACTGGAAGCTTTCAAGAGGAGACTGGACTGCCCTCTGTCAGAAATGGTGGAGGGCCTCCTGCTTGGGTGGGAGGTTGGACGAGATAACCTACAAGGTCCCTTCCAGCTCTGTTAATCTAATCTAAAGCCAGAGCCACACAGGATCAGCGTGCTTTGACAAGAGCGCCCTAGGCTGTGCTTCAGTGGATCTCTCCAGAGAGAGAACATGAGTGAGGCTGCAATGGAAACTTGTTTTCTGGATGCGGATTGGCCAGCAGGTGGATCGACTGACTTGGACCAATCGGTTTAATTCAGGTACTCACAGGGGATGCCTATCCAAAGCAAAATCTCTCTAGAGTCGCCCAATTATCTCTGCCACCACCAGAAAACAGAGGCACCAAGCGGACCTCCACAACCTCTGTCTCATTTCCTATTTCCCACACCAAACAACTGTGTGGACAAGAACACACACACACACAAGGCCCACTCTTGCTCCCCAGAACATGTAGCTTGTCTCCTACATGGTGGATAGCACTTTGCTTTTATGATTAGCAAAGACATCAAGCTTTCGGCCCTGTGATTGTGTCTGATCTCCATTTAAAATCATCTCAGTTAGTAGCCATAACTGTAAGGTACTCCTTACCATAGGGACGCTGTGGCTCAGTGGCTAAGACGCTGAACTTGTTGATTGAAAGGTTGGCAGTTCAGCGGTTTGAATCCCTAGTGCCGCATAATAGAATGAGCTCCCGTTCCTTGTCCCAGCTTCTACCAACCTAGCAGTTCGAAAGCACGTAAAAAATGCAAGTAGAAAAATAGGGACCAACTTTGGTGGGAAGGGAACAGTGTTCCGTGCGCCTTTGGCGTTGAGTCTGGCCACATGACCACGGAGACGTCTTTGGACAGCACTGACTCTTTAAGCTGGTTCAAGGCCAGTTTGCACAGTATTTTTTCATCCTCCCCCATAGGCAAACACCGGATGCAAGATAATTTCTTCTCCATCAATTGTCTTCCAGTCCATGGCCACAAGCAGAAACATGAATGCGGGAGCTAGCAGATTGCGAAAGCAGCTGGTGGCAATTTTTGCAATCACAGCAACACACTCTTACAATGGGAGAAATTGTTGCTGAGTTCATGTGGGACCCATTGCTTCCAGCCGGGCTGCTGTTTGATCAACTGGTCGGCTCCAGAATCTAAGCAGTCTCTGGCCTCAGCAAGGCAGCCACGGAAGAGCCGTGGTGGCACCGGGGTTAGAACTTATGACTGTTTTTCACACTTATGACCTTTGCAGGAGCCCCATGACCATGTGATCAAAATTCAGATGCTTGGCAACTGGCTCATACTTATGGCCGTTGCTGTGTTGTGTCCCAAGCTCATGCGAGCACCTTTTGAAAAGCAAAATCAATGGGGAAGCCAGATTCCCTTAACAGCCAGGGTACTAACTCATCAACTGCAGGGATTCAATGAACAACTATGGCAAGAAATGTCATAAAATGGAGCAAAACTCACTTAACAAATGTCTCAATAAGATAACGCTTGGGTTCCATTGTGGACGTAAGTCAAGGACTACCTGTAGAAGGTTTTCCTCCCTCACCAGAGATTGTTGAGAAAATATTGGACAATTATTTGTCTGGCATAGTATAACCTCTCCTCTAGACCTCTAGAATCACTTCCAGCTCTCTGATTCTACCGTATGTAATTCGAGGTACTTCCACTCCCTTTCTGTCTTTGCCATTAAATTCTCTTGGAATTGTTGAATCGACATCTCTTCAATGTCTTCAACAGTGGTGGAAACTGACATCAGTCGAAGACATTGGAGGAACCATGTCAGTCTACAATGGCAAAAAGAACGCAGGCGTTTGGTAGCATCTTTTTCGACTAACCAATTTTGTTAACAGCCACCAGACCTCTTCTGATCCTTCAAAAGAAGAAGCAACAGCTGATCCTGAATTTATAGGTTTGAGTAGTTAAAAGGGCCTTTTAGTTTGCTCAATCAATCAATCAATCAATCAATCAGAATAGAGCTAAAGGGACCTTGGGGGGGGTCTTTTAGTTCAACCCCCTGCTCAAGCAGGAGACCCTATACCAGTGATGGCTAACCGTTTCGGCAATGAGTGCCGAAAACGCGCGCGCACACCCATAATGCAATGCATGTGCAACCCCCACATGCTCTGCCCCGGTGCACGCACCCCTGTGTGTACCCTGTCCCCACACATACGTGCACGACCCCGCCCCACGTGTGCGCCCCACCCCCAGCGCATGCACACATATCCCCCGCATGTGCCCCATCCAGCGTGCATATGCAGCAGAGACCCAAAAAGCAGTTGGCTGGCAGTAGGCACGCACGCATGCGTGGCAGAGCTGAGCTGGGGCGACAGCTCGCACGCCCACAGAGAGGGCTCTGCAATGCCACCTGTGGCGCGCGTGCCATAGGTTCACCATCACGGCCCTATACCATCTCAGACAAGTGGCTGGCCAGTCTCTTCTTAAAAACTTCCAGGGATGAAGCACCCACAACTTCCAAAGGCCAACTGTTCCACTAGTTGATTGTCCTCACTGTTAGGAAGTTTCTCCTCAATTCCAGGTTGCTTTTCTCCTTGATTAGTTTCCATTCATTCACTCATTCATTCATTCCGTAAATTTATATGGCTGCCTTGCTTATAAGGGCTGGCCAATTCCCAGTTGAGTTCAAGGTGTGGATTGTCCTCTTTAACACCCTACATGGCTCCAGACCTGGGTATCTTCAGGGCCAATTTTTCCAACTACACCAGAGGTCTTCAAACTTGGGATTCTGGGAGTTGAAGTCCACACGTCTTAAAGCTGCCAAGTTTGAAGACCTCTGCTCTACACATTTGGTAAAATCTAGCATGGAATCTACTCTTTGGATCCCAATTTTAAGCCACATAAGGGCCGTCCATTTCCATCGTTCTCCTTCAGATTAGCACCCATTCTGCTCGACACCCAGAAAAGCTGCTAAGATTTGACTTTGTGAGAAGGCCTTCAGGGGTTGAAAGGATGGAGGCATCCTGTGATTTTTTTTTAAAAAAACTGATATTCCTCATTGGAGTAGCCTGTAGTCAGTTATCGTTTATGAGAAGACAATCTTTATTGTCATTTATTTTTTGGTCACACTGGGCACACATTAAAAAGTGAAATTCTGATGCCCACTCTCCAAAGAATGTGTTATGTGTGTATACACACACACATATACATACATGCTTATTCATATACATATGCTATGTTTATTGATTGATTGATTGATTGATTGATTGGTTCGATTTATATGCCGCCCTTCTTCGGAGACTCAGGGCGGCTTACAATGCGTTAAGCAATAGCCTTCATACTTTTGTATATACCTGCTTAGTAGGGCTTTTTGGGGGCCCCCTAAGCAGTGTTCTTTTTTATACAAAGTCAGCTTATTGCCCCCACAATCCGGGTCCTCATTTTACCTCCCTCAGAAGGATGGAAGGCTGAGTCAACCTTGAGCCTGGTGAGATTCGAACTCGCAGTAATTGCAGGCAGCTGGCAGCTAAGTGCTACTTAACAGCACTTTAGCCCGCTGCACCACCAAGGCTCTTATACCCTGTTTTCCTGAAAATAAGGCATCTCCTGATAATAAGCCCAATTGGGCTTTTGAGCACATGCGCTAAAATGAGCCCCCCCCCTTGAAAATAAGCCCTCCCAAAAATATTTAAATGAATGCGCAGTTGGTCCCCACCATTTCCTCTGGTTTCTTCCACGCACCCCAAAATAATAAGACCTCCCCGAAAATAAAGCCAACCGCTTATTTCAGCGTTCAAAAAAATATAAGACAGGGTCTTATTTTTGGGAAAACACGGTATAGATATATATACGTACACACACACACATATTAATCACAATTTAGCTTAATTTAATTTAATTTTTCTGGTTTACTGGATGCCGCTTAGAATCGTCCATGATGGAAGTGGCCTATGAGCCTAAATAAATAAATATATTTGCACCTGAACTAATGAGAGACTAGATTAAAGGAACTTTCATTTACGGCACATATCTGAATTTTTCAATGATAAAACACATGTATCAAAAACTATGCTTCAGATGAAAGTGATTCCCCACAATACATTCCTTTGAGGCCATTATATACAAAAAGGCATTTAACCACCATCACAACAACATAAAATTGTTCACAAAGGCAAGGGAGCTTTGGTGACTACAACATCCACTCGAATTTCTGCTCAAACGCCAATTTGCGTAGCATTGTGTGTGAGTTGGGCAGCCATATGAATTTGCTGAATGAATGAATGAATGAATGAACCGCTGTAGAAAATCTACAATTTTGTGTTTGAAATTTTGCAGAAAGGGAAAGAGACAGATCTTTCCAACAATAGGAGACACAATAGGAAATGACCAGCTGAGCCGGAGGGAGGGGTCAAACACGTCATCGGTCTCGAGTCCCTTCACACCCAGAAGAGATCTAAGTCCACCCACCTTGAATTCCATTGATTCTGATCTCCCACCAATTTGCTTGGGCCGTTAGGAGTTCAGATTCTTGTTGAGACCTTAAAGTTGCAATAAATCTTTATACCCATTTGGAACAGCCTGCATCTCCTGATTTCCCTGGCGCCTGACACAAAATTTAAGATCACCTCCTGATATGCACAGAAGCAATCACCGATTGCTATTATGGGTAACAAGGGTAGAATTGTCTGGTCCTCACCAGGATACCTGGGGATTATTGGCATCGTCCTTGACACCCACCAAGCTCCCTGACTTATGTAATTTATGTAATTAAAATTCTTTTAATTAAAATGAGCAGGAAGGTACCATCCTCCAAGTCTCATGTCTTGTCTCTAAGCCCCTCGCAGACCTTAGAAAGTAAAAATATGAGTGACTGCAGGCCAGCACTTTGGTTATCTTGTGGGAGATGGCCACACTCATCGTAACAGCCATTTGGTGAGAGTGCTCACAGGATACTCTCAGAAGCTCTAATGTATCTATTGGCTCCAAACAGTTGTGGAGCCTCTGACCATTCCATAGTGATTCTGGTGACACACCAAGAGCTCAGTATCTTGAGAGATACGGTATCTATGCAGGAAACTTTTTATCAAATGTGGGATCTTTGGTGGAAACAGCTTTGGCTGAGATGATGGCAACCTTGTTGTCTTCCTATCGAAGAGAACCTGAGCACTTTGATATCTCCCCGAAGAACAGATCTCAATGGCCTTCAACCATCCACAAAAGAGGTACAACCAGGACAGCAACGGAGACCATCACCTGGGCCTTTCAAGATGTTGCCCATCTTGCTATCCAAAAGATGATGATCTACCAATAATAACACCCAATCTTACTTCCCTCTAATTGGGAAACATATTTTTCAAACAGTCAAAATAACACGCGTCCATCGCATACTTCGATGCCTCTAGGTACAAATCCCAATTTACTTAATTTATATTTCTTGATATGAATCAGGAGATGGGACGTCTTGCAGCAGAGAGGTAAGGTGGAAAGAGAAAGACAGAAGGTGAGCCTGCTGTGGCCACCCATATGACCTCCTGTGGGGCTTTGAGGTTTTTCTGCAACCAACAAAACAGTTCCAAATGGCCCTTCCTTCTCAAGGGTCTGGCCAAAACTGGATCCCTTCACCGGAACCAAAAACTTAAGTCAGCTTTTCCCAAACTGGGTCCCTCCAACTGCTTGGGACTATATTTCCCAGAATTCCTTTGACCATGCCAACTGAATTGTAAGGGATCAGGTGGAAGAAAGCTTTGCCTGTGAGTGATCGTTAATACAACGGATGTGAATCCTGCAGGGTGTAGAGTCAATGCTCAAGGATCCTTTTGAAAGCACCCATCCAAGGACAGAGAAACAGAAGTTTCCATCATGCTCCTTGACCCAACCATTGTTGCCCAACGTGTCTGCACCCCCAAGTTTTCTGCATCCTTTACAAAGATCGTTTCTTGGTTCTGTTGTCTTTTTGAAACCTCTAACAATATTGGATACAGGCCAGGGGACAGATTGAAGGCAGTATTAAAATATTTATTGCAAACGGAAAACGTGGACTGCTTTTTTATTTTCCATGGTGGAGAAAATAACACTCGGTTAAGAATGAGAAAGGGAGGTGTTGGCTTCCACGAAAATGTTGCTGGATGCCGGGGGCAGCTCAGAGGCTCCCAAGTCCAGGTCCAGAGTCATTTAGCAAGAACCCAGATAGGAAAACAATCTTGCTGGGCTTAGGGCTGGCATCCTGAAGGATCCGCCCGGAGGCAGCCACTGTAAGAGGACAACTGTGTTAAGTCGGTGGTAGCAACAAACCAGAAGAAACGTCTTTTCTGATTCAATGTTTTTACGAAGAGGCAACATCCGTACCTCAAGAACGCTGCTCCCTTCTAAGAACGCTTGCCAGTTGCAAAAGCTGCCACCTGACCCCTTTCTGAAGGAATGCAGCCCTCTGGATTCTGCATCTCTCAACAGCCTCTCTGCTTGTCTTCAAATCTTTTGCATTTCTGCACAAATCTCGCTCCACTGATTTCAAAAGCACAGGAAAGCAGTTTAGAACCAGAGAGCCCCCCAAGGCATCTCTTTATCAAACAATATCTGAGGGCTGAGGGGGTGGTGGTAAACCCTCCCCCCTTCCTGCAGCCGATGCCATAGATAATAAAATAAAATAATGAGCCCGCTACCAATTTCCTCCGAGCCACACAATCGGAAAGATTTGCCTACACACTTGCATCAACTGTTCCGGTCAAGCTTTTTTTGGCATCCTGAGGAAAAGCGATGCTCCGCCAGGCCATTCAAAACCATTCCTAGATAAAGTGGATTTATTCAGGCTAGGCAACCCACACACACACACACACACACACACAAGGACACACAGATACAACCACACACGGAGGGATCCTCCATTAAAAAGCGTTATTAAAAAAAAAAGAAGAAGAAGGCGCTGTACCAATCAGCAGTCGGCATCTCCCCCCCATAGAAACAAGAGGTTTGCCTGGAGAGATGCTCAGCCTTTATGCAGCAATGCCAGAAGGGACCCCCCACAATTCCAGCCACCCCCACCCCCACCTCTGGCAGACTTGGGCAGGGGGGGGGAAGAGGGTCTGTCTAGGAGGGAGGCTCTGAGAATCAAGAGCTGCTCCCCCACTTCCCTGTGCAAATTCTCTCTGCACAAAAGCAGTGGCTTCCCCTCTCCCCTCTCCCCTTGCCCTTCGCCCCTGCCAGCATCTCACCCGAGACCCCGACCTGCCCCTCCGACCTGCCCACGGGAGAGAGACCCTGCCACACCGGCTGCCACTTACCCCAAGTTTCCTGCTCTTCATCTTCACGTAGCCTTGCTTGACGATGTCGCTGAAATTGGTAGCCATGGCTTCAGCCGCCGGCCTGCCTGCCAAGGGTTCGACTCTTCCACGCCTCTTTTTTTCTCCCCCCCCTCCAAGCTGGCTTCCTCTAGGGCAGCGTCTAGGGCAGCGCCGACCTCGCCCTGATCTCCTCTTCGCCCGTTGTTCACCTGTTCTCAGACTTGGGCTGGCACGGCACCTCGCCTGCCCTCCAGCATTGTTCTAGTCGGAAAGGGAAGCAGTGGCTTTTTCTGCCTGGGCGCTGAAAAATAAAAATGACAGATAGATTAGAGAGGGTGACATCTTTCTCGTGCTCGTCTGGGGCCCCCCACCCTCCACCCCTCCCCTCCCTTCCTCCCCTCCCTCCTCCCCTTCTTCCATCCCTCACCCCCACCCTCCCCACCCTCCGACTCAACCATTCAGGAGAATCATAGGTGGCTGGTATGGGTGTGAAGGAATGGAACCGTCTGGCGTTTAACTCAGCGGGCGCTTCGGCTCTGTCATTCATAAAGAGAAGCTCCCACAGCTAGCTCCAAGAACAAAAGAGAAGAGAGAGGCGGCTTTTTGCTTTTTTAAAGAAGAGAAGGCAACTCTACCATTCGAGCCAGCTTCTAAAGTTGCCTTCCGTGTCGCCTTATTCTGTCTGACCAGGATAACTTAGTAGGACGACCTCCTCAATTCTTTTCCTCGCTCTGCAACGACGACGCAAAGCAGGACTTCGGAAGCGGAGCCTCCGAAGACGGATCAGATCGCCACCTTGCAAACAACGCTGGAGGAACCCAGATGTTTTTCCCTCAAAGCGAGGCACCTGCCAATAGACGAGGGAGTCGCGGCTCCTTGACGAGCGAACGGAGGAGAGCTTATTATATGCCTACTAATTTGACTTGGCTGGTTAATTAAATCCCAAGAGCCGACATGCGCAGGAGGCTAACACGTACTACGAGTTTCCTCATGTTGACATCCCTGCCTAATTACCTGGTTTGGCCACTCCAGTTTGATTATCCTGGACTTTTTTTCTTTTTTTAAAAAAATCGCAGTCGGGGCAAATAAAGATAATGCAGACGGGTCAAATGTTAAAAGATGCTGGATGCAGTAAATGTACTGCAGGGAAGGGAATATATCTCCCCCACCCCCGCAACATATTGGTACATGAAACAAATGAAAACATGCCTCTTTTTATTGTGCCTGTCCTAAGTGGAGGCTTACAGGGTGCTGGGTGCCCACTTAAGCCCTGTTTTGGCTAACTTGATGCAGCCTGCCACGTCCAGAGGGACTCACTGGTGCTGCTCAAACTGCGTATCTCTGCCCTACACCAGGCTTGTTTTGCTAGCAGTGTTTGATTGTATCCACCCAACCTCCAGCATTTAAGAATAAGTAGTAAAAATGCAGAGTTTGCATGTAAAAGGAGCTCAGGTGGTTTGTTGTTATTACCTCCTGGCCCTTCAGTCTGTTTTTATTCCATTTGGAGAACATCCTCCAAAAAGTTTGTAGGCACCTCTGTTCTTAACGGCCAAGGCCAGGGATGGGCGGGAAGTGGGTCCTTCCTGCTGCCCAAAATATCTTCCCACCATATCTCTGACCTGACAATGGAGGGACTGGGCTGCGTTGCAATGTCAGCCTCCCCACCGGCCTCACAATCTGTAATTTAATTTCCCAAACTCCAGCAGGGACTGCCTTTTTATCCACAACTATTTCCTGGCTCTTGTTATCATCATCTTCTTCTTCTTCTTCTTCTTCTTCTTCTCCTTCTCCTTCTCCTGCTTCTTCTCTTCCTCCTCCTCCTCCTTCTCCTTCTTCCTTCTCCTCTTCTTCTTCTTCCTCTTCTTCTTCTTCCTCCTCCTCCTCTTCCTCCTCCTCCTCTTCCTCCTCCTCCTCTTCCTCCTCCTCTTCTTCTTCCTTCTCCTTCTTCCTTTTCTTCTTCCT
>WNWU01000024.1:3718400-3730239 GCA_012654045.1 Ptyas mucosa
GAATAGAATAGAATAGAATAGAATAGAATAGAATAGAATAGAATAGAATAGAATAGAATAGAATAGAATAGAATAGAATAGAATCTGGAAGGGACCTGTTGTTTCAAATGGAGAGAAATACTTGGATTAATTTTTTTCAGCCTCACCTTTATGAAGGAAAGTTACTGGTACATACAAGCAGTGGTGGGATTCAAGTAATTTAACAACCGGTTCTCTGCCCTAATGATTTCTTCCAACAACCAGTTTGCCAAACTGCTCAGAAAGTTAACAACCGGTTCTCCCGAAGTAGTGCGAACTGGCTGAATCCCACCACTGCATACAGGTAACCTTAATCTTCAACTTCCAACGACAATTAGACCCAGGCTTTCTGCGGCTAAGCAAGGTGATGGTTAAGCGAATTGTGCCTGATTTTATGACCTTTTTGGCCACAGTTGTTAAATGAATCACTGCAATTGTTAGGTGAACCATGCAGTCGCTAAGCAAATCTGGCTTCTTCCATTGACTTTGCTTATCGGAAGCTGGCTGGGAAGGTCGCTGATATGGGCCACACGACCTGGGATGCTGCAACCATTGGAAATGATAAGCACCTGAGCTTTGATCATGTGACTGGGGGAATGCAGCAACGGTCATAAGTGTGAGGACAAACCACATTTTTCAGTGCTTTTGCAACTTTGAATGACCACTAAATGAATGGTTAAAGTCCATTCTGGACTTTAATTTGTCTGAAACAAATTTGATTTGTCTGAAACAAATCACAATTGTCTTACAGGTCCATGAAAGAGAATCTCTTATGAATGAAGGCGAATATACGTAACCCAGGATAATGCTGCAAGATCCAATCTGGGTTGGTCACCGGGACCAGACGTTTTGTCTTCTGAGCTGTTGGACTCGTGCTGGAACCTTCCTCTACCAGAATGTGTGCTTTGCTTTCTTCCTTCTTCCTCTTCTTCTTCTTCTTATGACCCCATAATCCCCTACAAAGTGGAGTCTGGGCAACTGAATGGAGTTAGCAGAGTGTTGTAATGGCCAGATGCCCTTCCTGTTGCCAATGCGGAGTTTTGTTTGGCAGATACATTCTCAATGTGCCCAGAGAGAGAAATATCTGCCTCTACCTAGAATCAAACTCACAGCCTCCTGATTGTGAGGTGAGAGCTCCACCTCTAGGCCACCGCACCACTCTGATGTGTGCTTTGCTATATTACGCATAAAATAGCCCAAAGCACACGTTCTGGTAGAGAGAAGTTCCCTAAGGATGGGCTCCAGCACAAATCCAAAAACTTAGAAGACTTAAACCTACGATCCCGATGACGGACCCAGATTGGATCCTGCAGAATCTGTTACATTCAGGGCTGAGTGTTCAGCGCTGGCTTTCACTGGGTCAATTTTGACTTTTCCAGCTGACAAGGCAGGTGTTGTGGTCCGCCAGCAGCCTGCGGACCTGGCAGCGGAGTCGGACAGTGAGGAGGCTGGGGAGGACCATGGACCAGTCCTGGAGGCTGGGGAAGGCTCGGATAAGGGCTCTGCGTTGGAGGCAGAGATGGGACCAGGGCCATCTGGGAGCGATGCGCGGACTTCAGAGCCTCCAGAGTCAGACAGCAGAGTGGCAGAGGAACAGGAGGAGCCTGTTCCTAGTGCACGCATGAGAAAAGCTGCCAGAAAGCAGGAGCAGCTAAAGCAAAAACGATGACTCGGGAGTAAGGCCAGGAGATGATTGGCCCCTCCCATAAGGCTTAAAAAGAGTAGCAACGAGCCGTTGGGTTCTTTGTAGAAAAGCAACATTGATTCCAGTGCTTCTTGTCAGCATCCCTTGAACTTTGTGGGGGTTTTGCCAAGAAAAGCCTTTGGCAGGTTGCCAAAGGCATCAAAGGTTGGTGATAAGGTCGAGGGACTGGTTATTAAGAATTTTGTTTTGGACTAAGCTGAGAATGAATTAATTCTCAGCTGTTTTAATAAAATAAGTTTGCTGAGGACTGAATTGTGTTTGGTAATCACTACTTGGTCACAACAGCAGGATGCAAAGAAAAGGAGAGGGAAAGCAAGCAGGGCTGAAGAAAAAGGAGACTAAAATCAGAATCCCTGAGTGGAAAATGATGGAAATTATGAAACAGTGAAGATTATTCCATGGAGAAGAGCTTTCACAGCAACCCCGGTCTCCAGGGCGATGCTTGAACTCCCTCCCCGCCCAGACAATTTCTTCACTTCACCCCTGAGAACGTTCCCGATCAGTGTCAACATCTTTTTTTCACACTAAGCTTCCTTACCCTGGGAAGGCACACCAAAATGTGAGAAAGATTTGCAACATCGCCTGGCAATTCTTCACACCTCGCACTCACTCACACAAACGCTCAGCATCATATGGTGGCATCAACCCTCCATAGTTAGCGCTTCAAATATGTAGAATGAAATAGAAATCCATGCCGGGGACTCTACAACAGGGGTGTCAAACTCAATTTCATTGAGGGACGCATCAGGGTTGTTTTTGGCCTCATGGGGGCTGGGGTGGGCATGGCCAGCTCAATGTCACTCATGTTGGGGGCGCCTGGGGAGGCCCGAGCACTCTGCCAGCGAAAATGGGCTCCCAAGCTCTGTTTTCAGCCGCGATGGCCTCCTGCAACCCTCTGCCAGTGAAAACGGAGCTCGGGAGGGCCTCCCGCAGCCCTCCTGAGCTCTGTTTTCAGCTGTGACGGCCTCCCGCAGCCCTCACAGCTCCATTTTTGCTGGCAGAGGCACCGTGGGCTAGTCCTTCGCTGTTTCCAGGGCAGCCCCGCAGGCCAGATCTAAGCACCCTGTGGGCTGGGTGCCTTGAGTTTGACACCCCTCTTCTACAATGTGAAGAGGAAAGACGCAAGTTTATACATACAAGAATAGAGTCTAGGATAATTCGCTGCGGCCAACTCGCCACGACTAACTCGCCACTGCGAACTCGCCACGGGACGAGAGTTACACTAATATCAAAGAAATAGTAGAACAGAACCATTACAGAAAAGATGAAAAAGGAGGGACAGAATGACAAAAATTAAAATGGTTTTGAAAATTTATTTTCAATGATTAAATTGAATTGTTCCATTGTCCCGCGGCGAGTTGGCCATGGCGAATTGGCTGCAACAAGTTACCCATTCCGACAATAACGATCCAAGAGGTTAAAATGATCTCTCTTTACCGGGCAACAATTGCTTTAAATCTGTGTAGGAAAAGATCAGACGATTCTCGCTGTTCACGATTTGCAGCAAAGAACTCTGTATGCTGAATTACAAACAAATTGTTGGCTTGGTTGCAAGCGTCTGAATTTTGATCATGTGACCATGGGAATGCTGCAATGGTCATAAGTATGAAACCCAGTCATAAGTCACTTTTTCCAGTGCTGCTGTAACTGAACAATCACCAAATGGATGATTGTAAGCCGGAGACTACTTGTATTTATAGTTATTCAAATAGCCGCTTTAGTCTGGCAAGATTTCGTCTTTAGGCATATAACAGACGTGGCCATCGGGTACTGCAGATGTCAAAAATGTTCGTCACTTTTTTTCAGTGCCATTGTAATTTCAAACGGTCACTAAATGAATGGTTGCAAGTCGAGGACTACCTATAGTCTGCTTTTGATTCTACACCCCACCCAAAATTTATTTCCCCAATCTCTATTTACACATCGCCAATTAATTCTATTCAATTGCTTTGGTCTTAAAAATATATTTCAGGAAAGCTTTCCTAACTTAGTTCGTACACAGTTCTTTCAAGTGAAAACCCAAATGATAAAAGTTAAAGCTGTAAAGCAGAGAGGCATGTCAGTGACAACCCAAGTACAGGTAGTCCTCGACTTACAACCTCAATTGAGCCCAACGTTTCTGTTGCTAAGTGAGACATTTGTTGAGTTTTGCCCCATTTTACGACCTTTTTTGCCAGAGTTGTTAAGTGAATCACTGCAGTTGATAAGGCATAACCTGCAAAATTGCTCTGTTGGTGAGTGTGACTAATGACACGCCCTGGAGGGTGGGTGGAAACAGGGTCAAGTCTGGGCCATAAATTATGTGGGTCAGAGCTGGCTTGCTGTCAGGGTTCTGAGGATGCCCTAATTAAATCATGAGCCTCGAGCCAAGCTTCAAAAGAAATAAAGTTATTTATAAGGAGCTTCAAGTTGGCACGTTCCAAGTGAAGCCAACTCTGACCCTATGTAATTTATGGCCCAGACTTGACCTTGTTTCCCCCCTCCCCCCAGGGTGTATCATCAGTCACATTTGCCAATGGAATAATTTTGCGAGTTGCAGAAATCACTCCCCTCTGGCTGCTGTAGGTAACCCTGGGAGACAGCCTTGAGAGAGAGATGTCTGGAATGTGGTTTTGTTTTTGGCTGCCGTGCTGCTTTGCCGTTTTCCCGTCACCCTTGCCTATGGCAACTTGAGAGCAGGTCAGGGATGCTTTGCGAGTTAACATTAGTGACATGGTTGTTAAGTGAATCTGGCTTCCCCATTGGCTTTGCTTGTCAGAAGGTCACCAAATATGAACACATGATCCCCAGACGCTGCAACCGTCATAAATAGGAGTCAGTTGCCAAGCGTCTGAATTTTGATCACATGACCATGGGGATGCTGCAGTGTGGAAAATGGTCACAAGTCACTCTTTTCAGTGCTGTTTTAACTTTGAACAGTCACTAAGCAAACTGTTGTAAGTCAAGGACTACATGCACAGTCACGGCAAGGAGAAGGTATGTTCAGTCCAAAAGGTTGGATGAATTGGGGGATTTCAGTGGATGCCAAAACCTTTCTGGACTCAGCACCCACCATCACCAGGCAAAGGAGAGGATGTCGAACACAGCACTTTGAGTCCTAATCCTTACTTACAAGATTGCCAGAAGAAAAATAAGAAAATCTCCAATAAAAAGCAAAAAAATTGCAGACTAAACGGGGAAGGAATGAAGGCAGGTTGGTCTCATACGGATAGCAATTTAACAGACCCATTTGGTGTTCAGGACAGTCCCACAAAGAGATCACACACATATTTGACAAGTGCCGATAGCATTAAATGGTCCAGGTGCTTCCTGATAACCCTGATTGGGTGTCTAAGGGCTGGTAAAACCAGTTTTTCTACCTAGGAAAGTAGGAATCTGAACAGAAGCTTCTGTGTCCCCTGCAATCAGCTGATATTTGCTCGCTTTCTCTCCAATTTAAAAAAAAAAGGAAGATTCAATTAACTTGGCGAAACCTCCAAAGCACTAAATCAGAGAATCACTGGAGGAGGGAAAGTTTTAGATCATTTCATCTAACCTCCCATCTGTGCAGGAATCTCCTACTACAGAAATTGCTATCTGCCAAAACACAGTTTTCAAACAGACTCTGTTTGAAACAACTTAAGGGAAGTTAAGCCACCAGGTTCCATGAAAGTCTGTCCCATTATATTCTTCTTGATGTCCCACCAATGTTTGAACCAGGGGTTTCCAAACTTGGCAACTTTAAGACTTGCGGAGTTCAATGCCCAACATGGCTGACTGAGGAATTCTGGAAGGTGAAATCCACAAGTTTTAAAAGTTGACAAGTTTGGAGAGCCCTGGTTTAAAACTATTGTTTCTGGTCTTGTCTTCTGGAACCGTGTCCAATAGATGTGGCTGCCCTTCTCCATGCCAGCCCTTCATCCAAACTTGAAGAACTACTACATCCCCCCACATCCTTCTCTTATTTTTGAGCTGCCCTTCTCTGGACATGTTCCTGTTTGGTAGGCCTTGGTTTTGGGATCGTTAACACACAATCCCCAAACCAGCTACAATATTCTAGAGGTGGTCTGCTCAATGAAGAAGAGAGAACTATACAGTTAGTCCTTGACCTATAACCATTCGTTTAGTGATCTCAGTACTGGATCACAGTAAGAAAAATGTGTTCAGTTCTGGTCACCATGATACACACACAAAATAAATGCTTAGGCCTTAGAAAGAGTGCAGAGAAGAGCAACAAATATATTTAGTGATCTGGAGATTAAATCACATGATGAACATCTGAGAGAACTGGGTATGTCTAGTATAATGAAAAGAAGGACTTTTCCTTCTTTCCATATTTAAGGGGCTGACACAAAGAAGGGGTTGACACAATGAAGAGGGAGTCAACCTATTCTCCAAAGCACCTGAAGGCAGGACAAGAAGTAACAAGTGGAAGATCATTAAAGAGAGATGTAACCAACCAAGAAGTAAGGAGAAATTTTCTGGTGGTGAGAACGTCTAATCAGTGGAACCACTGAAGTTGTGGGCACTCCATCATTGGAGGTTTTGAAGAAGTGACTGGGCAGCCATTTGTCCAGAATAGTACAGGATCTCCTACTATGGGCAGAGGGGGTTGGACTAAATAACCTCCAAGGTCCCTGTAATTCTGTATTCAGTTTCTCTGATCACAAATAGACAAGGAACCAGGAGTGTGAGAAGATTGCTAAGAAGGTAAATTTGGGGCTGTACAAGGAATGTAGATTTTACATCATGGAATCATGGAATCATTCCACTAATTCTCCATTGATCAGATCCCACCATGAGTACCAGAGGTGGGCGTCACATATTGTAACAACCTGTTCACCCAGCACTGGAAATGTGAGTGTGCGCGTGCCATCCACACATGCATGCGGCATCACAAAACACGGCAATTTGCACACGTGCATGCATGCGGTGCCAAAAACACAGCGATATAGGACGGGATTGCATGCGGGTGGTACCCGCAGGTTGCAACTACTGATTTGTCCGAACCGGTCTGAACCGGCAGCAGCCCAGCACTGATGAGTACCCACTTAGACCTCCAGGTTTTAATCAGTATTTAGAGAGATTAAAATGAGGAATGAAGATGAAACACAAAGCCTTACGTGGAAAAACTGAACAGGGCGTGGAGAAAAGGCAGGGGGAGCCTTCGTAGCTCTTCTGAGCTGTTCAAGGTCAGGATCTGTTTTCTATTGTCCCCAAATTCAGGACCGGGAAGAATGGATCTCGGTTACAGGAACTGAATCTTAAGAAAAACATCCTAACAGGAAGAGCAGCTCCTCAGTGAATCCAGGGCGATGCGGCCTCTTCTTCTTTCCTGTCGAAGCCGAGACTAAACAGCCATCTGTGGAGGATGCTCTAATTGGGATTTTGGCACCAAGTAAAAAGTTGGGCCCCGGGGCCTTCTACGTCAAGATTCTCTGGGTCATGTCACAACTGTCTCGATCCATCTGGGCTGATCAGACGACAGGAAAACCCTGAAGAGGAAGGGGCGGCAGATATTGTTCTTCGGAGGGTGAACGGGAAAGGAGCGTCTTTTTATAAGGATTCCAGAGCAATGTTGCTGAACTCTTTCTCTCTCTAGGAATCCTTGCAAAAAGATATATGTATGGCCAAGGCCCACACCGTGGCTAAGACACTTGTGGTTGAAAACCTGCCCTGAAGGGGAAGGGGGAAGGAGGGGGAGAAGATGGGGGAAAGAGGAGGAGGAGGAGAAGGAGAAAGAGGAGGGGAAGGAGAAGGAGGAGGCGGGGGAAAGGAGGAAGGGGAGGAGGAGGAGAAGGAGAAGGAAGGAGGAGGAGGAGGAGGGAGGCGAAGGAGGAGGATGGGGAGGGGGAGGAGGGGGAGGAGAAGGAGAAGAAGATGGAGGAAGGAGGAGGCGGGGAAAGGAGGAAGAGGAGGAGGAAGGAAAGGAGGGGGAGGAGGAGGAGAAGAAGATGGGGGAAGGAGGAGGAGGTGGGGAAAGGAGGAAGAGGAGGAGGAAGGAAAGGAGGGGGAGGAGGAGGAGAAGTAGATGGGGGAAGGAGAAGGAGGAGAAGGAAGAAGAGGAGGAGGAGGGGAGGAGACGAAGAAGAAGATGGAAGAAGGAGGAGGCAGGGGAAAGGAGGAAGAGGAAGAGGAGGAGGAGAAGAAGGAGGAGGAAGAGGAAGAGGAGGAAGGAGGGGGAGGGGAGAAGGAGGAGAAGGAGAAGGAAGGAGGAGGAGGAGGGGAGGAAGAGGAGAAGGAGAAGATGGGGAAGGAGAAAGAGAAGGAGAAGAAGGAAGAGGAGGAAGGAGAAGGAGGAGGAGGGGGAGAAGGAGGAGGAGGGGAAGAGAAGGAGAAGAAGATGGAGGAAGGAGGAGGAAGCGGGGAAAAGAGGAAGGAGGAAAAGGAGAGGAGAGGAGAAGGGAAGGGAAGGGAAGGAGGGGAAGCGGAAGGGGAAGGGGAAGAAGAAGAAGAAGAAAGATTTTGCAGTAAGGCCCTCAAGGGCTCTAGCAGTTGTCTAACGGTGCCAACATTTGAAGTCAACTTGGTGGATGGATAAACTTCTTTGAAGTACAAATGGGGATGGGTCCAAGAGTTTTTCCAGTTTAGTAACTTAAAGAGTCATGGAATTCAACTCCCAGAATTGCCCCTCCAGCCTTGCAGAATTCTGGGGGATGGGTGGGTGGGTGTTGAAGTCCATTCCCTTTTAAGTTGCCAAGCTTGAGAAATGCTGCTTTATAGTTGAGAAGACCATGGGACCCACCCATTGATTAACAAGTTGGGTGAACAAGGCCAACACTTGAAGTCAAAATTGGATTTCTTTGGGCACAGTGTATTGGTTGAGTCCCTTCATTGGCCAGGGCCAGGGTCCTAGGAAGGGTTGCCTGGGAAACTCAACATTTCTCACGTTGAAGTCCACAACCTTGCTTGCATGCATCCATGGCTCCTGGCTGTCTCGCGCCCACCGCCTGTCCCTCTTTTCTCCCCAAAAAGCGAACGGTTTTCAGAATCGGGGGAGCCATCCTCTCCCTCTCCCTCCTGGGTGATTCTGGGTGCCACCTCCATCCACAGCAGGGGTGAAATCCAGTAGGTTCTGACAGGTTCTGGAGAACCGATAGCGGAAATTTTGAGTAGTTCGGAGAACCAGCAAATATCACTTCTGGCTGGCCCCAGAGTGGGGTGGGAATGGAGATTTTGCAATATCCTTTCTCTGGAGTGAGGTGGGAATGGAGATTTTGCAATACCCTTCCCACAGGAGTGGGGAAGAAATGGGGATTTTGCAGTATCCTTTCCCAGGAGTGGGGAGGGAATGGGGATTTTGCAGTATCCTTCCCCTGCCATGCCTACCAAGCCACGCCCACAGAACCGGTAGTAAAAAATATTGAATTTCACCACTGATCCACAGTCCAGTCCAGCTGGAGCCTTGCTGTGTCCAGAAAGTTGCAGAGTCTCCCAACAGAACAATGGTAGTTTATGTATTACAATTACAGGTAATCCACAGCTTAAAAGCGTTTGTTTAGTGACCGTTTGAAGTTACAACGGCACTGAAAAAAGTGATTTATGATGGGTTTTCACACTTAGGACCATGGCAGCATCCCCAGAGTCATGTGATCAAAATTTGGATGCTTGGCAACTCGAGATCATGTGGTCGCCATTTGTAACCTTCCCGACTGGCTTACTGCAAGCAACGTCAAGGGGCAGATTCACTAAACAACTGTGGCAAATAGGTAAATCGAGGACCCAGATTGTTGGGGGCAAGAGGATGACTTTGTAAACCACTTAGAGAGGGGCTGTAAAGCAATGTGAAGCAGTATATAAGTCTAAGTCCTATTGCTATTGCTATCTACCTCTATATCTGTCTGTCTATTTATTCTATCTATCTATCTATCTATCTATCTATCTATCTATCTATCTATCTATCTATCTATCTATCTATCCATCCATCCCTACATCTATCTAAGAGCCATGGTGGCATAGTAGTTAAGAATACAGTATTGCAAGCTAAACTCTGCCCACTGCCAAGAGTTCAATGCTGACCAGCTCAAGGTTGGCCCATCCTTCCATCCTTCCAAGGTGGGTAAAATGAGGACCCAGATTGTTGGGGGCAAATAGGCTGACTCTGTAAATCTCTTAGAGAGGGCTCTAAAAGCACTGTAAAGCCATATATAAGTCTAAGTGCTATTGCTATTGCTATTGCTATTGCTATCTATCTATCTATCTGTCTATTTATTATATCTATCTATCTATCTATCTATCTATCTATCTATCATCCGTCCATCCATCCATCCATCCATCCATCCATTCACCTCTACTCTATCTAAGAGCCGTGGTGGCGTAGAGGTTAAGAATGCAGTATTGCAGGCTAAATTCTGCCCACTGCCAGGAGTTCAAATCTCACCAGGCTCAAGGTTGACTCAACCTTCCATCCTTCCGAGGTGGGTCAAATGAGGACCCAGATTGTTGGGGGCAAATAGGCTGATTCTGTAAACCGCTTAGAGAGGGTAGCAAAGCACTTGTGAAGCGGTATATAAGTCTAAGTGCTATTGCCCATCCATCCATCCATGATGCGCAGTGATTAAGAATGTAGTATTGCAGGATAATTCTGCCCCCTGCCAGCAGTTTGATCCTGACCTGCTCAAGGTTGACTCAGCCTTCCATCCTTCCAAGGTGGGTCAAATGAGGGCCCAGATTGTTGGGGGGAAATAGGCTGACTATGTAAATCGCTTAGAGAGGGCTGGAAAGCACTATGAAGCGGTATATAAGTCCAAGTGTTATTATGCTGCAAATTCATCAGAACCACACCTTACACAAGCCTTGGTGAAACGAACCAAGATATGTAAGAGGATGTTTGTGCCTTGCACAATTTTATTCCTCCAGCGTTTCTTTTCTTGACGTTTGCCTTGTGGTTGCCGTTGTTTGATGTACAGTAGGTAGATTAACCATCCCCTCCCTGTCTGTTACTTTCATTTATTTGTTTCCCTTATTTATACAGGTAGTCCTCGACTTACACCAGTTTGTATAGTGACCGTTCAAACTTACTACGGCAGTGAAAAAAGTGACTTAGGACCATTTTTCCACAGTTACAACCTTCGCTGCATCCCCAGGATCATGTGATTAAAATTCAGTTGATTGGCCACTGGCTCATATTTATGACGCTTGCAGTGTCCCGGTGGTCACACAATCCCCTTTTGCGACCTTCTGACAACCAAAATCAATGGGGGATCCAGATTCACTTAACAACCAGGTTACTAGCTTACAACTGTGGCAAGTAAAATGGGGCAAATCTCACTTAACAAACATCTCACTTTAAGAACATAAATGTTGGGCTGAATTGTGGTTGTAAGTCGAGGACCACCTGTACTCTTTCTAGAATTGTGTTAAAAGGCAGAAATGCTCAGGGGCAGCTTAAAATTAAACAAGTAACACTAAAGCAAGAAAGGTCAATGTTCTCCACAAAGCCAGCGCATGAAATTTCATGCAAACAACCATTAAAAGCATGGAATCCTAGAAATATACACTAGAAGTATCCTAGACGTATGCTTTCATATATTTTTGTAGTCCACCCGTTTTAATGTTGCTGAGCCTAAGAAATTCCACCTATAGTCGAACACCTGCTCACTTTGTGAATCCCCATTAAATCCAGCAAAATAATGAGCTTCCATATTGGAGCCGTTCTCTTCCTTCTCTGATCTCCCCATCATGATTTGACCCACACAAAATGATATACACAGTCATAAAGTGACCTAGAGAACCCCGGAGTTGGAAGAGACCTCTTTGTGGTCTGAACTTTCTCCTGAATGAAGAACCATTTTATCAGGGACTGCCGCAAAGAAGAGGGAGTCAAGCTAGTCTCCAAAGCACCAGAATGCAAGACAAGAAGCAATGGATGGAAACTAATCAAGGAGAGAAGCAACCTAGAATTAAGGAGAAACTTGAGAAACAGTGAGGACAATTAACCAGTGGAACAGAAGTTTCCTTCAGAAGTTGTGGGTGCTCCAACACTGGAAGTTTTTAAGACGAGATTGGACAACCATTTGTCTGAAGTGGTGTAGGGTTTCTTGCCTAAGCAGGAGGTTGCACTAGAAGACCTCCAAGGTTCCTTCCAACTCTCCTCTCCTCTCCTCTCCTCTCCTCTCCTCTCCTCTCCTCTCCTCT
>WNWU01000024.1:3730249-3758512 GCA_012654045.1 Ptyas mucosa
TCCTATCCTATCCTATCCTATCCTATCCTATCCTATCCTATCCTATCCTATCCTATCCTATCCTTCATTCCAATATTCCATTCCATTCCATTCCATTCCATTCCATTCCATTCCAGCCAAACACTTGTGCAGCTCTCTCTATACAACCACAAAGATGAACATATCACTTCTCTAGATTATTGGTTCTGTGGTCAAACTTCCCCTCCTTGCTAGGAACTCCTTCCCAACACTCAGTCAGAACTGGCCTTTGGAATACAGAAAGCACAACATTTTCCTTCCAAGCTCTAAAGGATGCTATTCAGTGGTGGATTTCAAAAATTTTTACTACTGGTTCTGTGGGTGTGGCTTGGTGGGCGTGGCAGGGGAAGGATACTGCAAAATCCCCATTTCCTCTAGATCAATTGGGACTTGGGAGGCAGAGAATAGATGGGGGCGGGGCCAATCAGAATTTTTACTACCGGTTCTCCAAACTACTCAAAATTTCCACTACTGGTTCTTCAGAACCTGTCAGAATCTGATGGATTTCATCCCTGCAAGCATGAATTTTTTTAAAAAAAATCAAGATAGTACACATATCCGAGCAACTGAATCCATCCCCCTTTTTTATGTGGGTCACACAGGCAGGACTTCCCTTGCACGCTTTTTTTGACTGCACATCCCTGCCTCTTGCAAATGAATAATAATAATAATTTTTTAAAAATGGAAAAGCTGGAGGTGATTCACACTAAATTAAAGAAGAATTTATAGCCCAGTCCAAGGGCTGATGAATTATGATCGTGCTGATTTAGATTTATTAGAGCTGTCTGCTGCATAAGACATCTTGGTGAAATTGCGAGGGTTTTTTCCCCCCCCCTTCCCTTTTCCTATTGAATTTTGATGGTGAGAATTGCGATAAAGCATTAACAAAAGCCTTCTCGGCCTCCCAGTCAGGAGACACAAAGCTTGGTTAGCTTTACCGCAGGAGGCATCTTTATCACAGTGAAAAGGAGAATGTTTTAGGGCAGGGGTCTCCAACCTTGGCAACTTTAATCCTGGAGGAGTTCAACTCCCAGAATTCCCCAGCCAGCAAGGATTAAAGTTGCCAAGGTTGGAGACTCCTGTTTTAGGATGTCCTGCTTTTCAGAAACTTCGACATAAATGGTTCAGGACGGGATGGGGAACTTTTTGAAGGCTGCTGGGCTGGACTTCAGATTCTGTGGGTGGCCAGGGCCACCGTGGATGGCAGATCATGCCAGAAGCCGCATTCTCTTAATTTTCTCTTGAGTTTAGTGCCAAGGAGTTTCTTTGCTTACTTTATGTTTTGTGCTTCCTGTCTCCAAGTGGTGAGAAACCATATCAAGGGGAGCTCCATAATCCACCCCAAAATGGATACAGATGATTTCAAGGTTGCCCATCATGGTTTGGGTTAGTTTTTTTTTTAAAAACCCTTCTCTTGGTAGGGTCTTCAGTTCAAACCGTGGCTGTTTCCACCCAACAAACTCTGCAGGGAAGACATGACGAGGGCCAATCTTTTTAACGGCTCCCAAAAATATTTTCCAACCGATCCGGGAAAGCCACAGTCCCAATTTCTGCCCCCCCCGTCCCCGTCCCCAAGTCTGGTTCTTTGCAAGCTTATGTTTGTTTCTCTTTTAAAACCCTCCACCATCGCTCCAAATATTATTTTGCTGTTTTCTCCCGGCTCTTCTTCGAATGTGGCTTTTCCTGCCTAGCTCATTAAATTGCGCTGGCCTGAAAAAATTAAAACATTCATAATCCAGTGCAGCTTTACGGCCTAACTCATTAAGTTTCGCCAGCCCGCAAAAAAATAAAAATAAAACCTTCATCCGAAGCAACTTGCTGCAAATCGATGAACGGCTTATAAAAAAAAAGAAAGGAAGGAAAAAAAAAACCCAGAACAGACAGGGCGATGTTGTTAGAAGCAGGAAGCGCCTTTTCACCTGCAGCTTAAAAGCAAGCCGTGTGTTTGTGTGGATTCACATTCTTACATTGTTTGCAGGACAAGCTCTTTCAAAAGTGCCCCGCGGGGTTAAGAAATAACCCTGCCAGACCAAGCAAAGACAGATGAGGCTATCTTATCTGTGCCCCACCACCGGCCGCCCCGGAAGAAGCATAAACATTCCCCTTGTTGGCTCTCTCTCCCGTGATCTTATCAGGTGCCACTTGCCTGGCGTCAGAAAAACAGCTCTATCGGGATCCCCATCCAGCTAAGCCCTTATCAAAGGGGCAGGCATTGCCCCCTTGCAAGGCAACGGCCAACCTTATCAGCATTTCTCGGGGTGGGAAGGGGGAAGACAGCTCCAGGGTGGAGGAAGGAGCCCCACACAGCCAGCCCCCATCTCCCCAAATGGAAAGGAATGTATTCTGTGCCCTTGGGCGGAAATCTTTCCCGCTTGTGGGTTGGTTTCAGCCTATCTGTAAAAAGACACAAACACCCCCCCCCCCACCTACAAACAGAACAACTGAAGACACGGAAGGCTGACCAAGAACCTTCCCTTTTGAGACTGACATCTGAGCAGATGGGATTTTTTCCCCCTTCCTCCCAAACCAGGGGTCAGCAACCTTAAACACTTAAAAAGCCACAAAGGTCCTAACCGGAAGCCCCCGTTCAATTCTGGAGCTGACCGGAAGTCTGGTTCCCCCACCTTTTTCCTCTACCTGTCCTAACCAAAAGCCCTATCAATTGTGGAGCCAACTGGCAACAGGGAGCCTCAGCAGAGGGATGAAAGAGCCACATGCGGCTCCAGAGCCGCGGGTTGCTGACCTCTGTCCCAAACGCTTGAAGTCGAAGCTTCTGGAGCTTGGAAATTATTTTCCAGTGAAATAAATTATGCAAAGTGAACATTTACAGGTTTGGGTGTTTCAGCCAGAAAAGATTCTGCACTGTCGCCAAGTGGGAGCTAGGCAGGGCCAATAAACCAAGATCGGATCCTGAGCAAGCCGAAATCTGGAAGGCGGGCAGTTAGGAGACTTTGCTTGTCAGGAGGTCCCTAAAGATCATCCCATGACCCCATAAGGTGACCAAACATCCTCCTTTAGGGAGGACAGTCCTTTTTTTGTAAGTTCTGTCCTCTCTCAAAAAGTGTCCTCCTACATGTCCTCCTTTTCAATATTTGAAGACTAATCTGTAAATCTCCGTATTCGATCGATGCCGATCCGATCCGTTGCGTGTGATGTGACGAATTTGACATGACGATTCGTCAAGGCTCGGTACAGTGCTGCGAGATGCAATTGTGAGACGCATGCGCTCCGCACAGGAGAATTGTTTTGAGAGAGTGCGCCGCGCGCAAGTGGCTTTGTTTACTTCTTACCGAAACACGACACGGCACAGATGCACGTGTCCTCCTTCTCATTGTAAAAAAGTTGGTCACCTTATGATTCTGGGACACTGCAAGAGAACTAATTGCCACACGCAGGGCAAAGCCAAACTTAGCACAGAGTCAAACAGAACTTTCCCAGAGCTTTTATTGACCAGATGAACTAATTGCTTCCTGCAAAAGCTCATGTCCCGTTCGCTTCTCTTTTATGTCTTATGGGAGGGGCCAATCATCTCCAAGCCTTACTCCCAAGTCGACCCTGTTTCCTTAATTGTTCCTATCTCCTGGCAGCTCTGCACATGTGCACACTGGGAACAGGCTCACACTGTTCTTCTGCCTCGCTGATGTGAGACTCTGGAGACTCCGGAGGCAGCAAAGAACTACCAGATGGCCTTGGCCCCCTCTCTGCCTCCGACGCAGAGCCATCGTCCAAGCCTTCCCCAGACTCCAGGACTGGCCCATGTTCCGCCCCAACCTCCTCACTGTCTGAATCTGCTGCCAGCTCTGTTGGCCACCTGCGGGTCACAACAGGTATAAAAGTCCATAGGGATAGAAGTCAGGTAGCACCTTTTCCGACTAATAAATGTTATTGGAAGATAGAAACTCTGCCTTTTAAGAAAAAAAAAAACCCTATTATAATAGTTGGAAAAGATGCCCCAATCTCCTGATTTATTTATTTGTTTTGCCATTCCCAGTCTAACGCGACTTTCCTCCTACAACAGGTCACAGAGAAATTGTTTAAGGAAATAATGAGAGAATGCAAGACGGATCGAATGAGCGAAAATGCAGGAGACAAATCAAATGGTTACCATTAATAACAGCCACCACCGTCCTGCTTTCTGTCAGCACACGAGCAGCTGCCTCTTCATCGGTGATTTTAAAAATGAATTTGGACTTTATATCCAAATTCATCACGGTTTGGTCTTTTCCGCTCCCGCAGTTGTGTTTTATACACTAATATCGTAAATGAATCTTGGCAGCGCTCCCCAAATCAGCAGCTTATCTTGAAAAACGATTTCCTGCTCCTTTATATTTGACACTCCCTCCTCCCCCCCTCCCTCCCCCACAATCAAAGAAAAGTCCAAGAAGGAAGCAGATAAAAATCACGGAGAAAATTCTTCCAACTCCTATCATGAGGGTTATAGCGGCAGCTTCCAAGGACCAATTGAAAAGACAGTTTCTCAACAATCCAGAGTCCCAGATGAAAAAGAAATGCGCGCCCACGCCAGTGTAAGACATTTAATTTGGAAAATAATCAAAGCCCCTCCTGCCATTTTTTGATGCTCATAACATATTTGCATTAGGCTCCCCCCCACCCCCCAAAAACCCCCCAACCCTCCCGCTCTAGACAGGCGTTTTCCCAGCAGCGAAATCTTATCAATGTAAAATGCAAGAAAATTGATTCTTCACCGCTGCTTCTCTCGCCTTGTTAATTTTGCACAATCCTCGCTCCGCAATTTTCCTATTTCAGCCACAGTCTGTCACTGCCGGCTCTAACTCCAGAGTTACTATCACAACTGGCGCTGAAAAGTTAGCTTTACGGAGCCACTCCATGGTAATTAAGTCTTTGCTGTACAAACACGGCTGGCACCAGACACATCACCATTTGGGAGTTATTTCAGAGAGAGAGAGGGAGGGAGGGAGGGAGGGAGGACCAGTTTCTGAGACACAGGAAGGTTGTGTGTTTGTTGCCAAACGGTCTGCTGTGTGTGTAGGGCAAACAGACCCTTCCAGGCTTGTTTTCGATCCCCCAAACTGATACAGAAGAAAGGGCAAATCATAAGCCACGTTCCACCTCCAGGAAATGGAGTTCTTCAGAAGAAAGGCAGCGTCTCAACATGTTGGAAAACCAGTGGTAAACCAAAATTTACCTTCTGGCTAGGATTCCCAGTGGTTATAGCCAGTTCGTCTCTAGGCAGCCCTCACCAACTTGATGCTGTCTCGGGAGTCTGGAATATAAATTGCATACTGGAATTCTCAGGTGGCACAGACAAGAAGAGACACCAACTTGGTAAACGCTGGCTGAGACCTGGGCACCAGTAAGGTGGACACCCACCATTAAGAGAATAGGAAAGCAGTCCAGCTACGGCCAGAATCACTTGCTTGTGAGATGGGTGGCTATGTCAGATGACAGATTAGATAGATAGATAGATAGATAGATAGATAGATAGATAGATAGATAGACAGACAGACAGACAGACAGACAGACAGACAGAAGATGGATGGATGGACAGAAGAGGAAGAGAGAGGATAATGAGAGAGAGAGAGATTAAATAGAAAGAAGATGGATGGATGGATGGATGGACAGAAGAGGGAGAGAGGATAAAGATAGATAGATAGATAGATAGATAGATAGATAGATAGATAGATAGATAGGCACAGTAGATAGATACAGTAGATAGAGAGAGGGGGGTGGTTGGATGGATGGATGGAGTAGACAGATAGATACAATAGATGATGGATGGATGGATAGATAGATAGATAAATAGATAATAGGGAGGGAGGTAGATATAGATGATGGATGGATGGATGATTGATAGTTACTGTAGATAGATAAGTGATTGATAAATACATAGACAAACAGACAGGAACAGATGGCAGAGGGATGGGCAGTGAAAAGGTTTAATAAATAAATAAACAAATGACAAATACAAAATAAAGTAAAATAAAATAAAATAAAATAAAGCTCACGTCTCCTGCAAGTGCAGCCCGCTTGTTGGACATTCTCCAGACACATGCATGTTGTTTCCGGGACAATAATATGGGAAGGGAATATACATTGTCAAACCATTCTGGGATGTTTTCCCATTTTCCAATCCAGCCTGCAGCCTGGGGATATTCTGGTCGTCTCCCCTCCAAGCATAACCCAGGTGTGATCTTGCTTAGCTTTCTCAAGCTCAGCCAAGGCTGCCTAGATGCTAGCATCATCTGGACCCTTTGCCCTTGGCAACCTGAAAGCGACTCCCATAGAAATAGATACAGAACTGTAAATGACAGACTAGTAATACCAGTTAAAATAGGCATGAAAATGGTAAGAGGACATTGTCCACCCTGGACGAGTTCAAAGCGCCAAATCCTGACCGATTACATCCCAGGGTTCTGAAGTTGCTGGCAGACATGATCTCAGAACCCTTGAACCATATCTTTCAAAGATCTTGGAGCACCGGGGAACTACCAGAGGACTGGAAAACGGCGGATGTGGTCCCCATTTTCAGAAAAGGGGGAAAAAAACAGATCCAGGAAACATCCCATCATGCTGGCCGGGGGATTCTGGGAGTTGAAGTCCACGCATCTCTAGTTGTCAAGGTTGAGAAACGCTGACCTAGATTGTAGTTGGCAAGACATCCAGGATCACGAGAATTCCTAGAGTCTTGGGGTCCCCCTTGCCTAGTTCTGAATCTTCTTATGCTATATTTAGCGTCACAAAGGTTTCAATACAGTAAGAGATGTCGAAAAAGTGTTTCCTACATTTCCTTCTCTTAAATAAAATCCTCTCTACTTCCTTCATCTTGATTTCTAAAGGAGAGTCCCCCTTCCTCATTTGTAGCATGGCTGCTGTAGTCCCCTATCCAGCGGTCCCCAACTTTTCCGGGTTTCTGGACTGGGAGGGGATGGTTTCATGCGTCCACTGCTTTCACGCCCCACTTCTGGATGGGCCACGGCCTGGTACTGGGCCCCAGCCCCAGGATTGGGGATCACTGACCCAGGGGTGAAATACTACCGGTTCGCACCGGTTCGGGCGAATTGGTAGTAATAAAAGCTACCGGTTCAGGCGAATCGGTAGTAAAAAAATGCTACCAGTTCGGGTGAATTGGTAGTAATAAAAGCTACCGGTTTGGGCAAATTGGTAGTAATAAAAGCTATCAGTTTGGGCGAATTGGTAGTAATAAAAGCTACTGGTTCAGGCAAATCGGTAGTAAAAAAATGCTACCGATTCGTCCAAACTGGTATTTCCAATGATCAGCTGTGCCGCACGATTTATATTCGCTAGAAAACAGGAAATCCTGAATCTAAATAATGCGGCACAGCTGTTTCCCTCCCCCTTGCTGTTCTACTTACCTTCTTAAGCCTCTTTTTTCCGCGCAAAGTGCACATTTGGTGCACACAGTGCATGCGCATGCATGCAGTGTGTGTTTGGTATGCACCGTGCATGCACACACAGTGTGCATTTGATGCACTCTGCACATGTGCATGTGCAACATGTGTTTGGCGCACACCGGGCATGCATGGACAGTGAACTGCTGGCAAACCGTGGAGGATTTCACCATTGCCCTGGCCTTATCTATTTTGTGGCTCCCTGACATGGTTTTCAATATTATGTATTGATGTTCCACACATCAAAACTTCCCTCTCTCTTTCAAGAGTTTCATTTTGGAGCCTTTTTATCAATTTTTCTAGCAGGGAGTGTTCTTTTTCTTCTTCTTTTTTTTTTCATAGCTCCTGAGCAATGGGACAGATCCTTTCTCTCCACCCCAGTTGTCGAAACGTGTTCAGTTCCTTCCCATCGTGTTATTCATTGTCGGATGTGTGAAGTTCAGTCAGGAGCTACCAGCTCAGGCACCGTTCGCGTATCTGGCGACTGCTTCCTCCGATGCTCGCTTGACCTACATTTGTCATTTCAAAGCCCATCTCCCTAGCTTGCAGAAATCATTCTCCGCAACTCTGTTTTGATTTTACCATCCTGAATAAATTTGCTGCCACAGGCAAACTGGGCCACTTCCGCTGCTCACACACCAAACTGCAAGTCGTTTGCAATAATACATCAAGTTGCACAAATCCCGATGCAAATTTGGGAGACATGCCAAGAGATGACAAGATACTCAAAAGCTCGGACTCCCCCAAACACTATTTTGAGATACAACCCAGCTCTGCTGACCCTCTATCACTGTAGGGCACAGCCTCGGACAGCATTTGTTGTACAGGAAGTCCTCGACTTACAACAGTTCATTTAGTGACCATTCAAAGTTGCAACGGGCACTGAAATAAGTGACTTATGACCATTTTTCCACAGTTACGACCTTTGCAGCATTCCAAAGTGATCAAAATTCAGACACTTGGCAACTGGTTCATATGTCAGCACGGAGGTTTCCGGCCTGATATGGCTTCCAAAGCTGACATCATATTTATGACGGTCGCCATATCCCAAGGTCACGTGATCCCCTCTTGCGACCTTCTGACAAGCAAAGTCAACGGGGAAGCCAGATTCACTTAACAACTGGGTTACTAACTTATCCACTGCAGTGATTCGGTTAACAATGGAAGGAAGAAAGGAAGCAAGAAATGGAGCAAAACTCACTTAACCAATGTCTCACTTAACAACAGAAATTTTGGGCTGAGTTGTGGCCATAAGTCGAGGACTACCTGTACCAAAGGCAGAAAGGGAGGTCAAGTATTAAGCTCCTGTAGGTCATCATTGCTGGATGCAACAGCAAGGAAAATCAGAACAATAGTTCAGATGTGCCTGGACAAGATAAGACGCAGCATCTGGAGGAGAAATCTCCTTCTAGGCAACCCTCCAACCTTGGGATGTTGGTGTCCCAATTCGTATTATTTGACTCCTCTTTTTTAAAAAAAACAATATTTTTTAATTAAGTTATTAAGCATTATAAAATGCAAAATACAAAAGTAAATAAAAGAGCAGTGAGGAGGGAGGGGAAAGGGGAAAGAGAAGTGAGGAAAGGTAGGGAAAAGAAAAGAAAGATGGAGAAGAATAAGGCATTAGCATCAAATCACAGCTTTTTGTTTTCCCATAATGATAAGAACAAGTCATTTCTATAAAGATCTATCAGTCTAATCTGTAAAACCTGAAGTTTCATTCTTTTCCACATCAAGCACAAAATTCAGAAGCAGTTTCCATGTGGAAACAAAAGTACTTATGCTCTTTTCTTGAATCTGAGCTGCTTCATTCTCAAAGACCTCCTGATCTGGGAAATCAGATCTCCAGGGAGCAAGACGCCATAAAAAGGGATGAGAATACGAGCAGACTTACAACTAGGAGTAAAATGCTACCGGTTCGCTCCAGTTTGGGCGAATCAGTAGCGGTGGTGGCGCATGGTTCAGCAAACTGGTAGCAGCGGCAGCACGAGGCTCCGCTCACCCACCTGGACGTCATTACTTCCTAATTTTAACCAGGAAGTAACCTGTTTTTGACCCTCTGCACATGCGCAGAGGGTCCAAAATCAGATGTGGCGATGGCATGCACGTGTGCTTTCAAACCGGTAGGGAAGGTAAGCAGATTTCACCCCTGCTTACAACTGCTTGTTTAGTGATCATTCAATCTTACAACGGCACTGAAAAAAGTGACTTGGGGACATTTTTTCACTCTTACAATCATTGCAGCATCCCCAATGGTCACATGTTCGAAATTCAGATGCTTGGCAACTTGCAGGGATCCTGTGATCCCCGTCTGAGATCTTCTGATGAGCAAAATCAACGGAGAAGCTAGAGATGCACCTAGCAACCCTATTACTAACTTAACAACTGCAGTGCTTCTCTTAACATCTGCGGCAAGAAAGGTCATAAAACGGGACACCTTCGTCTCACCTAGCGACAGAAACAGTGGGCCCAATTTAATTTAATTTAATATTTAAATTTATATACCGCCCTTCTCCCGAAGGATTCAGGGCGGTGAACAGCCAGAAGTAAAAAATATCAAATACAAAATTTAAAAACAATTTAAAAATATATTAAACAATTTGGCCCGACAGTTAAAATCCCCCATTTAAAAGTTCAAATTAAAATTACACAATTGGAGAGTTAGGTCAGCCCGGCTTGATGAAATAAAAAAGTTTTGAGGGCCCAACGGAAAGTATGTAAATCTGGAATCGTCTGTATCTCCGGGGGGGAGCTCGTTCCAGAGGGCAGGTACCCCCACAGAGAAAACTGTCTCCCTGGGGGCCGCCAGTTGACATTTTTTGGCCGATGGCATCCGGAGGAGCCCCTCTCTGTGGGAGTGTACTGGCCAGTGGGAGGCTCTCGGTGGCAGCAGGCAGTCTCGTAAATATCCAGGTCCTAAGCCATGGAGCGCTCTAAAGGTAGTCACCAACACCTTGAATCGCACCCGGAGGACTACCGGGAGCCAGTGCAGCTCACACAGGAGAGGTGTTACATGGGAGCGCCATGATGCTCCCATAATCACTCGCGCGGCCGCGTTCTGGACCAGTTGGAGCCTCCGGGTGCTCTTCAAGGGGAGCCACATGTAGAGAGCGTTACAGTAGTCCAGGCGGGAAGTGACGAGGGCATGAGTGACCGTGCACAAGGAGTTCCGATCCAGAAAGGAATTGGGTACATTGAGGACTAACTGTATTCTTCTCAAAATATTTTCTTTCGTTTCCTCTTTACACACGAACTTTAAATTGATCTTCTTGAAGAATGAGGGGTGACATGATAGCCGTATTCCAGTATTTGAGGGGCTGCCCCAAAGAAGATGGGGGTCAAATTATTCTCCAAAGCACCAAAAGGCAGGACAAGAAGCAATGGATGGAAACTAATCAAAGAGAGACGCAACCTGGAATTAAGGAGAAACTTCCTAACAGTGAGGACAATTAACCGGTGGAACAGATTGCCTCCAGAAGTTGTGGGTGCTTCATCACTAGAGATTTTTAAGAAGAGGCTGGACAGCCATTTGTCTGAAATGATATAGGGTCTGCTGATTGAGGAGGGGGCTGCACTACAAGACCTCCAAGGTCCCTTCCAACTCCCATTCCATTCCATTCTTTATTTTCTGGGAACAACAGGTCCTTGAATCCAGAGAAAAATTACCTTAATCTGGGATGAGTCTTCAGTGGTAAAATTATCCTCCAATTATAGATCTTCAAAACTATAAGATGGAAAACTCCCAAGTTCCCAGTTAGAAAATAAGTCACGCACACAAGCTGCTCTCTTTTGGGCGGTATAGAAGTTCAATAAAATCTAAATCTAAATCTCTCTACTGCTGGCTAATTTCCTGCATCTCCATTTCTTTTTTTCCCTTCATCAGCAATGTAACTTTACTATTTGATGTAAATGCTCTATTATGCATCAGGGCGTATTTTATGGACTTTCCTATAATGGGTTACAGCCGGACGGCCATTGACTTGCTACAGCTCTGCTTCCTTCTGGGAGGAAGGCAGATTTCAGAACTTAAATATACAGGTGGTCCTTGACTTATGGCCACAATTGAATCCAACATTTCTCTTGCTAAGCAAGACAGTTGTTAAATGAGTTTTTACCCCCATTTTACAACTTCCTTGCCACAATGCAGGATTTGGGTTTGGCTAGTCTAGGGGATGCAGTGGCTCAGTGGCTAAGATGCTCAGCTTGTCGATCAGAACGGACGGCAGTTCAGCGGTTCGAATCCCTAGTGCCGCGAAATGGGGTGAGCTCCCGTGACTTGTCCCAGCTTCTGCCAACCGAGCAGTTTGAAAGTAGGTAAAAAATGCAAGTAGAAAAACAGGGACCACCTTTGGTGGAAAGGTAACAGCGTTACGTGTGTCTTTGGCATTGAGTCATGCCGGCCACATGACCACGGAGATGTCTTCGGACAGCGCTGGCTCTTCGGCTTTGAAACAGAGAGAAGCACCGCCCCCTAGAGTCAGGAATGACTAGCACGTATGTGCGAGGGGAGCCTTTATCTTTACCTTAGTCTAAGGAAAAGAAGAACTAGGAGTGACATGATAGCAGTCTCCCAATATTAGAGGGGCTGCCAGAAAGAGGAGGAGGATCAACTTATTTTCCAAAGCAACCTGAAGGCCAGACAAGGAATAATGGATGGAAGCTGATCAAGGAGAGAAGCAACCTGGAATTAAGGAGAAACTTCCTAACAGTGAGGACAATTATCCAGTGGAACTGCTTGCCACCAGAAGTTGTGGGTGCTTCATCACTGCAGGCTTTTAAGAAGAGACTTGTCTGGAATGGTCTAGGTTCTCCTGCATGAGCAGGGGGCTGGACTAGAAGACCTCCAAATCCAAGGTCACTTCCAGCTCTGTTCTGTTCTGTTCTGCCTTTCCCATTGACTTTGCTGGTCAGAAAGTTGCAAAAGGGAATCATGAGACACTGCAACCATCATAAATTCAAGGAGTCTTCGATGTACGACCACAACTGAGCCAGCCCCCAAATTCTGTTGCTAAGCGAGACAGTTGTCCAGTGAGTTTTGCTTCGTTTGACGACCGTTCTGGCCACAGTTGATAAGTGAATAATCACAGCCGTTGTTAAGTTAGTACCACGGGTTGTTGAGTGAACCTGGCTTCCTCTTTGACTTTGCTTGTCTGTTTGCAAAAGGGGACATTGCAACCGTCATAAATACGTGCCCGTTGCCAACCAGCTGAATTTGATCATGTGACCACAGGGATGCTGCAAGGGTCGTAAGTGTGAAAAGCGGTCATAAGTCACTTTTCGGTGCCTTTGTAACTCGAAAAGACACTAAACCAGTGGTGGGTTCCTCCCGGTTTGGCCTGGTTCTCCCGAGCTGGTAGCGGTGACGATATGACATCACCGAACCAGTTCTGCCCCCCCCCGCACCCCCCACCCCCTGCATTATTCTGACCTTTTATTTGGCCCCACCCCCAATGTATTGCTGCCTCCTGAGTCCCAGCTGATGGCTAGAGGGAAAAAAACTGTTTAAAGTCTTAACAGGGGCTTCAAAGGGCCGCCCTACAGCTGATCAGTATTTAAAGAAAACAAATGAGTAGACCAGTGCCTGCAAAAACAAATAGATAGACCAGTGCCTGCAAAAATAAATGTGTAGATCGGTACAGCTCTGCAAGCAGTTAAAAGCCTGGTAGACCAGTAGCTCTGCTAAATCCTAAAGAATTGTCACATGACCATCAAGCCACACCCACAAAATAATCCACGCCCACAGAATCGGTTTAAAAAAAATTTAGAGCCCACCCCTGCACTAAACGGATTACCGGTATGCCTTTTTCCCCCTATTCTATCAGACTGTGCAATGTGGCATATCAACAGAGAATGAAGAAAGGGCTGTTTTAAGACTTTAGGAATTCAACTCAGCTGGCTGGGGAATTCTCCAAGTTGCCAAGGTTGGACACCCCCGTTTTAAGCGATTTAATACCAGCTTTTCTCCTGCCTTATTAAACCTGTGAAATTCTTCCCAACGAAAAGGAAATAAAGGGGTCCATTTCACAAGAAGTTAATAGCAGTGAGAGGGATCTTGGTGGACAACCAACTAAATATGTGCCAGCAGTGTGCGGCGGCAGCCAAAAAAGCCAATGTAATCCTAAATTGCATTAACAGAGGGATACAATCAAGATCAAGGGAGGTACTAATATCACTCTATAAAGCCTTAGTAAGGCCACACCTAGAATACTGCATCCAGTTTTGGTCGCCACACTATAAAAAAGATGTTGAGACTCTGGAAAAAGTGCAGAGAAGAGCAAAAAGATGATTAGAGGACTGGAGGCTAAAACATATAATGAACAATTGTAGGAACTGGGCATGGCTGGTCTAGGGAAGAGAAGGACCAGAGGAGACAGGATAGCAGTCTTCCAATATTTGAGGGGCTGCCACAGAGAGGAGGAAGGGGGTCAAGCTATTTTCCAAAGCACCTGAAGGCCAGACAAGGAATCATGGATGGAAACTGATCAAGGAGAGATTCAACCTGGAAATAACAGTGACAACAGTGTTGAAACAGTGATTCAACCTGACAGTGAGAGCAATCAACCCACGGAACAGAAGTTGCCTTCAGAAGTTGTGGGAGCTTCATCACTGGAAGCTTTCAAGAAGAGACTGGACTGCGATCTGTCAGAAATGGTGGAGGGTCTCCTGCTTGGGCGAGGGATTGGACTAGATGACCTACAAGCTCCCTTCCAACTCTGTTAATCTGAATCTGATCTCAGATTGTTATCCTTTCCAAGCATCTTCTCCAACCTCAACCAGCATCCTTCCTCATTCAAGGTTTATCAACTCGAAGCCCTTTGCATAAATGCAGAGAGGGGGCTGCTGATCCTAGCCCATCCCCAGAGATGCTTTGAATGTATAAAGTGCTTTATTCTCCCTGGTGGAAAGAATCACAGCCAAGCTGTGGCAGGCAGAACCCTCCGGATGGGCTTTGTTGGCAAAAGGTTAGCGGTTCCAGGCTCCTCAGGAAGACTTGGAAAAACAGGATTAAAAAGAAAATTTAACATACACAGTTGGTCCTCGATTTACAGCTGTTCATTTAGTGACTGTTCAAAGTTACGCTGGCACTGAAGAAAGTGACTTAGAACCGCTTTTCACACTTACGACCGCTGCAGAATCCTGTTCTGCCCCAGCTACGGACCCCAAAGAACGCAGCACACATAAAGTCTGTATGAACCTTAGTTTACTAAATTAAATCAGTCTTTTTCAAACAAAGACTGTTAATTAACTTTCTTAACAGCCTACAAGAATCCAAAGAATAAATAATCGTAATCATACTATGGTTGGCAGAAAGCCCAGAAGCAATTTGCAGAGAACTAAGATCAAGACCTGAAGGAGAGTGAACGAAGTTGTTCCCTGCAAATTGCTTCAGTTGGCGTTCCTCCTTAAATAGGCTAAGGGAGTGGCCAATTAGCCCCAAGCCTTACTCTTGAGGAGACCTCCTCCTGAGGTGCCACTCCTGCCTTTTGGCAGCTCTGTGCGCCCGTGCATCGAGAAGAGGCTCCTCCTCTTCATCCTCTTCACTTAAGGGAGCTTCTGGAGGTTCTGAAGGCCCTGGCTGAATCCCTGCCTCTGGCACCAACTCTTCTCCAGCCTCCTCACTGTCTGACTCGAGTGCCAGCTGCACAGGCTGCTGGCGCAGCACCACACCAGCCTCCTCGCTGTCGGAATCAGCTACTAACTGCACAGGCCACTGACGGGTCACAACACATCCCCCAATCAAAATTCAGACTTTTTTCCCAATGAAACTCAATGAAAATGAAATGTGAGTAATAATATTATGTCTATTTGCATTAAAATGTATGATACCCAGGTATTCATGCATTGATATGTATAAATAATATAAAATAAAAAATAAAAAACTTAGGGGAAAAAATTCAGACACTTGGCCACTGACTCCTATTTATGACGGTCGCAGTGTCCTGGGGTCAGATGATCCCCCTTTTGTGACCTTCTGAGAAGCCAAGTCAAGGGGGAAGCCAGATTCACTTAACAACTGTAACGGCTGTGGCAAGAAAAGTCGTAAAACGGAGCAAATTCACTTAAATGTTTCACTTGGCAAAAGAAATGTTGGACTCAGTTATGGCCGTTAAGTCGAGGACTACCTGTGTGGGTGCAGGTCGGAGCACCTCAAGATTGAGAGAAACTCCAGGCCCTTTTCTCTGGAAAGAAGGGTGCCGTCTTAGGGTACACAGTTAACATTTCCATTCTTTATGCGCATTAATGTTCCCTCCCCCCCAAAAAATAACGCACATAGATAAAAGAGGAACTATTGGCTTCCGCCTGCATGAGAATTTACTCGACTTGAATTAATGAATTCAATTATTTATTTACCGTAATTATTTATTCAATATTTATGCTGCCCATCTCCACTGCAAGATGATTGACAGCAGGTCCTTGCGAATCAATCCCACCCTGAGATGCTTTTTGCATGTTTCCAAACGCTGTCTGGAGTCACTGGAGTTTTCCCCAGTGAAAAATTACAGCGACCTGGGATGAGTCTTCTCTGAGAAATTGTCCTCCAATGATGGACCTTCAAGGCTACAGAAGCTTCAACATGCCGTGTGAACCAGCCCATCCCTGAAACCTTCATGGTGTGTGTGTGTGTGTGTGATTTTTTAAAAATCTCGCTTGTACTAAGGACAGTAGCACTAGCACTTAAGACTTATATACTGCTTTTCAGTGCTTTCCAGCCCTCTCTAAGTAGTTTTACAGAGTCAGCCTATATTGCACCCCAACAATCTGGGTCCTCATTTTACTGACCTCGGAAGGACGGAAGGCTGAGTCAACCTTCAGCTGGTCAGGACTGAACTCCTGGCAGTGGGCAGAGTCAACTTGCAATACTGCATTCTTAACCACTACGCCACCACGGCTCTTAGAAAGATTAGATGGATGGACAGATGGACGGATGGACGGACAGGCAGGCAGGCAGGCAGGCAGACATAGATAGACAGCAATAGTACTTAGACTTATATACTGCTTCACAGCCCTCTCTACAGAGTCAGCCTCTTGCCCCCAACAATCTGGGTCCTCGTTTTACCCACCTCGGAAGGACGGAAGGCTGAGTCCACCAGTCAGGATTGAACTGCTGGTGGTTGCAGAGTTAGCTTGCAATATTGCATTCTAACCACTGTGGCACCACGGCTCTTAGATACATATAGAGATGGATGGATGGATGGGTGACAGAGAGAGAGAGAGAGAGACAGACAAACAGACAGACATAGAGACAGCTATAGCAATAGCCCTTAGACTTATATACAACTTCGCAGTGCTGTCCAGCCTTCTCTAAGCAATTTACAGGGTCAGCCTATTTCCCCCAACAATCTGGCTCCTCATTTTACCCACCTCGGAAGGAGGGAAGGCTGAGTCCACCTTGAACCTGCTGAGATTCGAACTGGGAAATCGCAGGCAGCCGGCAGGCAGCAGAAGTCGCCTCCCCTCCCCAGGCAGGGACCCGGCTTTTGGGGAGGAACAAGTGAGGCGAGAGCCGGGTTGGCCGTGCCAGCCAAGCTCCCCTTCTAGATTGGCTCCATCTTGGGCAAGATTGGGGTTGCTGGAAGGGAGGGGAGCCCTCCTTGTGCCCCGTGCCAAGCGCCCAAGCGGGCTTACCTGCCTGCGTCCGGGAGGCTCGCCGGGTGCTGGGGATCCGGCCGGCCGGAGCGGGCTGCTGCTGCTGCCCAGCGGGCGCCGGGGTTTGCTCGCTTGGCTTCGGGGCTGCAGCCAGCCGAGCCTGGCGCCAGAGCGGGCGCCGAGTGACCCAGCGCTGGCGGCGCTCGCTGTTCCTCGCCTTGCTCGCTCGCTCGCTGCCCCAGCCCAGGCACGTCGGAACCCGCCCCTTGCAAGCGGAGGGCGGGCTAGCCTGGCCTCGCCCCGTCTCGGGGGCTGTGGCGGCTTTTGCTAAACGGGAGAGGGGGGGGGGGGTGCGAGGATGGAGAGAGGAAGGAGGAAGAATGAAGAAGAGGAGGAGGAGGAATGAGGAAGAAGAGGAGGGGAGGAGATGGAGGGAGGAGAGGAGGAGAAGAGGAGGAGGAGGAGGAGGAACGAGGAAGAAGAGGAGGAGAAGGAGGAGGAGGATCGAGGAAGAAGAGGAGGAGGAGAAAGAGGAGGAGAGGAGAGGAAGAGGAACGAGGAAAAAGAGGAGGAGAAGGAGGAGGAGAAGGAGGAAGAAGAGGAGATGGAGGAAGGAGGAGAGGAAGAAGAGGAGGAGGAGCAGGGGTCCCCCACCCCCTCCAGCTGAAAGACTGGCACGGGATGATGGAAAGAGGCTGATTTTGCCTTGGCACCAAGCCCAGGAGGAAGGGAGGTGGGCTGCAAGGGAGCCTCCAGCGGCAGCGCAGTCTACCTCTCCCGGGCGGGGGCTGGGAGGGCGAGACCCCTGGTCTGCTCAGGTGAACGAGATACCTAGGTGGAGCAGATGCAGATCGGCAAAGGGGACCGGGCGCTCAGCCCATGCCTCCCCAAGGGACTCGGCTTTGGGGAACGAATAGTGGACCTTCAAGACTCCTGAACCCCCCCCCCCCCCCCCCCCCGGGGGCCCCCCCCCCCCCCGCCGAGGCTTTGCTGCAATCCTTGCCCGAAGGGGAAGCGGCCACTTAGCGAAGGCAGCGCCGCGTGCCGAATTCCCCGCGTGACACGGGTGGGATTTGAATTAAACCCCATTACGTTTGGAAAGGGGCGGCGGGCTAACTAATGCCCAGCTCCTTTTTGTAGCTGCAGCCGCCCCCCCCCCCCCCCCGCCTCCGTCCACGGGGGCTGCAGGGACGGCTGTACAAGCGGGTGGCTCCAGCTTCGTATTTTTTTTCTTCTTCTAAAGGGGTGGGGAAAATTAAGCGCTTAATTAATTTCATGTAGCATTATTCCGCCTTTGATGGCTGAACAACTGCAGGTCCCAAAACAGGGTCTCCTCCTCCCCTGGTTTTCAAATAAGCATGTCAGGTTTTTTTTTTAAAAAAATTTAGTCTTCTGCAGCAAATCCCCCTCCTCCCAAGCTTTTCTGACTCTGCTGCAAGATTCCCACCACACCCCACTCCGCTTCACTCCATCCCTCCTTTCTCCAAGGATAGATTTGATCCTGACAACAACCGGTAATATGACACTACTAACCAGAGCATACAAAACCTTTGCTAGACCAATTCTCGAATACAGCTCATCTCTCTGGAACCTGCATATCGGACATTAATACAATTGAGCGCATTCAGAAATATTTCACGAGAAGAGTCCTCCAGTCCTCTACCCGTAATAGAATACCCTATGCCACCAGACTTGAAATTCTGGGCTTAGACAATTTAGAACTACGCCGCCTTTGGTCTGACCTAAGTGTAGTTCATAAAATCATCTGCTACGATGTCCTATCTGTCGATGACTACTTCAGCTTCAACCACAATAATATACGAGCACACAATAGATACAAACTCAAAGTGAACCGCTCCAAACTCGATTGCAGAAAATAGGACTTCAGCAACAGAGTGGTCAATGCCTGGAATGCACTACCTGACTCTGTGGTTTCTTCCCCAAACCCTCAAAACTTTAGCCTTAAACTGTCTACTGTCGGCCTCACCCCATTCCTAAGAGGTCTGTAAGGGGCGTGCATAAGAGCACCAGTGTGCCTACCAGCCCTGTCCTAATGTTCCCTTTAATTGTATTCATTTCATGTATTCAATTCATGCTTATACTTATATAATATTATCTAATATGTACTTGACAAAATAAATAAATTAATATACATACATACATACATACATACATGCCCTGTGGAGGACAGGCTGAAACCGAATATCTCTCTTTGCGTTCCCACAATACATTAGACCAGTGTTCCTCAACCTTAGCAGCTGGAAGATGGGTAGACTTTAATTCCCCAGCTAGCATAACTACAGGTAGTCCTCGACTTACAACGGTTTATTTAGTGACAGTTCAAAGTTACAGCGGCGCTGAAAAAAGTGACCTATTTATTCACACTTACGACCCTTGCAGCATCCCCATGGTCACGTGACCAAAATTCAGATGCTTGACAGCTGACTCACATTTATGACGACTGCTTTTGCGACCACCTGACAAGCAAAGTCAACGGGGAAGCCGGATTCACTTAACGACCCGTGTGACTAACTTAACAGCTGCAGTGATTCGCTTAACGACGGTGGCAAGAAAGGTCATAAACTTCACTTAACAAATGTCTCGCTTAGCAACCAAAATGTTGGGATCAATCGTGGTCGTAAATCGAGGACTACCTGTATCAAGGTTGAGAAGCGCTGCCCTAGGCCATTAAGCTAAACTGATTGGATTATTGGATTATATTGTCATAAAATGGGTGGCTCTAAACATTTTTAAACAAACAAACATGGTTTGAATAGGTTTAAATTGTTCTGTAGTTGCTGCATTATGCCAAACAATGATGCTATTAATGTGGGGTTAAGTGGTTAAGCAGGCCAATGCATGGGGGCAGAATTTGGGGGAATTTAAGCCCCCTTCCACCATCCCCAACCCTGTTGCATTCTAATCTCTGTTATGCATCTGTGGATAGAATTACAAACTGGCCCATTCCTGCTTTGTTGTAATGTTGGGTTTGTTTGTTTAAGGTGCTTTTCAAGTTACTTTTTAATGGAAGTCAACTTTTCTCTGGCCTCCCAAATAAAATGCAATCCCAGAAACCCAACTTTGTTTTTGTTTTTAATTCCTGGGGTAGTTAGAACCGCTCGGATTCTTTTTTAAACATTTTATTCCTTTTTCCCCCATACCCAGGAAGTCAAAAATATAATTTGTTGAAAGCATGCCACTCTTGGACTTAAACGGTACCTATTTCCGGAACTGCTGGGAAATTCAAGGTGGAATTGGTCCCTTTTCCATCGACTGAGTTGGCTTTTTTCCTTCTCCTTTTTTAATTACGGCTCCTTTTCTCTTTGATATTGTACCTTGCGGTTTTTGACTAACCTTAATTATGCTGAAGTTGGAGCCTGGAAGAGGTTGCAAAAGACTGTAACTTCTTTGAGACGGAGGTAGCCGAGGGCCAGGTCTGGCCTTTAAAGGGCTCTTCGTTCCTGAAACTTGGCAGAGGAATCGGGGAAGCTAAACTGGCATTTCGTTTAAATTGCATTCATTTAAGAAATGAATAGGATTTTGGTGTCCTTGATGCTCTCTGAGCTTCGACTTGCACAGTTCAACCCTGAACTAGGACAAACGGTTGAGAGAACTACATAGGTTGACCCTTTTGAAGAGAAAGATCTGATCAAGGAGAGATCAAGGAGAGGTTCAACCTGGAAATAAGGAGAAACTTTCTGACAGTGAGAACCATCAACCCATGGAACAGAAGTTGCCTTCGGAAGTTGTGGGAGCTTCATCACTGGAAGCTCTCAAGAAGAAACTCTCAGAAATGGTGTAGGGTCTCCTACTTGGGCGGAGAGGGGAGGTTGGATTAGATGACCTACAAGCAGTGGTGGAATTCAAATTTTTTTACTACCAGCTCTGTGGGCGTGGCTTGGTGGGTGTGGCTTGGTGGGTGTGGCAGGGGAAGGATACTGCAAAATCCCCATTCCCTCCCCACTCCTGGGGGTAGGATATTGCAAAATCCCCATTCCCATCTCACTCTGGGGCCAGCCAGAGGTGGTATTTGCCGGTTCTCTGAACTACTCAAAATTTCCGCTATCGGTCCTCCAGAACCTGTCAGAACCTGCTGAATTTCACCCCTGCCTACAAGGTCCCTTCCGACTCTGTTATTCTATTCCTGCGATGGCGAACCTATGGCACGCGTGCCAGAGGTGGCAGGCAGTGCCCTCTCTGATGGCATGCAAGCTGTTTGCCCCAGTTCAGTTCTGCTGTACTTGTGCGTGTGCCTCCCGCCAGCCAGCTGGTCTTCGGGTCTCTACCACACATGCGGGGGGGGTGTGTGTGCGTGCAGTGGAAGGGACACATGCATGTGCAGGGGTGTGCACATTGCATTTTGGGGGTTCAGGCACACATGCGTGCTTTGGGTACTCCTATCCTATCCTATCCTATCCTATCCTATCCTATCCTATCCTATCCTATCCTATCCTATCCTATCCTATCCTATCCTATTCCATTCCACTCTACTACTCTATTCTATATTCTACTTTACACTCTACTCTACTCTACTCTACTCTACTCTACTCTACTCTACTCTATTCTATTCTATTCTCTATTCTCCTTTCTCTTCTCCCCTCCCCTCCCCTCCCCTCCCCTCCCCTCTCCCTATTCCATTCCATTCCATTCCATTCCATTCCACTCTATTCTACCCTATTATCTCCTACTGTAGAAGGATTATGGGGGATATGACAGCTGTCTTCCAGTACAGGTACTCCTTGACTTACAACATTTCATTTAGTGACCGTTCAAAGTTACAACGGCACCTGGAAAATATGACTTACGATCATTTTTCATAGTTACAGCCTTTGCAGCATCCCCACAATCATGTGACCCAAATTCAGATGCTTGGCAATTGGTTCATATTTATGACCGTTGATGTTTCCCAAGGTCACGTGATCCCCTTTTGCGACCTTCTGATAAGTGAAGTCAGTGGGGAAGCCAGATTCACTTAACAACCAGGTTACTAACTTAATAACTTCCGTGATTCACTTAACAGTGGCAAGAAAGGTTGTAAAATGGGGCAAAACTCACTTAACAAATGTCTCACTTAACAACCTAAACGTTGGGCTCAATTGTGGTCGTAAGCCGAGGACTACCTGCATTGTAGCCAAGAAGCTGCATAGATGCCTATAAAGGTTTGAGAAGACTAGCGGAGTCTTTAATGGAGCTAGTCTTCTCCTCTCTAAAGGAGAGTTTACTTAATGCCGTGTATTAATATATAATAAGTCTTACAGTATGTACACTGCATATTAATATTTATTATTCATGAATACGCAATATTAAGGCATTTAATCATTTTCACCTGTCAAATTGAAAAGAGAGTTTTGTGCCAGTTTGTGGAAGGACTCTCCCACCCCACCCCGGTGTTATTCTTACCTTTTATTTGGTCCCACCCCCAATCTATTCGCTGCCTCCTGAGTCCCAGCTGATCGGCTAGAAGGAAAAAAACTATTTAAACTCTTGGGGGGGGGGCTTCAAAGGGCCGCCCTACAGCTGATTAGTGTTAAAAGGCAGTGTGGTGGTAGATCAGTGCCTTCTAAAATGAATGAGTAGACCGGTACAGCTCTGCAAGCAGTTAAAAGCCTGGTAGACCAGTATCTCTGCTAAATCTTAAAGAGTTGTCACATGACCACCAAGCCACGCCCACAAAATAAGCCAAGCCCACAGAACAGTAGTAAAAAATTGTAGAACCCACCCCTGCCACAACCACATAATTTTCCACCCCACCCCTACCCCATAGGCTCCAAATACAGAATAACAGATTTGGAAGGCACCTTGGAGATCTTCTAGTCTGATTCCCTCTCAAGGCAGGCATCCTTATTTCAACCTGGACAAATGGTTGCGCAATCTTTTCTTAAAAACCTTCAGTGAACACCAGAGGTGGGTTTCAGCAGGTTCTGTCCAATTCTGGAGAACCGGTAGCTGGAAATTTTGAGTAGTTCGGAGAACCGGTAGTAAAAATTCTGACTGGCCCCGCCCCCATCTATTCTCTGCCTCCCAAGTCCCAGCTGATCGGGAGGCAATGGGGATTTTGCAGTAACCTTTCCCTGGAGTGGGGAGGGAATGGAGATTTTACAATATGCTTCCCCTGGAGTGGGGTGGGAATGGAGATTTTACAGTATCCTTCCCCTCCCACGCCCACCAAGCCACGCCCACCAAGCCACACCCAGAGAACCGGTAGTAAAAATTCTGACTGGCCCGTCCCCCATCTATTCTCTGCCTCCCAAGTCCCAACTGATCGGGAGGCAATGGGGATTTTGCAGTAATCTTCCCCAGGATTGGGGAGGGAATGGAGATTTTACAGTATCCTCCCCTACCACACCCACCAAGCCACACCCACAGAACTGGTAGTAAAAGTTTTTGAAACCCACCACTGGTGAATACCCACAACTTACTGGTGTTTTGGAGGGCTGTGAAGAGCTGGCTCTTTGCCCAGGCTTATCAGAATTAGAATAGAGCTGGAAGGGACCTTGGAGGTCTTCTAGTCAAACAGGAGACCCTGCACCATTTCAGACAAGTGACTGTCCAGTCTCTTCTTTAAAATCTCCAGTGATGGATCACACATGATTTCTGGAGGCCAGCTGTTCCACTGGTTAATTGTCCTTACTGTTAGGAAGTTTCTCCTAAATTCCAGATTGCTTCTCTCCTTCATTAGTTTCCATCCATGTTGGCTAGGATGGTTGCAGTCCCTTATGTGTGCTGGGGGTGGTGGTGTATCTTTGCTTCCTTAATTGTTTTAAAGGCTTATGTTTTCTTACAAACCTAAGAAAACATTCCTGTGAAGAGTTGGGGAGAGTTGGGGTGATGCACAAATTGTGTTAATTAATTTGCTAAGCAAATGATGCACGTGAATGCTTCAGCTGCTGTGAAGAAAGGCGCTTGGCCATTTGTCAATAATTCCCTGTTGGACTAACAAGCCCCCTCATTTTGTAATTACACAATTCTCACAGCAGAAGGTCAGAGGGACATCAATTCCATGACGTTGGGATTATTGGGCAGATGGAATAAAATTAAAATAAAATAAGCCAGGTCTGCTATCAAGTTTGATTCCTGGTGGCATTGTGAAGGCATCTATGCAGTCTTCATGAAGACAGTATGGAAGTGGCTTGGCTATAGCCTCCTTAGTCTTCTCCTACCTAGAAGCTAAGGAGTGTTGATCCTGTTTGATTTTCTGATTTCAACCAAGGTTGATGGGTGTTGCCACCTGCTGCAGGTTGAACTACCTAACTGAGTCTGAACTTGTAGCCAGCAATGCCTTTGACCAGCAAGGCAAGAATAGTCTAACCATGCAGAGTGTAGAGAAGAGCAACCAAGATCATTAGGGGACTGGACTCTGGAGGCTAAAAGATACAATGAACGGTTGCAGGAACTGGGCCTGGCTAGTCTAGTGAAGAGAAGGACCAGGGGAGACAGGATAGCAGTCTTCCAATATTTGAGGGGCTGCCACAGAGAGGAGGGGGGGTGTCAAGCTATTTTCCAAAGAACCCAAAGGCAGGCAAGGAATAATGGATGGAAACTGATGAAGGAGAGATTCAACCTAGAAATAAGGAGAAATTGACAGTGAGAACAATCAACCCATGGAACAGAAGTTGCCTTCAGAAGTTGTGGGGGCTTCATCACTGGAGGCTTTCAAGAAGAGACTGGACTGCCATCTCTCAGAAATGGTGTAGGGTCTTGTGCTTGGGCAGGGGGGTTGGACTAGATGACCTATAAGGTCCCTTCCAACTCTGTTGACCTGTGACATTGTGCCTTACAGCTGTGTCCCTTAGTGATGGAAATTCCACTCCCAATTGCCATACTTTATGACCGTTGCAGCAGGGTTACTAACTTATCACCCAGAGTGATTCACTTAGCAACTGTGGCGAGAAATATCCTAAAATGGGACAAAGCTGACTTGAATCCTCACTTAACAAGATACATTTTGGGCCAAGTTGCGGTCGTAAGTTAAAGGACTACCTGTCGTTAGCTTCGATATTGGTTCATTTGGAGCTGGCTTCATCGGTTTGGTTGCGCCCTGAGAGTCTCTGCAGAAATGCGTCCATTGCAAATATTCCCGTCTGTCCAAAAAGCAGCTTGCATGATGTGAACCGACTTCCAGATCTGCTGTGTGAGCACCCTCGCCTTCTCTCCTCTGCATTTGATTTACTTGGCTGTGGAAATATTAATGATCGCTACACATTTAAACAACAATAACAACAACCCGCCCCAAGTAGGACAGGCCCTTGTCTTTTAGGCAATCGATGAAGAAGTAGAGCCAGCAGAATGATCTTGCTGGAATATCAATTTTTAATACTCTTGCATCTCCGAGTTCTTTTCGGTGCGTGGGGGCTGCTTGGATTTTCCAGGCTCAGCTGCAGGCCTGTTTCATCCTTTTCTCATGGCTTTTGAATGAGAAGGGAGGGAAAAGAATTTGAGCAGAGAATGCCAACAGCTGGCATTTAAGTGTCTCTCAAAGCTCCGTCTCAAAGCCCCCGTCATTGTTTCTACCAACGGAACCTTTATAGCTCACCCCCCACCCACTCCCAAATGGGTTCAAAGCCTTGAGGGAAACCATCTTTTGTTCTTCTTCCATAACCTTTATATAAATGTCTCCCCTTCCCTTCTCTTCCCTTCTTCCCCTTCCTTCTCCTCATCTCTCCTCCCTTCCCTTCCCCTTCACTCTCCTTCCTTCTTTCCTTCCTTCCTTTCCTTCCTTCCTTTCTCTTTCTTTCCTTCCTTCCTTCCTTCCTTCCTTCCTCTGCTTCTGTTTCTTCTGCTTCTGCATCTGTCTTTATGCAAAAGAAAAAAAATTGTTCAACCTGTCAAAACCAGCACTGTGGGGGATCGAACAGGTATGCAGGTGGAAATAGGCTTCCTTCCTTCTCTCTCTGTTCTATCTACCTACCTACCTACCTACCTATCCATCCATCCATCCATCCATTCTCCCTCCCTCCCTCTCCCTCTCCTTCTCTCCCCTCTCCTTTCCAAATTAAAACAACTTTGTAAAAAAAGAAATATAGAGGTGCTGTCAAATTGAGCTGGACTTCTTGCATCCGTGCAATTTTCTTGGCAGCATGACCGAATTTGTTTGCAATCTCTCTCTTCTCCCCGCTCCTGCCCCACCCCCCACCCCCGGCCAACTGTCTGGTCCAGTTTATAGTCCTGGAATCATTCCTGATTTCCCAACCGAACACTAACAAGGCCTCACCCAGCTAACTTCCGCGTCCAGACCAAATGGACGGATCTCTCTTGAAAGATGAGATCTTCCTCCAAGGACGCAGCTGAGGCAGCCTAACTAAAACTGAATTTCCCTTTTACAGATCACTGCCTTGACTCAAAGCAGTTTGTGACCGGTTACAATTCCAAACTCCTTTTCAGACATAGAATTAGTGAGCAGAACTTCCTCTTCTCATCTCATGCACTTATTTTTCCTAAAAGAATGTATTTTTCTCCCCATTACATTTTCCTATCTTATTTTCAACCCATTTCTCCAGCTTTTAAAGACGAGAAAGGAGTTATTATTATTATTTTGGCCATCTATACTACTAGCTTTCTTAACAATTTTGTGTCATCTGCAAATTTGATCAGCATTCGTCCTGCCTCCCAATACAGGACTTGGGTGAAAAGGTTGAAAGATAATGAGCCCAGAATGAAAATCTGAGTCTTCCTTCTGGTACCCTTTCTGCAATTTCTTGAGCCTCTTCTGGCGAATATCCAGAGAGAACAATTTTCAAGCCAGCTACGCATCCAGCCATCTCCTCTTTAGCTACTTTGCTAGTTAGAATAATCATAAGGTCCTTCGTTAAATGATTTGGTAAATCAAGATTGATTCTGTCCACAGTTCACACAATTCATTAAGGACATTTGTTAGCTAATTGGTTTAGCCTGCTGGTGATTGTAACGTGTTTGATCTTTCCTTGCTGGTGATTGAAGCGCTAATTAACTATCCTCAAGTCAGATAAAACTATACCAGCGTGAAATCTGCTGCACCCTAAGTCCTAACCTTATCTTGTCTTGGTTACTTCTATTTGTTACTAACTGCAACCTCCTGATTTAGAATATTTATTTATTTATTAAATTTGTATACCGCCCTTCTCCTAACAGGACTCAGGGCGGTGAACAGCCGAAATAAAACAGAACATACAAAATTTAAAAGACAATTTAAAATAATTAAATAGTTTCAGCCCAATTTAAAAAACCCATTTAAAACCAAATTCCAATTAAAACCAAGCCAGCCCGGCTACATGGAATAAGTGTGTTTTCAGGGCTCGACGAAAAGTCCGGAGGTCTGATATCATGCGAATCTCTGGGGGGAGGTCGTTTCAGAGGGTGGGCGCCACCACAGAGAAGGCTCTCCCCCTGGGGGTCGCCAGCTGACATTGTCTGGCGGACGGCACCCCGAGGAGCCCCTTTCTGTGCGAGCGAATTGGCTGGTGGGAGGCTATTGGTGGCAGCAGGCGGTCTCGTAGATACCCTGGCCCTAAGCCATGGAGTGCTTTAAAGGTGGTCACCAACACCTTGAAGCGCACCCGGAAGACCACCGGGAACCAGTGCAGCTCACGCAGGAGAGGTGTCACATGGGAGCACCCTGTTGCTCCCATAATCCCCCGCGCAGCCGCATTCTGGACCAGCTGGACCAGCTGGAGAATAGAGAATAACAGAGCTGGAAGGGATCTTGGAGGTCTTCTAGTCCAACCCCCTGCTTAAGCAGGAGACCCTACATCATTCCAGATAAGTGGCTGTGTAATCTCTTATTAAAAACCTCGAGTGATGGAGCACACACAATTTAGGGAGGCAAGCAAGCTGTTCCGCTGATTAATTCTTCCCACCTTCAGGAAATTTCTCCTTAGTTCTAGGTTGGATCGCTCTTTAGCAATAGCCATAGCACTTAGACTTATATACCACTTCACAGTGCTTTACAGCCCTCTCTAAGTGGTTTACAGAGTCAGCCTCTTGCCCCCAACAATCTGGGTCCTCATTTTACTGATCTCAGAAGGATGGAAGATTGAATCAACCTTGGGCCGGTCAGGATCGAACTGCTGGCAATTGGCAGAGTTTGCCTGCAATACTGCATTCTAACCACTGCATCACTACGGCTCTGGAGCTTCCATCCATTACTTCTTGTCTTATCCTTAGGTGCTATGGAGAATAGGTTGACAGTCCCTCAAATATTGGAAAACTGCGAATAGAATAGAATAGAATAGAATAGAATAGAATAGAATAGAATAGAATAGAATAGAATAGAATAGAATAGAATAGAATA
>WNWU01000024.1:3774007-3787665 GCA_012654045.1 Ptyas mucosa
CCTATCCTATCCTATCCTATCCTATCCTATCCTATCCTATCCTATCCCATTCCAAATAATAGAATTAGAAGGGACCTTGGAGGTCTTCTAGTCCCACCTCTTGCTCAAGTAGGAGACTCTATACCATTTCAGACAAATGCCTGTCCAGACTCTTCTTAAAAGCCTCCAGTGATGGAGCACCCACAACTTCTGGGAGCAATTTCTTTTCCATTGGTTGACTGTCCTCACCGTTAGGAAGTTTCTCCTTAATTTCAGGTTGCTTCTAGCATAGTTGCAGCATAATCTAGAGCACTGGTTCCCAACAACTTTTAAGACATGTGGACTTCAACTTCCACAATTCCCCAGCCACATTCAAATTCAGAATAGAGCTGGAAGGGACCTTGGAGGTCTTCTAGTCCAGCCCCCTGCTCAGGCAAAACACCCTACACCATTTCAGATAGGTGACTGTTTAAACTCCTCTTAAAAGCCTCCAGAGATGAAGCACCCACAACATCTGAAGGTCAGCTGTTCCACTCCTTAATTGTTCTCACTGTCAAGAAAATTTCTCCTTAATTGAGGATAGAGCTGGAAAGGATATCATGGGAGTTGAAGTCTCTGTTTTGGCCAGGTTTTTGGAACTGTCTGTCTTCTTCCCAGGACTAAGAGATGGGGACTAGCCCAAGGTCCCTCAGCTGGTGAGGTACCTCAGACAGGACTAGAACTCAACACCTCCTGGTTTCTAATCCAGTGCCTTTAATTGCTTGTTCAGATAAATAGCTAGGTAAGTATTATGAATCTCCAGCCGCTGAATATGCAGCAATGGAGGAAGAAAAGCAGTGAAGATGCTGAATGGTAAGTGAGCATTTGCTAAAGCCTCTGGGAGGTCAGCCTGAGTAGGGCAAAAGGAGGAGAAAGATTTAGCTCTTCCCTGGTTGATCTGCTCTCCCCCCGGCACACGAGAAAACCCAGAATGTCCCTCTTCTCTGATGGCATTCCTCAAAGATCTGGATATCATTTCTGGAATTTGTGCTTGTGAAGAAAAAAAATATGAAATTTTGATCTTGGTTTCATTGACTTAGAAAGATTTGGTGTTGTAGAAATGGCTAGTTATATATTAATGTGCAAATGCCAAAAGTGGAGTTTGGAGTGTGTTTATCTTGTATTGTGCTAGGAAGAGTTGGAAGTCAATGCTCCCCTTTTCTTTCTTTTTCTCTTCCCCCTTGTATAGAATAGAAAAACAGAGTTGGAAGGGACCTTGGAGGTCTTCTAGTCCAACCCCCTGCTTAGGCAGGAAACCCTATACCAATTTAGACTAATGGTTATCCAACATCTTCTTAAAAACTTCCAGTGTTGGAGCATTCACAACTTCTGGAGGCAAGTTTTTCCACTGATTCATTGTTCTCACTGTCAGGAAATTCCTCCTTAGTTCTAAGTTGCTTCTCTCCTTGATTAGTTTCCACCCATTGCTTCTTGCCCTGCCCTCGGGTGCTTTGGAGAATAGTTTGACTCCCTCTTCTTTGGGGCAGCCCCTGAGATATTGGAAGACTGCTATCATGTCTCCCCTAGTCCTTCTTTTCATCAAACTAGACATACCCAGTTCCTGCAACCGTTCTTCCTATGTTTTAGCCTCCAGTCCCCTCATCCTCTTTGTTGCTCTTCTCTGCACTCTTTCTAGAGTCTCCACATCTTTTTTTACATCATGGCGACCAAAACTGAATGCAATATTCCAAGTGTGGCCTTCCCAAGGCCTTATAAAGTGGTATTTCACACCCACTTTTCCCGTTCCCTTTCCTTCCCTTAATTTCCCATTTTCTTTTTTTTTTTTTGGTATTTTATACAATAAAAAATATTAAATTTGGGAAAGACAAAAGATGGTTTGCTGATCCAGCATGATACCTTCTGTCTGACCCTTTTTTTTTCTTCTGGAAGATGCTGCCTCCTTCTTCTGACCCCCTCCACCCAGTCGATCCAGGAGACTCTGGCCCCACCTGGCTGGGTCTCCTCTCAAGATCCCATGGCAGCTTCTTGTCCAACTATTGCTCTTCAGAGCAACCCCCCCTCTCCTTCCTCTCCTCTCTAATTATAGCCGCAACCAATTTGCATGTTGTGTTCAGCTCACAAATTACCAGGAGTTTTTAGGGGAGAAGGCTTTTCTTTTAATTGGTTTGGAGTTCCTGAGAAGGGAACAAAATTGGAAGCTGAGAACAGAGAGCAATAAATATTTTAAAAGTGGAAGAACAAGAGGAGGAGGAGGAGGAGGAGATGGTAGTGGAGGAACCAGAAGCTGTGATGGAAATGGAGACCAGGATACAAGCCCCGTTAAGTTATTCTGTAAAGGAAAACTGATGACAGAAAGTCTTTTTCAGCCTGACTTTTCTCTTACGAGAATCAAGGGGAAGGGAAGTGTTTGTAGATTGGACTAAATCAGTGTTTCTCTGCATTTGCGGAGTGGCAGAGGTAGAAGATCTGGCTCACTTCCTATTTGATTGTTGCCTGTACAAGAGGGTGAAAGACAGTACCTTGCAGGGGTGAAATCCAGCAGGTTCTGACAGGTTCTGGAGAACCGGTAGTGGAAATTTTGTGTAGTTCAGAGAACCAGCAAATGCCACCTCTGGTTGGCCCCAGAGTGGGATGGGAATGGAGATTTTGCAGTATCCTTCCCTCAGGAGTGAGGAGGGAATGGAGATTTTGCAGTATCCTTCCCCTGGAGTGGGGTGGGAATGGAGATTTTGCAATATCCTTCCCCCAGGAGTGAGGAGGGAATGGGGATTTTGCAGTATCCTTCCCCAGGAGTGGGGTGGGAAATGAGGATTTTTCAATATCCTTCCCCTGCCACGCCCACCAAGCCAAACCACACCCACCAATCCACGCCCACAGAACCGGTAGTAAAAAAAAATGGATTTCACCACTGATTCGAGGCCAACTGAAGACCTTAGCAAAGCACGTCTTACCCAAAGGATGCTCTCTCTTGCACACCATGAGAGGCACTTATGTATCTGAATGTACCTATATTAGGGCAACATGTGTGGTTGGGTGTTGGTGAGCTTCGGCCCTGGAGAATCACAAGAGGTGATCACAAAAAAAGTAACCCACAGCAATTCTGACTTTTGTGGTCCGCCAGCAGCCTGTGGAGCTGGCAGCAAAGTCAGACAGTGAGGAGGCTGGGGAGGAACCTGGGCCAGTCCTGGAGACTGGAGAAGGCTCGGACGAGGGCTCTGCGTCGGAGGCAGAGAAAGGGCCATCTGGGAGGTACGTGCTGCCTCCGGAGCCTCCAGAGTCGGACCTCAGTGAGGCAGAGGAACAGGGGGAGCCTGTTCCCAGTGCACCCATGTGCAGGACTGCGAGAAGGCAAGAACAGTTAAAACAAAATGGACGACTCAGGAGCAGGGCTTGGAGATGATTGGCCCCTCCCATAAGGCACGTTGGTCTTTGCAGGAAGCAACGTTGTTAATTCTGTGCAGTTTAAAGCCTGAAGCGCTGTTTGATTCTGGACTCCGTGTGGCTTTGCCAATTAGGTCTTTGGCAGCGTGTCAAGGGAGATAAAGGCGGGTGATTATCAGCCTTATCTCGAAGGACTCTTTACAACGATTTGGGACTCATCTGTGAATGAACAGAATTCACAGCTGTTAAAATAAAAGAGGTTTTTGGGAATACTCGTGTGTTTTACAGACTCAGGAGGCCTAGGTCAGAACACTGACAAGGAAAGAGATAGCTGGATTGTTAACCCTTTGCATCCAATCTGCCAGATTTGCAATTATCTCCTATCTTCCAACTTCCAAAAAAAAACAAACATAGAATTACTGCAACCCTGTTTATGTGGTTGAAAGTAGGAAATGAAATAAGGGGCAAGAATCGTAATAGTTTCCCCACCCCATCTATTTTAAAAAGGTCTTGCTACCTGCAATGTATACCCTCATCTCATTTTTGTCTTAGGTGCGAAATACATGTTGTATTTTTTTTTAAAAAATTTTTTTTTATGGCCAAGCCTGTTTTGCTAGAGGTGAACAGAAAGTGGATAGCAGAAGTACAGGTGAGTATTTGGGGATTAAAGCCATGTCTACTGTATATATAAGTAAAAATTCCACACAAATTATCTTCAAGTATTTCTCCTAAACAAGAGGAACTAGAAACTTGATTGGAAACCTGATCAAGTTATGAAACTAGAAAAGGGGAAAAAAAATCATCAGATTTTCTGAGAGATACAGATGGTCCTTGACTTATGACCAGCCACTCAGCAAGCATTTGAACTTATGACAGACCCCCCCCCCAAATGCTACTAGCGATCCAATTCTGAAATTACAATGGCTGCACCCCTTCCTCAGTCACATGACTGAATTTTGGATTGGCAGATTGCAGCATCCTATATTCATGTGACAATGATGTTTGATGTTTTTTTGCCCGTTTCCAAGTTTACTTCTGGTTTCTGGCGAAAAAACCCATTGGGTAAAACAGATCTGCTTAATGACGGTACATTCACTTAACGACTGCTTTATTTGGCTCAATTATGGTCATAAGTTGAGGACTACCTGCGTTCCTTCTCATATTCTCCGTCCCTCTGTTGATTGGGCAAGTAGAGGTTGCTTACTTCTTCCCCCTACCTGGATTGCAGGTGTTCCAGCTGGACTTGGAGATTTTCACTCTGTTCCGTCTGCTCATCCAGCGACCTCTGCAATTTGCGGGCCTGGTTATGTGCCTCATCAAGCTGCAAGGGGCAGAGACCACAGGGTTTATGCATTTATGTGTATTTACGTACACACATAGACTGGGTGAAACCAGGCTTAATATTTTTTTTATTATTATTAGATTTGTATACCACCCGACTCCCGAAGGACTCAGGGTGGTGAACAGTTAAACGATAAATACAGAATACAGATATTCAGAAACGGATTAAAAATACAATTGAATAGTTTGATTTAGAAATGGAATTAAATTAAACATCTCAAATTTATAGGGTAGATTCAGATTTAAAGAATTTAAAAGTGGTTTTAAGGGAGGTTAGGTCAGGCTGGCTTGCATGAATAGGAATGTTTTGAGGGCCCGGCGGAAAGCCCGAAGATCTGGGATTAACCGTATTTCCGAGGGCAGCTCGTTCCAGATTGTGGGTGCTCCCACAGAGAAGGTTCTCCCCCTGGGGGCCGCCAGTCAACATTGTTTGGCCGACGGCACCCTGAGAAATCCCTCTCTATGGGAGCGTACTGGTCGGTGGGAGGTTATTGGTGGCAGAAGGCGGTCTCGTAGATACCCTGGTCCTAAGCCATGGAGCACTTTAAAGATGGTAACCGAAACCTTGAAGCGCACCCGGAAGACCACAGGGAGCCAGTGCAGCTCGCGCAGGAGGGGAGCCACATGGGAATGCCATGTAATAGCAGTGACTGTGAGAGGGATCTTGGAGTCTTAGTGGACAACCAGGTAAACAGGAGCCAGCCGTGTGCAGTGGCAGCCAAAAAAGCCAACGCAATCCTAAACTGCATTAACAGAAGGATACAATCAAGATCAAGGGAGATACTAATACCACTCCATAAAGCCTTAGTCAGACCACACTAGAATACTGCATTCAGTTTTGGTCACCACACTATAAAAAAGATGTTGAGACTCTAGAAAAAGTGCAGAGAAGAACAACCAGGATGATGAGGGGACTGGAGGCTAAAACATATGATGAACGATTGCAGGAACTGGCCCTGGCTAGTCTAGTGCAGAGAAGGACCAGGGGAGACAGGATAGCAGTCTTCCAATATTTGAGGGGCTGCCACAGAAGGTAGAGGGATCAGCTTATTTTCCAAGGCACCTGAAGACCAAACAAGGAATAATGGATGGAAACTCAACAAAGAGAGATTCAACCTGGAAATAAGGATAAATTTTCTGACAGTGAGAACAATCAACCCATGGAACAGAAGTTGCCTTCGGAAGTTGTGGGAGCTTCATCACTGGAAGCTTTCAAGGACTGCCATCTGTCAGAAATGGTGTAGGTCTCCTGCTTGGGTGAGGGATTGGAGTAGGCGTTTTCTCCACATCTGGGCTCCCAAGAGTGATCCTAGGAAGAATAATATCCCCATTAAACTCTTCCTGTACAGGTCGCCCTCGACTTATGACAATAGAGCCCCATTTTTTTTTTTTTTTTTGCTGCTAAGTGAGATATTTGTGCAGTGAATTTTGCCCCGTTTTATGACCTTTTTGGCCACAGTTATTAGTAAGTCAATCACTGCAGCTGTTGAATGAGCGACATCCTTGTTCAGTGAATCTGGCTTCCCCGTTGACTTTTCTTGTCAGTGGTCGCAAAAGGAGATCCCGTGACCCTGGGATGCTGCGACCGTCATAAGCTGCCAAGCGTCTGAATTTTGATCAGGTGACCGTGAGACACAGAAACCGTCATAAGTATGAGACAGCTGCCAAGCTTCTGAATTTTGAACATAAGACTCTGGGGATGCTGCAACTGTGGCAGAAGTGCAAAAACAGTTTTCACGCATTTTTTTCAGTGCCGTTGTATCTTTGAATGGTCATTAAATGAACTGTTGTTAAGTCTGGGACTACCTGTATCTTGCCATAGGCTTATGGAACCTGAGCCCCATCAACAGAAGGCAAGGGACCGGCTCCTTCTGTAGCCTTGACTTCCTTCGTCTTCTATTCTTGCAGGTCCAATTAAAAAAAAAAGTGGATTGAAATACCGAGGGCTGCATTTGGCTGATTCAGAACAAGGTCACTTTAAATAAATGGCTGCACAGATCTTAAGACAGCCAGTAATGGAAACCAGCACTTCTTGTCCAATTTTATGCCTCTTTTTATCACTCTTAGATGAAACTGTCTCAGACAAAATTGGATCCCGGGTCTGTTTTGTCTTTCTTTTCTTTTCTTTTCTTTTCTTTTCTTTTCTTTTCTTTTCTTTTCTTTTCTGGCTTGGGAGCAGCACTCAGGGAATTTCCCAAACATGGATGAATAGGAGAGATTGATCTAACAGAATAACAGAGCTGGAAGGGACCTTGTAGGTCATCTAGTCCAACCCATGGCACAAGCAGGAGACCCTACACCATTTCTGACAAATGGCAATCCGTTCTTTTCTTGAAAGCTTCCAGTGATGAAGCTCCCACAACTTCTGAAGGCAACTTCTGTTCCATGGGTTGATTGTTCTCACTGTCAGAAAATTCCTCCTTATTTCCAGGTTGAATCTCTCCTTGATCAGTTTCCATCCATTATTCCTTGTCTGGCCTTCAGGTGCTTTGGAAAACAGCTTGACCCCCTCCTCCTCTCTGTGGCAGCCCCTCAAATATTGGAAGACTGCTATCATGTCTCCCCGGTCCTTCTCTTCACTAGACTAGCTATGCCCAGTTCCTGTAACTGTTCATCGTATGTTTTAGTCTCCAGTCCCTTAATCATCTTGCTTGCTCTTCTCTGCACTCTTTCCAGAGTCTCAACCTCTTTGCTGATGTTAGGAGGAACTTTTAGCTAAGAACATCTTTTAGGTGCTGTGTGCATGCTCTCCCATCTCCAGCCGAACCATTCTAGAGAATTTGTGCATGACAATCATTAAAACCCCCGGGACAGTTGGTCCTTTTGAAATCAATGAGCTTTATGATGATTCGATCTATCAGTCTTTGCTTAATCTCCGTCCGGTCTTCATCTCGAATGGTGATTCCAGAAGCCATAAAATATGAATAGCGTAATACAGTACTTAGACGTCAGCAAACGACATAAAAAGACAGAAGACGAAGCATTTCCACAGAATCAATAGAAGCCAATTAAAATGAGCTCAACCCCGGGCGCATTCGGTATTGGGCACGACAAGGCAATTCAGGGGCCAAAAGAGAAGACTCGGCTGAATAAAAAATACATTTTCTCCTTCACCGTAGCTGAAGATGGAACTTAATGGGTCTTCCTTGGCAATAATGACCAGAGGTTGGTAAAAATGAACCCTGATGGGGGTTTTTTTTTGCTTTATTTCATTGGCTTCTATATCTGGCTAACAATGTCTGGAGCAAACATTTTGCCTTCCTGATCTATATTAAGGGGAAAACAATAAACAGCAAACAAAACGAAACAAAAAAAAAACCTATTAAGAGGTTAAGAATAAGCCAAAACAACTTTTAAGGCCAGGCTAACTATAGATAGTTCTTGACTTATAATCACCGTTGAGACTAAGATGTCTGTTGCTAAGCAAGCAAGTTGTTAAATGAATTTTGCCCTGTTTTATGATCTTTCTTGCCGCAGTTGTTAAGTGAATCACTGCAATTGTTAAGTTAGAAACACGGTTGTTAAGTGAATCTGGCTTCCCCGCTGACTTTGCTTGTCAGAAGGTCACAAAAGGGGATCACGTGATACCGGGACGCTGACACCATCATGAATACATGCCAGTTGCCAAGCAACCAAATTTTGATCACGTGATCACAGGGATGATGTCGTGCAAAACAGTGAGTGAGTTACTTTTTTCAGTGCTGTTTGAAGGGTCATTAAGTGAATGGTTGTAAGTGGAGAACTACCTGTAAAACACACCATGCAGGATAATAGGATTTACAAATGTGTTTTCCAAAGAGAGAGCTCAAGGCAGGGGTGAAATCCAGCAGGTTCAGACAGGTTCTGGAGAACCAGTAGCAGAAATTTTGAGTAGTTCAGAGAACTTGCAAATACCACCTCTGGCTGGCCCCAGAGTGGGGTGGGAATGGAGATTTTGCAATATCCTTCCCCTGCCATGCCCACCAAGCCACGCCCACAGAACCGGTAGGAAAAAAAATTGGATTTTACCCCTGGCCCAAGTCCAGCATTTCTCAAGCTGGGGAAAAGATCTGGATAACAAATTCAGAATGACACGAATCTCTGGGCAACAGAAGATGCTCAAACAGTGTAAATGAAAGACTCAATCATCTAGGCCCAAAGTATCCACCCTGTTTCCCCGAAAATAAGACATCCCCTGATAATAAGCCCAATCGGGCTTTGGAGCACATGCACTAAAATAAGCCTCTCCCTGAAATCAGAACTGGAAATCAGATAAGTTGGCAAGAGGAACCCCGTCTTGCTCCATGCACCCCAAAATAATAAGACCTCCCTGAAAATAAGGCCAAGCGTTTATTTCGGGGTTCAAAAAAAATATAAGACAGAGTCTTATTTTCGGGGAAACATGGTAAAAAGGTTAAATCATGGCAACTGGGCTGAAGTTTGCTAATCCAGCATCTATCCTGGGCAAAGCATGGATGCCTTACTCCAGTAGGAACTGGGCGCATAAAAGCAGAACACCATTCCTGAAATTCTAGATCGCTTAGCCTGTCTTGTCAAATCCAGGTTCCTTCTGAAAAGGTCTCTATGAAGATCGTCAGTCGTCCTGGTCACGGTTGTCCCAAAGATGCTTTTTCAAGAGGCAACTGGACTTTCTGGTTTTTTCTTTGAAGACCTTTTGCTTCTCATCCAAGAAGCTTCTTCAGCCCTTCTTGGATGAGAAGCGAAAGGTCTTCAGTCCACTTGCCTCTTGAAAAAGCACCTTTGGGACTTCTGAAAAGGTGTCTAGAGAAGTCTAGGAATCAAAGTCCAAACACCTGTAAAGTGGATTTTGGTTCAGGAGAGCTGGTTTTAGGAGAAGAGAAGCTGCTATACCCAGAACTTGCACAGCTGATCTTGATCCCTTCAGACCCAACAGGCTAGCTTGGCTTTGCGGGGGCCCTGGCAGAATGAGAAAGGGACAGCAAGGGGCTCTCCTCTCTTTGTCAACATTGCAAAGTCAGCAGAAGGCAACTCACCTCGTCCTCCGCTTGGGCCAGCTCCTTCTTGAGTTCCTCTACCCGCAATCGCAACTTCTTCACTTCTCCCTCGTGCTGCTCCACTCGCCGGATCGTGTGGCCCAGTTCGGCCATCTTCTCCTGGTGCTGCTTCTTCAGCTTGGCATGGATGTGCTTCAGGTCAGCCAACTCCTGAAGGACACAAAACCAGCTTGGACTGGCGGGGGGAGGGATGGCTTTCTTTGTCCCCCCCCCAAGATAGAAAAGCTGCCTGGAATGCAATGAGCCTGAGTGGTGCAGCAGACTAATGCAGACTAATGCTACTGTTAAAAGTAGTATTTAGCTTCCAGCTGCCTGCAATTACTATTAAGGCTATTGCTTAACGCATTGTAAGCCACCCTGAGTCTCCGGAGAAGGGCGGCATATAAAAAAATAAATAAATAAAAAATAAAATAAAAATAAAAATAAATAAATAACCTAAGAGGAGGCAGATTCTTCCTTTATGGAGAAACACTCTCTGCCCTCTTCCGATTGGTCAACCCCTCCCAAAATTGGGATAAAGAAAGAAGCTCTTAAACTGATGAACTTGACTCCTGGTGACCACAGGTAGACCTTGACTTACAAAGAGTTTGTTTAGTGACCTTTCAAAGCTACAACGGCACTGAAAAAAAGTGAGCATTTCTCACACTTATGACCTTCGCAGCATCCTCATTGTTACGTGATGAAAATTCGGATGCCTGGCTCACTTAGTTCATATTTATGACGGTTGCAATGTCATCTGATTGTCAACTTGCAACCCTGATACTGAATCACCAATTTTGATGTATGTTTTGGACTCAATTGGGATCGTAAGTCGAGGACTACCTGTACAGGAAGAGTTGAACGGAGATATCATTCTTCCTAGGACCACTAAACCTCTGGTCTTGGTGACTGACCTAGACTGAATGCTGCATCAGAACCTATCGTCAGAACCTATCCTTCCATCCCCCACCACCATCCAAGTCAAAACTGATGAAGCTTCTTGGATGAAGTTTTCTCCTTCTTCTTCCCCAAAGAAAAAAAAGAGTCCAGTTGCCTTTTGAAGAAGTACCTGTGCCATTTCACTGGATTGGGTGTGGTGGTGAACAGCATTCACTGTACCACAAATAAGTCTGCTTTTGCAAGACACAGTAATTGAAGGGGAAAAAAAACCTTTTTCCCCCAATAGTAAGGTTTGACTGCCCCCTGCTGTTGAGAGAAATGCATTTCTGAGTATCATTCACTTGTCTCTTCTAAATGAGTTTTTTTTTCCATTTCTATTCTTTCAAATCCTTAAATATATATATATATATATATATATATATATATATATATATATATATATTGGGGGGGAGATGTGAGCACCAAAAGTGGAAAAATGTGTGACCCACAATAGAGGAATGGTTGGTGAAGATAACGCAATTTGCAGAGATGGCCAAATTGACTTGATTGATTAGAGAAAAGACAATTGCATTTATTGCTGGATGGAAACCCAGTATAGATTTTTTTTTTGCCTGAAATGGGAATCATTGCACTTATCACTCGTGGTCCTCATAATTAGGAGGGAAAAAACCCTGGATCTTAGGAACAAATGAGCAAAACCAAACCTGTGGATGGGAGACCACCAGGATTTGGCTAGACTGGGAAGTCAGAAACTGGGAGAAGAAAAGATAGAAGTTGCTTCGGTTTTATGGCCAACAAAACCATATGCCCATGTCCAGGTAGTTATCAGGAGCTGATTCTGACTTTGATGGATTTTTCCTTTTTAAAAAACCTGTATCTGCCCAATAACAAAAGTTCTTTGCTTGGATTACGGAATTATTTATAACTTGAAAGGTTTCGTTATCATCATCATCGTCACATCGCCATCATCTTGACAAAATCCCCATCAGTCAATGGCAAAAGGCATCTTTGCTAGGAACAGCTCACATCCTGCGATGAGACCTTGAATGCCATCAAACAACAACATCTGCATATCCCTGGATCTTGAGCAGGACTCGACAGATGAATAAAAATGCCAAATCCAGTCTAAAGTTTTGGCTGACTGTGCAACCAACCATATACTAGGCGCGTTGGGTGCAATCCCAAAACATCTGGAGCACCATTTGAACATGAACGACATTGACAAATTCACCATCCCTCAATTGCAAAAGGCAGAGTCATACCACTTTAACAGATTAACAGAGTTGGAAGGGACCTTGTAGGTCATCTAGCCCAACCCCCAGCCAAACCAGGAGACCCTACATCTCTCTTTCTGAGAAATGGCAGTCCAGTCTGATTAAAAGAGTTGGAAGGGACCTTGTAGGTTATCTAGTCCAACCCCCGCCCAAGCAAGAGACCCTCACCATTTCTGACAGAGGGCAGTTCAGCCATCATATATACTCTTAAACAACCACATCTGCCTACCTCAAGCCCTTGGAAAGGACTCAGTAGGTGGATAAAAATGCCAAATTCACTCTAAACATCTGTCTGACTGCATACCCAACTGTAATAGTACCAAACTGTGATTAATCAATAGCCTTAGGAACGTATGCAATTTATTATTTCAAGATCCAGCAGTCCTACAGAAATACATGGGACCCAAGCATCAGGAGTTATATTAACAGCATTTAATTTAAATTATATGTCATTAGAAAGGAAATTCATGTAGCATTTTTCCCAGCCACCCACTACTCTGAGGAGGCTGTCGTCCCCCCCCCCCCAATGCCAATGTACAGGTAGTCCTTCACTTACGACCAAAACTGAGCCCAAATTTTCTCTTGATGAGTGAGACATTTGCTAAGTGAGCTTTACCCCATTTTACGACTTTTCTTGCCACAGCTGTTAAGTGAATCATGGCAGTTGTTAAGTGAGTCACATGGTTGTTAAGTGAACCTGGCTTCCCCATTGACTTTGCTTGTCAGAAGGTCGCAAAAGGGGATCGCGTGACCCTGGGACTCTGCAACTGTCATAAGTACATGCCAGTTTCCAAGCCTCTGAATTTTGATCACGTGACTAAGGGGATGTCGCAAAAGTCATAAACTTGAAAAACGGTCATCGGTCGCTGTTTTCAGTGCCGTTGTAACTTTGAACGGACACTAAATGAACTGTTATAAGCCGAGGACTACTTGTTCTATCCAGAATCCAAATCAGGTTCTTGGCCCAGAAGAGTTGCAAGCATCCCCACCCCCCGAGTCATAGTTCCAGAGATGTGGGGGCTTCCTTCCCCACAAAAAAGGGAACCCAACTTACCTTATTCTTCTCAAACAGTTCCGCTTGGATGGTCTTGAAATCGGTGTCAAGGGCGCAAGTGGTTTGCCTCCGTTTCCGAGCCAGGATCTCCTCCAGATCTTCGATCTGGGCCTTCAGCTTCTTATTCTCCCGTTCTAGATTCAGCTTCTCCGTTTCCAGCCGTTCTCGCTTGCCCCATTCGGCTGCGTTCTCGGCCTGGAGACGCTCCATCTTTGGCACGGGGGAGAAAGAGGCGGGTGTGGGCCAGGTGAACAACTTAGCAACAACCCCAGGTGACTGTGGGGCTCCTTGTCATACACTGGAGTACATAGTGACCAGCTGCTGTTTGAGTGCTATGGCCAGTCTAATGAAAAGAAGGGTTGGGGGGGAACGGATGGACATGATTTCAGTTTTTGAGGGGCTGCCAGAAAGAAGAGGGGGTCAAATTATTCTCCAAAGCACCAGAAGGAAAGACAAGAAACAATGGATGGAAACTAATCAAGGAGAGAACCTACCTGGAATTAAGGAGAAACTTCCTAACAGTGAGGATAATTAGCCAGTGGAACAGCTTGCCACCAGAAATCATAAGTGCTCCATCACCAGGTTTTTAAGAAGAGACTAGACAGTTACTTCTCTGATATTGTATAGGTTCTCCTGCTTCAGCAGGGGGTTGGACTAAAAGACCTCCAAGGTCCCTTCCAACTCTGTTTTCTATTCTATTCTATTCTATTCTATTCTATTCTATTCTATTCTATT
>WNWU01000024.1:3787675-3803788 GCA_012654045.1 Ptyas mucosa
TCTTCTCTTCTCTTCTCTTCTCTTCTCTTCTCTTCTCTTCTCTTCTCCTCTCCCTATTCTATTCTATTCTATTCTATTCTATTCTATTCTATTCTATTCTATTCCATTCCATTCCATTCCATTCCATTCCATTCCATTCCATTCCATTCTCTCTCTTCTCCTCTCCTCTCCTCTCCTCTCCTCTCCTCTCCTCTCCTCTCCTCTCCTCTCCTCCTCTCCTCTCCCTATTCTATTCTATTCTATTCTATTCTATTCTATTCTATTCTATTCTATTCTATTCTATTCTATTCTCTATTCCATTCCATTCCATTCTCTCTTCTCTTCTCTTCTCTTCTCTTCTCTTCTCTTCTCTTCTCTTCTCTTCTCTTCTCTTCTCTTCTCTTCTCCTCTCCTCTCCTCTCCTCTCCTCTCCTCTCCCTATTCTATTCTACTCTACTCTACTCTACTCTACTCCACTCCACTCCACTCCACTCCACTCCACTCCACTCCATTCCATGAAGGGATCAACCTGCAATTAAGGAGAAACTTCCTAACAGTGAGGACAATTAACCAGTGGAATGGAAGTTGCCTTCAGAAGTTGTGGGTGTTTTATCACTGAAGGTTTTTAAGAAGAGACTGGACAGCGACTTGGTCAAATTGTATAGGGTCTCCTGGTTGGGCAGGGGGTTGGACTAGAAGACCTCCAAGCTCCCTTCCAGCTCTATTCTGATTGACTTTGAACAGCTTATTCAGGAGGCAAAGCAGACTTTCACCAGCCAACAAATACTGCGCTTAATTGGATTAAGGGCCTAAATATTGATATATAGAACGCTTACGAAGGTAGCCATGAATTATATGGCTGCCCACAGTGGCCAGAGAGATACAACGTTTGTGCTTCTATTGGCCCAGTGTATTGAACTAAGATGAAGCTACATTCTCAGCACTTGCTAAGCTTGGTTAATTTTAATTATTTTAATTATGGCTATTTTTTTTTGTGCGAACACAACAATTTTATCCCATACAAGGCTCACTTGGGGATGCGTTTTACAGAGGTAAGAGTAGATCAAGACCGAGAGAGAAGGGGAGACAACTAACGGACTCTGGGAAGAAAGAAGAAGCTGCACTTGATTCCTTAACAAAGGTTGTCCATCCATGGCAGTGGGGGCAAACCTTTTACTCACCGAGTGCCAAACAGGTACGTGCTTTGTTAAAGCGCGGCTCCTCCCCCGTGTGCTGCGCGCACCACCACACCATCTGCGCATGCGGGTGGCTTTTGTGCGGCTCCCCCCCTGCGCTGCGCACACAATTGCACCACCAGAGCAATGCGCATGGCTTTCACGAGCACATGCACAAACAATACAAACCCATGCGCATGCACAGGAGAGCTCCAAAGACCAGCTGGGTCTCCGGAATTGCACACATGTGCACTGGAGGCCCGAACACCAGCTGGGGTACGCACGCATGCATAGCTGCAGGTGAGTTGGGCGACAGCTCGTGTGCCTGGAAAGATGGCTCTGCGTGCCACCTCGGGCACGCATGCCATAGGTTCGCCCTCAAAGACCTTTTGGGCACCAGGGACCGATTCTGTGTTAGGAAATGGTTAATGCCTAATTGGTTGGCCAGGAAATATATAAGCCAACATTGTATGTTTGTATTATGTGAATGTATTATGTAGCTTTAAGAATTGTGCTGAGTCATTGTGCATCCTGATTGGCTGAGCTCTGTAGCCAATGTATTTAAGGAGAGCTAAAGTATGGTTAGTGTGGACTACTACACCATTTTACCTGCCGCTACGCTGTAACTCTTTTTGATCTCCCTCTGGTCCACTGTTTTGATCATGATTATTTATTTACTGCTTTCTGATATTTTTTTTTTATTTTTTTTTATTTTTTTTTTTATTTGATTTATATGCCGCCCTTCTCCGGAGACTCAGGGCGGCTTACAGTGCGTTAAGCAATAGCCTTCATACTTTTGTATATTTATACAAAGTCAGCTTATTGCCCCCCACAATCTGGGTCCTCATTTTACCCACCTTAGAAAGGATGGAAGGCTGAGTCAACCTTGAGCCTGGTGGGATTCGAACTTGCAGTAATTGCAAGCAGCAGATGTTAATAGATGTTAATAACAGGGTGCTTTAAACCACTGTACTACAGGCTCTGTTTTTGTTTGGCTCTGTGAACTGTTTTTATACAGTATGTCCTGACTGTTCCTTGTATTTTTCTACAAACTGGCAAGAAGATTTTATATCCCTGGATTGATCTTATATTGCACTTTATATGGCTAAGACTTGGATTGTTAAAGGACTATGATTTTGCTTTTCCCTAAAAGTAAAGTACTATAAAACCCAGTTTGTCTGTATGTTATTCATAATTACTCTCAAACCATTTCTGTGCGTAAAACTCTAACGGTACTCTGCTTTATAAGCCACAACTTTGGGTGTCACTCAACAATAGCCTTAACAGAGAGGTGGGGATGTGGTTTCGTGTGCTGCCTGCATCCCGTGGATGGGGCTTCGCTTGCTTATGCAACCTGGTTTCTGGCATGCTGTGGATCGTTGCCGTCCGTGGACTGGGGGTTGGGGACCCTTGGTCTACATGATCTGTGGGCCAATTTTCTCCAGCTCTGGCATTTAGACAGCAAAATCTCTTGCTGGAATCTGGACTCAAAGACTTTGAACACGTTCCTCCTACAAATCCCAAATCAAATCCCAAGTCAAAGGTTTAAGGTTCTAGATCAGGGGTCCCAAATATGTAGGCTGCAACCCACTACCGGGCCATAGCCTAATCGGCACTGGGCCGCATGAATGGCTGGCTGGTGCGTGCCTGTCTGTGCGCATGGCCCCACTCATTGTCACGGACACTTGTGGTCCCACTCATGTGAGTGTCACCACGAACATCGCAGGCACTCACGCACATGTGCCTACCCCTCCCACAAAATCATCTCCTTCCCCCCCCCTCCCTTGCTCCAGGCCACCAACCCAAAAAAGGTTGAGGAACTCTGTTCTAGATCAACACTTTGATCTCAGCTCCTGAGAATTCAATGGCACAAGTCCTAAAGCAGCCCTGGAACTCAGCAGCTGTTAAAACTTTAATGGGGCTGAAAGGACACGAATCAATCTAACCTTTGCTCTTTGCCTCTGTTAAAGAAGTTGCTTGTACTATTTTGCTATGGTTAGGAATCATTCGTTAGCAATTCATTCTGTAAGAGAATTGTATCCTTTTCTATCTGGTTTCTCGCTTCTGTCATTTGCTTCAGAGCTAGGCACTGTTGCGGTCCACCAGCAGCCTGTGGACATGGCAGCGGAGTCTGACAGTGAGGAGGCTGGGGAGGACCATGGACCAGTCCTGGAGTCTGGGGAAGGCCCGGACGAGGGCTCTGCGTCGGAGGCAGAGAAGGGGCCAGGGCCATCTGGGAGCGATGTGCGGACTCTGGAGCCTCCAGAGGCGGACAGCAGAGAGGCAGAGGAACAGGAGGAGCCTTTCCTAGTGCACGCATGCGAAGAGCTGCCAGAAGGCAAGAGCAGCTAAAGCAAAAAGGACGACTCGGGAGTAAAGCCAGGAGATGACTGGCCCCTCCCATAAGGCTTAAAAAGAGCAGCAACGAGCCGTTGGGTTCTTTGTAGAAAAGCAACGTTGATTCCAGTGCTTCTTGTCAGCGTCTCTTGAACTTTGTGGGGGGGTTTGCCAAGAAAAGCCTTTGGCAGGTTGCCAAAGACATCAAAGGTTGGTGATAAGGTCGAGGGACTGGTTATGAAGAATTTTGTTTTGGACTAAGCTGAGAATGAATTAATTCTCAGCTGTTTTAATAAAATAAGTTTGTTGAGGACTGAATTGTGTTTGGTAATCACTTCTTGGGCCTCGGTTACACAGGCACATCCTTGGAGACAGTTCCCAGGAGCATCCTGCTCCATAGTTACAGGGGGCTGCCTAGGCGCACAAACATGCAAGGAGAAGGGATACTCTGTAAGATAGCAAAGCATGGACAGAGACAGGGGCCTCAACAAAGAACGCTTTAAAAATCATGTTGGTGAGGAACCTTTGTTTCTGATAGGATGAACTTTGTTTTTATCGGCGTAAAATGTACATAATACTCCGAGCCACTCTCACAGTGTGTGGTTATTTCTTACATGTTTTTCATCTGTATGTTTTGGGTGTAGTTTTGTCGCCCAGACTTTTTACTTTGGCCAAATAAAAAGCTGATATTTTTTTGCAAACCTCGTCTCGAGTCTCACTCTCTTTGGCATCTCAGTGGCTCAGGGAAACTTTTGGGACCTTGTAGGACAAAAGTGCATTCAGAGAGTGCCCAGGAGCAAATAGCGAATTCACTTTCCCCTTCAGCCTCACCTCTGACCGTAACTCCACCAGTTTCTTGTCCATACTTGAGCGAGCCCCCAGTTCATCTTCTAGGTCCTCAGAGATGCGTCCCAGCTCATCCTGGTGAATCTCCTTGAGAATGTTCAGCTAGAGACAAAAAAAAAAAAAAAGAATTGGAAATTCCATTTGTGTAACGATCAGGCTTGGTGGATCAGATTAGGAAGAGAGGACATTCAATGTCGTGCCTGCAGCCACCATGGTTCCACTAGATTGTGCCCACTGACTTCCAAAATATTAACAGATTAACCAAGTTGGAAGGGACCTTGTAGGTCATCTAGTCCAACCCCCCGCCCACGCAGGAGACCCTACAGCATTTCTGAGAGAGGGCAGTCCTGTCTCTTCTTGAAAGCCTCCAGTGATGAAGCTTCCACAACTTCTGAAGGCAACTTCTGTTCCATGGGTTGATTGTTCTCCCTGTCAGAAAATTTCTCCTTATTTCCGGGTTGAATCTCTCCTTGATCAGTTTCCATCCATTGTTCCTTGTCTGGCCTTTGGGTGCCTTGGAAAATAGCTTGACCCTCCCCCCCCTCTCTGTGGCAGCCCCTCAAACATTGGAAGACTGCTATTGTGTCTTCCCTAGTCCTTCTCTTCCCTAGACTAGCCATGCCTAGTTCCTGCAACCGTTCTTCATATGTTTTAGTCTCCAGTCCCCTCATCATCCTGGTTGCTCTTCTCTAGTAACGCTAGGGAGGAGATGAAGAAGGATGGTGAAGAGGGAGGAGTGGCAGAGAAAGAGAAGGGGAAAGAGAAGGAAAAGGAGAAGTGAAGAGGAGGAGAAACAATCAAGATACATTAAATGGACATGTGTATATCTTTGCTTGGTTTGAGCAAGCAGAGAAGACCAGGAGTGAAATCCAGGAGGTTCTGACAGGGTGCTGGAGAACCGGTAGCGGAAATTTTGAGCAGTTCGGAGAACCGGCAAATACCACCTCTGGCTGGCCCCAGGAGTGGGGAGGGAATGGAGATTTTGCAATATCTTTCCCCCAGAAGTGGGGAGGGAATGGAGATTTTGCAGTATTCTTCCCCTGCCACACCCACTAAGCCACGCCCACAGAACTGGTAGTAAAAAAATTAGAATTTCACCACTGGAGAAGACTAATGTGCAGTTGTATTATATATATGTTTCCTCAGAGAAGAGGTTTCATAGATACATTACGGGGTTGACTGCGGTGATATATCGCTCTGAATATCACCAGTTTGAAAAATGGTCATTTTGTTGTACTTCATAACAAGATTCTTGAACCTCTATCATTTATATCCCATCTCTGCCTTTATTCGTGAAGTTTGAAGACCTTGGTAACGGTCACCGACCCATCAGCAACTATCTGTTGAAATTTGAATCCTAATCCCCAAACATTTCAAAGGGAGTAATTTGGGGATTTGGATTCAAATCAGAGAAAGCAGAATAGGGAAATGTTGAGGTGTAAAATCTTTGGAGGCACAGAAAGTGCATCATCTGTCTAACATCTCCAGACCGACATCCGGTCTGGAGAAAGGTTTAGACAAGTGTTTCTCAACCATGTCCATTCAAAGATGTGTGAACTTCAACTCCCAAAATTCCCAAGCCAGCAAGTTTACTGGGGGATTCTGGGAGTTGAAGCAGGGGTGAAATGCTCCCGTTTCAGACTGGATCGCCCGATCCGGTAGCAATGGTGGCAGGTGGTACGGAGAACCGGTAGCAAAAATCCCTGCCCCCCCACCATTCCCAGCTGAGCCACACCATCATCAGAGGCTTTTTTTTTTTTTACTTTTCAAAGCATTTTTTAAAACGATCAGGCAACTCAGCTGGGATCATCAGAGAGGCTTTTAAAGCATTTTTTTCTGCAACCTCTTCAGCGGAAAAGGTGGTTAAAAAATGCTTTGAAAAGGCTCTGATGATCCCAGCTGTGTTCCTGATCGGCAGAGGCTTTTTAAAGCATTTTTTTGCATTTGCAGAAAAAATGTTTTGAAAAGTTAAAAAAAAAGAAGTTGGCCACGCCCACCCAGTCACATTAACACCCCACCCACCAAGCCACGCCCACAGAACTGGTTGTAACAAATTTTACATTTCACCCCTGAGTTGAAGTCCACACATTGTCAAGTGGCCAAAGTTGAGGAACACTGGTTCAGATCAAAACTGATTTGGCACCCCGACTTTGCAGCGTGGGCCAATGCAAGAACTTTGCCCAATGGCATTTGGTTCAAAAGGTGAAGGGAAGCTCACCTGCTTTAGCACCTCCTGCTTATTCTTGTTCAGCTCCTCATACTTGATTTTCCACTGGCTCAGTTCACCTTCCAGCTTCTCAATGTTTTTGCTGAGGGACAGCTTGTCCCTGAAAGAGGAAAGACAACAGCAAGGCTGAGAAACTGCATTGAAGGCAACAGAGCTCTCTCTGCAGAAGCTCCCCATCTTTGCTTCTGTGGTGGAATGTAGTCTGGATTCCGAGGAGGGAGGGGTTGTTTTCCAGAGGGCATAGGGAAAGGAGCTTGGAAAGTTTGTTAGGCAGGAAGAGGATTAAAAGGGGTCCTCCCAAGCTATTATGAGCCACGGTGGTGCAGTGGTTAGAGTGCAGTACTGCAGGCTACGTCTGCTGACTGCCAGCTGCCAACAATTTGACAGCTGGAATCTCACTAGGCTCAAGGTTGACTTACTCTTCCATCCTTCCAAGGTGGGTAAACTGAGGACCCAGATTGTTGGGGGCAATAGGCTGACTCTGTATACTGCTTAGAGAGGGCTGTAAAGCACTGTGAAGCAGTATATAAGTCTATTGCCCATCCATCCATCCATTCACCACCCACCCACCCACCCATCCATGATGCGCAGTGATTAGAATGCAATATTGTAGGCTAAACTCTGCCCACTGCCAGGAGTTCAATCCTGACCAGTTCAAGGTTGACTCAGCCTTCCATCCTTCCGAGGTGGGTAAAATGAGGGCCCAGATTATTGGGGGCAAGAGGCTGACTCTGTAAACCGCTTAGAGAGGGCTGCAAAGCACCATGAAGCAGTATATAAGTCTAAGCGCTATTGCTATTCTCAGAGTATATTTGTAGTTGTTCAAACATAGGTAGTCCTCGACTTACGACCACAATTGAGCCCAACATTTCTGTTGCTAAGGGAGACAGTTGTTAAGTGAGTTTTGTCCCATTTTACGACCTTTCTTGCCACGATTCTTAAGTGAGTCACTGCAGTTGTTAACTTAGTAACTCAAGTTGTTTAGTGAGTCTGGCTTCCCCATTGACTTTGCTTGTCAGGTCACAAAAAGGGATCACGTGACCCCCAGGACCTTGCAATCGTCATAAATATGAACCAGTTGCCAAGCATCCAAATTTTGATTACGTGAACATGGGGATGCTGCAATGGTCATAAGTGTGAAAACCGGTGAAACGTCACTTTTTTCAGGCCATTATAACTTTGAACAATCACTAAATGAAAGGATTATTTATATTTAAAGTTATTCAAATAGCTGCTTTAGTCTGGCAAGATTCTGTCTGTAGGTAAACAACCATAAAGGAAACTACTCAGAAGTAACTCCACGTGTCATTCTTGGTTCTTCGGCCTGACATCAATCATGCCAGACAAGCAACTATCTGCATAATTCTTAGATATACTCTGCGAACTATTAAGAAGGGGGCCTCCTTTTTCGTCTTCTTGCCTGCCGGATATTTCAGGTTCTGCAAGCCCTTTGCCCTCTGGGAAAGAGCCCCTCCCTCCTGGGAATCCAGACTACATTCCACCACAACTCCCAAAGGAACTCTCTGGTGGAGGAAGAGGAGCTGTCAAAAAGTGGCACTCACTCCCTTTCCTTGAGGAGCACTTTCTGAGACTCGTCCAGCCGTAGCTTCAGGGCGGTGATCTTGGTGGCATCCTCCTCAATGACCGAAACGTCTTCCCAAAGCAGCCGATTCCTCTCTTGACGAGTGAAAGACGAACGGATGCTAACTGAGCTCCGTTGGTCCCAGCATTCACCTTCTTCCTGCTTGTTCTTCAGGAAGTTCTCCATCAGCTCAAACTCCTGCAGGGACTGAGAATCACAAATGGACAAAGTCAGGGAAGAAATAAAGACCCTCAAGGCATAAGAGGCGCGGTGGCGCAGTGGTTAGAATACAGTACTGCAGCTAATTCTGGCTGCCTGCAATTTGCCAGTTCGAATCTCACCAGGCTCAAGTGGACTCAGCCTTCCGTCCTTCCGAGGTGGGTCAAATGAGGGCCCAGATTGTTGGGGGCAAGAGGCTGACTCTGTAAACTGCTTAGAGAGGGCTGGAAAGTGGTATATAAATCTAAGTGCTATTGCTCTTCCTTTTTTTCCTTCCTTCCTTCCTTCCTTCCTTCCTTCCTTCCTTCCTTCCTTCCTTCTTTCCTTCCTTCCTTCCATCCATCCATCCATCCACCCATCCATCCACCCACCCATCCACCCATGGTGCACAGTAGTTAGAATGTAGTATTGGAGACTAATTCTGCTGACAACCAGCAGTTCAATCCTGACTGGCTCATGGTTGACTCAGTCTTCTGTCCTTCCGAGGTCGTTAAAATGAGGACCCAGATTGTTGGGGGCAATAGGCTGACTCTGTAACCCACTTAGAGAGGGCTGGAAAGCACTGGAAAGCAGTATATAAGTCTAAGTGCTATTGCTATTGCTATTTGGCACTGGACAAAGGGAATCAACCCTACATTAATTCTTCAACTGAATAGGAATGTTCTACAAGTCAACATTCTTTGGGTGCACTGAAGTACAACTGGGAAATTCAACCTGCCATTTATACTAGGAGCGCTACAAGATCATGCTAAAAACAATTTTTGCGGAAAAATAGCAAATTTTAGAGGGGTGGTTTTAAAACATTTAAGCATCAAATTTAAGTATCACACATGAAGCCTCTTTGATGTTCAGAAGACCCTAACCCAGTGTTTCTCAACCTGGGCAACTTTAAGATGTGTGAACTTCAACTCCCACAATTCCCCAGCCAGGAAGACTTGTGGACTGCAACTCCCAGAATTCCTCATTTGACTGGGGAATTCTGGGAGTTGAAGTCCACAAATCTTAGTTGCCCAGTTTGGAGACTCACAGTTATATTTTATTCTTACAAACTCAGAACTGTTACCATTCTGCTGAATTTTACTGATGCTTAACAGAGTTGGTGTTAGAATATTCATGACGGGGAAGACATGGTAACAAGGTCAGCCAATGAATAGGCATAGCAACTAAGTCAGCCAATTGGGAGCTGAGGCAGACTGGAGCCAGGGCGTGTCTTAGTCTGCAGCTTCTGATTCTGTGCAGAGAAGAGAAACCGAAACCAGTGTGTGTGAACTTGTCTGCTGATCTGAGCTGAAATGAAACTGTGAATCTGCTATTGGTATTGTAAATTTACTTCATGTATTATTGTGAATATAAAGAAGTTAATGAATCCTGCTGCATCAGTTTATCTTTGTGTGCTTCTGGATTTGATTTTTGCAAGAAACTCTGGCAGTTGGAAGGGATTTTGTAGGTCATCTAGTTCAAACCCTCCCCCCCCGCCGCCCAAGCAGGAAACCCTACACCATTTCTGAAAGATGGCAGTACAGTCTCTTCTTGAAAGCTTCCATTGATGAAGCTCCCACAACTTCTGAAGGCAACTTCTGTTCCATTGGTTGATTGCTCTGTCAGAAAATTTCTCCTTATTTCCAGGTTGAATCTCTCCTTGATTAGTTTCCATCCATTATTCCTTTGTCTGGCCTTCAGGTGCTTTGGAAAACAGCTTGATCCCCTGCTCTCTGTGGCAGCCCCTCAAATATTGAAAGACTGCTATCGTGTCTCCCCTGGTCCTTCTCTTCACTAGACCAGCCAGGCCCGGTTCCTGCAACCGTTCATCCTATGTTTTAGCCTCCAGTCCCCTCATCATCCTGGTTGCTCTTCTCTGCATTCTTTCTAGAGTCTCAACATCTTTTTTATACTGTGGCGACCAAAACTGGATGCAGTACTCTAGGTGTGGTCTTACTAAGGCTTTACAGAATGGTATGAGTACCTCCCTTGATCTTGATTGTATCCCTCTGTTAATGCAGTTTAGGATTGCATTGGCTTTTTTGGCTGCTGCCACACACTGTTGGCTCATATTTAATTGACTCAGACTCCTGCTGTAAGAGCATTAAAGGTGATGAGCAACATTTTGAATTGGACTTGGAAGCAAAAGGGCAGCCAGGGCAGCTCGCTTAACAACCTGAAATGCCAGCTCAGCCTGGATTAAATCTCAAAACTCCCATCTTTGGGTTGATGGAGCAGATGGAGGCCAGGATTGTCATCCACATATCATGGCAGATGATGATATTTGTAGAAGAGAAAACTAGAGGGATACCCACACGAGAGATGCGGGCAGGAGTGCTCAGGAGATACCAAGTTCGTTGCCAATGTTCCATCTTATTGTATGGAGGATCACCAGGATCAGGTCAGTGATCCAGAATAATCTTCCAGATTGCACTCGGGTGACCTTTTCTGTAAATCTAACAGCGAGTGAAGATGAATGAGCCAGCCATTCAAATGCCATGGCATCTCTCTGCCCACTTAACTTGAACCCAGTGAGCCAAATCCCTGCAAAACCATTGCATCATTCCTTAAGCATGGGAACCGGGAGGAATTTTTCAAACTGTAACCACTTCGAGGACAATGAATTCTTCATTATCTATATTCTGTAAATGCAAACGTGCTCCTCTTAGCAATCCGTTCACATCAGCCTCTGCCTTTGAGCCCAGCAGTTTTCTTTTGATGTTCACCAGCTGCCAACAATTCTGTTTCACCCAGAAAAAAACGTTTCATAGCTGGCATGTTGCCCATCCCAGAGACAATCTCAGCCGAACGTGTCTGTTGCATTGTAATAAGCCTTGTTGTTCTTTCAGGTATTTATATTTCCTTCCTTCTTTTTAGGGAATGAAAAAAAAAAAACAGCACCAAGAAGATCCAGAAGCAAGACAAAAGCCATGGCTGGATTCTGAGGGTCACAAAAATGTAACATCTCAGATGAGAGAGAGAGAAAGAGAGAGGAAGAGAAGGAGAAAGGGAGAGAGAAAGAGAGAAAGAGAGAGGAGAGTGTGTAAAACCATTTCAATTTTGTGAAAATGCAAAGTTTTCAGAGCTCCTTAAGACGTTTCGCACAATCAAAAAGAACCTTCACTTTGGCTGCTTTTATCCCAGGAAATCAAATCAAACAGGAATAGTAGCTGAACTATTAAAGAAATAAAGGAAATATTAGAATGTGCTGAATTGGATAGGTTAGTGATGGAACTTAAAGAGGAATCTGAGTATTACTTAACATGGGACTGATTCAGTGGTGGGTTGCCCCCGGTTTGCACCGGTTCTATAGAACCAGTAGTAAAACTGGTGGGAGGCTCCGCCCACTGACCCTGACATCATCAAAATGCTTCTGTGCTTGCGCAGAAGAGCGCGTGTGTGGCCCCGTTGTGAACTGGTAGTAAAAGTAAGTAGAACCCACCCCTAGACTGATTGTACAAATGGTTAGGTAAGAGGTGCAGAGATTAGTAACTTAATAATGAAAGAAGTTCAACAAACTAGAAATAGATACAATATAGACACATATAAGAATATATACCCTAAGCAATAGTAACTGTACGTGACTATAGATTAAAACATATAGACTGATAAATGCATAGAGTGTTATGGTACAACTATGAAAATAATGGTTATAACTATGACATACAACATTATGTATTTAAGAGAGACTATACTGTATGACTACAAGCATAATGGTTATACTCAGGGTGTATAATACTTAATACTTAAGTATAATATTTATTAAGTATAATACTTAATATTATACTTAAAAAGGACTTGATATAGCGAGTACACTGCTGTTGCAAAACTGGAAATGTGATGTATAATAAAGGTATAATAAAAATATTTTTTTAAAAAAAGGAATAGTAGCTGAACTGCAGAAGGTGATAAGAGTTCTGGCTTTACAAATAAGCAGCAAAACGCCGTGGCTGACAGAGGTGGGTTTGCACAAAAGGCTTAACCAAGGCAGTGAAAACTAGAGGTGGCATTCAGACAACAGAAAAGTTTGGTGTTAACAGTTTTTTTTTTTATAGGATAGGAATTAATCTGATTTTATTAATGGTCAGTCTACAGGCAATGCTTGACTTTTGACTGGCTGGGGGATTCTAAGAGTTGAAGTCCACAAGTCTTAAAGTTGCCAGGGTTGGACACCCACCTGTTCTACATTTTTTGGGGGTGGGGGGGTGGGAATTGTTTTTCTGGGCTTGCTCCATACTGAAATAAAAAAGGAATCAAATGCATCCTACAGAAATAATGGCTTGATTCATATCCTGCACTATAAACCATTGCATTTTGGTCATGTTCCGCTGAATAAGCCAATGCTTGGCTGGATTTGCGTAATAACATCGCATGATAAACCATGCAAACCATAATTGCCGAACTGAGGCATGGCACCCAGCCAAAACCAAACCAGGCACATTCTGGCACGACATCATAGGTGAACAACACTGATGACAATGGTTTGGGATGAAAGGGCGCTCGGAATCACCGGAGGGCAAGCACACATTCTGGCATATGGACCAACCATGCACTGCATCTGTCATTACCCTATCTCAGTTTAGAACGAACCCCGTCCGATTCACATGTTGGATTCCCAGTCCTGGGAGAACCATGAGTTGCCCTTGCTCAGGGACTGCGGCTATCAGCATGTTTTAGCTACTTCCTAGCTATAGACAGTCCTCGACTTATGACCACAATTGAGCCCAAATTTTCTGCTGCTAAACGAGACAGTTGATAAATGAGTCTTGCTCCACTTTTGACTCAGCCTTCCTTCCTTCCTTCCTTCCTTCCTTCCTTCCTTCCTTCCTTCCTTCCTCCCTCCCTCCCTCCCTCCCTCCCTCCCTCTCTCCCTCCCTTCTGGTTAGAGTGCAGTATTGCAGACTAACTCTGCCCACAGCCAGGAGTTCAAATCGCACCAGGCTTAAGGTTCACTCAGCCTTCCATCCTTCTTCTTCCGAGGTCAGTAAAATGAGGACCCAGATTGTTGGGGGCAATAGGCTGACTCTGTAAACTGCTTAGAGAGGGTTCTAAAAGCACTCTGAAGCGATATTGCTATTGCTATTGTCAGAGTATATTTGTAGTTGTTCAAATACGGGTAGTCCTCAACTTACAACCACAACTGAGCCCACATTTTCTGCTGCTAAGCAAGACAGTTGTTAAATGAGTCTTGCTCCACCACTTTTACGACCTTTCTTGCGGCAGGTGTTAACTTGGTCACACGGTTGTTAATTGAATCTGGCTTCCCCCTTGAAATGGCTTGTCAGAAAGTCGCAAAAAAGGTTGCTATGACTCTGGGACACTGCGACCATCATAAATATGATCCAGTTGGCAAAGTCTCCGTTCCCAAAAAAATGTGGCCTTGAAAAGTGATCAGAACAGAATAACAAAGTTTGAAGGGAACTTGGAGGTCTTCTAGTCCAACCCCCTGACCAAGAAGGAGGCCCTATACCACTCCAGACAAATGGCTGTCCAGACTCTTCTTAAAAAAAACCTCCAGTGTTGTTGAACACACAATTTACGCTTTGCAAAATGAGAGCGGTATATGCAGGGGTGAAATTCTAATGGTTCCTCTGAACTGGTATTTCTGACGATCAGCTGTGCCGCGGGGTTTAGCTTTGCTGTAAAGCAGGAAATCCTGCTTTCTAGCGAAGCTAAATCGCGCGGCACAGCTGATCCCCCCCTCTTGCTATTCTACTTATCTTCCCAAGCCTCCTTTTGGCGCGCACTGCACATGCGCAGCCAGCGAACTGGTAGCAAACCGGTTCAGATTTCACCACTGGGTATATGCCAGTAAATTTGTGAAATAAATAATTACTGTATTTTTCGGAGTATAAAATGCACCGGAGTATAAGACACACCTACCTTTTTTGGTGAGGAAAAGAAGAAAAAGAAATCTCCCTCTGCCTCTAAGCAATTTTGCCTCCTTGCAGCAAACAGCCTGCTTTACTTTCAGTTTCGTTTTCAGCATAACTTGATTAGCACAAGGGGGAAAAAAAAGATCTGTTCCAGCAATTTACCTCTTCGAGCAAGCAGCAGAGGCCCCGGCAAAACAGCTGAGAGCAAATCAGCTGAGAGTCAGGAGGCCGATCTAATCAACTTGTGCTAATTAGCCTGTGCTGAAGCTGAAAGGAGCTGTTTCTTCTTGCTGTTTGCTTGCAAGGAGATAAGTGCTGTGAGAGACAGAGGCCAAAGGGTGGGGGCCAATGGGTGGGCGGGGCTACATTCGGTGTATAAGATGCACCTCAATTTTCACCCCCTTTTAGTGGGGAAAAAGGTGCATCTTATAATCTGAAAAATACGGTAGTTGAGCTATGAAAAATTTGACATTGTGCCCCCACCCCCAATTTATTGTGATAAACCAATGAAATGTTTTTTTGGGGGGGGTGAAGGGAAGGCAGCCTACAGCCCAGGGCTTCCCATCCCTCTTACGGCTCAGCCAAAGCAAACCAAAATGATATCAGTGAAGCCAAGAGAGTCACTGACCACATATGGGAAGCCACCCCCAACTCCAATTGGGAGGAGGGCTCAAGCAAGGAATCAGCCCTGATTGGCTACTTAAACACACGAGGGCAAGGTCTGAACTCACCTGAATGCTTCAGAGCCTTAAATGGTTATTTCCAGGTGAAAGCTGACAGTCTCTGGAGATTCCCGTACAGGCAGTCCTCGACTTACGAAAGTTCATTCAGTGAGCGTTTGAAGTTATAACGGCATTGAAAAAAGCGACTTATGACCGTTTTTCACACTTATGACCACTGCAGCATCCCCACGGTCACGTGATTTATATTCGGATGCTTGACAAGCGACTCACATTTATGACGGCTGCAGTGTCGCGGTGTGATTTGATCACCTTTTTGTGACCTTCTGACAAGCAAAGTCAATGGGGAAGCCAGATTCACTTAACAACCGTGTTACTAATTTAACAACTGCAGTGATTTGCTTAATGAACATAACAAGAAAAGTCGTAAAACGGGGCAAAATTCATTTAACAAATTTCTTACTTAGCAACCTAAATTTCGGGCTGGATTGTAGTCGTAAGTCGAGGACTACCAGTGTTATAGGCAGAGAACCATAGAGCAGCTAGTTTGAACTCCACCCATGTGGGGATCTGGTTGTTCATGGCTGATATCAGATGAGGTCAGTCTGTAGATTCTCAGCCATCCAGGTCAAGGTTGTCCCAAAGGTGCTTTTTCAGGAGGCAACTGGACTTTCTTGTTTTTTCTTTTGAAGACATTTCGCTTCTCCAAGAAGCTTCTTCAGCTCTGACTGGATAGTGGGGAAGGGAAGGATTGATACTCCTTGCAGACAGAGCTGGTCATTTGCATCCAGCAAATGAGGGTCATTGAAGCACTTGGAGGTTTTTCTGTGTCCTCAGGGTCACCTGAGTAGTGCTAATGGTTCCTATAGTCTGCAATTTTTTTTCCCTCTGGAAATCCGTTCCTACTCCCACGAGAGATTCTCGTGGGGCAACCATGACCTGGATGACTGAGAATCTCTACAGACTTTTAGCCATACAATTTGGGATGAAGACCCTTGGAATGGGGTGGGAGTAGGAACGGATTTCCAAAGGAAAAAAATTGCAGACTACAGGAACCAGAAGCACCACTCGGGTGACCCTGAGGACACAGATAAACCTCCAAGTCCTTCAAGGACCCTCTAAAACAGTGTTTCTCAACCTTGGTAGCTTGAAGATGGGTGGACTTCAACTCCCAGAATCCCCCAGCCAGCGCTGCTGGCTGGGGGATTCTGGG
>WNWU01000024.1:3814603-3827596 GCA_012654045.1 Ptyas mucosa
AAGGAAGGAAGGAAGGAAGGAAGGAAGGAAGGAAGGAAGGAAGGAAGATAGCAATAGCACTTACACTTTTATACCGCTTCACAGTGCTTTCCAGCCTTCTCTAAGTGGTTTACAGAGTCAGCATAATCCCCCCAAAAAACAATCTGGGTCCTCATTTTACCGACCTCGGAAGGATGGAAGGCTGAGTCTGGTGAGATTTGAACTGCCAGCAGCCGGCATCAGCAGAAGTAGCCTGCACTACTGCAGTCTAACCACTGTGCCACCATGGCTCAACAGCAACGGAACAATTGTGCTCAAGAGCATCTACAAGTGTTGCCCCAAAAGTCAAGATAGCAGCTATGATTGTGTGATCCAAAATCCTCTCCTTTTTAACATGCAGACAGATCCCAAAAAGGTCAGAGCAGTGATCAGTGCCTTCGAGACCCAAGCTCCAGGTGGGCTCCTGTTGCTTCCCTCAGCTGCTTGCCCACCTGGCAGTTTGAAAGCACACAAAAAGTGAATAGATAAAGTGAATAGATAAATAGGTACCACTTTGGTGGGAAAGTAACAGTGTTCCATGTCTTTTGGCATATAGCCATGCTGGCCACATGACCAACCAGTGGAACAAAAGTTGTGGGTGCTCCAACACTGGAAGTTTTTAAGAAGAGATTGGACAACTATTTGTTTGAAATGGTATAGGGCAGTGATGGCTAACCTTTTTGCTGTCGTGTGCCAAAAGTGGGGGGAGTGCAGGGGGTTTGCGCATGTGCATGCCCACACCCATAATTCAATGCGCCCCGCATATGCGCATGTAACCCCCTGTGCTCCCTCCGCTTTTGGCATGCGATTGCATGGTGGGCCTGGAAGACTCATTTTTTTGCCCTCCCCAGGCTCCAGAGACTTTCTAGGAGCCTGGGGAGGGTGAAAATTGCCTTCCCCCTCCCCCCCCCAGAGGCCGGAAACAGCCTGTTTCCTGATTTCCTGTGGACCCGGAAGGGCTGAAAATCAGGTGGCTGGCGCATGCATGCGTGCTGGAGCTGAGCTAGGGCAATGCTCGCGTGCCCACAGATATGGCTCCGTGTGCCACCTGTGGCACGCGTGCTATAGGTTCGCCATCACGGGTATAGGATTTCCTGGCTGAGCAGGGGGGGGTTGGACTAAAAGACCTCCAGGTCCCTTCCAACTCTGTTATTCTGTTATATACCTTGGAAGACTAAAGCTCTGGTCCCAGTGAGTGACCCAGACTGGATCCTGCATAAATAATATTGCAATTGTGGGACTAAGCCTCCCCCCAGGAGCATCTCTGAGGCCTCTTCCTTCTTTTCTCTGTTTCAGAGAACAAAAAGAGAAAGCAAGCCATCCACCAGGAATGGCCGTAGCAAAAGAGGGAATCTGCTTGGCCGGTGCCCAAGACGTGGTGCGCAGAGCATAATGACTAATTCAGCTGCTCGAACAAAGCACATTTCCGACCACGAAGGCATTTGTTTTCCAAGTTTCCCCTCCCCCCCTCTGGAGAAGCCTGTTTCCTTTCTCCTTTGTCCGACATGCGAGGAAATAAAACTAAATGCAATGGGTGGGATCGAACTGGGCATGACGCACTCAAGCTGAAACCTAATACCCATTCGCTTAAGTCAACTAAGATGCTAAACCCAAGGCTAACAAAAGCAACTGTAGATTATACTGCAGAATAATCATTCTTGAATCACATCGTGGCTTGGTGAGACAGTCTGTCAAACGGCCGGGTAAAATCAGGAGATTCAGGCAGTTCAAATGAGTATAAAGATTGATTGCAAGCTTAAATTCTCTACAAGAATCTGAGCTACTAACGGTCAGGGGCAATTAGCGGGAGTTAAGAGGAGAAGGAATTCAAGGTGGCTTAGATGTCTTAGATGCACAGGGACTCATGAATGATGATGCGTTTAACCCTTCCCTCGGGTTCAGCCTGGTCATCTCCTACACCATCTAATCCAGGGGTCTCCAACCATGTCAACTTGAAGACTTCAACTCCCAGAATTCCTCAGGCAGCTTCTTAAAAACTTCCAGTGTTCCTGTTGAATGTCTGCCTGAGCTTCCCCTCACTTCCAAGACGGATTTGGGGAGCTGGCCCAACACTTTTATTAGAGGAGGGATACAAAGTCACCCTATTTAAACTGAAACCTGGCCCATAGGGTGAGCAGTTACTGAAACCACCACATACATTATTCTTTTTTGTATTGATCTCGTCATGCCAGCCTTCCACTTAATTAAATATCTTGGTCAATCTGACCAGAATTACGGTATTCAAATTTTTTACCTTCAAATTTATTTATTTATTTATTTATTGGTTCAATTTATATGCCGCCCTTCTCTGGAGACTCAGGGCGGCTTACAATGTGTTAAGCAATAGCCTTCATACTTTTGTATATACCTGCTTACTAGGGCTTTCGGGCCCCCCTAAGTGGTGTTCTTTTTTACACAAAGTCATCTTATTGCCCCCACAATCCGGGTCCTCATTTTACCTACCTTGGAAGGATGGAAGGCTGAGTCAACCTTGAGCCTGGTGACATTCAAACTTGCAGTAATTGCAGGCAGCTGGTGTTACTTAACAGTACTTTAATCTGCTGCACCACCAAGGCTCTTTTCACCGCTATTCACCAAAGACTGCTGCCAATCTGCTTCTGGGTTCAGTTCAAGGTGCTGGTTATCACCTTTAAAGCCCTTCATGGCATGGGACCATGAAGCAGTTTGTCCGATTGATCTGTTTATTTAATTGGTTAATCATTTTTTTTGTATACAAGGTGTTTCATGGACCCTTCCTCCTCCTCTTCCTCCTCCTCCATTCTCTTCTAGCACTGATGATGTTACTTAGTTTGGTAATTAAAGCTCTCTAAGCTTGGCAAGAAAACAGCCAAGCTTAGAGAGCACCAAAGATCTCATAATCCTCCCCTTCTCCTTCTTCCTCAGATTAACAGAGTGGGAAGGGAACTTGTAGGTCATATAGTCCAACCCCCCGCCCAAGCAGGAGACCCTACACCATTTCTGACAGAGGGCAATCCAGTCTCTTCTTAAAAGCCTTCCGTGATGAAGCTCCCACAACTTCCGAAGGCAACTTCTGTTCCATGGGTTGATTGTTCTCTGTCTGAAAAATTCTCCTTATTTCCAGGTTGAATCTCTCTTTGTTCAGTTTCCATCCATTATTCCTTGTCTGGCGTTCAGGTGCTTTGGAAAATAGCTTGACCCCCTTCCTCCTCTCTGTGGCAGCCCCTGGGATATTGGAACACTCCAACAGCAGCAGGGAATGTTTTAGAGAAATCCTCCAATTACCAGCAAATTATTTATGCCCAAGATTATCTAGTCTGGTTTGTATTGTAGGGCTTCTCAAGTGGTGGCACCCTATTTAGGGAACCATTTCCTATTAAAAAAACCATGAAAGGGAGGCTCCTGTATGGCCTTTTTTGAGGTGAAATACCATGCTTGCTTATCCTGTCATTGAAGGAGAATGGCAGCTCCAGGACCAAGTTGCTTTTAAAAATATAATAATATTAGAGTGGTTGCATTATTTATTATATTGCTTTGTTTAAAGAAACAGGTTTTTTGGGGGGAGGGAGTTTGGTCTCAACTTCATTAGGTGGGCGAGCAATGCAAAATATAAATGGATAAATCCATCAAAATGTAGAATAGTCACACAATGCAGCAGTATCATTTTTAGCATTGTTTGGTTTATTTTAGAGGAAAGTTTCAAGGCTTATTGTTGCCTGACAGCATCAACACCTGGCAAATTTCCAGAAACAGCTGAATAAGACTTGGGATTCCCTCCCCCACCCCTTCTTAAAGAGCAGCACCCAGAGGGAAACATAGGTCTTTTTTCTAAAAATAGGAAGTCATTATACAAGGTAAATCCAGAAAAAACGATTAACCTGTGTATTTCTTGCAAGTTGCAAAATGCTCTTTGCTACGGGGAAGGAATTTGAGTAGAAAAACGTAGAAATGGCCTTGGATATGCTGCACTCTTCTCTTCTTTGCAGATGAACAAAATAAAGGTGAGAAAAAATAGCTGTTGAATCCCCCTTGATTTCTGCTGGCAACGTGGATATGGCTGGTTTTTTTCAGTGGTGTTGTAACTGTGAACAGTCACTAAATGAATAGTTGTAAGTGGAAATCTACCTGAACTTCGTTTTTTCGAGGTGATCCAGGGCCAACTACATGCTGCCTATGGACAAGGTCACAGGAATTCCCACCTCCTTTAAACTGCCCGCTACTAAGTTTTAAAAACAGCTAGACTTTTGGTGGCGCAATACTGGAAGAAGGAAGATTTGCCTACTATTGAAGAATGGACATTAAAAGTAGCGAATTTAGCAGAAATGGCAAAAATTTCAGCGTATTTGAAAGACTATTCACAAGAAAGATATATATCGGAATGGAGAAGATGGATTGATTATATTCAAAACAAATATCAGACTAAAAAGTATCAAATAGCTTATGAATGAATAGAAAAATTAAGAGTATTCATATTTAGTTATGTAAAAGGGGAATTAAAGTGTGAAGGGGGGGATAGGAGTCCATAGATAGCTAGCCTAGTTTAGTATATGATTGTTAATTGTTATACCCTGTATTTTGTTCTGGGAAGTTGGGGGGGGCGGGGTAAGGAGGGGGGGAGGGGGAAATATTTGTAAAAGTTTTTGTAAAACTCTTTTAATTAAAAAAGATGTTGAGGCTCTAGAAAGAGTGCAGAGAAGAGCAACTGGGATGATGAGGAGACTGGAGGCTGAAACATATGAAGAACGGTTGCAGGAACTGGGCCTGGCTAGTCTAGTGAAAAGAAGGACCAGGGGAGACACAATAGTAGTCTTCCAATATTTGAGGGGCTGCCACAGAGAGGAGGAAGGGGGTCAAGCTGTTTTCCAAAGCACCTAAAGGCCAGAGAAGGAATAATGGGTGGAAACTGAATAAGGAGAGATTCAACCTAGAAGTAAGGAGAAATTTTCTGACAGTGAGAGAAATCAACCCATGGAACAGAAGTTGCCTTCAGAAGTTGTGGGAGCTTCATCACTGGAAGCTCTCACAAAGAGACTGGACTGCCCTCTGTCAGAAATGGTGTAGGGTCTCCTGCTTTGGGTGGGGGGTTGGACTAGATGACATACAAGGTCCCTTCCAACTCTGTTAATCTGTATCTGTACAGTACAAGGTCACAGGAATTCCCACCGCCTTTAAACTGCCTGCTACTTTTTTGCCAAAAGTTTTAAAAACTGAGTCGTTTTTACAACACTTCTAAGCCCAGCACCAGCTTCTCTGTGGAGCAGTGCAGGAGGTCAAACTGAGGGATCAGGTGGGGACCCTCTTCTCTTGCATTTCAGCCTTGCTCCTAATAGCCGAGACGGATGTTGGAACAGACTGTTTAACCAGAGTGTGGCAGCCGGTGGCTGAGAAAGCAGCCCAGGAAACCTTAACAAGAGACTGGTGGAGTGTCCTAATTGGATAAGTATACCACTGCAGGGAACGGTGGTCAGGCTGCTACTTTCCAGCCAACCTAACTGCTGGAATCCACTTTATTTGTAGTAGTCCAGAGCAGAATGCGTCATCAGGCTACTACTCTGGCTCCAAAATGGTTAACTGTGAGGGTGGACAATCACTTAAACATGAGCCAGCAGTGTGCGGCAGCAGCCAAAAAAGTGAATGCAATCCTTGGTTGTATAAACAAGTCTAAAGGAAAAAAGGATTAGAAAGGCAACATGATAGCAGTATTCCAGTATTTGAGGGGCTGCCACAAAGAAGAAGGGGTCGAATTATTTTCCAAAGCACCAGCAGGCAAGACAAGAAACAATGGATGGAAACTAATCAAAGAGAGAAGCAACCTGGAATTAAGGACAGACTTCCTAACCGTGAGGACAATTAACCAGTGGAACAGCTTGCCTCCAGAAATTGTGGGTGCTCCATCAGTAGAGGTTTTTAAGAAGAGACGGGATAGTCACTTATCTGAAATGGTATAAGTTCTCCTGCTTGAGCAGAGGGCTGGACTAGAAGACCTCCAAGGTCCCTTCCAACTCTGTTAATCTGATTCTATTCTATTCTATTCTATTCTATTCTATTCTATTCTATTCTATTCTATTCTATTCTATTCTATTCTATTCTATTCATGGATTACATTACTTACAAGCACAATTGAGTCCAAAATTTCTGTTGCTAATCAAAGAGAGAAGCAACCTGCAATTAAGGAGAAACTTCCCAACAGTGAGGACTGGACAGTCACTTACCTGAAATGTTATAGGTTCTCCTGCTTGAGCAGGGGGCTGGACTAGAAGACCTCCAGGGTCCCTTCCAGCTCTATTTTATTCTTCTTCTAACAGAGGCATAGAATCAAAATCACAATCAGGTAGAATATTATACCGCTTTATAAAGCCTTAGGAAGGCCACAACAGGAATACTGCAACTACTTTTGGTCGCCATATTACAAAAAAGATGTTGAGACTTTGGAAAAAGTGCAAAGAAGAGCAACTAAGACGATCAAAGGCCTGGAGACGAAAACATATGAATAGTTGCAGGATTTGGGTTTGACTAGTCTAGAGAAAAGAAGGAGTAGGGGGGACATGATAGCAGGATCCCAGTATTTGAGAGGTTGCCACAAAGAGGAGGGGGGTCAACTTATTCTCTAAAGCACCTGAAGGCAGGACAAGAAACAATGGATGGAAACTAATCAAGGAGAGAAGCAACCTGGAATTGAGGAGAAATTTCCTAGCAGTGAGGACAGTACATCAGTGTAACGGCTTGCCTTCAGAGGTTGTGGGTGCTTCATCACTGGAGGTTTTAAAAAAGAGACCAGGCAGTCACTTCTTTGAAATGGTATAGGATCTCCTGCTTGAGCAGGGGGCTGGACTAGAAGGCCTCCAAGGTCCCTTCCAGCTCTATTCTGATTGAAATATTGGAAGAATCATAGAATCATAAAGAGAAGGCCAGCTGCACTGCAGGCATGCCTGGGTGTTGCCATGCTTGGGCCACCTCCACAGTCCATGCACGAGTCAGCAGGAAATGCTGCAACCATCATTTTTGAGCCAGGTTGGTAAAGTAGTGAAGGTTACCAGAGGAGATTGTGAGTTCTAGTCTCATCTTAGATGTGAAAAACAGCTGGGTGGCCTTCAGCCAATCATTCTCTCTCAGCAAAACTCACTTCATGGGGTTGTTGTGGTGGGGAAAATAGGAGGAAGGAAGGAATACGGGTGGTCCTCGACTTACGACCATAATTGAGGCCAACATTTCGGTTGCTAAGTGAGACATTTGTTAAGGAATCTTGCTCTATTTTACAACCTTCCTTGCCACAGTTGTTAAGCGAGTCACTGCAGTTGTTAAGTTAAAAACATGGTTGTTAAGTGAATCTATAGTAGCTTCCCTATTGATTTTGCTTATCAGAAGGTTGCAAAATATGATCACGTGACTCTGGGACACTGCAAATGTCATAAATATGAACCAGTTGCTAAGCATCCGAATTTTGATCATGTGACCCATGGGACGCTGCAACAGTTGTAAGTGTGAAAAACGGTCATAAAGTTCACCTTTTTCAGTGATACAACTTTGAAGGGTCATTAAATGAACTGTTGTTATCTGTATTGTAACTGAATTCTTTAAACATCCTTCGTGGCTGCAGTTAACATGGGACTGACGCCAACAGCAAAAAATCTCTTGCGGTTATCAGATAATAAAACGGTTTTTTTAAACTTTTGTTCTAATCGCTCACTTCTTTGAAAAAGCCGGGGTTCTTTTGAAGAATTCAGTCTGGAGGGCATTCAGAAGGAAAACAAAGTTCAAACAGTTTGAATGTATTTGCATGAAGAGGGGCTGTCGGTTCAGAAGGGCACTTAAAGCTGGGGTGGTAGGAAAGGCCCCTCCAGATTTAATTTGTAAACTATAAAGATCTGCCAAGCTTTGATGATTCAGCTCCACAGATGGAAAAGCCAAAATCATGACTTACAGGTATGCATTTTTCAACATGGTTACCTGAAGACAAAGAGACCACTGCTAAAAACCCAAACTTAACAGGGAAGAATTGCAATCTGTGCACTTGACAATATTCACACATAACTTTTCTTGAATATCATGACCCAGTGCTGTTTCTCAAACTTTTTAAAAAATTATTATATCCATTTTAAGAGCATGGGAATTCACCCTTTTTGGTGAATGAAATTACAATTATGGTCGTGTTTGTGTCAACTTTTCCATCTTCTTCATTTTTTTCTGAATAATATTTAGCTGACTCAAGAAAAGTTAAAATACAACATACCAACGTATTAGAGAAAAGCATGACATTAAAAAAGTGTCTTAAAAAAGATTAACACATATACATGTTAACCCCCTCCCTAGCTGAATGCTGATTAATATAATGCAACAATGTTAATCTCCCGCCCCTTACAAAGCAGGCCAAAAGAATTTTAAACTACTCAACTACTAAATCCAAATTTAAGTGTTATTTTAGAGACCCATAGCAGTTTTCCTGATCAAGAATGTTAATTTAATTCAATTCTAAGCAATGTGTTTTGTGTGTGCATAAATCCAACTCTGTGAAATTGTATCTTTAGAAATCGATGGTTGCGTTTCCTATCTCACACTTTTCTTGGGGGTTGCTTCTGTGAGAATCACACACCACCCCTCGGCAACGTACACAATGAACCTACAGTCACCATATTCAAGACCTGTTTGCTAGTCCGTTTCTTAAAACATTAGAAACCATGTTGCAACTTGCAGCGCTGTTTGTACAAGACAAGGAACCAATTTCCAGCCAGTGATTCATTTGCACAAGTCTGCTGGCTGTTGAGGCATGCAGGGGACTGAGACACTGAGTGGGGGGAGATGGGTGGGGGGATTTTCATGACCCACTCTTGGAGAATCAGTGTGGCAAACTACAAAAGGCATCACTCTAAGCCTCAAACAAAAAAGCCACAAGATGTTTGAATGCAACATGTAGCTAAATCAAACCATTTGAACGAGAGCAAAACTTCCAGTGGATTCAGAGAGCAGCTTGTTTTCAGAGTACAGCTTGTTTTCTACTGTTTTTAAACCATGCAGAAGACTAATCACAAATGTCTAGGTAGCTTACATCCAACGTTTATATATTATCGGTTTGATTTCTTTGTTTGACTGGTGTGAGCTGTCCAGAGTTGCTGTGAATTGGGGGCGGCATACACATTTAATAAGTAATAAGGATAATTTTAGTTTTTATGAGAAATGCATGGAGGTGTCCCGTATGAAGTTGGAATGATAAGAAAGAAAGAGCAACAGATTATTTTTCTACATATCTGACCTCTATAGTTCTTTTCTGTCACAAACCATGCCCAGAACTCTAAAAGTTCTCATCACTGCCTAGCCTAATCTGGAGAACAGGAAGAGGCTGCTCACCTCCCTGGGGATTTGGCTGACAGAATGAAATAAAATCCCAAACACACAGCTCGTGTGTGGCTGGCCCTTTAAGGCCATTTGACAGCCAGACATTGAAGATGGCTGAAAAGAATTAAGATGCTGATTCCAAATTATGATACAGATTTGGAATTAAGATTCCGGATTAAGTTTCTGATTCCTAATTATGATACAGATTCCGAATAAAGATTAAGATTTGGAATCAAGAGGAAAACCAGCTCAAGATGTTTTATAGGTGGCATATCCCACCAACCAGATTGGCTAAAATAAACCCCAAAAACAACCCAAATTGCTGGAAATGTAAGAAATCCCAGGGCACCTTCTACCATCTATGGTGGACCTGCCCAGCGGCGAAAAAATTTTGGTCTATGATTAAAACGTGGCTAGAACAAATTACCAGAGTAAAAATACACAAGAAACCTGAAACCTTCCTTTTAGGAATCTTTACTACAACTTACTCTAAAGAAACAAAGTATCTGTTAATACACATCCTAACAGCGGCCAGAATAACATATGCTAGTACTTGGAAGTCAGAGAAAATCCCCACGGAGGAAGATATCATAGATAAGATTACACAATGCGCGGAGATGGACAGATCAACAAAGGAATTAAAAGAAAAAGAAGATTCTGAGTTTTATAAAATATGGAATAAATGGTATCAGTGGCGTAAGGTTGTCACGGAAAAAAGAGACAAATCAGACAGAATAAAACATAGTGATACTTGCGCCACCCCCACACAGATAGCAAATCCTGAGGGAAATGTAGGAAAGGTCGGGAAAAACTTGACCTAGAGTTTGTAATATAGAAAGGGTTAAACAAACAATATAGATCTAGTGAATTATGCATTGAGGGAATACGTATAATTATGTAGTTGATTATCACACTGCAAAACATATGCTTCAAATGAGTGATATATACAATTGTTTTGATTTATGTGATTTTGTTATATATGTTTTTGTATGTTTGTCTTTTTTTATTTGTTAATAAAATTTATAAATTTTTTAATTAAAAAAAAGATTTGGAATCAAGATTCTGATTCTGAATTACGATACAGATTCAGAATTAAGATTCGAAATGAAGATTCCAATTCTGAATTATGATACAGATTCAGAATTAAGATTCGAAATGAAGATTCCAATTCTGAATTATGATACAGATTCAGAATTAAGATTAAAATTCGTAAAGAAGATTCGGATTCCGAATTAAGCTTCAAAACCCACAAAAGAAAAAAGAAAATAAACACACTGCATGAATTCAAATGGATCCAGGAAAGAATATACACTTAAAACAGGGGTGAAATCCAGCAGGTTCTGAAAGGTAGTGGAAATTTTGAGTAGTTAGGAGAACCGGCAAATACCACCTTTGGCTGGCCCCAGAGTGGGGAGGGAATGGAGATTTTGCAGTATCCTTTCCCCAGGATTGAGGCGGGAATGGGGATTTTGCAATATCCTTTCCTCAGGACTGAGGAGGGAATGGAGATTTTGCAGTATCCTTTTCCCAGGATTGAGGAGGGAATGGGGATTTTGCAATATCTTTTCCCCAGGACTGAGGAAGGAATGGGGATTTTGCAGTATCCTTCCCCCAGGAGTGGGGAGGGAATGGAGATTTTGCAGTATCCTACCCCTGCCACGCCCACCAAGCCACACCACGCCCACCAAGCCACGCCCACAGAACCGGTAGTAAAAAAAAGTTTGGATTTCGCCGCTGACTTAAAACCCTTTGCGAAAGCCATCCAAGGCAACCTCTGGCGCATCCCAGGGGAGGCGGGGAGCGCAAGAGCCGCCCTTCCAAGCAGAACTCCCGCAACCGGGCAAGGAATCCCGGCGGGAGAGCCGGGCCAAAAGCCAGGAGCGAGGCCGTTGCCCGGACCAGAAGCCCGGACAGCGGCTTTCCCACTCCTCCGAGGTCCGAAATCCGGATCCCTCAAAAGCCACACGGCCCCCCAGAAGCCCGGCGGGCAAGGCCGAACAAGCTCAAGGGAGCCAACCCAACGGCTCGCATCCCCCGCAAAGAGGAGCCGAGCCGGGCAGGCGGACCCGACCCTGCGCCGCTCTCGCCTTGCAGCGCTTCCCAACCCCGCGCTTGCTTGCTTGCTTCCGAGAAGCGCCCGATCCACCGGCCGTGGATCTCGGGCAGCGGCTCCCGGACAAGCCGGCCAGCCAGCCCTCCTTCGGCCGAAGCCCCCGCGCGTCATTGCGCGGCGCTTCCTCCTCCTCTTCCTCCTCCTCACAATCCCCTCCGGGAGGGACCTCTTCGGAAAGGCCTCCCCGCGGGAAAGCGGCCGGCGGTTCCCCTCACCCACCCCCCCCCCCCCGAAAGCCCCGCCGCCCACTCCCACGCTTCCTCCCGCCGCGCCGCCTCCGCCCCTTCCCCGCGGGCATCCTCGCGGGCGGGCAAAAGTTGAGCCTTAACTTTTCCGAGGGGCCCTCCCGCACTTCTTTCAGCCCCTTCGAAAACCCCTTCCCGCTCGGCGCCTCTTCCCGGGCTCTCCCTCAACCTCCGCCGGCCGTTCCGACGAGCAAAGACCCTCCCCCCCCCACCTCTTCCCTTCCTTCCTCGCCTCAGACGGCCCCTCAGCCCCGCCGGCCTCGCTCTTCCTCCTCTTCCTGCCGTCCCCCGCGGGGCTCACCTGAGACGCGGCGGGGCTCCCCGGTCCTGAGGCGGCGACTGCAGCTCTTTTGAGCCCCGCGTGGGTGGGTGGGTGGCTCGGCCGGCGGGAGCAGCTGGGGGTTGCGGCGGTGGGCGCCAGCGGAGCGGGCTTGCCTGGAGTCTCCTCCCCCTGGAAGCGGCCGGGATGGAGGGCGGGGGTCGCCGTCTCTTCGGAGGCTGGCTGGGCCCGGCTGAGGGGCAGGTAGAGAGAGAGAGAGAGAGAGAGGAAGGGCTTCGGGCGCTGCTTTTGCTCCCTTCTACTGGCCTACTAGGGGTCGCTCCGGGTGTCTGGAGCCCGGCCCCATCATCCACAGCCGAGCCGAGCCGGCCTTGCCCCGGGGAAAGTTGCCCTGAAGTTTCCAAACGGGACGTTAAGGAGCTTGGAAAGGGTTGTGTGTTTGCTCAACGCAACTCTCTTGTGTTTACTTTGGTGTGTTTTATGAATCCAGCCCAGTTGATGGAATACAGGTAGTCCTCGACTTAGAACAGTTCACTTAGTGACCGAAGTTATGACGGCACGGAAAAAAAGAGGAACGTTCCCCCAGGGCAGGGGTTTGCAGCCTTAAACACTTAAACAGCCGTTTGGACCGGTTCCCACAGAAAAGAAAACAGCGGGAGCCACAAAGCCTGGGTGGGCGTGGCCAACTCAACCTCACTCACTTCCACCCAGTCACATGACCCCCTCCAACAATGCCTAGCCAGCTGGTCATTAGGGCAGAGACCTGGTTGGGAACCCCAAAACCCTTTTGATCTCTCTCTCTCCCTCCCCCCTCTCTATCTCTCTCCCTCCCCCTCTGTCTGTATCTGTCTGTATCTCTCTCGTTCCCCCTCTCTCTGTATCTCTCTCTCACTCCCCCTCTCTCTGTATCTCTCTCTCTCTCTCTCGCTCCCCCTCTCTGTATCTCTCTCTCATTCACCCTCTCTCTGTATCTCTCTCTCGCTCCCCCTCTCTCTGTATCTCTCTCTCTCTCTCGCTCCCCTCTCTGT
>WNWU01000024.1:3847276-3864017 GCA_012654045.1 Ptyas mucosa
GGCCTAACTGATAATTTTAAAATAGAAAAAGGTACAAGGCAAGGTTGCCCTTTGTCTCCATTGTTGTTTATTTTGTCATTGGAAATATTGCTGAACAAAATACGTGGGTCAGAAAGAATAATGGGAATTAAAATTAGACAGCACGAGTATAAATTACGTGCATTTGCAGATGACCTGGTGGTTACCTTAACCCAACCATTACAATCTACTAAGGCTCTGATGGATATAATTAAGGACTATGGACAAATATCTGGTTTTAAAATAAATGCAGCCAAAACAAAGATAATAACTAAAAATATGACTGTAAAACAAAAAGAGGAGATGGAAAGTACGACGGGATTTGAAGTTGTTAGAAAGGTTAAGTATTTAGGGATTAATATCCTGACAACAAATATGAAATTGTATCAGTATAACTATGAACCATTGTGGCACAAAATACAAATAGAGATGCAAAGTTGGGAAAAATTGCAATTGTCACTGTTGGGAAGGATAGCTGCAATTAAGATGAATGTTTTGCCAAGGTTTCTGTTTCTTTTTCAAATGATACCTATACTTAAAAAAGATAAAAATCTGAAGGAGTGGCAAAAGGGTGTAAATACTTTTGTTTGGGCAAGGAAGAAACCACGAGTAAAACAGAGAATAATACAGGATTCTAGGGAAAGAGGAGGCCTTAAAATGCCCAACTTAGGGTTATACTATGATGCAGCGGCAGTCAGTGACTGGGTTAATTTAACGGAGGAAAGGATATTAAATATAGAAGGATATGGCCTGGTTTACGGCTGGCATGCTTATTTACTGTATGATAAAAGGATAGATACTATTTTTAAAAGTCATATATTGAGAAGTGCATTGTTGCGTGTCTGGAAGAAATATCGATATAAATTAAATGATAAGTTATCAATTTGGACAATACCCAGACACGCGATAGAGAATATAAGTATAGAGCATAAACAAGATGGGATTACATATAAAGAACTTTTGTATAAGGATGGAAATATAGTTCAATTAAAAACTATTCAGCAATTAAAAGAGGAAAGAGTGATTAAAACATGGTTTCAGTATGGCCAGCTACAGGCCAGATGGATAGAAGATCAAAAAAAGGGTATTTTGTATCAGGATGAGAATTTGATTAAACAAATAAGAGATCAAAGCCAAATGCACATAAAAAGGTTATATAATGCATTAGTGGAAATAGATTCAGAAACCGAATTAGTTAAGGATTGTATGATAAAGTGGGCTCAAAATATAGGGGAAGTAATATCGTTAGACACGTGGGAAAATATATGGGTTAGAAATGTAAGATTTACACAAGCTCAAAATTTAAGAGAAAATTTTTATAAAATGTTTTACAGATGGCATTTAGACCCGAAAAAATTAGCTTGTATGTATCCAAATCTTCAGCCCAAATGCTGGAGATGTGAAAGCCAAGATGCTACATATTACCATATATGGTGGACTTGTAAAAAAATTAAGGTGTTTTGGGTTAAAATTTGGTGGATTATTCAAAATATTTTGAAGAAAAGGATTAAATTTACGCCACAGGTTTTTTTTTGTTGGGAATAACTACAGACTGTACAGTAATAGAAGTAAAGTTAATTTTAAATTTAATAACAGCAGCAAGGTTATTGGTGGCACAATATTAGAAGAAGAAAGACATACCCACCATTGAAGAATGGACACTAAAAGTAGCGCATTTGGCGGAAATGGCGAAAATCTCCGCATATCTTAGAGACTATTCGAATGAAAGATATATAACGGAATGGAGTAGATGGATTGATTATATTCAAAACTTCAAACAGTTTATGAATGAAATATTTTGAATTTGTTAGTGTTTTATGTGTATAGTGTTTTGGGTGACAGGAGTTAGAGATCTAGGTTTAATGGTAGTTCAATGTATTGTTAGCAGATTATAGTTTAAGGTTTGTTAAATGTTATACCCTGTGCTTGTCCTGGGAAGTTCAGGGAGGGGGGTGGAGGTGGGGGGAGAGTGGGAGGGGGGCTGGGTAAGAGGGAGGGAGTAGGGGAGGGTGTGGGTAAGGGAGAGGGGTGGGAAAGGGGGGAGAAAATGTTTGTACTTTTTATAAAACTTTTTAATAAAAAATAAAAGTTTTTTTTTAAAAAAGTTGGCCACACCCACTCAGTCACATTAACACCCCCCCCACCAAGCCACACCCACAGAACTGGTGGTAACAAATTTTACATTTCACCATTGCCCAAAACTGTCCCAATTAAGTCCAGCCACAAGCAGACCAGGACAGGAAGGCCTGGAGGAACGTTGTCCATGAGGTTACGATGGGTTACGATGGGTTGGACACAACTTCACAACTAACAACAACAACACAAGCAGACCGATGCTAGTCTACAGAGCAATGGCCAAGGAGTCCACAAGGCACTTGGAGGTTTCTCAAACAAGATAAACCCACCAGGCAAATCCACAACACAAGAGGATTCACAAGCAACAAAACTCCAGAGTTCACTAGGCACGATCCAAAGTCAAGGCATGAATCATAACAACCGGAAAACACACAGCTATGAAGTAAAAGGGTTGTAGCTCTGCTTTGCAAACAGTCTGAAATTGTATAGGGTCTCCTGCTTGAGGAGGGGGTTGGACTAGAAGTCCTCCAAGGTCCCTTCCAGTTCTATTCTGATCGATTTAATTAATAAGAACCAAATTGCTGGTATATCCAAGTGGAGCTGTCATAAACTCTGGTCTCCAACTGTGGACAGCATGTTATGTCTATATTTAATTTCAGCTTAATGCAGCACTTCCTACCATGCATTCTAAATATATCAGATTTCCAGCTTCTGATTTTTAAGCAGCCTTTTAAAGTCTGAATGGATGAAGAAATCTGAATGTATGAATATATAATTTCTGAATATTTATCAGAGGAAAAGAGGGACTTTTGGGGATATACGTGATGGAATTTAGATGTTCTAGAAAACGTTTTTAATGGAAACCATAGAAGAAATTTAACCTACACAGAGAAAACAACTATTTAGTCCAGTGCCTTTCAACCTTGGTGACTTTAAGAAATATGGACCAACTCTCAGAATTTGCCAGCCAGCAGGAACTCTGGGAGTAGAAGTTCACCCATCTTCAACTTTCCAAGTTTGAGAAACACTACTGTAGAGCAATAAACCCTGCCAAAAAAAGTGTGATGGTTTTCCCAGTTGCAATGTATGGTTGTGAAAGTTGGAGCATAAGAAAGGCTGAACGCCAAAGAATGGAGGCCTTTGAATTCTGGTGCTGGAGAAGACTCCTGCAAGTCCCCTGGACTGCAAGGCAATCAAACTGGTCAGTCCTAGAGGAGATCAACTCTGACTGCTCTTGGGAAGGCCAGATCCTGGAGATGAAACTCAAATACTTTGGCCACCAAATGAGAAGGAAGGACTCCCTAGAGAAGAGCCTAATGCTGGGAAGGATTGAGGGCAAAAGAAGAAGGGGACGACAGAGAACGAGGTGGCTGGATGGAGTCACTGAAGCAGTCGGCGTGAGCTTAAATGGATTCCAGAGGATGGTAGAGGACAGGAAGGCTTGGAGGAACGTTGTCCATGTGGTCGCGATGGGTCGGACACGACTCTGCAACTAACAACAACAACAAAGAGTAATAAAATACAAGAGATGCTTATTTTCTCTAGCTGATGACATGTTGGATCATCTCTAGGTTTATGTTAAATTCATGTTATAAATTATTTAATCTGAAGACTGACTATTGAGTTGCACCAGAGTATATTCCATGTATAAGGCCTATGGTTTTTACTTTGCTTGTTTTTATAGAGTCCTAAAGAACTTGGAGACGGCCTTGATGAAAGTCGATTTACAGAATGACAATCTCACTACTGTTCACTCTAATATCCAAACATTAATATACACTAAATTTAAAGGGTTAACTATCAACAGTGAGGATTTTTTAGTAAGTATTTTTTTTTCCTTTTCCATACTATCTGTCTAATTCTGTGTTTCTCAATTTGGACAACTTGTAGATGTGTGGACTTTAATTCCCAGCATTCCCCAGGCAGCCTACTGCCTGAATTCTAGGAGTTGAAGTCTACCCATCTTAAATATTGTTAAGATTCAGAAACAGTGGTCTAGTTATTTGATCCATCTTGAATAGAGAAGTGGGGTGGAGGAAGGATGTTTAGTGCTACCCTATATACTTCTCTGAATTTCCCTGTTTTTGTTCACATATACAGCCTGGATTCACACAAAATGCTAAATCCTGCACTATTACGTGTCTAAATAGCATGCTATTACATCCACATAAAACTATTATCATTAATGTGATTATCATTAATGTGATTAATTATCATGAAAGACAAGTTGCCCCAAGGCATGCTAAGATAGCAATAGCCCTTATATACTGCTTCACAGTGCTATACAGTCCTCTCTAAGCGGTTTACAGTGTCAGCCTATGGCCCCCAACAATCTAGGTCCTCATTTTACCCACCTTGGAAGGATGGAAGGCTGAGTCAACCTTGAGTTTGGTGAGATTCGAACTGCCAAATTGCAGGCAGCCAGCAGTCAGCAGAAGTAGTCTGCAGTATTGTACTCTAACCATTGTGCCACCGCAGCTCATTGTAATAACCAATACTGGCTATTACCTTCCTAGGCTGATGCACAGTGACCCAACCTAATTTCATTCCTATCCAGTCATATTGGAATTGCAGACACAGAGTTTTAAATCTTGTGAATTGGGGATGCAAAGGGGAAAATCTAATATACTGGAGGCAGCATCGTTGATGCTGCATAATTTGCATAAATGTCTGTTTCATGCTGCATTGCAGGGTCATGATGCTTCGAGACAGAGCCGGCATTCCACGTATTTTCCAAAAAGGTTCTTGGAGAATATCAAAACGACCCCGGCAAAGGAGATGAGGCTTATGTGCATTTACCTGAAAGCTTCTTGCCTCTTTCAGGTAAGCCATTGCTGCAACTTGCAGGAGGTGACAGAGGTGGGGATTTGCCATAGAGTCATCAATAATCTGAAGATTCCCAGGTTTGGAGACAGAAAATATCCAAAATATCCTCACTCCATTTTGGCGGAAATTGATGATGCTCTTGAGTTTATACGAAAGGCTTCAAAATGCACGAATGCCGTCGTTGTAGAGGGATATAGAGATAGCCTTCAAGAAAGAACTCAACAGCTGTTTATGTTGGTCTATGACCGAATAAAGATTTGATGGATTGATTAGTGGCTGTTATCAGGGGTGGGCTTCAAAAATTTTAGCAAGGGGTTCTCTGCCCAGTTGTTGGGTGGGCATAGCCATGGTGGGCGTGGCCTAGTTGGGGGGAGTGTTTTTGCCCTCCCTAGGCTCCAGAGGCTTTCCTTGAGCGTCCGGGTAGATGAAAACGGCCTCCCCAGGCTCCGGAGGCCCAAATGTCCGGTAAGCCCGTTTTCCGACCTTCCCGAGCCTCTGTGCGCGCCCTGCACTTACTTGCATCCAAAACGGGCCGAATCCTGGGAGGGGCGAGGTGGGGTGGGCGGGGCCAGCCAGAAGTGGGATTTGAACTGAACTGAACTCTGAACTGCACAGAATCTTAGCTAGAGGTTCTCTTGAACCCCTGCGAACTCCCAGCAGCCCCCCCCTCCCCGGCTGTTATGTAGATACATGCTTAATTTTGGATGGGTGGAGAGGTTAAGGAAGAAGCTCAGGGCTGCCCTGACTTGATTTCCTTCAGTATAAGAGATGGGTTTTTGCTACTGTAACTCATAACCATGCATAGAGTTCCAGAGGTCCTTGTGCTGTCTGTTTTCTGACAATTAACCATGAACATCTTAGGCCAGAATGATGGGCCTGTAACAAAGGAGTAAGATCGGTGGTGAAATGTAAAATTTCTTACTATCAGTTCTGTGGGCGTGGCTTGGTGGGGGACGGGGTTATATGACTGAGTGGGCATGGCCAACTTTTTTTTTTCTTTTAAAACCATTTTTCTCTTCGGCTGAAGAAGTTGTAAAAAAAAATAAAGCCTCTGATGATCCCAGCTGACTTGCCTGATCGGCAGAGGCTTTTTTTCCTTTTAAAAACATTTTTTCTACAATCTCTTCCGAAAAGGTTGTAGAAAAAATGCTTTTAAAAATAATTTAAAAAAGCCTCTGATGATTGCGCGGCTCACCTGGGCAATGTGGGGGGGGGCAGGGATTTTTGCTACCGGTTCTCCGAACCATCCGCCTCCATCACTACCGGATTGGGCGATCCGGTCCGAACCGGGAGCATTTCACCCCTGAATAAGATACCTTTGATTTGTTTTAACTTTAGTCACACTTTTGTGGCAAATCAACTCATTTGATGAGCATATGGTTCGGTCCCATCCTTACAAGTAACTTAATTTAGGAGCTAATTTAAGAACATCTAAATCCAGCCTATGTCCGGTTGGTTTACTAGTAAACAACCCAGATTCGGTTTACCTAAACTTGATTCATTTATTTGATATCACTTTCTTCTTTGACCAAAGTTGGAAACTGAGAATCTGCTAATAGTGAAGAAAATCCCAATTTTTTCTACTCTGCTGCATGGAGAAAGACAGTTCAGACATGATAACAATAGCCAGCAGCACCTTGTTTAAAATTCATTTGGCCATGTGGCCAAAACAGGTTCTCTATTCTTAATTCAAGTGTCAAACTAGGATAAGAGATACAAGACCCTCACTTAGCCAAAAGCTTTCTGTTTGACTTTATACTATATTCTAAACCAAGGGTCTGCAACCTTAAATACTCAAAGATCCATTTGGACCCATTTCCCACAGAAAATAAAACACTGGGAGCCACAAAACCAGGGTGGGTGTGGCCAACTCGATGTCACTCACTTCTACCAGTCACATGACCTCCTCCCCAGCCACGCCTACCAAGTTGGTCATTAGGGCAGAGAACCAGTTGTTAAAAAACACCGGAAACCACAAAATCCTTTTGACATCTCTCTCTCTCTCTCTCCCCTCCCTCCCTTCCTCCCCACCTCTCACTGTATCTCTGTATCTCTCTTTCTCTCTCTCTCTGTATCTCTCTATCTCTGCCCTGGCCGCTTCTCCCTCCCCCACTGTCACTCTTACCTTCTCAGGCCAGGCAAGGAGTGACTGGGAGGGGAGGGCGAGGGGCGGGGCCAGCCAGTGGTGGGATCGCCTGACAGGGAGCCACAGCAGAGGGCCCAAAGAGCCGCATGTGGCTCCAGAGCTGCAGGTTGCTGACCCCTGTTCTAAACCCTACATGGGATAGCAAAACACAGCTGTCCTGTTTACAGAGCATGCGATGCAGAAACAAACCATGGCTTAAGGAAATGGTCTGGTTCACCCAACATACTAAGTCAAAGCTCAGAACCTAGAATATACTGAACCCTTCTTCTTCCTCCAATTTGTAATTTAATAAATAATTGTATATCCTCTTAATTAATTTTTAATCTGTTCCCATTAGAATCTGGTCTAACTCATTTGGTTCGTTATAAAACCCATAATCCTGCCTACCTTTTTCGTACCTGGATTGTATCTGCAACTGTGGCCACCATGATAGGTCAATCCCTAATCTTTTTGGTTCTTGTTTTGTTTTTAGTTCTCCCTTTTCATTTAATATGTCCTTGTATCCTATAATTTTATCCATATTTATGACATTAGGATATATCCATGCCTCCATTATAGATAAACATACTGGCACTTTCAAGTACTTGAGAATATAAAGGTAAAGGTAAAGGTTCCCCTCGCACACATGTGGGGACGGTGCTCATCTCCATTTCAAAGCCGAAGAGCCAGCGCTGTCTGAAGGCGTCTCCGTGGCCATGTGGCCGGCATGACTCAACGCCAAAGGCGCACGGAACGCTGTTCCCTTCCCACCAAAGGTGGTCCCTATTTTTCTACTTGCATTTTTTACCTGCTTTTGAACTGCTAGGTTGGCAGAAGCTGGGACAAGGAACGGGAGCTCACCCCGGTATGCGGCACTAGGGATTCAAACCGCTGAACTGCCGACCTTTCGATCGACAAGCTCAACTTCTTAGCCACTGTGCCACCACATCCCTTGAACCCTAAATGACCTGATTCTATTTTAGTTTCGTTTAATGCATTTGTCTTCCTTGTCTTTCAGGATAGACAAAACAGCTCCTTGCTGAGTGGTGACATCATAGGACTCAGTCTTGGGGACATCAGTGTTACCAACCTCCCTGAACCTGTGGAAATCAGGTTTTGGCATAATCATTCATTGGTGAGTAGTGATGCTGCCATGGGCTTCATCCCTTAATAGATCTTAGTGCTTGGGTAGAATGAAAGCTCCCAAAAGAGAGCAGATGTTAAGTCATGTTCAAGAAGACCTCATTGCATCAGACCTAATCTTCAGATATTTTGAACAGCCACAAGATCAGGATTTATGCAGTTGATGGATCAATCTACTGTTTGCTTCTCTGATACAAGTAGTGCTGGATTAGAATAGAATAACAGAGTTGGAAGGGACCTTGGAGATCTTCTAGTCCAACCCGCTGCTTAGGCAGGAAACCCTCTACATTTCAGACAAATGGTTATCCAATCTCTTCTTAAAAACATCCAGTGTTGGAGCATTTACAACTTCTGGAGGCAAGTTGTTCCACAGATTAATTGTTCTAACTGTCAGGAAATTCCTCCTTAGTTCTAGGTTGCTTCTATCTTTGATTAGTTTCCATCCATCGCTTCTTGTCCTGCCCTCAGGTGCTTTAGAGAATAGCTTGTCTGGCTTAGTTCAGTGCAATACTTGTTTTGCAGCTGACTTTCATGGTATTCTTTTCAAATTTGGATACTGTCCTATTTGTAAACAAATTACTAGTCTACATGGATAGATTGCTTACCTAGAGTCTCTAGTCTGCACTCTTTAGGCAGAAATTAGGTGCCCAACTCAGCCATTCTGCTCTATTGAGCTGCCCCCCTATCAGCCCCCTCTACCACAAAGATCCTGCAGAAGGGCAGTATGGACAACCGTGGGATCTGGCAGGGTGAGGGCCATGAACCACAAACACAAAGCTTCCGCTGTGTCCTGGCATAACAGAGCTGGTTTTGCCTTCAATAGTGCCGAAATGATGCGCTCAACAAAGTTTTGCACTGAGACATTGGCAGATCTCGAGTGTGCTTGCTTTAGCTGCGCTTGTCAGTTGGGACTTGGAGATATAGAATATAGAATAACGGAATTGGAAGGGACCTTGGAGGTCTTTTAGTCCAACCCACGGCTGATCATCAACATTTCTCTTGTTTTCTAAGAAGAAGACACAAAAAATGCACTCAGATGATTCATTGAATGACTGATTATGCATTGTATGTTTGTTTGTCTATAAAATAAAAAAAAATTCTCTTGTTTTCTCTCTCGACCATTCTAGGATAATTACAGCAAGACCTGCGTATTTTGGAAGGAAGGAACAGGTAATGTCAAAATGTAAACCAAGCTCAAAGAGCACCAACGACGCTACATTGCAATTATTTTTTGTCTACTTTTCCTGCCTCCTTTTTTCCTTTAATAGTGACCCCGTTCCATCTCTCCTATCCCTATTTTCATACTCACTTGGCCACCTGGAAGTACAGGATCTCCTGCTTGAGCAGGGGGTTCGACTGGAAGACCTCCAAGGCCCCTTTCCACTCTATGACTCTGTAATTCTGTAATTTGCATCCATACTTCGGCAATATCTTTCTGAGGAAGAACTGATGTGAAGGAGTCTGATTACACCTTTTCCAACTAATATATTTTATTAAAAAGCTTATGTTTTTTAATGAGGTCTAGCTTACTTTGACAGATGCATGCAGGAGTGGGCTGCTGTGGGTTTGTAGGGGTTCAGGAGAACCTCTAGCTAAAATTCTGTGCAGTTTGGAGAACCCCCAAATCCCACTCCTGGCTGGCCCCACCCACCCCACCCTGCCTCTCCCAGGAGTCCCCACGTGGCCTGTTTTGGATGCAGGTAAGTGCAGGGCGTGCGCAGGGGCTCAGGGTGGGCAAAAAACGGGCCTACCAGAAGTTCAGGAAGGCCGGAAATGGGCCTGTTTTCAGCCACCAGAGGGCCTCCAGAGCCTGAGAGGCCTTTTTTGTCCTCTCGGAGGCTTGAGGAAAGCCTCCAGAGCCCGGGGAGGGCAAACTGCCCCCCCCACCATGGTGCAGGAGACCAACTAGCCACGCCCCCCCTGGCCATGACCACCCAGCAACCAGGCAGAGAACCCTTGCTAAAATTTTTGAAGCCCCCCCCCCCCCCCCCCGGATCAGGGGTGAAATGCTCCCAGTTCGGACTGGATCGCCCGATCCGATAGCGATGGGGGTGGTAGGTTTGGAGAACCGGTAGCAAAAATCCCTGAGCCCCCTCCCCCCGTGCCCAGCTGAGCCACGCAATCATCAGAAGCTTTTTTTTATTATTTTTTAAAAGCATTTTTAACAACCTCTTTGGCCTAAGAGGTAGAAAAAATGCTTTAAAAAAAAAAGTTGGCCACGCCCGCCCAGTCACATTACCCCCCCCCCCCCCAAGCCATGCCCGCAGAACCGATAGTAACACATTTTACATTTCACCACTGCCCTGGATGCATAGAATGAGTTTTCATAATGAGGTAAGCAGTGACTTGCAAACGCGTACGTCTTTCGACATGCATACATTGTTAGAAAAAGTGTGCGCAGATTCCTCCTGATTTTAGGCCACCATAGACTAACATGGGTCTTCCCCACCCCCACTTCCAACGTCAGATTTATAGGTGTGGTGTGTAACTCTGTTTGGGAAAGGTGGAAGATCTCTTTCAGATTTCTTTCAACTAGGCAGGTACTTAGCTCTAACTGATGTTTGCTGATCCTATTGTTGTGCTACTATAGCTAACAATGCTATTGTTATGCTACTGGTTTTCAATACATTTTGCATTGCATCTTTTATTTAGACATGCATATATATATCTGTAAAAAGTTAAAATCTCAGGTGTTTTCCCGCGTCATTCAAAGTCTGTTAGTTAAAATGCTTAAAATCCTGGCTAAAATCCCAGCTTAAAATCCTCCAAAATCCTAACAAAACACTTTGTAAAGTCTTTTGAAACTCTGGCTAAAATCCTAACCAACACTTTAAAAGTTTTTTTTTTTTTTGGCAACTTTTCGACAAGCTCTCTAACTTGTCATCATCAGGCCCCTACTTTCAGTTTAGAAGCTGTGGGTATCCAAAGTATATATAAATGCGAATGGCATTTTAGTTGAGTTCATACAACAAGCTTAGCCTTAAACTTGGGTCAAGAAAACATAATGTCTCGGTTGACCAAAAATGTTATGCCCAAAGACATAAATTCAAGTCCATCTTGATGGGAGGATCTGGTTCATTCACTATATGCTAAGATTATGATCTCACAAAGGGGGGACCACGTTATGTTGAATGACAAATACCCAATTCATTAAGTTGGCTGAGCCTATACAGGTAATCCTTGATTTACAACAGTTTATTTAGTGATCAAAGTTAACAACAGCACTGAAAAAAGTCACCCTTTAGGGAGGACAGTCCTTCTTTTGTAAGTTCTGTCCTCTCTGGAAAAGCCTCCTCCTACCTGTCCTCCTTTTTGATATTTGAAGACTAATCTGTAAATCTCCGTATTCGATCGATGCCGATCCGATCCATTGTCTGTGATGTGACATATTTGTATATTTGACATGTCGATTCATCAAGGCTCGGTACAGTGTGGCGAGACGCGATTGTGATGCGCTCTGCACAGGAGAATTGTTTTGAGAGAGTGCGCCACGCGCAAGTGGCTTTGTTTACTTCTTACCAAAACACGACACGGCACACAGGCACGCATTAGACTCATTGTTGCAATGAATGAAATGTTTCTTTTATTTACGGTATTTTTTTCTTCAATTTATTTGTGTCCTCCTTCTCATTGTAAAAAAGAGACTTCAATGAACCACTTAACAATTGCGGCAAGAAATGTCGTAAGATGGAGCAAAACTCACTTAACAAATATCTCACTTAACAACAGAAATTTGGGGCTAAACTGTGGTCGTAAGTTGAGGACAACCTGTATTGTGCATTCTTTAAAAAAAGAGCCCAAGACAGGCAGTTGTAGCTATTTTTCTTGAGCAGGGTGCTTGTTTGTCTCCAGGAGAGGACAACCTGGGGGAATGGAGAACAGAAGGCTGTGAAACCAATGCCACCCAGGACAGTGTTCTCTGCAAATGCTACCATCTGACCTATTTTGCTGTCCTTCTGGTAAGCCTGTTGCTCTTCAGGTCTCTGGTGCATCAACTCCTTCTCGAGAAGGTGTTCTGGAAAATTATTTATTTTTATTTATTTATTTGTCAAGAACGTATTAGGTAATTTATATAATTATGAGCATGAATTGAATACATAAAATAGATACAATTAAAGCAGGGGTGAAATGCTCCCGGTTCAGACCGGATCGCCCGATCCAGTAGCGATGGCGGCGGGTGGTTCAGAGAACCGGTAGCAAAAATCCCTGCCCCCCACATTGCCCAGCTGAGCTGCGCATTCATCAGAGGCTTTTTTTTTATTTTTAAAAGCATTTTTTTCTACAACCTCTTTGGCTTAAAAATTGCTTTTAAAAGTAAAAAAAAAAAAAGCCTCTGCCGATCAGGCAAATCAGCTGGGATCGTCAGAGGCTTTAAAAGCATTTTTTTTACAACCTCTTCAGCCGAAGAGGTTGTAGAAAAAATGGTTTTAAAAGTTTAAAAAAAAAAAGTCGGCCACACCCACTCAGTCATTTTACCCCACCACCCCCAAGCCATGCCCACAGAACCGGTAGTAACAAATTTTACATTTCACCACTGAATTAAAGGGAATGTTAGGACAGGGATGGTAGGCATGCTGGTGCGCTTATGCACACCCCTTACAGACCTCTTTGGAATGGGGTGAGGTCAACGGTAGACAGTCTTAGGTTAAAGTTTTGGGGGTTTTGGGATGAGACCACAGAGTCAGGTAGTGCATTCCAGGCATTGACCATTCTGTTGCTGAAATAGTATTTTCTGTAATTGAGTTTGGAGCGGTTTAACTTAAGTTTGTATCTATTGTGTGTATTTTTTAAAATTTATATTTATATGCCACCCTTCTCCGGAGACTCAGGGCGGCTTACAATGTGTTAAGCAATAGCCTTCATACTTTTGTATATTTATACAAAGTCAGCTTATTGCCCCCACAATCTGGGTCCTCATTTTACCTACCTTAGAAAGGATGGAAGGCTGAGTCAACCTTGAGCCTGGTGAGATTAGACCTCACAGTAATTGCAGGCAGCTGGATGTTAAATGCTGCCTTAATAGGAGGCATTAGCCTCCTACGCCACTCAGGCTCCTTTACGCCACTCAGGCTCCACTATTGTTGTGGTTGAAGCTGAAGTAGTCCAGGGGTGGGTTCTACTTACCTTTACTACTGGTTTGCAACGGGGCTGCAGGGAATAATGGATGGAGACTGACCAAAGAGAGATTCAACCTGGAAATAAGGAGGAATTTTCTGACAGTGAGAGCAATCAACCCATGGAACAGAAGTTGCCTTCGGAAGTTGTGGGAGCTTCATCAATGGAAGCTCTCAAGAAGAGACTGGACTGCCCTCTGTCAGAAATGGTGTAGGGTCTCCTGCTTGGGCAGGGGGTTGGACTAGAAGACATACAAGGTCCCTTCCAACTCTGTTAATCGGTTAAACTCTATTATTCTATGTTCTAACATGTTGTTCAAGGTAGCAAATCCTTCCCTGTTGACCATGCTCCTTGACCGGATACGACGGTATCTAAAAGATGTGTAGGTCCAGGTCACGTTTCATCAATCTCAGATAGTGTGGTCTGTGCTGATGGGGGATAATGGAGGTTGCAGTGGAAGACAGGAGTTTATTATGTATGCAAGAAATACCACACTTTGTAATTGGCTCTGCCATTTCTTCTTTCTCCCCTTATTCAGCAACTGTCTTCAGAGCCTCTGGATGAAAAGCTACTGGTCCCTTTGACCTATCTCAGTGACATTGGCTGTGGGATCTCAGCGTCGGCTTGTTTCATCACCATTTTCTTATACCTTTTCACCAGGTAACCACAGAATCCTTTCAGGGGCAGAGGAAGATTCTCCCAGGCACAATGACCATGCGGGACACAGAGAAACATGGATATGTCAGTTTTTGGCTTTAATTTCTTGGATGCTCCGCAGGGTCATCTTACTAAGATGGGCAACTTGTTTAAACCAGAGGTCTTCAAACTTGGCAGCTTTAAGACTTGTGGACTTCAACTCCCAGAATTCCCCAGCCAGCTAAGCTGGCTAGAGAATCCTGGGAATTGAAGTCCACAAGCTAAGCTGGCTGGAGAATTCTAGGAATTGAAGTCCACAAGCTAAGCTGGCTGGAGAATTCTGGGAGTTGAAGTCCACAAGCTAAACTGGCTGGAGAATTCTGGGAGTTGAAGTCCAGTTCGTTTAGGGACCGTTCAAAGTTACGACGGCCCTGAAAAAAGGAACGTAGGACCATTTTTCACACTTATGACTGTTTTAGCATCCCCATGGTCACGTGATTTACATTCAAGTACTTTGACAACTGGCTCGCATTTATGATGGTTGTAGTGTCCCTGGGTCACGTGATTCCCCCCTTTGCGACCTTCTGACAAGCCAAGTCAATGAGAAAACCAGATTCACTTAACAACCGGGTTACTAATATAACAACTGGGGTGATCTACTTAACTACTGTGTTAAGTGTTGTGGCCTGTCAGCCGCTGACCCCTCCAACAGCCAAATCAGAGGAGGAGGTGGGAGTCAGGGTCAGCATCAAGGTAACCTGAGAGCTCTGAGGGGGAAGAGAGCATGGAGCTGTCAGAGAGAGAGAGACAGAGGTGGAGCCTGGGCCATCCGTCAGCCCTCAGATGGAGAGTCAACAGTCCCCAGGTCTGGAGGTGGCTGATAAGGAAGAGGAGGAACAGCTGGGTCCAGTGCCTGACGCGTGAATGCGCAGAAGGCCGAGGAGAGGAGAGCAGTGGAAATCTATGGGCCGGTCCTTGGGATGGAAGAGCCACTGCTGCAAGCGAAGCCCCATCCTAGCTCTGGGGATAAGAGGCAGCGGGCGGAGATGAATAGGTGCGGCAGACAACTATTCATCTCCCTGCTGGACAGACTTGTTAGCCTGCGTTGAGAGAGAAACTTTTTGCCGGGGCTGTTGGTGCTCCTAATAAAGGAATCATCGCTTCAACTACAGAGGGTTTTTCATGTTTGGGGAGCTGGGTCAGAACAAGAAGTCATAAAATGGGGCAAAACCAGGGGTGAAATGCTCCTGGTTCAGACCGGATTGCCCGATCCGGTAGCAATGGCGGTGGGTGGTTCGGAGAACCAGTAGCAAAAATCTCTGCCCCCCCCCATGCCCAGCTGAGCCGCACAATCATCGAAGGCTTTTTTAAAAAAACTTTTAAAAGCATTTTTTCTACAACCTCTTCGGCCAAAAAATGCTTTTAAAAGTAAAAAAAAAAAGCCTCTGATGATCACGTGGCTCAGCTGGGATCTTCAAAGGCTTTTAAAAGAAAAAAACTCTTTTTTTCTTTTAAATGCCTCTGATGATCCAAGCTGAGTTGCCTGATCGGCAGAGGCTTTTTAAAAAACCTCTAACGATCGGGCAACTCAGCTGGGATCGTCAGAGCCTTTTGAAAGCATTTTTTTTTACAACCTCTTCACTGAAGAGGTTATAGAAAAAATGGTTTTAAAAGTTAAAAAAAAATAAAATTGGCCATTCCCACCCAGTCACATTACTCCCCCCCTCAAGCCACGCCCACAGAACTGGCAGTAACAAATTTTAGATTTCACCACTGGGCAAAACTCACTTAACAACTGTCTTGCTTAGCAGGAAGGGAAATCTGGGGCTCAATTATGGTTGTAGGTCGAGGACTACCTGTGGTGTTTCTCTCCTTTCTGGACCCTACCAGCTCCAACTCTCCAGTTGATCTTCTTTCCTTTTCTCCTTGTAGGAAGCTCTATCACGATTCCACCACAAAGATCCACATCAATCTTCTGGGCGCCCTGTTCTTTCTCAACGTGTCATTCTTGAGCAGCAAGACTTGGGTTGACCATTTGTGGTGGTGCCGCATCATGGCTGCCTTCCTCCACTACTCCTTGCTCTGCAGTTTGACCTGGATGGGCATCGAGGGTTTCCACCTCTACCTGCTGGTGATCAAAGTCTACAACTCCTACATAAGGCGTTACCTGCTCAAGCTGTGTGCTGCGGGGTGGGGTAAGGATTTGAACGCTGCCCATATTGGAAAAACACATCATCGTGAAGTCACCTTCTGAGTTCCTTTGTCTCTTCCTTGCTTTCCAAAACAAGAAGTGCAGCTTGTGCGTCTGGTTGAAAAATTAGTTGCACGGAGCTTCTCCAGTGGGAGAAAGAAGTCATATCTGACTAGTAGAAAGGAGGCATTAACAAGGACAATAGACTTAGGCAAAGGAGGCATTAACAAGGACAAGACTTCTGTCTTTTCTATCTTTCTTTCTATGTATCTATCTTTCCTATCTTCCAGGAACACAACAAAACCGTGTCCATAGCACACCCTCTTACAGTTTTCACATAACACATAACCTGTAGGGTAGGTGTAGTGCATATTGTAGTGTATAATGGAGCTCTATGCAATGAAATTTCACTTTTAGTGTACATTCAAAGTGACAATAAAGTTATTATTCTGTTCTATTCTATTCTATTCTATTCTATTCTATTCTATTCTATTCTATTCTATTCTATTCTATTTCTCTTCTCTTCTCTTCTATTTCTCTTTTTTCCTATTCTATTCTATTCTATTCTATTCTATTCTATTCTATTCTATTCTATTCTATTCTATTCTATT
>WNWU01000024.1:3877995-3899026 GCA_012654045.1 Ptyas mucosa
GAGTTGACGTCCACAAGTCTTAAAGTGGCCAAGATTGGAGACCCCTGCTCTGGACCAACGAAGGACTCAGGTTCCAAAAATGACATCTGGGCACTGCATCCCCATATCATGCATTGGGGACATTCTATGTTCCCCCTTAAGCTGGGCTTGGAAGGAAGGATGGTTTGTCTCCATGGGAGTAGATAGAACAAGGAAGTCATGTGCAAGGATTGATCCCTATACAGGTAGACCTTGACTTAACAATCATTCATTTAGTGACCTTTCCAAGTTACGATGACACTGGGGAAAAAAAGGACTTATGACCGTTTTTCACACTTACAACCGTTGCAACATCCCCATGGTCATGGGATCAAAATTCACTTGCTTGGCAATTGACTCATATTTATGACGGCCGCAGTGTCCCAGCTGGGGTCATGCAATCCCCTGGGGCGGCCTTCCGACAAGCAAAGTCAACGGGGAAGCCAGATTCACTTAACAACCGTGTGTGACTAAGTTAACAATGGCAGGGATTCACTTAACAACGATGGCAAGAAAAGTCATAAAGTGGGGCAAAACTCATAAATCGGGGATTATCTGCAAACAGATATTGAAGGAAGAGCTTTGAGGCATCAGGTATAACTCCTGCTTCAGCAAGGGGGCTGGACTAGAAGACCTCCAAGGTCCCTTCCAGCTCTATTCTATTTTAATTTAATAACTAATACTGAGGTTTTTTATTTTATTTATTTATTAAATCTATACACCTTCCATCTCTCTCACAGCCAGGGGTGAGTTCTAATTTTTTTTACTACCGGTTCTGTGGGTGTGGCTTATTTTGTGGGCGTGGTTTGATGGTCATGTGACAAGCAATTCTTTAGGATTTAGCAGAGGTACTGGTCTACCAGGCTTTTAACTGCTTGCAGAGCCGTACCGGTCTACCCATTTGTTTTTGGAGCGCACTGGTCTACTACCACACTGCCTTTTACCATTGAGGGCAGCCCTTTGAAGCTCCGCGGCAAGAGTTTAAACAGCTTTTTGCCACTCTGCCACCACCGAGAGCATCGGAAACCACTTTCAGGCAGCCTGGCCTCAATCGCCAATCTACCACCACCGAGCGGTTTACAAGGAGCGGATCGGTTCTAGCCGATCAGTTGGGAGGCTTCTTGGCTTCTCAATTTAAAGCTACGGTGTCTTGTTTTTTTTCCCTCTTCTTTGTCAAGTGAGCCCTGATTTTTTCCTTCTAGCCAATCAGCTGGGACTCGGGAGGCAGCAAATAGTTTGGGGGCAAGGCCAGGCAGAGGTGGTATTTACCGGTTCTCCAAACTACTTAAAATTTCCAGTACTGGTTCGCAAGAACCGGGGAGAACCGGTAGCAACCCGCCACTGCTCACAGCCTTTGCATCAACAGTGAGGCAGAATCAGATTCGTGGCTTCTGTGTCTGTTCCCAACCACAGTCTTTAGAGGCCCAGCTAGCGTGAGCTCAGCTGTCGTAGGATAAACCAGAAAAGTAGATGAGAAATGCTAGATTGCTTTTTTTCCCCCTTTTGCAATGGATATGCCAGCCATTTCCACAAATGCAAAGTTTCTCTGCTTTTGCACAAGTCATTTTTGTTTCCATTTCTCTTACAGTTAACACAGAAAAACTGTTGTTATGCAAGGCTGACTTGTTACAACATATTTTTTATCCCTGGAAATTTTTGCAATGCCTCTTCTTTCTTCTTTATCTCATCTAGAGTCACTTCTGTTTTCTTTTGCTTCTGCTTTTTACGTTTGCTATGATGTTGAATAAAAGGTCCTCTCACTTTACCCACATTATCCTAACATCTGTAGCTTTACTGTGTTTATTATATTATCTTTATTTTAAGACTATTCTCAACAAATTCCACTTTTTAAATAGTCCCCTATTATTATTTCATTTTGTAGAATAATGTCTCATTCATCTCTCCTCTGAAGGAACTGATTTTCCTTTTCAAGGTTAGAGTCACCATAAAGTATTGCGATCTGAAAAAGCCTTTGGCAATATTTCCTTTGTTGACATAATAGCTAAATTCATAGGAATTTGAGAGCCTTGGTTGCACAGCAGACTAAAGTGCTGTTAAGTGGCACCAGCTGTCTGCAATTACTGCAAGTTTGACTCTCACCAGGCTCAAGGTTGACTCAGCCTTCCATCCTTTCGAGGTAGGTAAATTGAAGACCCGGATTGTGGGGGCAATAAGCTGACTTTGTATTAAAAAAAGAACAGCACTTGGGGGGGGCCGAAAGCCCTACTAAGCAGGTATATTCAAAAGTATGAAGCCTATTGCTTAACACATTGTAAGCCGCCCTGAGTCTCCAGAGAAGGGCGGCATATAAATTGAACCAATAAATAAATAAATAAATAAATGCAGAACATAGAAATATGAGTTACAACCACCACTGACCCCGGACATAAAGTAACCCATTCTGTGACGGGACTCAATTTTACAACTTTTTTCATGGCGGTTGTTAAGTGAACATGACCGTTATTAAGCAAACCCACCATTCACAATTCAGCGGGTTTTGCCAGGTGTTGGAAGTCAATGCCACTTCCTGGCAAAACCATCAGAAATTGCCATCCCGTGACCATGAGGCCTGGCATGAATTTACATGCTGGTTGTTGAGCGCCGCAAATGCAATTATGTGACTGAGCTGTGTGTGTTTGGGGTGGGGGTGGGGGTTTTTTGACATCACAAGTTGGAAACTTGGAAAGGGGCGGGGTCCAGTGATGAAATGTAAAATTTGTTACTACCGGTTTTGTGGGCGTGGCTTGGTGTGGGGGGGGTTAATGTGACTGGGTGGGCGTGGCCAACTTTTTTTTTTAAACTTTTAAAAGCATTTTTTCTACAACCTCTTCAGCCCAAGAGGTTGTTAAAAAAATGCTTTTAAAAGCCTCTGACGATCCCAGCTGAGTTGCCTGATCGGAAGAGGCTCTTTTTTCTTTTAAAAACATTTTTTCTACAACCTCTTGAGGTTTTTTTAAAAAATGCTTTTAAAAGCCTCTGACGATCAGGCAACTCAGCTGGGATCGTCAGAGGCTTTTAAAAGCATTTTTTCGGCTGAAGAGGTTATAGACAAAATGCTTTTAAAAGCCTCTGACGATCCCAGCTGAGCCACGCGATCATCAGAGGCTTTTTTAAAAATTATTTTTAAAAGCATTTTTTCGGACCAAGAGGTTGTAGAAAAAATGGTTTTAAAAATAATTTTAAAAAGCCTCTGATGATTGTGCAGCTCAGCTGGGCACGGGGGTGGGGGGCAGGGATTTTTGCTGCCAGTTCTCCGAACCACCCGCTGCCATCGCTACCGGATTGGGTGAGCTGGTCCGAACCGGGAACATTTCACCCCTGGTGGGGTCCCTTGTAACTTCCAATGGTCTCTACATGACTGGTTGTAAGTTGTACCTGTATCAACTTTTTTGGAAAAGATCTGTATCGCAGGATCCAATCTAGGTCAGTCATCAGGACCAGAAGTTTAGTCTTCCAAGCTTTCAGTCTCATGCTGGAGTCAGTGGTGGGTTTCAAAATTTTTTATTTCTGGTTCTGTGGGGTGTGGCTTGGTGGGCGTAGCATTGCTTGGTGAGCGTGGCTTGGTGGGTGTGGCAGGGGAAGGTTACTGCAAAATCCCCATTTCCTCCCAATCAGCTGGGACTCGGGAGGCAGAGAATAGATGGGGGTGGGGCCAGTCAGAATTTTTACTACCGGTTCTCCGAACTACTCAAAATTTCTGCTACCGGTTCGCCAGAACTGGTCAGAACCTGCTGAAACCCACCTCTGGCTGGAGACCGTCCTCAGGGAACGTCTCTCTCTCCACAATGTATCTGGGAATGGGCTCCAGCACGAATTCAAAAGCTATTCTCTTCTGTTCTCTTCTGTTCCATGCCATGCCATGCCATTCCATTCCATTCTTTGGTTCCGGTGAGCAACCCAGATTGGATCCTGCAACATTATTGTGGGACACATATATTTGCCTTCATTCGTACGATCTGTATCTGTCAGACAAATAAATATCTTCTTTCAAATCCCCATTTTCATGTCAACGCTAAACTGTCCATCATATAAAAATATTTCTATATTTTGCCTTGTGTCCTTTTAATGCCTTTTTCACAGGTTCAGCAACAGCCTAATCAAGACCAAGAACCAAGAACCCTCCCACCGTCATAGACAGGGCAAGTCACTTGTATATCAATAGAGAGCCAACCCCAATTCCTACTAACACTGAGGGTGGAACCTAGTTGGGTAATGAAACGTCTGCAAGAAAACACCCAAGCTGAGAGCGCACCGGAGCCCCCACAGAGTCCGATTCCCTAAGCCAAGTCAATACAGCCAATTGTATTGTAAGGGGAAAAGGAAGCAATAACATGCCCAAGAGAAGCCAGGGAGAAACTGGGTTTTGAAAAATATTTCTGCTCAATTTTTTTTAAAAAGATCTATGCATAAATGTTGCCCCTTCCCTCCACCCACAAAGTTCTTGGTGGAAACACTTTTTGGATAACAGAATGACAGAATAAGAGGGAAGGGACCTTGGAGGTCTTCTAGTCCAACCCCAACAAATTATATTAAATAAAACCCCCTGCTCAAGCAGGAGTGTCAGGGTGGCAATTAATCCTGTTCCCCTTTGGGTAATTGCACCTAATTAGAAACGGATCGTGGCCTTTCCTTGAAGTATACTTTTTAAGAAAAATAAACCCAAGATACATTCTAATAAAACACATTTTATTATAAAGAAGTAAAAACAGTCTTGCTAGCTAATTAATTACATCTTGGCAGCGTTCCTGCCGTACCTCTTGGCAGGCGAACAAAGAAAGTTAGAAGAAAGTGAAAGAATGTGGACATGCGCAGTAGCTTAGTGATAAGGTTTTCATCAGCTACCGTAAGTGTTAGAGTTCAAGCACAGCTGGCAAATACAACAAACGCAGTGACAAGGAGACTCTATACCATTGATGGCTAACCTTTTCCAGACTGAGTGCCCAAAGCATACGCATGCACGAGCAGATGCGCACGCAACCGAATGCCCCAAAATACAATACGCATGCGGCCCCCATGCATATGCCCCACCCCCCGCGCATGCATGGCAGAGGTCCAAAGACCAGCTGGCTGGCAGGAGGTACATGCGCATGCATGGCAGAGCTGAACTGGGGTGAGGGCTCACGTGCCCACAGACAGGGCACTGCGTGCCACCCCTGGCACCCATGCCATAGGTTCGCCATCATGGCTCTATACCATTCCTGGCAAGTGGTTGTCCAATCTCTTCTTAAAACACCTTTAGTGACGAAGCACCTGCAACATCTGAAGGCAAGCTGTTCCATTGGTTAATTATCCTCACTATTATCGTGTTTCCCCAAAAATAAGACAGGGTTTTATTTTATTTTCAATCCCAAAATAAGGGCTTGGCCTTATTACCAGGGGTCTTATTATTTCAGGGGTGCAGGAGGCCCTGGATGGCCTGCGCACTAACAGCCAGGAGTCCAGCAGAGACTCCCTCCGCACATCGCCATCAAGCTCCTACCCTCCCCTCCCACAGTGTGTGTGTAGAACGCGAGCCATTCGAAGGCGCCAAGCCGCACGAATGCCTGTATCCCCCCGCCCCCGCTCACAAGCCTCCCAGGCCTCACTACACTGATGTGGGTGAAGCCAGTGAGCAGCAGGTCCTTGAGGAGCTCATAGCCAATGCCGGCGGCACCCACCACCAGCACCCATGTGGAAGCCACAGCCTGGGCCAGCTCTCCCTGCAGGGTCCAGCTCCAGCTCCAGTTCCAGTTCCAGCCGTCACCATAAAGTGGGAAGCAAACCCCCTCCTCTCTGGGGCAGCCCCTCAAATATTGGAACACTGCTATCATGTCTCCCCTGGTCCTTCTCTTCATTAGACTAGCCATGCCCAGTTCCTGCAATCATTCTTCGTATGTTTTAGCCTCCTGTCCCCTCATCATCCTGGTTGCTCTTCTCTGCACTCTTTCCAGAGTCTCAACATCTTTTTTATAGTGTGGTGACCAAACTGGATGCAGTATTCTAGGTGTGGTCTTACTAAGGGTTTACAGAGTGGTATTAGGACCTCCCTTGATCTTGATTGTATCTCTCTGTTAATGCAATTTAGGATTGCATTGGCTTTTTTGGCTGCCGCTGCACATGGCTGGCTCCTATTTAGCTGGTTGTCCATTAAGATGTCAGGATAAATGCATAACCTCACTGTGATTACCAACCCAGGGCTGTGTAAGGGTTAACCCATCTACCACATATCCCATCATCCCCCTTGTCACTCCCTACCTTCTGGCTCCTCCTCCTTGGTATAAAAGGTCTCTCCCACGTGGATACCAAGCAGTTCCAGAGATGTACCTGTAAGGGAAGGTCAAGAGGTCAGTGGCTGAAATGCTGTAAGGGCCTATACCTAATGCAGGATTGAAATAAAAGAATATTTGCATCAGATTACTTTGTACCTTGAGTTATTGGGTTAGACCCATCCCTTCACAATATGGTAGCAGAGGATGGTTACCCATAACTTTGAACAATGACTGAACCAGATATTCACTCTACAAAGAAGAATAGAGTAAATACCAGATCAGTTACAAGACAGATGGCTGCACAACTCACCCCAAAAGGATCTGCAGTGAAAACCACAACAACACAGAGTGAGTACCCCTGCGACATGGACTCACTGGAAAGAAACGAGGGGCAGAACGAGGAAGCAAGAGGACACGAACAAAAAACGCTGCAAAAAGAAAGCCGCCTTAGAGAATCCATACTGAGACTAATGGAGACGCCCACAAGCGAAGGAGACCTGATCGCAAAACTCCAAGGCCTCCTTGGGAGCCATGGAGCAGCAATCGAGATCCCAGGGACGACCCAGAGGGACACCACGCCGGTAAGCGACAGGCTGGCTCAGTCGGACGACCTAGAGCCAGCCAAATCTAATTTCGCGCCTTCCTCCCAGTGGCCATCTTGGAATGGCCACCAACCAACAGAAAGCCGGGATTTGAATCCAACGGTGCGAAACAACCTAGACCCCAAAATAAATAAAAGGCAACCTGGGGACAACGACAAAAGACAATCCATTGACAATCGAAGCCCGCCAACCGAGCTCGATGTCGAAAAGGCCCTAGAAATTCTAGCGGCCGCGCTAGGCCCCACATTCAGGCCTATCGCGCAAACCGTAAGGACAGGCAATACCCCCGAAGAAACGAGGGAGATCGAAGGAGACCTCACAGCCTGCCACAAACACCGAAACGAGAGAGTGATCCCAACGCCACCGCAGCGAACCGCAACAATGCCGCGCCCCCCGACACCAACTCAAGCCATGACGGAAGAAGACCAGGCCGCATACTCACCGCTCCTGAGTCCACCACCGGGGTTCACCGCTCGCTCGGGACCCAGCTTCCACGAATCGGGATCATCGTCCGCCGCCGCCGCCGCCGCCGCCAACCCACTGCTGGATCCATGGAGGCCTCACCCGCCGTCCGCCACTTCCAGCCGAGCATCCGGGATGGAGTCAGCCGTGTGGAGGGAAGTCCCGAGGTACCACGTCCAGCCCAGGCTCCCCAGAGGCAAACCCGATCTTCAGCCAGCAGGCCTGGGCCTTCAGCAAGGAGCCTCGGACAGGAGCTCCTCACCCGGCGAGATCCAACGCAGAATGAGCCTCACGCATGCTCAGTCGCCACCTGCAACAAGAGGAACAGTGAACATAGACACACATCAGTTCAGACTAGCATCAAACATACCTTTGCCTTATTGCGAGTTCAGTCACATCTTGGACCATGGACAGCTACCTTCAGTAAGTAGCTACTATAGCAACTCTGGGTCTATAAATATTAATATAACAAAACTACAGATAGATGGAGGGAATCTCATAGAGTGGAGCCAACAGTTGCAGGTTGCTTTTATGAGGGAAAATGCACTATTTCTGATTAATAGACCACCACAAAAGCCCTGGCCTTTAGAAATTGACTGTGTACATCATAAGGCTTTTTACATATTGTTAACATCTATTCCTCCCACTACATATCCCACCATTGGCAATGATCTAACTGTGTCTGAGGTTATGCAAAAATTATACAGCATGTTCTACAGCCAGAGCAGGGCCACAACCACAAGGATTTCTAGGGAGTTCTATTCAGCTAGGCACAAACCAGGGGTCCCCATAAGCGAACACATATTAAAATTAAACGCTACCAGAGCAGAGCTTATGCAGAGAGGAGAAATGATAACTGAAGAAAGCATGATGAGCATCATTATCAACTCCTTAGATAACAGCTGGGACAACTTCGTAACTCAGCTGGATAGTCCCAGCTTAGAGCACCTGTCACTGGGCACACTCACAAATAGATTAATAGCAGAGGACAATCTAAGGAGGGACCGTCACATGTCCAGGAGAGATCCTAGACCCTTTAAAAGGGTAGAATTCCAAGATAGAGTGAGGAACGCTCCTGAATGTTTCTCTTGTGGTTCTAAAAATCACATAAAGAGAGACTATCCCAGAAACAAAAGGGAAAGAGGATATGGCGATCACAAGGGGAGACATTCACCAGACCGTAGGGGGAGGCAATCACCGGAGCGCAGACCATTCAAGGAACGAGGGTGTGGGTGGTCACCAAATGCAAGAAGGCAACATGAACGCAGAGATAGCTCTAGGGACAGCTATCCAGGCTCCATGTATGGATATAGATATGATGACTCTGACACCATGCAGGGGACAAGAGAGGACATATGGCTCCTGGACTCAGGGGCCCCTGATCATACCTCAAATAACCCAAAGTTATTCAGTTCGCTCACCAAGACAGATTTCAAACTAAGAGTAGCCAATCAAAACAAAGTCCAGGTAGTTGGAAAGGGGAACGTACACATCCCACATATTGGGGAAATAGAGGGGGTATTATATGTCCCTGAAATACCCCACAATGTGTTATCTACAACCAAACTCACACAAGGCACGGACAATGAAGTAGTGTTTAGGGATGGGGAAGCCCATATACTCAAACAAGGAAATAAAGTTGGGGAGGTAACTATATTAGAGGGACTTCCCTACTTCACGCCCAATACGGGAGACAAGGGAAGCATCAACGTAAACTTAAAAGATGGAGAAAAAGAGGACATTGAACCAGAGGGGGTAGATAACAATGAGAAACATAGTAAGGGTGTTGTTTCTATTGGGAAACCATTACATGATAACTGCGCGCACCTCCTTCACAGAAGTTTGGGGCACATTAGCTTCCCCGTTGTAAAGAGAATGACTGAATGTACTGAAGGACTCAAAGTCAAAAACTGTGATAACTACTTAGAGTGTTCGGTTTGTAAGCGCTCAAAGATTAAGGTTAAGGCCAGACCTAGAAAATCAGAACGAACCACTAAGTATCCTTTCCAACTTGTACATTATGTATACCTGTATTCAGTTAAGCATTTAGAGGGGGTTCTGTCAGGATAAATGCATAACCTCACTGTGATTACCAACCCAGGGCTGTGTAAGGGTTAACCCATCTACCACATATCCCATCATCCCCCTTGTCACTCCCTACCTTCTGGCTCCTCCTCCTTGGTATAAAAGGTCTCTCCCACGTGGATACCAAGCAGTTCCAGAGATGTACCTGTAAGGGAAGGTCAAGAGGTCAGTGGCTGAAATGCTGTAAGGGCCTATACCTAATGCAGGATTGAAATAAAAGAATATTTGCATCAGATTACTTTGTACCTTGAGTTATTGGGTTAGATCCATCCCTTCACATAAGACTCCCAAGATCCCCCTCACAGTTACTGCTGTTAAGTCTGGTTTCACCCAGTCTGTATGTGTATTTGGTTTTTCTTGCCTAAGTATAAGTAAAGTAGTAAGTAAAGTATTAAAGTATTAAGAAAGTATTAAAAGTAAAAGGTTTCCCCTGCCCAGTTGCATCCCCATTTCTTAGCTGAGGAAGCCAGTGTAGTTGTGTGACCAGCGTGACTATATACGCCGAGCGCACAGAACACGGTTCTTTCTCACTGAAACGGTACCTATTTATTGGCATTTTGCATGCTTTTGAACTGCTAGGTGGGCAGGAGCTGGGTTAGGAATGGGAGCTCACCCCGTTGCGTGGTTCTGGAGTCTCGAACTGCCAACCTGCCCGTTGACAAGTCCACTGACTTAACCACTAAGCCACCACGCCCCCTATAAGAAAGTATGGTATTAGCATCTGTTGATAAGGCCTCAAAAAGAACTGAATGGGAGAAAAAGACCACTAGATGGCGACAGAAGACCAGGCACAAATGACAAAAGGACTGGGAAACATCTGTTTTTCCCCTGATGCAAATGTCATGAATATATAGAACAACATATGTAGGCATTCCTGCAGGAAAAACGACCATGGATTGGAGAACATGGCTGTATCCAGCTTCAGTTGTTGTTGTTGTTGTTAGTTGTGAAGTCGTGTCTGACTCATCGCGACCAGAGGTGGGTTTCAGCAGATTCTGACCCGTTCTGGAGAACCGGTAGCGGAAATTTTGAGTAGTTCGGAGAATCGGTAGTAAACATTCTGATTGGCCTGGCCCTCATCTATTCTCTGCCTCCTGAGTCCCAGGAGGAAATGGGGATTTTGCAGTAACCTTCTGCTGGAGTGGAGGGAATGGAGTTTTTACAGTATCCTTCCCCTGCCACGCCCACCAAGCCACACCCACCAAGCCACACCCACACCCACACCCACTGCAACCGTCATAAATGTGAGTCTGTTGTCAAGCATCGAAATGTAAGTCATGTGACCATGGGGATGCTGCAATGGTCATAAGTGTGAAAAATGGTTTTTCAGTGCCATTGTAACTTCGAATGGTCACTAAGCAAACTGTTGTAAGTTGAGAACTACCTATATTATTATTATTATTATTATTATTATTATTATTATTATTTAATCTTTAGTGAGATTCACAGCCTTTGAGGCTGGTTAATAGCTCAGCAGCTCGAGTCCTAACCAAGGACCTAGGAACTGTTAAGGTATCGTCGGAGGATGTAAGCTGTTCCGAGTAAGGTGGTTTTTTGTAGAGTCAAAATGTTCAAGTCCGGTAAATTTAGAATTTCTAAATAGCGGGGTAGCCCTTTGGGGATTGCTCCAAGGGCTCCAATTACAATCGGGACAACACACAATTTCTTTTTCCACAGTCGCTCAACTTCAATTTGCAAGTCCCAGTACTTTGTGATTTTTTCTTGCTGCTTATCTTCAATCCGTGCGTCACCAGGGATTGCAATGTCCATGAACCAGACTTTTTTCTTTTCAACTATTGTTATGTCAGGTGTGTTGTGGACCAGGTGTCTGTCAGTCTGAATCCTGAAGTCCCTCAAAACTTGAGTTTCTCATTCTCCAAAACTTTCTCAACCTGATGTTCCCAGTGGTTTTTGCTGTACTCAAATCCAAACTTCTGGCACAATTTCCAGTAAATGATCTTAGCAGCGCGGTCATGGCGTTGTAGGTAGTCAGTTTGTGAAATTTTGCTGCACCCACTGATCAGGTGGTCGAGTGTCTCATCTTTCTCATTACAGAGGCGGCATTTGCTGTTGGTGGTAGCATGTTGGATTTTTGCCTTCATGCAGTTTGTGGCTAGGGCTTGTTCTTGAGCTGCCAAAATAAAGCTTTCTGTTTCTTTTTTCAGTACTCCCGATCTTAACCAGTTCCGAGTTAGTTTCTGGTCAGCTTTGCCTTCAATACTTTTCAAGTATTGGCCATGCAAAGCTTTGCTTTTCCAATTTTCAGCTCGCTGCTCAATTACTTCCTTCTTATATTCTGCTTTTGTTTTAGTTGTCTTTAAAAGGCCTCCTTTATTTACTTCCTTAATCATTGGTTCTTCACTTTTCTGGATTTACATTCAAGCTGCGTTTTTCTTCTTCCACAGTCTGCTTTACTTGTAGGAGTCCTCAACCAACCTCTGCTCTTGGTAAATATAATCGGTCGACATCACTTTTAGGGTGCAAGGCATGATTCATTGTCATAAGCTTCCTTGTTTTTCTGTCCAAATTGTCTAACTCCATCTGGGTCCAGTCAATTATCCCTGCAGAGTATTGAATCACAGGTATAGCCCAGGTATTTATGGCTTTTATGATGTTTCCTCCACTCTATTATTATTATTATTATTATTATTATTATTATTATTATTATTATTATTAGGCATTATTACTCTAACCAGGAGACCACAATGCTATTGCAGAGTAGTAGTTTGGCTGGCCAAGATACCAGCCCTTTTATAAGACATGCTTGCATGTTTCCTAAGGTGTGCCACTGGAGAGCGATCTGACTTTGCACCAGAAAGAAAGATGAATGCCTCTTCCTGCAGCATCACCTAAGGCTCCCTCCCTCCACCGGAACTTCATTGAAAATGGGTGCCGCAACCTGAAAGGTTCAGGAGCCATCAGCAATCTGACTGCCTGCACAGAGCACCACCTCGTTCTCCCCACCAAAGTGGTACCTATCTATCTACGCACATAGAACATGCTTTTGAACTTTTAGGTAGACAGAAGCTGAGGCGAACAGAACAGAACAGAACAGAACAGAACAGAACAGAACAGAACAGAACAGAACAGAACAGAACAGAACAGAACAGAACAGAACAGAACTGGAATGGAATGGAATGGAATGGAATGGACCTTGGAGGTCTTCTAGTCCAGCCCCCTGCTCAGGCAGGAGAACCTATACCATCTCAGATAAGTGACTGTCTAGACTTTTCTTAAAACCCTCCAGTGATGGAGCACCCACAATTTCTGGTGGGAAGTTGTTCCACTGGTTAATTGTCCTCATTGTTAAGAAGTTTCTCCTTAATTCCAGGTTGCCTCTCTTTTTGATTGGTTTCTATCCATTGTTTCTTGTCTTGCCCTCTGGTGCTTTGTAAAATAATTTGAACCCAACTTCTCAAATACTGAAATGCTGCTATCATGTCCCCCCTACTCCTTCTTTTCTCTAGACTAGCCAAACTCAAATCCTGCAACTATTCATATGTTTTAGTCTCCAGGGACCTTTGATCATCTTAGTTGCTCTTCTCTGAACTTTTTCCAAAGTCTCAACATCTTTTTTGTAGTGTGGTGACCAAAATTGGTTGCAGTAGTCCAGGTGTGGCCTTACTAGGGTTTTGTAAAGCGGCACTAAGACTTCACGTAATCTCGATTCTATGCCTCTGTTACAGGAGCTCAGCCTGCCACGCAGTCCTTGGGGTCAAAGTGCTGGAGCTGAGAACAACTTCAGCATCATTAAACCACTAAGCCACTGCGTCTCTTCCTGCAGGTGCTAAATAAAGCTGACACGGTTTATATCTTGGGGAGAAAACAAACATAAAAACAAACAAAAGAACCAGTGTGCCGATGTCTAATACATTTTGGGTGAACCTGTCATTTCACCGTAGTCCCTCACACCAGCTCCTCCTTCGTAGCTGCAATCCATCAAACACACAAGGAAGACCTTTCTTTATAATAAAAATTATACACATAAAAGACAATATTATCTTTCTTGTCCTGGATATTTTAATTCCTTTTCCACGGCTTAAAAAAAAAAGAAGAAGAATTCATTTTTACAACGAACGCATTAATAATTTAGGTGCTGAAGAAAACTATTAATCTAATTCTGTTTCTACTCTGGTTGCTTAAAAGTTGCACATTTTGCTCATTATTGTGACGATGATTTGAAAGGGTTTTTTAAAGCCAGCCGTCGTTTTCAAGGAGAAGCAACAAAATTTAGTCACGCGTCTTTATGCACACTTCTTCTTGATGATATCAAAACAGGCCAAAGGTTACCGGAGTCCCCAACTTACTGAGCCCAAAATTCCTTTTGCTAAACGAGACTCTGGTTGAGAGAATTTTGCTCCATTTTATGATTTTTCTTGGCACAGTTGTTAAGTGAATCACTGCAATGGCCAAGGTAGTAACACGGTTGTTAAGTGAATCTGGCTTCCCCATTGACTTTGCTTGTCAGAAGGTCACAAAAGGGGATTATATGACCCTGGGACACTGCAACCGTCATAAATATGAGTCAGTTGCCAAGGGTCTAAATTTTGACCATGGGGATCCTGCAAAGGTCGTAAGTGTGAAAAACGGTCATACGTCACTTTTTTCAGCGCTCTTGTAACAGTCACTAAATGAACTTTTGTAAGTCAAGGGCTTCCGGTACCTGTATTTTTTTACAACCCTACGTGGTTTTCTTTAGCCTGATGCTTTCCAGATGTATTGGATGCCAACTCTTACAATCCCCAGAAGTATAGGATTGGAGGAATTGATCCAACTCTTTGAATGCACCCAACTGAGGAAAACTAGAATGGACTGCAGATAGTCCTCGATTTACTGTTCAAAGTTACAACAGCACTGAAAAAAGTGACTATATATAAAAAAGTGACTATATACTATATAACCTATATATATATATATATATATATATATATATATATATATATATAAAACTAAGATGTTTTATAGGTGGCATCTCCCACCTACAAGATTAGCTAAAATGAATAAAAACTTCTCACTGATGTGATGGAAATGTAAGGTAGCGCCAGGAACCTTGTACCATATGTGGTGGGTCTGCCCAAAAGCCAGGGACATTTGGCATCAGATAAAACGATGGCTGGAAAAAATGTTAAATCAAAACATAGATCCAAAACCAGAACTCTTTCTGTTGGATATTATAGGGGATAAATATAATAAAGGAACAATATGCCTAATGTTGCATGTATTAATGGCAGCGAGATTGGTCTTTGCCCAAAATTGGAAAAGTAAAGAAAACCCATCTGAAGAAGAGACAATAAATAAGATCCTGACTTGTGCAGAAATGCACAGGCTGACTCTGGAACTCAAAGACAAGGGTGAAACGGAATATCATGAAATCTGGAATAAAATGTATCCATGGTTGGAGTGGAGGAGAAATGTCGGGATACAGAAATATGGATAAACTGAAAGTTGGAGAATTATCATGTTAGTATTAGGGATAGGTAGGAATTGTATTGGTATTTAATGTAATTTCTACAAACGAAGAGATTTACGTAGCTGGATTTTGATAGATTGTACAAAGGTATATATGCAATATGAATTGCAGTTGTTATAAGGAAAATGTGATGGAAATGTTGGAACCAGAAAAGTTGCACTATGTCCAATGTTTTTAATTGTATATTTAATAAAAAAAACCTTTTAAATATTAAAAAAAAGAAAAAAAAAGAAAAAAGTGACTTATGACCATTTTTCACACTTATGACCATTGCAGCATCCCCATGGCCATGTGATCGAGATCCAGATGGCAACTGACTCATAGTTATGACAGTTGCAGTGTCCCAAAGTCATGTGATCCCGTTTTGTGACCCTCTGGCCCGCAAAATCAATGGGGAAGCCAGATTCACTTAACAACCGTGTTACTCACTTAACAACTGCAGCTATCATCTTAACAACTGTGGCAAGAAAGGTTGTAAGATGAGGCAAAACTCACTTAACAGATGTCTCACTGAGCAACATAAATTTAGGGCTCATTTGTGGTCGTAAGTCAAGGACTACCTGCGTTGGAATAAAACCTGAAAAAAAGCCAAACTTCTTGATACTGCTGGCTGAGGAAAGGCCGTGTGGGGTTCTCATCTTTTCCTCTGAGATTCTTGGAGAAAGAAGAAAAGATGTGCAATCTGAAGACGCCAGGGATCCCCAGATGGGAGACCCTGCCCTCTGTTAACTTTCTAAAACTTTGTCACTTTCTGTCCGGCTTTCATCTACTCTGCAGGGTGGCTGTGAAAAAACAACAACAACATACAACAGGATTACGTGCAGGAGCACCCTGAGCTTTTTGGAACAGAACGTATTAAAAGATAAGTTGATGTGCAGCGCTTACATAATCTAGTGGGGTTTTTTTTAAACAGGTTGTTTGTAAACGTTGAGGATATATGTTTATATTTGCTTCGAACCAGATTCGAAGAGATATGAAGGAGGAAAGAAAAGGGAAAAAAAAACACCCCAGAAGAAGAGGAATAAAAGGAGCTCTGTGGCTCAGCAGACTAAAGCAGTGTCATTAACTGTTATTAACATCAAGCTGCCTGCAATTACTGCAAGTTCAAATCCCACCAGGCTCGAGGGTGACTCAGCCTTCCATCCTTTCTAAGGTAGGTAAAATGAGGACCCAGATTGTGGGGGCAATAAGCTGACTTTGTATAAAATATACAAAAGTATGAAGGCTATTGCTTAATGCATTGTAAGCCACCCTGAGTCTCCGGAGAAGGACGGCATATAAATCAAATAAAAAAAAAAGTCAGAATGGTGGGTGGAAAGCAGACTGGAAGGAAATTGTAGAGGAAATTGTAGAGGAAAAAAAGCAAGACATTCAGGTCACGTGGAGATAAAAATCTGGAGGTTGTGCAAGATCAGAAGTAAGATACTACGTGGAGGAGGAGATTTAAGAAAAAGAGGAAGGTAAAAATCAGCTTGTGAGTGAACAGATGTGAACTGAATGTTGGATTGTTTCTTTCAGATTATAGGGCATGGCTCTGCTTGCGTTAAATTCAAACCCTCACAGTAGCATCGGAACAAAACCTAACATTTGGGGCAGTTGTGACCACAGTTCCTATAGGGCACTATTAGGAAATTTTATGATTCAAACCTCAAACCTAAGTCATGAGTCAATTCGTAGCTTAAGGGCTGTGTGCAAAGCCACTGCATTCAGTGTGTTTACACTGGATGGAAATTAACCTCCGAGTTGAAATAAAATATTTGTAAAACTGATAGGAGTCCCAGTGAAATCCATGGAAGCTTAGAATAAAAACACAAACTTTTAAAGAACCACCACACTGTCAGAGGTTGAAGGCAAAGAATATCTTAAATGCCATAGGGATATAACAGGAACGGTTCAGGTATTTACCTGAAATTCCAATGAATTAAGTCAGTAACTTTTCAAATGTCTCCTTCTCATATTAGAAGATGACATGGGAATATCATATTATTTACATGGAACATTTACAAGGACGGAAGGAAGGAAGAGAGGAAGGAAGGAAGGAAAGGAGGGAGGAGGAAGGAAGGAAGAAGAGAACGAAAGGAAGGAATTAAGGAAGGAAGGAAGGAAAGGAAAGGAGAGAGGGAGGGAGGGAGGAGGAAGGAAGGAAAGGAGGGAGGAGGGAAGGAAGAAGAGAAAGAAAGGAAGGAATTAAGGAAGGAAGGAAGGAAGGGAAGGAAAGGAGGGAGGGAGGGAGGAGGAAGGAAGGAAAGAAGGAAGGAAGGAAGGAAGGAAGGAAAGGAGGGAGAGAGGAGGAAGGAAGGAAGGATTCTGTGATTCAGTCTTTCTCACACTCTCTGAAATCCATTTCTTAGAGATTTAATCATTTGTGTTTTCACATGTTTGGAAAAGCTGCCCTTGACGTAGTCCACTGGATGAACCAGGCTATCCTGAGAAACCTTAAGGTATTTGCTTTGGGTCAGCATTCTCTGTAGACAGGGGTTCCATCATGTTCTCCTGATGTGGACAACTCAAAGACTGGCCTCACACAGGAAGGTCTAACTTGCTGTGGTGAAATCAGGGATTTTCTGGGCTCCCAGAATATGTGGAGAAGGAGGTGGGGCATCAACTAACCCAATGAGAAGGAGCTGTGTGCATGCAACACACTTAGCTATAAAAAAAAAAACGCCATTTGACCAAGCATAGCATGTTGTGCCAAAACAGCCACCAGGAGTGCAAAGCTTATCTTAAGAGCTTTATTGGCAGAAGAGTAGCTATAAACATGCTACATATACGGGTCTGATGCAGCTATGGGCAACTTCTTGTCTTTGGAGCTGAATTATGCCCTTAAATAGCTCTTTCGAAACACTGAGGTTCTTCTCTGACCATAGTTGCCAAAACGGCATGGCTCCTTCCTATTTTGAAGTGGTGTGCACATACGCGGGCATGCACAGACACATACACACAGGCACATACAGAGAGTGCAAACTACAGTAAGTGTCCCATCTTTACAAATATCTGTCTATCGATCTATCTATCTATCTATCTATCTATCTATCTATCTATCTATCTATCTATAATCTGATATATGATATAGATATAGATTGGTATATAAATATAGATAGATATAGATATAAAGATATAGATAGATCGATCTTCTACAGTATTTTCTCTCTCTCTTAAAGTACCTCTTCTACAGTACCATCTCTCTCTCTCTCTCTCTCTCTCTCATCTATCTTCATCATCATCAGCCTCTCTCTCTTTCATTCTCTCTTTCTCTCTCTTTCTAAACGGGGAAAAATCCTCCCCTCCAATAACTGCCCCAGCCACTTGGCATCCTCCTCTTCCTTGGGCCTCTCCCAAATATTGTAAGACCCAAAGACTGCAATTAAAAATTATTTTTAAATTGCTTTTAAACAATGATATGAGATACCGGTAGTCTTCAAGTGAGGCCTTTCATTTTCCTGCCCAATATCCTTTGAGACTAACTTTTGCAATGGATCGCATTGCCATCATGTAGAGTACTTTATTTTTCCTCTCTTAGTTTATAGCCTTAAGATCAAACCTAAAGGACTCCGTAAACGAATGCAAAAAAAGTTCTGCACCAGGGTCTGCAGAAATGCATTAATGCATTGTAAGCTGCTCTGACTCTCCAGAGAAGGGCGGCATATAAAATATAAATAAAAATAAAAATATAAATTAAAAAAAGAAGGACTTTTTCTCCCTGAGTTTGGAGCTTGTGATAATTTGAATTATAGCAAAAGTCTTTGATGCTGTGGAATAAGATCAATGTCGGCTTCACGAGATACACCACTCCAGGAAATTAACTCTACCTTGTGGCTAAAACACCTTTCCTTGAGATTAGCTCTACTGTAATAATAGCATCTTGCAAGCCGGATGGTTCTGGGCCTTCCCCTTCTTATAACCATCTGAATCATGGCAGTCCACTTCAGCTTCTTCCAAAATATTATCTGGTTTGTCAGTGCTCAACAAATGTCTCAGCCCCTTTGCCTGGATAACAATTCTTGCAATTTCCATCAAGGTCATCGCTCTAAAGGTGGTAACCAAAACCTTGAAGCGCACCTGGAAGACCACCGGGAGCCAGTGCAACTTGCGCAGAAGAGGTGTTACATGGGAACACCGTGTCACTCCCATAAACACCCGCGCAGCCGCACTCTGCGCCAGTTGGAGCCTCCGGGTGCTCCTCAAGGGGAGCCCCATGTAGAGAGCTTTGCAGTAGTCCAGGCGGGAAGTGACGAGGGCATGAGTGACCCTGCGTAAGGAGTCCCGATCCAGAAAGGGACGCAACTGGCAAATCAGGCAAACCTGATGAAACATCCTCCCGGACAAGGCCGTCAAGTGCTCTTCTCAAGACAGCCGTGAATCCAGGAGGACGCCCTAGTTGCAAGCCCTCTCCGTGGGGGCCAGTGATTCGCCCCCAATAGTCAGTGATGGCACCAACTGACTATTTTGGGACATTGGAAACCACAGCCACTCGGTCTTGTATGGGTTGAGCCTGAGCCTGTTTCTCCTCATCCAGATCTGCACGGCCTCCAGGAATTAGCCCAGTGGACATCTTTCTTATAGAAGTTGTGAGTGCTCCATCACTGGAGGCTTTTAAGAAGAAATTAGACAGCCATTTCCAACACTGGAGGTTTTTAAGAAGAGATTGGACAACCAATGTGGTCTGAAATGGCATAGGGTCTCCTGCTTCAGCAGGGGGTTGGACTAGAAGACCTCCAAGGTCCCTTCCAACTCTCTTATTCTGAAACTTTGCTTTGCTTTAGGGCTTTTAGCTATAACTCTTTATTTTAATGATCTGGCAAGTGGTTTTACTTTAACTTCTGACTTTTTAGAATGTTGCATTATTACGTTTTATTCCACATGTTTGAAGTTTCATAGGAGTTCAAAGAAGGGCTAGAAATAATAATTATACGTAGTTCTTGACTTATAACTACTTGCTTAGTACTACAAAGAAAAAAGGGTCAAGCTATTCTCCAAAGGACCTGAAGGCAGAAGAAGCAATGGATGGAAACTAATCAAGGAGAGAACCAAGCTAGAACTAAGGAGGAATTTCCTAACAATGAGAACCATTAATCAGTGGAACAATTTGCCTCCAGAAGTTCTGGGTGCTTCATCACTGGAGGTTTTCAAGAAGAGAATGGACAGCTACTGGTCTGAAATGGTCTGGGTTCTCCTGCTTGAGCAGGGGAAGGGGTTGGACTAGAAGACCTCTAAGGTCATTTCAACACTGTTATTCTATGTTCTGTGACTTCCTATACATTTGGGATTAAATACTATGACAATGATCAGTCCCTTTTATTGCAGACATCTAAATAAGAGTTCGATCATGCCCCAAAACTGCCCAAGCCAGAGAAGCTTTGACTTCTATCTTACACCCACTAGTAGACATGCCAAAGACTGGGGGTGGGGATGAGGGTGGTGGGTGTAAGAACAGTAAGAAACCTGCATTAAGATTTTGACTTGCAAATAATCTCCTGCTTTTTATTCTGTCGGTTTAAGAAGCTGGAAAACAGGATTTTTGCACGGAATGCTTTACATATTTTAAAAATCTTGGAATGTACTTCAGAGTCGTGTCAAACATAGTATATTCCATACTAACTTTCTCCTCTCTGCGGCAGCTTCAAACAGCTATGCTGACATCACACTGTTGGGAAATAAAATAAAGTTCAGCTCCTACTTCTCCCAAAATCGATGTCCCACCAGGAGGAGCAAAGGTTTTCCTGAGGCCCTGGAGCAATCTTGATGCCCCTGAAGCTTGGAAAATGTTCTTCTGGATTCTTTGAGGCTTACATAATTTTATTTTCATCTTAAAAGGAAAGAGTCATGCTTGTTTAGAACCTCTTGGCTGGCTTAGTTCTTTTAAGTTGGTGACACAGAACTGTTATGACCAATATGCTTCGTTCACTGAGTTCAAAGGGAGACCACTGACGGAAGAAGCTTTGGCAATGAAGAGGTATTAAAAAAAGAAGCATTAAAAAAAAAGACTTGCAGACAGGATCAGACCCAGAGAATGGGATGGGATGGAGTCGGATGGGATGGGATGGGATGGGATGGGATGGGATGGGATGAGAAGGAAGGAAGGAAGGAAGGAAGGAGGGAGGGAGGGAAGGGGGAAGGAAGAAGGAAGGAAAGAAGGAAAGGAAGGA
>WNWU01000024.1:3941325-3952059 GCA_012654045.1 Ptyas mucosa
AAGCTGGCTGGAGATTTCTGGGAATAGAAGCCCACAAGCTAAGCTGGTTGGAGAATTCTGGGAATTGAAGTCCACAAGCTAAACTGGCTGGAGAATTCTGGGAACTGAAGTCCACAAGTCTTAAAGCTGCCAAGTTGGAAGACCTCTGCTTTAAATGAAGAAACCCCATGGATAAGGGAGAGGCCTTGTTTTCAGGAAAGGAAAATTTCTAAAAAAACGTTGAGAGAGCTGATGCCTGTCTTTGAGCAATGGTTGAGGGCTTCAAATAGGCTGAATTGACGAAAGAATTCTAGGAAAGGAAATGGGTTTAGTTTGATGCAAAACGTCTCGTTTTTTTGAATGATCTTGTGGTTTCCTTTTCTCAAGATATTTCCCTCAGCACCTGGGATACAGGAGTTGGATCTGTCATTGGCTCCCAAAGCTGGCTGCCAAATGTGATTTTTTAATGCGAAGGAAAGGAGACATTCATAAATATGTGGATGTTTAAATTTTATTTCTTTATATCCACCTTTGTTATTTTTACAAATAACCCAAGGCAGCGAACATATTCAGCACATCTTCTTCCACCTATTTTCCCCATAACAACAACTCTGTGAGGTGGGTAGGGTTGAAGCGGGACTAAAATTCACTGTCTCCTAAGAACTAAGGCAGGACTAGAACTCTCCATCTCCTGGTGATTGGCCCAAAGTCACCTAGGCAGCTTTTATGCCTAAGGCAGGTCTTGAACTCACTGTCTCCTGGTGATTGGCCAAAGTCACCTAGATGGCTTTCAACCCTAAGGCGGGACTAGAACTCACCATCTCCTGATGATTGGCCCAAATTCATCCAGCCAGCTTTCATCCTTAAGGCAGGACTTGAACTCACAGTCTCCTGCTTTTTAGCCTAGTACCTTCTCTCTGCTAGATTATAAACATGCATTTCACTTATTTCATGAATGCCATTGGACGTCAAATCTGATTAGTTTTGTCTGAAGTGTCCTCCTGCTTTTGCTTGTCTTCTGCTTGTGTCCAAATTGTTGGTGTGTCCCCACTTTCAACTTTCATTCAGTCTGGAATCCTCTAAAAGACCACATCTCTCAAAATCCCCAGTCAGCTGGTTGGGGAATTCTGGGAGTTGAAGTCTACCTGTCTTAAGGTGGTCAATATTGAGTAACACTGGTTTAGATTGTAGTTGCTCTCTGGGAGTAGCAAAACTGGAGGTCTGATCCTGACACAGTCCTTGAATCCTGATTGGCACATTCACCTTTGGAGATCTGTCAGGATGATTGGGGATTATTGGCATTTCAGTCAAATGCACAAGTTTAGGGAAGGGTGACTACTAAAACAGAATCAGTTTGATCTAGTGGTTAAGGCACTAGGCTAGAAAATGGGAGAATTGTTAGTTTGAGTCCTGCTTTAGGCACAAAAGCCATTTGGATGACTTTGGGCCAATCACCCGGAGGCAGTGAGTTCTAGTCCTATCTTTGGGAGAAGCAAGCTGGTGATTTTGAACCAATCACTAGGAGAGAGTGAATTCTAGTTCCGCTTTAGGCATGAAATCCTATTCGGTGACTTTGAGCCAATCACCAGGAGAGGCTGAATTCTAGTTCTGCCTTAGGCATGAAATCCAGCTGGGTGACTTTGGACCAAGCACTAGGAGAGACACTTAGATATGAAAGGCGGCTGGGTGACTTTGGGCCAGTCCCTCTCTCTCAGCCCAACCCACCTCACAGGGTCGTTGTTAGGAAACTAGAAGGAGGAATACGTGTTGGATACGTTCTTATGTTACTTGCAAAAATAATAAAAGCAGGAAACCAATGCATAAAGAAATAAAATAAGGTTTGGGGGGAGAGAGAGAGTTTGGCACCGAAGAGAAAAGGGCTGAGTAACGGTGTGTCATCTGGGCTGCCAGGATGCCATGACTCATCCTTGGAATGCTGCTTAGGTCACTTTACGGTCGGGGCCAGCGCCTCCTGTCCAGGGGCCTGTGAGGTCATTCCTCTTTCCCAGGTAGTTGTATGGCTGATAAATGTGGGACAGAAGTGGGGGGAGGCAGGAAGTGCAGTGAAGGGGAGGAAGAACAGTTATAATTGCACGAATATTTTATCCCCCTGGAGTTCTCCTGGGGACATTCTGTATTCGGCCTCGCCATCTGACGAAGAGGGGACTTTTTATGTCCAATTGTTCTCGCGACCGAATGATGGCTCTTGGGCTGCTGGAAAGAGCGTTCTAAATATACCCCAAGGAGGCTTGTTGGGAACAGCCTGGGCTGGAGATAAAACTCTTTGTTCTGCCACAAAGGAGGAAAAACCTTGATTCCGGTATGCGGGGCGGTTGAAAAATAAAGGATCTTGGCCCTGTAGCATCTGGGAAGAGGAAGGTCTGCCTAGCCTGACCTTCCGAGATAAGACGGCTCCTTCTGCCAAGCCCCGGCGTGCATCCCTGCGCTTTGGCTGCGCCGAGTGTGCTGGGAAGGCTGAGCTGCTTGGAGGAGCTGCTCGGTTTCAAAGCACAGGCCGGGCGCCTTGAAGTGAGAAGCGTCTGGCATCAGCCCTTAATTGCAAAAGAAGCCAATGGCAAGAAGGCCCAGCCTCACCTAAGCTTCTAAGAAGTGGCTTGAGGACACAAAGGCGTCATTGTGGCCAGGAAAGCAAGATGTGGATTGAACAGAGTTTCCTACCTTTGGGACGTGGACTTCCCTTTTCTTCTTATTGGGCTGCAGCCCAGCTCTGTTGCAGTGGAAACCTACCAGTTCAGTCCCCAACAATTCTACAGTGTAGTTGGTCACTTAAGATCCAGTCTGGCTTTAGGAGGATCTCATATAAAGGCAATACAAGTGTAGAAGACATGCTGGAAGTTCAGTTACCCAGACTGAGATCAGGGACATCTTCAGAGTGGTGTACATGTGTCTAAAAAGTCAAGATGACATCTGCTACAAAAGCCCTGTTCCTTTTGCATATGTGTCCCCTTCACCCCATCTCATGGACCTCAATGTCTGAGATCAAAACCTAGCTGGAGACTCAGGACTCTTTCAGCTCATCTAGTAATTTTTGACTCCTACCCTGTTTCCCCCAAAATAAGACCTCCCCTGATAATAAGCCCAATCGGGCTTTTTAGCGCATAGCAATAAGGCCAAGCGCTTATTTCAGGGTTCAAAAAAATATAAGACAGGGGAATTACTCTTATTTTTGAGGAAACACGGTAGTTGCCACATGGATGTGGTGACTCAGTGGCTAAGACATTGAGTTTGTCAATCGAAAGGTCGTCAGTTCAGCGGTTTGAATTCCTAGTGCCGTGTAACGGGGTGAGCTCCTGTTCCTTGTCCCAGCTTCTGCCAACCTAGCCGTTCGAAAGCAGGTAAAAAATGCAAATAGAAAAATAGGGACCACCTTTGGTGGGAAGGGAACGGCGTTCCATGCGCTTTTGGCATTGAGTCATGCTGGTCACATGACCGCGGAGACGTATTCAGACAGCGCTGGCTCTTCGGCTTTGAAATGGAGATGAGCACCGACTAGCATATATGTGTAAGGGAACCTTTATCTTTTAACCACATGGATAGATTTTCTCCATGATGGTCTATCCCTGGTCTTTCAGTTCTCCTAATAGTGGACTCATTGCCACTGTGACCTATCCACCTTGCTGCTCCTCATCCTCTTCCTCAAATTCTTTTCAACTTTCCCAGCATCAGAGTCTTCTCCTGGGTGTTGGGTCTCCTGCATAATGTAGGATAATTTGAGCCCGATCATTTGTGCCTTGAGTGAGAACTCTGGGTTGATGTGTTCAATAATCCGTCGGTTTGTTCCCTTGGCTGGAATCCTCTCCAATACCAGAGTTTAAAGTAGCATCAATTCTCTTCTTCTCCTGAATCTTTAAAGTCCAGTTTTTGCTTCCACAGAGCATCTCGGGGAAGATTATGGCTTGCATAATCCTGATCTTTGTAGGAATAGTCACATCAAGGCATCTGGATATCTTTTCCAGGACCTTCATGGCTGCTCTACAAAGTGTGGTGTATTTCTTGACTGCTTGTTCCTTTACTGTTGATGGTGGTTCCCAGAGGGCAGAAGCTCTCTACCACTTGTAGACCACTCTACCACTCTACCACCTATGGTTATTAGTTGGGTCTTTATGTTTAATTTTGGTCTCACTTTTTTCCATTCAATCTGCTTTTACTAAAAGTGAAAAAGAAGGCTCGTAGATCCTTAGCATTCTCAGCAACCGGGATAGAATTATAGAGCAGGTTATTGATGCTTCTTCCTGCAATTGTAAAATCACACACATCCTCTTTCAGTTGCAGCTTTTCTATATATATAGAGAGAGAGATTGAATAAGAGGAGAGGATAATCTCACTCCATTGCCAACCTCATTTGCCATGTTCTGTCTGTAGTGTGGCTTCCTGAGAACTAGACAATGGGATGTTCTAGGATTCCCATTTTTGTAAGCCTTTCCCGCTGCTTGCTTGATGTGATTAACACAAAGACTTTTCTATAAACAATGAAGAATTGATGGACTTCTTTTTGGTGTTAGTTGGCCTCGTCAATTATCCAGTGTGCATCAGCAATAATGTTATATGTCCCCCAACCTTTTCTAAAGTCGGTTTGAACATCTGGCCCCTCTTTTTCCATCCAATCTGTATGAGATGATCCAAAGCATTATTTATTTATTTTATGTTATTTCTACTTAAATGACAGTTGCATGGTTGAAATTTGTTACCTTGGCACAGAATTCAGTGTGTTTCCTGATGTTAGGCAAATCTGGCTGCTCTCCTTCATGATGTATTTATTTTATCGGGGGTTAAATGACCTTCTGCTGTTCCTAGCTTTGAGAAAGAGCTTGAATGTGATGGCCAGGAGATGGCATGGAGATCTAACAGATTACAGATTAACAGAGTTGGAAGGGACCTTGTAGATCATCTAGTCCAACCTCCCACCCAAGCAGGAGACCCTACACCATTTCTGACAGATGGCAGTCCAGTCTCCTCTTGAAAGCTTCCAGTGATGAAACTCCCACAACTTCCGAATACAACTTTTGTTCCATTGGTTGATTGTTCTCACTGTCAGAAAATTTCTCCTTATTTCCAGGTTGAATCTCTCCTTGTTCAGTTTCCATACATTATTCCTTGTCTGGCTTTCGGGTACCTTGGAAAACAGCTTGACCTCCTTCCTCCTCTCTGGGGCAGCCCCTCAAATATTGGAAGGCTGATATCCTGTCTCCTCTGGTCCTTCTTTTCACTAGACTAGCCAGGCCCAGTTCCTGCAACCGTTCATCATATGTTTTAGCTTCCAGTCCCCTCATCATCCTGGTTGCCTCTTCCTAGAGTCTCAACCTCTTTTTTATAGTGTGGTGACCAAAACTGGATGCAGTACTCTAGGTGTGATCTTACTAAGGCTTTATAGCGTGGTTGTAGTACCTCCCGTGATCTTGATTGTATCTCTTTGTTAATGCAATTTAGGATTGCGTTGACTTTTTTGGCTGCCACCCCACACTGCTGGCTTATATTTCAGCATCTTGTGGGACTGAGAAGACATACCTTTCTCTATTGCAGTGCCTGCCCTATAGATGATGGTTTTCCCCCACCTACTCTTGGAAATATATCTGCTGGGACTTTAGGAGGCCTTCATTTGGGGTATGTGGGGTCCATATGGAAAACTGGTACATCAGAAGTGGGTCGACTTGATTTAGGCATAGAAGCAACCTTCCAGTCATCGTCCAGTTGAAGACTTTCATCAATGCCAGCTTCTAGTTTTCAAAGGTAAGTCCTTGGCCTCTACGTTCCTCTCCTCTGGTGGTCTTCTCCTTCCCACTGGGGAATTGAGTCTCCTATCTGTTCTCTGGAGATCCAAGAGGACCCAGTTTGTTGTTTCAATGCAAAAATGCTTGGTCCTTATTTGGAAGAGCAGCCTACAGAGGGGATTAAGGGCGAGTCTGTGCATGGCATGAGCTCAGCAGGAGAACACGATGCGGAGAGGACGAATAGCTGTTTGGAAGAAGCAGCCCAAGGTGGACGTGGTGGAAGGATCTGGTGGGAAAGGAGACATTTGCTTCGGTGGGTGGAATAATCTGAATCCTCTTCTTTCTGTCTTCTTTCTTTTCCTTTTCCTCCTCTTCTTCTTTCTTTCTTCTTTCTCTCCCATTTCTCTTCCCTTTCTCCTCCTCCAGTCCTCTTTTTCTTCTCCTCCAACTTTTCTTCTGCCTCTTCTTCTCCTTGACTACTTTTCTACTTCCCTTATTTTTTTTTCTATCATAACGATAATGCAGAAATAAAACTTAGAAGCATAACCGAAGCTCATTCCACTTAGAGATTGCAAACCACAGGTTTCCCCATCTCGGCTGAACATCTTAGCATTTTGCTGCCATTGTCCATAAATGACTCTGTAGGAGACCACATGTTCTTCTGAAAAACACAGAGATAAGCAAGCAGGTATCCTTAGTTATTTTGTGAGGCAACTACATTAACCCTTGTCATTTGTTTAGGAAGATAGGTCTTGGAGTCCAAAACAACTGGAGGATACCACACCTTCGGTATCCTGCCAACAGCACCAAACCATGATCCAATTGGTGTTCCACCCATTTCTTGGATATCGATGGAAACCTGCCATATCATATGCCTGCCATCTAAGGCTTTTGAGAGGCATATTGTCTACACCAGGGGTCTCCAACCTTGGCAACTTTAAGCCTGGAGGACTTCAACTCCCAGAATTCCCCAGCCAGCAAAACAAAGCTTTGCTTTCCTGGCTAAGAGAAGACTAAAACTTAGACCTTCTTTGCTCCCTTCTAGTTGGACATCTTCACTACTAGGCCATTACACCTATAGGACTTAGTCTTGTCTCCTGAGGACTCCTCAAGATTGTTTTGTAAACAGTTTGCACTGACTGATTTCCTAGGGCTGAGCGTGAGTCACGGGCCAGAGGTTCCCACAGCTCACATGTCATGTCATGTTCATGTCTCACTCAAGATTAGAAGTCACGGTCTCCGTTTCTAATCTGGTTCCTTTAAACCATTACAGCAAAATAATTCTTTCTGAGTCAGTCTTGACTCCTGGTCAGTTCCCTACAGGTTTTTTTGCCACTGAATGAGAAGTGGTTTACCTCTGTTGTCATCTTCCTAGGGCTGAGTGTGAGTCACTGGCACAAGGTTTCCCAGCTGGCTTTGTGCTTAAGGCAGGACTAGAACTCACAGCCTCCTGGTTTCTAGTCAAACATCTCCACTGTCACACCAAGCTGGCCCTCCTTTGCAGGCTGAACCATTTGATTAATTAACCTATCACATTAATTTTTTAAAATAAATTTTATTAATTTTCTGTTGTTTACATTTGTTAGCGCTTAATAACAATCATGTTGTTTGGGTATTGAATTTGCTTAACAATACAGATTATATTCTTAATCTCCACCCCTTTTTTCCAACCACTGGTAAAATAAATTCCATGTTAGATAATATTCTGTGTCTTCTTTCAGTTTAATTTTCAGTGTCAGTCTATCTGCTTCTGCACAATCTAATATCTTCCTAATTATCTCTTCATCTCGTGGTGTTTCTTCATTTTTCCAATATTGTGCGAATACAATCCTCACTACTCTTAATATAACACGTAATATTAAATATATACTTACCCTATCACATTTATATGGCGGTCAATCTCACCCAAGGAGATTCTGGGCCGTGTGTAATAAAATCAACAATTCAAGCATATTATAAAAGCCATTGAGGTGATTGAATTAATTAATAAGGCTAAGATTGTGAGGGATTAATGAAAATGTCATACGTGGTCAACCAATGAGTAGAATCTCTGCTGCCAGCGGATTTCCAGGTCTGGTGAAAATAAAAAAAAACATGTTTTGAGGGTTTTCTGAAAGGCCACGAGGGTTGGGGCTCCCCTCCCCTCCCCTGCGTCCCGTCAGATGGAACTCCGTTGCAGATGGGATCCACCATTTCTCTCCTTCAAGTAAATGTAATCCCCGATTAAACCCCTCAAATAACTGGTCCCGTGCCATATGGGGATTTATAGGTCAAAACTAATACCTTGGATTGGATCTGGAAGCAAAGTTTTACAACGTGCTGAATCAGAGCCGGTTGAAATCTCTCCACAATAGAATATAGAACACTTGAATTATAGGATGGGAAGGTACCTGGGAGGTCTTCTAGTCCAGCCCCCTGCTCAAGGCAGGAGACCCTATACCATTTAGGTGAAATGGTCGTCCAGTCTAATTTTGAAAACCTCCAGTGATGCAGCACCAGCAATTTGTTTGTTTGTTTGTTTGTTTGTTTATTTATTTATTTATTTATTTATTTTAATTTGTATACCGCCCTTCTCCAGCTGGACTCAGGGCGGTGAACAGCCAAAATAAAAACAGAGCATACAAAATTAAAAAACAATTTAAAATAATTAAATAGTTTTGGCCCACAATTTAAAACAACCAAGTTAAAACCAATTTACAATTTAAAACCAGAACAATAGGGTCAAGCCAGGCCAGCTAGATGAAATAAATGTGTTTTCAGGGCTCGACGGAAAGCCCGGAGGTCAGGTATCATACGTAATTCTGGGACGCAATCTGTTCCATTGATTAATTGTTCTCACAATGAGGGAAGCGAGTGTCAGACTGACACCTGTAGACCTGGTTCCAAATGTTTGTTTGTTTGTTTTTAAAGATTGGGGTGGTAAGCTTATGAATGGCACTTTCTTTATGGCGTGGGATCCCATTGACTCAGCCTTTGTTCAATGTCTCTGCTAATGCAGAACTAAACAACGCAGAATCGGTAAGTAGTACAGATTTCCAACCTAGAACTAAGGAGAAATTTCCTGACATTGAGAACAATTTATCAGTGGAACAGTGTTGTGTCTTCGGCTCCCGAGCCCGGACCTCCGGAGGAGGAATCCTCCGAAGGTGAAGAGGAGGAGGAGGCAAGGGCCTCCTCCCCTGGCCCGTCTGGTTTGGCACCACCTCAGGCCCCAGCTGAAAGCCCTGTGGAAGAAAGCTCCTCTGAGTCAGACGTTAATGAGGAGAGGGAGTGGATTAATCCCAGGTGGCGATGATCAGAGAGACGGGCTCAGCAAAGGAGTGGGTGGGGCCGAGCACGAGGTGATGAGTCACAAAGCCAACGCCCCACAAGGTATAAAAGGAGCTGACTTTACCTTGTTGGCTTTTGTGATGAATAAAGTTTTACCCTGACTGCTTGTGTCCTGAAATACTGCAGCAGCTAAGTGTTTTCTTTTAAACATGTATTGGACATAAATACTTGGAGCCTTATCAGGGACTGGCCGTGGCAACTCAAAACAACAGCTGTCGTTATCTCTCCCGGGCTCGCTGCCAGCTTGTTGTTTATGGATGGTAAATAAACAGCTTCTGAATACTCCTGTTCGAGTGTGTGTGCTTGTCTGGGCTCTGAAGCAGGGAGGGGACAGAACAAACAGCTTGCCTCCAGAAGTTGTGGGTGCTCCATCACTGGAGGTTTTTAAAGGAGACATTGGATAGCCATCTGCCAGGGATGGTATAGGGTCTCCTGCCTGAGCAGGGAGTTAGACTAGAAGACCTCCAAGGTCCCTTCTGTTGGAAGAAATATCCAGGTCCAGTTCCAAGCCGGGAGAAAGGCACTGGAAATAAAATGGAAGCCGGAGGCTGATTGGAAAGAAAAGTTCTCTCTCTCTCTGATGAAGCAGAACAAACAACCACATGTTGGATCCAGAGACAGCTGACAAAATGGAGTTCAGAGTAGGTGGGTTTTTATACCTTCTAGATTCCTATGGGGATCATGTAGGGATCGGGTAGGGGTCATAGCTGGCTCTATAGGCAAAAGGGGAAATGCAAATCCTAGGTGTTTGTCTGAGCTAATCTTGTCAACCTTTGGCTTACCTAATTGTGTTGCTTTTCTGGAGTCTCTGTCTGGCCCAGTCTTTCTGAATGGATGACCAAAGCTGCATTTCTAAAAGCTGGCCTCCTCAGTTTCTGCTTAGGGCAGGGAAACTGGGGCAGCTTTCTGCCTCTCTTAAGATTTTTAAATTTCTCAATTAGGGAAAATATTTTATCCTGCCTTTTTAATAATTTCCCAAAATATATAATTCTTCTAGAGGGCGGGGGGTGGGGGGGTGGGGCTTCCTACACTTTCCAATGCTGTTATTCTTTTATTTTGTAGGTTCAGGACCACAAGGTGTAGTTGTTCCCCTGTAGCTGAGCCTGGCCAGGATTAGAGGGCCCCTCCTGGGGGAGGCCCCATCTAGGCCAGCCTTCCTGAGGCCACAGCAAGTCCAGGCATCAGGGGCAGCCAAGCCCCACCACTTCAAAAGGCAATTGGTGGCCATTCCTCCCCCAGAAAAAAAAATAGAGGAAAAATAAGAGCTTGCTTTTTGAAGTTTGCATTCATTTTAATTTTTAAATTGAAAAGGAACCCACCGGCAGGCAGTCAATCAGTCAGTCAGTCAGTCCCTTCAACCTGAGGTTTTTCTGGATAATTCCAAAGCTGCTTCTTGTCCTTAAGTCATCCCTATGATCTGTCACAAAACAGGAGTGGGCAAATATTTCAAATATTTATTGGGATGAAACCCTTGAAGATATCATGTTGAAACACGGTGAGATGAATGTCTTCTAAACAGTCTACATCCTCGGTATTTTCATTTTGTTCTGCCAAGCAAGGAAGCAGCTGCAGGCATTTTCAGGCTTCTCATTTATAGCCTGTGGAGCCAATTTTGTCTCAGGTTTAATCTTGAATCCGGAAGGGAACAGAACAGAACAGAACAGAACAGAACAGAACAGAACAGAACAGAACAGAA
>WNWU01000024.1:3960618-3988185 GCA_012654045.1 Ptyas mucosa
CTTTCTTTCTTTCTTTCTTTCTTTCTTTCTTTCTTTCTTTCTTTCTTCTTTTTATCTCTCCTTATGTTTATAAATAACTCAAGGCAGTTGAACACACCTGATACTTCTTCCTCCTCCTATTTCCCCCACAATAACAACCCTGTGAGGTAGCTCAGGCTGAAAGAGAGGGATTGGCCCAAGGTCACCCAGATGGTTTTCACACCTAAAGTGGGAGTAGAACGCCCAGTCGCCTGGTGATTGGCCCAAAGTCACCTAGCTGGCTTTCATGCCTAAAGCGGGATTAGAACTCACCATCTTCTGGTGATTGGCCCAAAGTCACCCAGCTGGCTTTCATGCCTAAGTCAGGACTAGAACTGACTGTCTCCTGGTTTCTAGCCCTATGCCTTGACTACTAGACTATTCCTGCTTCTCTGCACAGCAAATAGAATTGTGGATCAGGATGAACGCACAATTTATCCCACCAAGACATATGAAAAAATAATAATAATGGAGTGCAGCTCCTTATTTCAGGGCTGGAAAATCCTTTTTTCATATTGTTTCTTTTTCTCATCCAAAATAAATGAAACCCAGTTTGCCTGTGACTTCTGTCTGGCGTGCCATCATTGTCCTGGTTCATTTCATATTTTAATTGTCTCCAAATTGGGCTGCTTTAGCAGGATTTGGTTGCAACTTAGTGGAAACCTTCCTTGTCTTAACTGGGAAAGGCGAGAAAGATGAATAACAATGACTGGAAACGATTCCTTCGCCTGTTTCTACTTAAACTACTCAACTTCATCTGGACCAGGGTGGTCATTCTGCGCACGGCTGACTCAGGCCCCAAATGGGGAAACCGTTCCTTGGCATTTGAGTTCTTAAAAAGAAAAATGCGGTTTGCATTAATCTCTTGCCACACATCGGATGCTGGGTACTGAACCTTTCACACTGCTTGCTTCCTTCCCTTAATAAAAATAAATAAATACAGGGGGTCTCCAGCTCTTTTTGGTGCAAGAATTATGGTGCAGGTTTTATGCAGGTTTTTGTGCAGAGGGAGCCCCTTATTTCTCAGGGGGGAACCGAGCCTCGATGCTCACCCCCTTTTTGCCAACATTTCAATGGTGATGCCGTTGAGAGAAGGAGAAACGCTGGTAGGTTGGGGCTAGGCTGCTGGCTGCAATTTAGTCTGTGCTGCGGCTAACAGCAGCTAAACAGCCTTATTTGGAAGTGGTCTGGAATATATTATTTTGTTTTGAAATGAGCTTCAAATTTTAATCCAGAAAAAAAAAAAGAAGAAAAAGAGAGAAAATGTCAGGCGCGAAAGACCAGGTCCGCACATGAAGGTTCAATTAAAAGACTGATTTATTGCTAAAGCCTGTACAACAGGAATCTTCTCAGCTAACAGCGGACACCTGGTTAGATAAGGGCCAATGGCACTCAAAAGGTACGGGACCCATTTTTGCTTGTGACTACGTAAAGATGCTAGGCTGATTCCCCGTTTTCATTCCACCCTCAGGTTGGCCAGCTCTTCTCCTACAGAAAAAGAAAGTTATGAACTGAAGTTTGTGAAATTTAACTGTACCTACTCAAGTTCTGGACTAAAATAAAATATAAATATACTGTACAGGTGGGTCTTTGACTCACAACTGGTCTCCTAGCAACGGTTTAAAATTACAAACGACCCATAAAAGAAACTTACGACCCAGATTGGAAGTTCCAATGGTTTCTCCGTATGATGACGTGACCACCATTTATGACTATTTGTAGCATAGAAAGGTCAGCAGTTCAGTGGTTCGAATCCTTAGTGCTGCGTAACAGGGTGAGCTCCCGTTCCTTTTCCCAGCTTCTGCCAACCTAGCAGTCCAAAAACACGTAAAAATGCAAGTAGAAAAATAGGGACCACCTTTGGTGGGAAGGGAATAGTGTTCCATGTGCCTTTGGTGTTGAGTCATGCCGGCCACATGACCACGGAGACGTCTTCAGACAGCGCTGGCTCTTCGGCTTTGAAACGGAGATGAGCACCACCCCCTAGAGTTTGGAACAACTAGTACATATGTGTGAGGGGAACCTTTACCTTTACCTTTTAGCATCCCATGGGTGACCCAATTATAAACCATGAAAATAATTGACAAGTTCTTCCATTTTCAACCATTCTTTTGCAGAAACACCGTGATGGGATTTTAATTCCAGGATTGCAGATGCTCCCAGAAGACCCACATTTTCAAGAAGAGTGTCTTGCAGAAGATCACACGTTAAGCCTTTGCTAGATCCCTCAACCCAAGACCAGGATGCTCTTCTACCTTCTTTCTGCCTTTTTCCAGCTCCAAGGTAACATAAACAGTCTTAATTTTATTTTTTTCCATTCATGGAGAATTGGAATCTCTTACCTCATCTATTCTATGGTGAATTTATCATGATATACACCCCTTTTGCTAAACCTGGTAACTCCCAGTTTCTGTATGGTTAATGTCTTTGCTGGTGGTGCATGAAGGAATAGAGTTAATAGTGGGAAAATATCTGTAAGAGATGACCAAGCTGAGCTCGAGGGAGGGGTCAAACACACCATCAGTCTCAAGTCCCTTCATGGTCACAAGAGTCCAGCCTTCCTTGAATTCTGTTGATTCTTATCTACCACCAATTTGCTTTGACCGTTAGTAGTTCAGATTCTTGTAGAAAATGTTGGCATGCAATAAATCTGTATTGTTTTGAATTGCCTTGGCTCCTGACAATACCTATGCTATTAATCTGTAGTGTTAGAGGCTCCTGTAAGATTGCAGAGAGGAGCAACAAGAATAATTAGGGGGCTGGAGGCTAAGACATCTGAAAAACAGTTACAGGAATTGGGTATGTCTAGTCTTAATGAAAAGAATGTCTAGGTAAGACATGATTGCAGTGTTCCAATATTTGAGGGGCTCTTACAAAGACAAGTGGGTCAAACTATTTCCCAAGGCACCAAAAGGCAATATGAGAAACAATGGATGGAAACTAACCAAGGAGAAAAGCAACCTAGAACCAGGGAGAAATTTCCTAACATTGAGAACAATCAAACAATGGAATGATTGTCTTCAGAAGTTGTGGGTGCTCCATCACTGGAGGCTTTCAAAAGGAGTTTGGACAATCTTGTATCTGAAATGATATAGGGTCTCCTGCTTGTGTAGGGGATTGGACTAGAAGGCCCCCAAGGTCCCTTCCAACTCTTATTCTATGTCAATGGAGAGTTCTTCCAAAAAGTTGGTTTCTTTTTTCACCAATGCGGCAATCTTACACAACCTCTTTCTTTCCCCCCTTGGTTGGATTTCGGAGGCGGGAGGGAATACTAGAAAATCTGCTTCTCTCCTTCTCTGAAATGAAATTCATGAAACATATTGATTGTCCGTGGTGAATACAATGTAGTATTGCAGGCTGGTTCTGCCGACTGCCAGCAGTTCGATCCTGACCGGCTCACAGTTGACTCAGCCTTCCATCCTTCCAAGGTTGGTAAAATGAGGACCCAGATTGTTGAGCATAATAGGCTGACTCTGTAAACTGCTCAGAGAGGGGTGCAAAACACGCTGAAGCCCTATATAAGTCTAAGTGCTATTGCTATTGCACCTCATACAGGAAGTCCTTGACTTACGATCACAAAAAGGTCCAGAATTTCTGTTGCTAAGCCTTGCTTAAGTGAACCATACCCAATTTGGCCATTGTGACTTTGATCGGTCACTGAACAAATGGTTGTAAGTCAAGGAGTACCTGTAGAATTTTTTTCTGCTTTTCTGGAATGAATGCTTCTCTATTTTCGTAGCATTAACTGCAAAAATTCGTAGATCTTAGGATAGATCCTTCAGATCAGGGGCGAAATCCGGCCAGATCTATCTGGCTCGTGCGAACCGGTAGTGCCGGTGGCGGGAGGCTCCGCCCACCCGCCGGGACGTCATTACGTCCCATTTTTGATCCTCTGAGCATGCGCAGAAGAGGTGCATGCTCACATTCCCGAACCAGTAGTGAAAGTAAGTGCATTTCACTGCTGCCTCAGATCCTAATTCTTTGCTTTTCTTTTTTGGGGTGTGTGGTCCAGGCGTGCATGGGATGAGCAGCTACAAGGAGGACTTCCGCTTCTGTGCTGATCGAAGACAAACGGTTGAAGGCCACATCCGTTATGAAACCCAGCGGGATGCCATCACTATCTCCAACGGCGCTGACGGACTTAATATCAGTGCCCCGTTCCCATCGGGACCTCAGCAATCCTGGGCCTTGCCTTCGCTGTTGGGGCCTTATCGCTTCTGCGTTTACTGGTTTCAGGACGACCATCTGTTCAATCTTACCTATGGCATCAGTCATACTTACCAGCTGAGTAACCAAGCTAATTATTCATTCTCCTCTCTAAATGTCACCTGCTGGGGGAGCAAAGATGGGCCTGATTTACTCAGCAATATCTCCTACTACGTCAGCAATGGCCCTGACAATCGCTCCCTTTCGAGCATGACGGGATACAAGTGCTTCTTAGGTAAGTTGCGTCAGAACGGGATGGAAAGGGAAAGGCAATATAACATTTGCATTCACTGTTGAACATTACAGGTAGTCCTCGACTTAGAACAGTTCGCTTAGTGACCGTTGGAAGTTACAACAGCACTGAAAAAAGCACTTATGACCGTTGTAGCATCCTCATGTCATGTGCTCAGACACTTGGGAACTGATCCATATTTATGATGGTTCATGTATCCTGGGGTCATGTGAGATCCCCTTTTGCGACCTTCTGACAAGCAAGGTCAACGGGGAAGCCCAATTCACTTAACAATCGTGTTATTAACTTAACAACTGCAGCGATTCCCAACAAATTGTCAAGAAAGGTGGTAAAATAGGGCAAAACTCACTTAACAACTGTCTCGCTTAGCAACTGGAAATTTAGGGCTCAGTTGTGATCGTAAGTCGAGGACTACCTATACTTGGCTGTAGAAAACTTGTATTATTTTCACAGGTAAAAAAATACGTTCGTTTAATTTGTTGTGCTTAGTAGATTGTGTGAATGCAGCTCCCGGAGGTTACTTACTTGCTTGTTCGTTGGATTTTTATGGCTGCTCATCTCACAGTAATCGCTTGGGAGACTCACAATATCAAAAAGAATAATAGATTGTGTCAGAGTGTTTTCAGTGACGCCATTAGAGGGCGTCTCTCTCTCTCTCTCTCCTCGTGTATCTGCATTGTAGTTCTCCGTGTAGAGTTGAAGAATGATTGCTTGCCTGGTATGTGCCTACCACTTGTACGTCTGTATATAGAAGTCTTGTATATAAACCAGTTTGTAATGACAAAACCTCTGTGTCCTGTATTTTGCTCTGGGTTGTCTCAAACTATAGTAGTCACGCTGTGCACACTCTGACAGATTGCTTACCCTCTCATATCTACAGAAGCAAATTGGAACAAATGATCAAAATGGTACAAAATCTCAAACGTTTGCACAGTTTATTCCGCCTTAGTCATAGTTAGGGTTAAATATTTTATCAGACACTGCTGGGTGCAACCCTGGGAATTAAAACCGTTCTTAAAAAACCAACAAGTAACGGCTACAGTCGTCAAGATGTTGATTACTATTTTTTTTAGCCAATGCCGTTTCCTACCGTTTCAGGAAATGAACGTGGCACCAGAAAGCTTGAATTCCACCTAGCAGGAACCGGAGTGGGACAACTCACCACAGCCAACTCACCGCTGCCAATTTGCAATGGCCAACTCGCCACGGCCGGCTTACCGTGGCCAGCTTGCCATGGGATAAGGTGCCACGGGACAAAACTGACATGAAATCGAAGAAATGGTGAAATGGAATCATTAAATAAAAGATTTGCAAAAGGAGGGACAAAATGAAACGCGAATGACCAACATTAAAATAATTTCTTAATTATTTAAAATCATGAAATAAAATAGTTGAATTGTCCTGCGGCGAGTTTCTTCCGGGCAAGCTGGCCATGGCGAATTATCCTGTGGCGAGCTGGCCGTGGTGGTGGGTTATCCCAGGAACAGCCAAACAATGAGGTCCTTTTATTTGACTTTGCTGGTTTGCTTTGCTCTTTAGATTTTGGGAAAAGAGACCAAAAAGAAACAGTTCAAATCAGCAACGTGGAAGAAGAAATGAGACGAACAGAGTTAAAACTGAAGAGCTTAGAAACACTAAGTGGTGACGAAGACGGGCCTCCGGAAGATCCATTTTTGTGAGTATTTGGCAGCCAACCTGCATTCTTATTCATTTATATTAAAAAAAAAAGTAGGCACTGTGTATTGGCTGCAAAAAGGATGGAGCCGGGTGGTTGGAGGTATGCTTTCAATGGTGGGATTAAAATAATTTAACAACTGGTTCTCTGCCCTAATGACCGGCTGGGTGGGCATGGCCATGGTGGGCATGGCCAGGAGTGTGACAGGCAGCACTCGGCCTCCTGCAACCCCCTGGGAGCAAAAATTGACTGGGCGGGATGCACCCCCTCACATCCCGTTTTGGGCCTAGTAGGTCTCCCTGCAGCCTCCTAGGAGCGAAAACGGGCCGCAAGGGGCACGTCGCACTCCCCATGCCCCATTTTGGGCCTAGTAGACCTCCCTGCACTTACCTGGGAGCCAAAATGGGGCGCTTAGTTACGGTCGTAAGTACAGATAGCCCTCGACTTACGACCGCAACTGAAGCCAAAATGTTCATTGCTAAGCAAGAGATAGCTAAGTTGTTGAGTGAAAACGGTCGTAAGTCACTTTCTTCAGGGCCGTTGTGACTTCAAATATGGTCACTAAACGAATGGTTGTAAGTCAAGGGATACCAGTATACCATAAGACTACCTTTATATTGCAAAGTAAGAAGAGATATTTTGTCTTATCTGATACCAAAACCAGGTTTGAAATAGGAGCCGCGTACGAATCAAATGCACAGATGTTTGGACCTTCTGACTGATGGATTGGAAAACTCAGAGATGGCTTGAGAGCAAATTCTTGCATGGTCTTGAGGACCAAACAAGCTGTGATTCGCACGTTGTGTTTAATTATGGTTTGCCTGAATCGTGAATGGTCGAAGCACTGACAGCCAGATTCACACAGAAAGCTAAGCTGTGGTTTATGAATCACAAGAGCTGGGGTCCTTCCTTCTCGGTTAGCCCAGATATATGATGGTTCAATGTAATGGGTGATTTTGGTTACTGATGAGCTAATGAAGACCCCAGAACTGGGGTCGCCAACCTTAAACATTCAAAGAGCCGCAAAGATCCTAACCAGAAGACCCCCTCCCCCGGTTCAATTCTGGAGCCAACTGGAAGTCAGGTTCCCCCACCATAGAGTCTCCTCCTAGCGTGGTCCCGTTTTTCCTCTACCTGCCCTAACCGAAAGTCCTATCAATTTTGGAGGCAACTGGAAAACCCGTCCCTTGCCATAGAGTCTCCTCCTGGCACACCGTGCTTTTCCCCCCAACTGGAAGCTCCTTTCAAAATTGTGGCAGCGACAAGGAGCCGCAGCAGAGGAATGAAAGAGCCACATGTGGCTCCAGAGCCATGGGTTGCCGACCCCTGCTCCAGAAGTAGCATCTGGTGACCTGTGGCATGATGTCTGGAGCAAAATATTTCCAGCTACATCCAGTTCTCCCATGCTCAACAGGTTCCTGCATCAGTTGGAGTCAAAGCTGGGCGAACTGCAATTCCAGGAAGATCAGAAGACTTTTGAGGGGACAGTAATGCATGCAAATGTCCAGAAAGTCTCACCCCATATTCCTGAAAACCTGCCCATTGAGGTTTCACTGAAGGTGAGTCGAGCATCAAAATGATGTCTATCAAATTCCACTTTGCTCTGTTTTCTCTTTTTCAGTTGCCCGTTTGCACTGCCCTGTTTTAGTCATCAGTTTGCAAATGAAAGAACGTGTCTTCAAGACAACCTGAATGCATTTCCGTGGTTTATTTATTATTGCCATCTGTGCCTTGAAAACAAGTGCATTTTAAATCTCTCTCTTCCTGCATCTCTCTCTCTTTTTTTAATTATTTATTTTTATTCATAAACATTTTGAATACAGTGCATTGTCAGGGTATATCATTTACAAAGGAAAAATAAAGAAAAGACAAAAAAAGAAATATTAACACATATACTGGTAACAATAGTAATAGTATAACAGAATAGTTTTGGCTAAATTTCTCTTTATATTGGCTTATTTATAATTCTGTTAATTGTATCGGCATATTTATCATTATAAACCATCTTTTTACTTTATACTTTATACTTCATACGTAGCAATAATCTTTCTTCATCTAATTTCTAACTCTTATCTCTAACCACTCATAAAAATCTATTCCATATCAAGTAATATTCTGTGTCTTCTTTGTCTTTTATTTTTAAAGTCAGTCTGTCTATCTCGGCACAATCGTAACATTTTCCGAATTACATCCTCCTCTGACGGGGTGTTCTCATTTTTCCAATATTTTGCAAATACAATCCTTGCTGCTGTTAGGACATGCAAAACTAGATATGTAGTCCCTTTGTCATAACCCTTTGGCATTATACCCAACATGAATCTCTTAATAAAGACGTCTAGGTGGGTTGGGGAACCGTTATGAATTCTCTGCCCTACAAAATAAGATTTCCTACTTCTCTTTTGTAAAGCTGTGCTCGTTTTCTTTGTCCAGGAGAACAAAATCGTCCGTAAGTTCAAAGTTAACCTGCCCAAAAAAGTGTTTGAGAAAACCAGAGATGGCTTCAAGAGTGGGGAAATGAAGGTTGTGGTTTTGTCGGCTACAAGTGAGACCCTCTTTCAGGTAAATGATGGGGGAGGGGAAGAATTTTTGGTGCCCTTGGCACGGATTCCTTTGCATATTTAAAAAGTAGAGCATTGGGTGGAACTTAGGAAACAAATTTATTTTGTCTGAGTGTTACGCCGAGAGCAGCTGATGTTCAAAGCAAGTTCAGAGCAGATGTTTTTAGGCTGTTGAAGGTTCCTTCAAGTCAGTCATTAACTTTTCTGCATCAAATAAAAGCGAACAGCTGCATTGAAAGGATGCAGACGTGTTTCAGTCTAAAATCAGAGAAAACATACATTTCCTCGTTTCAGAATCTGCACCCAAAACTATGAAATGTTTAGCAGCACATACTGGAATCTGTTTGGTTTTGGGGGGTTGTGTGGTGTTCTTTTTTTCCATGTCAGATGGAAACCTCATCTATTACGAAACCGAGCAGGTTTTTTTTCACTCGCCTCAGCAAAATTAGGCTTTTAGGAAAGCGTTTGTTGCAAATTCTCAAGCTGGTGCAAGAACCCCAGTTTGAGAAATGTTTGCTCAGAAGGTAAACTCTTCTTCAGCTTGAGTGAGCTCAAGTCCTGAATGTGTTGTACCTTTGTTCATAACAAGACAGAAATGGCTTGCCACTGAGTTTTCCCCCCTGAGTTCCCAGTCTACCTTGGAATTCTGAGACTCCTTGGTTGTTTCCCATCCAAATTCTGAACGGAGCAGATCCAGCTTAGCTTCCCAGGTCACATAGGTCTAACCACATAGGCTTCAAAAATTTTAGCAAGGGGTTCTCTGCCTGGTTGCTGGGTGGGGGTGGCCATGGTGGGGGTGGCCTAGTCAGCCTCCTGCACCACGGGGGGGGGGGCATTTTTGCCCTCCCTGGGCTCTGGAGGCTTTCCTCGAGCCTCCGGGAGGGCAAAAACGGCCACCGCAGGCTCCACACACCCTCTGGAGGCCGGAAACAGACCCGTTTCCAGCCTTCCTTAACTTCCAGTAGTTTTTCCCCCTCCCCAAGCCTCCAGGTGCACCCTGCACTTACCTGCATCCAAAACGGGCCACATGGGGACTCCTGGGAGGGATGGGGTGGGCGGGACCAGCCAGGAGTGGGATTTAGGGGTTCTCTGAACTGCACAGAATCTTAGCTAGAGGTTCTCCCGAACCCCTGCGAACCCCCAGCAGCCCACCCCTGGGTCTCACCATGTAGTAGTCCCTTGCTGTGTATATACTGTATGGTGGGTTACAAGGAATTTAGTTTAGTTATTCAAATATACATGGTCATCAATTTACAATCATTTAATGATCATTTAATTTGATGGCAATTAACCAGTGAGCTCCCGTTCCTTGTCCCAGCTTCTGCCAACCTAGCAGTTCGAAAGCACATAAAAAATGCAAGTAGAAAAACAGGGACCACCTTTGGTGGGAAGGTAACAGCGTTCCGTGCGCCTTTGGCGTTGAGTCTTGCCGGCCATATGACCACGGAGACGTCTTCGGACAGCGCTGGCTCTTCGGCTTTGAAACAGAGATGAGCACTTCCCACTAGAGTCGGGAACGGGAACCTTTACCTTTAACACATTCAATCTAGCTACAAAAATGTCCTACTGCATTCTCTGATTTTGCAAAATAAATTGAATTGGGCTTGGCATCCTAAGCCATAAAAGGGCTGGCCTTGAACTTTTCTGCAAAAACATTTGCCTGTATTGTTTTCTGCATCATGTAGGAAAAATACAAAAAGAGCAAAACAAAGACCAAAAGAAAAAGCAATGACAACAGTTACTACCGTTGTAAAGACAAAATGTCTGAGGATCGAGCAAGCCAACCATATTGCAGATTAGAAGAAAAAGGTTTCTCAGCGTCAAGCAAATTTCTGCCGAGTAACAAATTGTGGGCTTGCATAGTGCTTGGCTAAGACGCTGAGCTTGTCAATCGAAAGGTCAGCAGTTCAGCGGTTCGAATCCCTAGTGCCACGTAACGGGGTGAGCTCCCATTACTTGTCTCAGCTTCTGTCAGCCTAGCAGTTCAAAAGCACGTAAAAAAGGCAAGTAGAAAAATAGGGACCAACTTTGGTGGGAAGGCAACAGGGTTCATGCTGGCCACATGACCACGGAGACGTCTTTGGACAGCACTGGCTCTTCAGCTTCGAAACAGAGATGAGCACCGCCCCCTAGAGTCAGGAACGACTAGCACATATGTGCGAGGGGAACCTTTACCTTTACCTATAGGTTGGGTTGGGAAGAAAGTGTAGAACACAGAACACATAGATTATGACAAAGTGCACATGTGAAAAAGTCTTTATGGAAAACATATCACGTGTGACCCGAATTAATGTTGAGGTGTGCAGTTGAAATCAACTGTATGTATGTATGTATGTATGTATTTTTAGTTTTCAAACTTTCTTTCTGGCAGGGTAATGATTCTAACTCTCTCCTTGGTGGAAACGTGGTTGGCATCTCAGTGGGCAACATGCCTGTCCATGGGTTGCCCAAAGAAGAACGGATCTCTATCACTTTTTGGCACCACCTCCTTCCGGTAGGTCTGAAATATCTTCTCCCTATCTCCCTGAGGCTTACTGGTGGGCCAGAAGAGATCTCCATCAAGATTTTCAATGGGCTGCCTTGAAAGGCTGTGAATGAATCTCATGTGAAGACGAGGAAGCTCTTGAGAACTTAGTGGTAGGATAAATGTCTATGGAGATTCTCCGTCATCCAGATCACGGCTGTCCCAAAGGTGATTTTTTTTCAAGAGGCAACTGGACTTTCTGCGGGTTTTTTTTGGGAAGACATTTCATCATCCAAGAAACTGAGCTGAAAAAGCTTCTTGGAGGAGAAGCAAAACATCGTCAAAGAAAAACCAGAAAGTCCAGTTGCCTCTTGAAAAAAGCACTTTTGGGACATAGCGGTGGGATAGACTAAGCCCGTGATGGCGAACCTATGGCACGGGTGCCACAGGTGGCACGCGGAGCCATATTGGTGGGCACGCTAGCTCAGCTCCGGCACGCATGTGTGCACCAGCCAGCTGATTTTCAGGCCTTCTGGGCCCACCAGAAGTCAGGAAACACACTGTTTCTGGCCTCCGGAGGGCCTCTGAGGGGATGGGGAAGGTCATTTTTGCCCTCCCCAGGCTCCTAGAAAGGCTCTGGAACCTGGGGAGAGCAAAAAACGAGCCCACCATGCCATTACGTGCAAAAAGTGGGGGGAGCACAGGGGAGGGCGGGGCGCATAGAATTATGGATGTGGGCACACTTGCATGTGACCCCACCGTGCTCCCCCCGCTTTTGGCACGCGATGGCAAAAAGGTTAGCCATCACTGGACTAAGCCAAAGATTACTCCATGAGCCACTTATCAAGCAAGGATTCTCCACTTCTTAATCTCTACATGGGACTGGAGGTCCCATGGAAGGAGATAAATATGTTCATGATATCCAATGAATGTGTGAATTAGCTTTGCTCCTAAAATGAATTTCTAGTGTGACTTCAGTGTGAGTCACTGATGTGAAAGGGATATAGGCAGGGGTGAAATCCACTTACCTTCGCTACCGATTCACAAATGTGAGTGTGCACGCCTCCTCCACGCATGCACAGAGCCTTCTGCGCATGTGCAGAGGATCAAAAACGGGACATGATGACATCCGGGCGGGTGGGCGGAGCCTCCCGCCACCGGTGCTACCAGTTTGCCTGAGCCAGATAGAACCGGCTGCATTTCACCACTGGATATTGGTAACCTGGTATAGAGATATGAGCCAGCAGCGTGCTTCAGCTGCTAAAAGGCCACTGCAGTTTTGAGCTGCATCAACAGAGAGATAGTTTCAACATCACGAGAAGTGATAGTACCATTTTATGCCGCATTAGTGAGGCCACACTTGTAATATTGCATCCAGTTTTGGTCATCATGATACCAAAAAAAAAAAAAAAGATGTTGAGAGACTCTAGAAAGGGTCCAGAGAAGAGTAATAAAAATAATAAGAGGTCTGGAGGCTAAATTGTCTGATGAACCATTGATGGAAATAGATGCAGTATGTTTAATCTATTGAAGAGAAGAATTAGGAGGGACATGAGAGTCATCTTCCAGTACTTGAAGAGCTATCACAGAAAAGATGGGATTGACTTCTTCTCCAAAGCACCAGAGGGTAGGACAAGAAGCAATTGGTGGAAGCTTATTAAAGAAGTAAGGAGAAATTTCCTGACAGTGAGAACAATTTATCAATGAAGCAGCTTCCTGGAATTGTAGATTATCCATACTGGAGGCTTTTGTTTTTTAAAAAAGACTGGGCAGCCATTTGTCTGGGATGGTATAGGGTTGGACAAGCAGGGGGTTGGACTAGAAGACCTCAAAGGCAGGGGTGAAATGTAAAATTTGTTACTACCGGTTCTGTGGGCATGGCGTGGTGGTGGGGGGGGGGGTGTAATGTGACTGGGTGTGCGTGGCCAACTTTTTTTTTTTTAACTTTTCAAAGCATTTTTTCTGCAAATGCAAAAAAATGCTTTGAAAAGCCTCTGCCGATCAGGAACACAGCTGGGGATCATCATTTTTTTAACCACCTCTTCCGCTGAAGAGATTGCAGAAAAAAATGCTTTAAAAGCATTTTAAAGCTGAGTTGCCTGATCGTTTTAAAAAATGCTTTGGAAAGTCTCTCTGCCGATCAGGCAACTCAGCTGGGATCGTCAGAGAGACTTTTAAAGCATTTTTTTCTGCAACCTCTTCCTGGGAAGAGGTGGTTTAAAAAATGCTTTGAAAAGCCTCTGAGATCCCAGCTGAGCCGCGCGATCATCAGAGGCTTTTTTTTACTTTTAAAAGCATTTTTTCAGCGGAAGAAGTTGTAGAAAAAATGCTTTTAAAAGTAAAAAAAATAAAAAAGCCTCTGATGATCGTGCGGCTCAGCTGGGCATGGGGGGGGGGGGGGGCAGGGATTTTTGCTACCGTTTCTCCGAACCACCCGTTGCCATCGCTACCGGATCGGGGGATCTGGTCCGAACCGGGAGCATTTCATCCCTGCTACAAGATCCCTTCCAGCCCTATGATTAAATACAAAGTGTTCAGTTCAGAAACGCAAAGATAGAACTTTGTTTTCCTGACTAAGGGTGGAGTTGCTTGACTAACTAATCCCTGGCCTCCAGCCCTGAAATCATAGAAAGCATTTCTTACACAATGGTGCGCGTTAGAATTACACTTGATATTTAGCATATTTTCCCCACCAGTATATTCTAGGATTTTGTTCACAATGCAAATCGAAAGACTATTCTTTAAATTTGTTCAGCCCTTGGGAAATTGGTTCCTTTGTACACTTGTACGTAATTACAGCTCAAAATAAAACAGTGCATCACTCCTAGGAAAACAACATGCAAATATGTGGTTACAAGCAGACGGCTTTTTTAAGCAGTAGTCAACTAGCAGCTATGACAGAGAAATGTAGAATGTTCATTTGTAATCAGAAATAACTCATTTCTTCCTTTTGTTTTCTGAATACACATATTGGCTTCTTTCCTATTTTTTTTTGACTGCTTTAATTTCTGAAGTTTAAACAAGATAATTTTCTCTTTGAAGCAGCAGCTTTCAATCAATCAGAATAGAGCTGGAAGGGACCATGAAGGTCTTCTAGTGCAGCCCCCTGCTCAAACAGGAGACCCTGTACCAATTTGGACTAGTGACTGTCCAGTCTCTTCTTAAAAACTTCCAGTGATGGAGCACCCACAACTTCTGGAGGCAAACTGTTCCATTGGTTAATTGTCCACATTGTTAGGAATTTTCTCCTTAATTCCAGGTTGCTTCTCTCCTTGATTAGTTTCCATCCATTGTTTCTTGTCCTGCCCGCCGGTGTTTTGGAAAATAAATTGATCCGTCTTCTTTGTGTCAACCCCTGAGATATTGGAAGACTGCTATCATGTCCCCCCAATCCTTCTTTTCTCTAGACTAGTTCCTGCAACCGTTCTTCATATGTTTTAGTCTCCAAGCCTTTAATCATCTTAGTTGCTCTTCTTTGCACTTGTTCCAAAGTCTCAACATCTTTTTTGTAATGTGGTGACCAAAACTGGATGCAGTATCCCAGGTGTGGGCTTCCTAAGGCTTTATAAAGCGGTACTAATACTTCACATGATTTTGATTCTATGCCTCTGTTTATACAGCCAAGGATTATATTAGCTTTTTTGGCAGCTGCTGCACATGGCTGGCTCATGTTTAAGCGATTGTCCACTAAGATTCCAAGATCCCTTTCACAGTTACTGTTTTTGAGCCAGGTTTCACCTAATCCGTACTTGTACCTTTGGTTTTTTCTGCTCAGGTGTAAAACTTTGCTTTTCTCCATATTAGGTTGAAAAGGGTGGATGAATTTACCAAGCATGCACTATCTCTGTTTGGACAGTCAAAAATTTGACAGATGTTATATCTAGCACTGCATTAATTATGACTTGTAAGAATCCTAAAGAACATCCATCTTAATTTTTAATGTTGCATTAAATTTTCTTAGACAAGGAAAGAATAAAATCTTAGAGGTCAGGGATCTCCAAACTTGGCAGCTTTAAGACTTGCGGACTTCAACTTCCAGAATTCCTCAGCCAGCTTTCCTCTGGGAGTTGAAGTCCACAAGTCTTAAAGTTGCCAAGGTTGGAGACCCCTGTTATAGATGGTCTTTGGCTAATGGCCACAGATGGGACCAGGAAGGAAGGAAAGAAAGAAAAAGGAGAGGAAGGAAGGACTACAAACCTGGCACTAGACACAGCTTCAGAGGATAATCCAGGGCTGGAAGGGACCTAGAAGTCATCTAGTCCAACCCTGCTCCAGCAGGACATTCTTAGTGAGTTTCTGTCTTTTGATCCCCCAGTCACATGGTTACATAGCCATGCGCCCACCTAGTGACATGACCCCCGCCAAGCCATGTCCACCAAGCCACGCCCACAGAACCGGTAGGAAAGAAATTTAGATTTCACCACTGGCCAGTTGTTAAGTGAGTCACGCCCGATATTATGACCTTTTTGGACATGGTTGTTAAGTAAATGACTTACAGTTAAGCCAATGTGGCTTCCCCCATGGATTTTGCCAGCTGGGAAGGTCGCAAATTGCAGATCACATGAGCCTGGGATGCTGGTTTCCCAGTTCCTGAATTTTGATCATGTGACTGCAGGGATGCTACACTAGTTGTAAGTGCAAGGACCAGTTATCCTAAGTCCCTGTTTTCAGCTCCACCCTAACTTTGAATGGTTGCAAACTGAATGGTTATAATTCAAGGACTATCTGTGTGGGATTTGTCACCTGCATGCAGAAAGAATTTAAGTGACTTTTTGGAAGTCTCTTCAGATGTGGGTGTGTTCCCGGGCACGGTGGTTAGAGCAGGGTTGAAATGCTCCCGGTTTGGACCGGATCGGGCAATCCGGTAGCAATTGTGGAAGGTGGTTCGGAGAACCGGTAGCGATGGCGGCGCAAGGCTCTGCCCAGGTGGCATTACTTCCTGCTTTAAAAAGGTAAAAAAAAAGGCTCTGAAGATCGTGCGCCACAGCTGTGATCGTCAGAGCCTTTTTTTTTACATTTTAAAAGCATTTTTAACAACTATTTGGGCGAATAGGTTATTAAAAAAATGCTTTTAAAAGGTAAAAAAAAGGCTCTGACGATCGCGAGGCACAGCTGTGATCATCAGAGCCTTTTTTAACTTTTAAAAGCATTTTTTTACAACCTACTCACCCAAATAGGTTGTAAAAATAATGCTTTAAAAAAGTTTTTTAAAAAAGTTAGCCACGCCCACCCAGTCACATTACCACCACCAAGCCACGCCCACAGAACCAGTAGTAACAAATTTTATATTTCACCACTGGGTTAGAGGGTTAGTTAAGAGATGGTGATGTAACTATTATTTGTTCAGATTGGTTTGTTGGCCTGTGGCTGCTGTTTATGTTTTTTATTGTGTTGTTGTCTTGTGGTGAATTCTTCTAAACCACCCAGAGTCATTTGATAGCTTTCAAAGGGAATTGAACAATTACTTTAGACCAATAGGGCTCCCAAGGGAAAAAGAGATAAATAATCACATTTCCCTGTGGCTATTTTCCTTGTGCCATGTGCTGTGTTCGCTATTTGAGTGATGCGGTGGCCTAGAGATGGAGCTCTCCCCTCACAATCAGGAGGCTGCGAGTTCGATCCTAGGTAGAGGCAGATATTTCTCTCTTTGGGCACAATGAGGATATATCTGCTGAACAAAACTGTTCATTGGTGACAGGAAGGGCATCCGGCCAGTAAACACTCAGCTCCATTCAGTTGCCCAGACTCTAGCCCAAAAGGGATTATGGGATCATTAAGAGAGGATGATGATGTGCTGTGTTCACTATTTGGATTTTGGTTTTATTTCAGAGGAATTTGACTCCCACATGTGTGTTCTGGGACGTGGGCTCCAAGGGTAAGTATCTAAAGAAGTTGGGGTGTGAAACAGAGGTGGGTTTCAGCAGGTTCTGACCAGTTCTGGAGAACCAGTAGTGGAAATTTGAGTAGTTCAGAGAACTGGTAGTAAAAATTCTGACTGGCCCCGCCCCCATCTATTTTCTGCCTCCCGAGTCCCAGCTGATCGGGAGGAAATGGGGATTTTGCAGTAACCTTCCTCTGGAGTGGGGTGGGAATGGAGTTTTTACAGTATCCTTCCCCTGCCACGCCCACCAAGCCATGCCTATCAAGGCATGCCACACCCACCAAGCCACACCCACAGAACTGGTAGTAAAAAATGTTGAAACCCACCCCTCGTGTGAAAGTGAAGTTTTGAAAGGCTGCTCTGGGTTTTTCCTTCAGTGATTTCTGCATTTGTTCATTTGTGAAAAATGCAGCTGCGGTTAACAAAGATTAGGCACCAAATAATACGATATCTGGAGAGCCAGGTTGGTGTAATAGTTAAGATTAGAAACGAGGAGTTTGTGAGTTCTAGTCCTGACCTGAGCATGAAGCCAGGTGGGTGTTGGAGAGACACCGGCCGAGACAGGGGGAAGAGTCAAACGGGGAATTAGTCTGGAATCCCCGCATGGACACAAGAAGGTGAATCGTTAGTGAAATAAAATCTTTTTGATTTCAGCCAGCCACCCTGGCAAGTGGAACACATCAGGGTGTGAAATGGTGCCAGGAGAACATCAAACAACCTGCCTTTGTGACCATCTCACCTTCTTTGCGGTACTCATGGTGAGTATCTTGCAGAGCAGGTTGAAAAAAACAGGGGCCCTTCCAGATGTTGCAGAAGGAACTGACAATCCAAAGGAATTTAGTCACTGATGGTGTTGTAATTTGACACAGTCTGGTGGATCTCGGTCCTGAGCTCATCTGTAGAATCACTGAAAGATTTCTTCTGATCTTTTCTCACCTCTTGTGCTTCCTAAACCACTTCCTTCCTTTCTTCTGCAGGTGTCGTCTCCAGACATAGACCACATCCACTATAAGTACCTGACTATTGTGACTTACCTCGGTTGCATCATTTCAGCTCTAGCTTCGTTCTTCACCATCTTCTTTTTCCTTTGTTCAAAGTAGGTTGGGATGGAGTGGGGAATTCATGCAAGATATCAATGGGAAGGTCAGAGGCTTGGACAGAGGTCTGTGGGAGGTGGGAGTCTGTGTGCATTGGAAGGATAGATGCTTTTTGAGCTGGACGGAGGTTGGTGACCTGTGCTGTCCAGTCTTTTGGATTTCAGTTTCCATAAGCCCCAACCAGCTCGTCCAACAGCAATGGACTATGTGAATGGCCTGCAGAACATCTGGAGGGGGAAGCAGGTTAGATAACTCAGGAATCAGATCTTGGGGATCAAACCCTTTCCTACAACAGATTTTAAGACTTTTCATGACTGCAGCTTGGAGTCTCATACAACCAAGAAGAGAAGTACGATGCTCTTTGGACTTCAGTTTCCATGAGCCTCAACCAACATGGTCAACAGCATGTCCGAACTCCTGGCAGAACATCTGGAGGGAGGCTGTCAGACCTGGCCCAAACTTGGTCCCTTAGGAAAGAACCACTCTCGACTCCATTTGTAGAGAAAAAAAATCTTGTACTAAAAGCCAAGTGGTTACAGCAATGCATAGCCAGAATTAAAATTTGAGTGTGAAAATCCCTTCCCCAAGCCACCCTCCCTCCCCATCTCCCCATTGTCCAGTCACATTTAGAGAATATGTTTTGGTAATAGTCCCTGTCATGGTTGGTTAGATGGATAGGTGCTGCATTCCACTCCCAGATCACGACCTTGAGATGTCTCCAGATGCCACAACTATCACTTCTGGTTTCCATATGTCATGCTTGAGGTCTCTTCCCTAACTCCCCCCACCAGCTCCTATCCCCAATAACATCTAAATGGCATAGAAGTGAAGCATAGAAGTGAGCAAAGGATGGCATCTCTGAGAGAGGCAGACTAGATAACTCAGGGATCAAGTTGTTGGAAGAAACATCCATCTAGTTCAGACATTGGAGAAAGACATTGGAAACAGGGGGGCTGATTGGAAAGATGGTTTAATGATGAAGGTTCTGGGCAGTTGACCACATGGAGTTGAAAGTTGGGAGTATTTATCCCTTCTTTTAGGTTTTGCACTTGAGCTTCCTGTTCCTGTGCAAGAAGTGTATTCTATTGGCTGTTGTCCCATGGGGCCATGTACAAATCCTAGGCGTTTGTCTGAGCTAGATTTGGTAGAAGTTTGAGAGGGATGCAATGAAGGGGCTTGCGTTCTGAAAGGGTCTTGGGTAATTCTTATGGTGGCTTAATGGCTTTGCCGTGAAGGATAATCCCATCATCTTGGAGCTGAAGGTCTTTTGTTTTGTAGATAGGCTGGCCCAGTCTTTCCTAATGGGCACAAATATCTGCTAGGGCTATTAAGAAAGTGAGGGTTGCTTTAAAAAAAACAAACATGTTTCTCCATTTCTCCCTTTGGGAAAATTATAATATTCTGCCTTTTTAAAAAATATTCCTCAAAATATTTCATTCTTCTAGGACAGTGATGGTTAACCTTTTTGCCATCGCGTGCCAGGAGAGCGTGCGGGGTGTGTGTGTCGTGCACGTACGTGTCCACACCCATAATTCTATGCGTCCCGCCCCCGCCCCCCCGCATGCGCACGCGACCCCCCCCTACTTCCCCCGCTCCTGGCATGTGATGGTCTTGTAGGCCTGTTTTCCTCTCTCACCTGGCCTGTTTGCCAACTTCCGGTGGGACCGGAAGGCCTGTTTTTTGCTGTCCCCAGCCTCCGGAGCCTCTCTAGGAGTCTGGGGAGGGCGGAAATGGCCTTCCCCACTACTCGCAGAGGCCCTCCAGAGGCCAGAAACAGCCTGTTTGCCAAGTTCCGGTGAGCATGCCATAGGTTCGTCATGACGGTTCTAGGAGAAGGGTGGGTGCTAACTTTCTACAAAGTCTTGGGGATGAAACCCTTTCATACAACAGGTTCTCAGACTTTCCACGGCTGCAGCTCTGAGCTTCATACAATCAAGAAAAGAAGCCTGATGCTCTTCTTTCTTCACAGGAAAAAGCAGAGAGACCACATCATCTATGTCCACATGAATCTCCTCTGGGCCATCTTTCTCCTTGACATGAGCTTCCTCATCGCGGTGCCCCTGGCTCCTATCGGAGGGGACGCGACATGCAAAGCTGGCGGGATGTTCCTGCACTTTGCCATGCTTGCGTGCTTGACTTGGATGGCCATTGAGGGTTACAGTCTCTACCGGCTGGTGGTCGAAGTCTTCAACTCCTACGTCAAGCATTTGCTTCTCAAGCTTTGCTTGGTGGGCTGGGGTGAGTGGCAGAAGCTTGGGGTGGGGGGGGAAAGCTTCTAGTCATCTAAAGTTCTAATCATCTAGAACTTCAGAGGTTATGACCAGCTCTTTGCAACACGAAGCAGACAGTGAGAGGAAGAAGGTGGGCACAGCCACAGAAGATGCAAAAGCTTCCATTCAGACTCACTTCTGCTGTGAATTCAGGAAGTGGCTTTAGATGAGCTGGGTTCTCACAGCCAAACCCCCTGGGATGTAGACACAGAAGAACAAGGTGTAAGAAAGGATCATGGCAGCCTGGTTGCATCAACAGAGGGATAGAATCAAGATCACGTGAAGTGTTAATACCACTTTATCATGCCTTGGTAAGGCCACACTTGGAATACTGCATCCAGTTTTGGTCGCCACGATGTCAAAAAAGATTTGGAGATTCTAGAAAGAGTGCAGAGAAGAGCAGCAAAGAGGATTAGGGGACTGGAGGCTAAAACATATGAAGAACGGTTACAGGAACTGGGTATGTCTAGTTTAATGAAAAGAAGGACTAGGGGAGACATCATAGTCCAGTATCTCAGGGGCTGCCCCAAAGAAGAGGGAGTCAAGCTATTCTCCAAAGCACCTGAGGGCAGGACAAGAAGCAATAGGTGGAAACTAATCAAGGAGAGAAGCAACTTAGAACTAAGGAGGAATTTCCTGACAGTGAGAACAATGAATCAGTGGAACAACTTGCCTCCAGAAGTTGTGAATGCTCCAACACTGGAAGTTTTTAAGAAGAGATTGGATTAACCATTTGTCTGAAGTGGTGTAAGGTTTCCTGCCTAAGCAGGGGGCTGGACTAGAAGACCTCCAAGGTCCCTTCTAACTCTTGTTATTCTGTTAATTAGCATTTTTAATTTTAAAAAAGCCCTTTTAATCAAATTTATTCTTTTGCTAGAAGAAAACGGCTCCCGGCCAACAGTGTCCTCCATGATTCTCAAACGATTTCACTTGGCTCTAGTTTGAGGTTCTCTGATTCCTTTTTTAATGGGATATTTCTTTATTCAATGCGTCACTCGGGAAGAGAGTAGGAGGGAAATATACACTGGACCAGGGGTCTCCAATCTTGGCCACTTTAAGACTTGTGGACTTCAACTCCCAGAATTCCTCAGCCAGCAAAGCTGGCTGAGGAATTCTGGGAGTTGAAGTCCACAAGTCTTAAAGTGGCCAAGATTGGAGACCCCTGCACTGGACAGTACAGAAATAGTTTAAATCAATGGAGAATATAAAACTTTCTGAGTGAAAACTTTCTGGAAGGAGCACTAATGTGGGTTGTTTTCCTCTGCAGGTCTTCCCATATTCATCGTGTGTCTAATTCTTGTGATCGACCAGTCCCACTATGGCCTTTTCTCTTTTAAGATCTACCAGACTGCTGGGGAATACACCAATTCAACCATGTAAGTTCTTGGCGTGTAGAAAAAGAGCGCCCCCTACTGTCCATTCAGAAAGGTGCATTCCTCCTTGAGGACTGAACAGACACAAATACAGGTAGTCCTTGACTTATGACTGCAACTGGAACTAGAATTTCCATTGTTAAGTAGGCACTTGTTAATTGAGCCGCGCCTGGTTTTATGACCTTTTTTTCATCCTGTCCTGTTCAGCAAATGACTGAAGTTGCAGTTAAGCGAATCAATAGTCCTTGACTTACGACTATAACTGAGCCCCAAATTTCTGTTGATTAATGAGACAGTCGTTAAGTGAGTCTAGCCCCATTTTATGACCTTTCTGTCCACAGTTGTTAAGTGAATCCCTTCAGTTGTTAAGTTAGACACATGGTTGTTAAGTGAATGTGCTTCCCCATTGGCTTTGCTTATAAGCAAAGGTCACAAAAGAGGATCCCATGATCCCAGGACTGTCAGGGTTCCAAGGAACACCCCCAACAAAATAAAGCTCTGAGGCCTGAGGTTCCTCAGAGTTTCAATTTATTAGAGATGTCATGTTGGCATATCTGGGAAAACCCGAATCTGAAAGCTTCCAGGTTTCCCCTACCCAGCTAAGAGTTCACAGCCCTGCCCCACACCCATAAGTTCATCACATTGTTCAATCAATTCTTCACATTCCACCGGATACAATCTTCAGGCAGTCTCCATCAGATGCAGGCAAAAGTCCTTGAAGATGGAATGTTGTTGTGACTAACTTTCTACTGCTCCAACAACAACCCCCTCCCAACTTCCCCAGCTAAAATATGTGGCAGTTTAGAAGCAAAAAGAAAACTTCCAAAACTGACAGGGACAGTGCAACCGTCATAAATACGAATCAGTTGCCAAGTGTCTGGATTTTGATCATGTAACCATGGGGATGCTGCAATGGTCAGAAGTGTGAAAAATGGTCATAAGTCACTTTTTTTAGTACCATTGTAATTGTATCTTGTATAAGTGGGCAGTGGCCTAGAGGTGGAGCTCTTGCCTCACAATCAGGAGGCTGTGAGTTCGATCCTAAATAGAGGCAGATATTTATCTCTCTGGGCACAATGAGAATATATCTGCTGAATATAACTCCGCACTGGTGACAGGAAAGGCATCCAGCCAGTAAACACTCAGCTCCATTCAGTTGCCCCGACTCCACTCCCATGCAAGGTACTATGGGGTCATTAAAAGACAAAAAAGCCCCCCCCAAATAAATGTAACTCGAGGACTACCTGTAAGTCATTAAGCAAGTCTGGCTTCCCCCATTAACTCTGCTTGTTGGAACTTGACTGGGAAAGTCACTAATGGTGATCACTTGACTCTGTGGTGGCATAACTGTCATAAATACATGCCAGCTGTCAAGTGCACAATCTTTGATCCTATGACTGGGGGGATGTGACTTTTGTAAGTGTGAGAAGTGGTCTTAAGTCACTTTTTTAAAGTACACTTTTTTTGAACCGTTGCTAAACAAATGGTTGTATGTTGAGGATGCGGGGATGAGTGTGGGCCACAAAGAGGATGGGATACATCACATTTATGATTGGTACCGGAGTGTCCTGGAAAATCCTGTTTTTTGTCCAAGATAGTATAAGCCCTTATCAAAGGCTTATACTACTAAATTGGAGGGAAAGTGGCCTCCAATTTTAAAAAAAGTCTTTATCCTTTAAATTCAGTACAGTATTGCCAACTCTAGCATTAAAATCCCCAGAAATAATTAAATCATATGTTAATGTAACATGTCAACTAAAGACTCTTCCAGGTTATCCCACTTTACCTGTTGTCTGGGTGGCATGTGTAAATGTTCACAAGATTAACATTCTCTCTTTAGGTTTTGGGTTAAATATTTGAATTTCACCTATATCATAATTTCCCAGATCAATTTCTTCTAATCTCAGATCATGATTGTGCTTCATTGATGGGTGATTGGTGGCTGGTGGCTGGCTGGCTGGCTGGCTGGAAGGATGGATGGATGGTAGGATGGATGGATGGATGGTAGGATGGATGGTAGGATGGATGGATGAATGGACAGACGGACGGACGGATGGACGGATGGATAGTAGGATGGATGTAGGATGGATGGATGGATGGATGGATGGATGGATGGATGGTAGGATGGATGGATGGATGGATGGATGGATGGATGGATGGTAGGATGGATGGATAGATGGATGGATGGATGGATGGATGGATGGATGGATGGTAGGATGGATGGATGGATGGATGGATGGATAGATGATGGACGGATGGACGGATGGACGGATGGATAGTAGGATGGATGGACGGACGGATGGACGGATGGATAGTAGGATGGATGGTAGGATGGATGGATGGATGGGAGGATGGATGGGTGATGGATGGGTGGGTGGATGGATAGATGAGTGCTCCATCACTGGAAGTTTTAAAGAAAAGTTTGGATAACATTTGTCCAGGATAGTATAAGTTCTTGGGCAGTAGATTGGATTAGAAGACCTTCAAGGTCTCTTCCAATCCTGGGATTCTATGATTCTATCAAGATGTATTGTGACTAGGCTCATTAAGCCCCGCTTAGCATGGCCCATCTTTTGATCCTACGTTGCTTATGATAAAAACACCTGTAGCCAGGTAATGCTAGAACATCATTTCCATCAACCCAGTTTCTTGGAGTAGAGGGAATCAGGGAATGAGCAGAGGCCACAAAGAGAATGGGACGCATCACATTCATAATTGGCATTGGAGCATCCTAGAAATTCCTGTTTTGGGGGAAGGTGTCAGTTTAAAGAAAATTTCCCAGCCTATTTGAAAGCTCATATTCCAGTTTTCCTGCGCCTTCCAGCTAGTTAAATAGTGCCTAGACTTACCTTTCTATGTTTTTCTCTTCTTCTTCTCCAGCTGTTGGATTACCAAAAAGGAGATCAACAATTTCCTGAATTTGGGCTATTTAAGCCTGGTGCTTTTCTTCAACAGCATCATGCTGGCCACCATGGTGTATGAGATTCTCAAGCTGAGACATCGAGAGCATCACTGGGGATATGTGGTGATGCTCCTGGGCCTGAGCTGTGTCCTGGGCATCCCGTGGGGGGTGGTCTTCTTTGCGTTCACTTCTGGGACCTTCAAGCTGGTGGCCGTGTATCTTTTCACCATCATCAACTCTCTCCAAGGTCAGTGAGTATTCCTGCTCCCCTTACTCTTGAGATCTGCCACCTTATCAGTTTTTGTCCCCTGGATTTTCACGCAACACAAGAGAGAGTTGCATTTTGGCTGTAATTTCATCTTTTCAATTCAATCTGAGCTTGTGGAAGTGATGGTTCTTCTCTTCACTAGACTGACCATGCCCAGTTCCTGCAATTGTTCATCGTATGTTTTAGCCTCTACCTTAATCGTCTTGGTTGCTCTTCTCTGTGCTCTTTCTAGACCAGGGGTCAGCAACCTGCAGCTCTGAAGCCGCATGTGGCTCTTTCACTCCTCTGCTGCGGCTCCCTGTCATTCAAAATATCACTCACAGCTGTCAATGTATAACACTTGCCAGCACGCAATTTAGTGAGCTTTTCAACCCTTAGTAGGCCAACCATGGATAAATCCAAGAAAAGAAAATTTTCAGAAGAAAACAGAACGTTTAATTCAACTACATATGTTAGTTTTGTGGCTGCTCAAGAAATAGTCAGGCACGGGAAGGGTTTTGTGGCTCCCGGTGTTTTCTTTTCTGTTGGAAATGGGTCCAAATGGCTCTTCGAGTGTTTAAGGTTGCAGACCCCTGTTCTAGAATCTAGAGTCTCAACATCTTTTTTATAGTGTGATGACCAATGCAGAGAATGTGCTTCATCTCTGAATTCCAGTCCTTCCCACACCATTGATCATCCACAACAGACAGATCTGATGATGAAAAGACTTCAACACTGCTGCATTTCAGCCTTTCAAGGGAAACCAAAGTTAGGAAACCTATACAAAAAAAGTTGCTGAGACCGTAGAAAGAGTGCAGAGAAGACCAACAAAGATGGATGATCAGACTGGAGGTTAAAATATATGAAGGACAGTTGCAGGAACTGGGCGTGTCTAATCTAATGAAGAGAAAGGCTAGGTGTTCTGTCCCCGTCTCCCACATGCACAAACACACACGCAGATAGCCGTGGGTTAAAGAATTGGAACAAACAAACCAGGTCCGTTATCGGAGACTTGGCAGCAACACGAGAACCAGCTGCCAAGTGATTTACTATAACAAGGAGGGGGGTGTTCCTCCACCAGATAACAGATACAATACACACCGGTTGGGAGAAAACAGTCCAGTTCAAAAGCCTTCAGCATATTTGCAACACAGGGACTCGCAGAACTTAACTTTGTCCGTCACAGAATCCGACTGGCCACCCCACTCCCTTTTATAGCCTGTGGGGTGTGGTCCAGTGACTCAGCTTAATCCCTGGCACGCCTCCTCATCTGCTGTGAACGTTTATCACGCCAACGCTGGTGTGGATCCAGCCACAACTTGTCTCCCTTGTCCGCACTCTGATCAGAGACACCTGGCTCCTGGCCAATCTCCTTTCTTTCGGCCGACACCTGAGGAATTGCCAGAGAGGAGGGGCCTGGAGAGGGAGGCCTGGCCGGCTCCTCTCCTTCATGTTCGGAGCCTTCTTCCTCCGATACAATGAGCTCGGGGGTCGGAGCCACAACACTAGGGGTGAGTTGATAGTCTTCCAATATTCGTCCACAAAGAAGAGGGGTCAACCTATTCTTCAAAGCACCTAAAGAAACCATGGATGAAAGTAATGAAGGAAAGGAGCAACCTAGAACTAAGAAGAAATTTCCTGATAGTGAGAACAATTAATCAGTGGAACGTCTTGCCTCCAGAAGTTATGGGCGCTCCATCACTGGCGGCTTTTAAGAAGAGAGTAGATAGCCGCTTGTCTGGAATGATATAAGGTCTCCTGCTTGTGCAGGGGGTTGGACTAGAAGACCTCCAAGGTCCCTTCCAACTCTGGTAATCTGTTACTCTCCAGGCCTTTGATCATCTTAGTTGTTCTTCTCTGAGAAGAACAATAGACAATTATTCTTTGTCTATTGTCTACTTTTATTATAAGGTTAGAGTAATAAAATCTTGCAAGTCTGATTACACTTCCACCTCCCTCCCCTTTTTTAAAAATATGAACTAGGGAGGTTCCTATCTGAGATGTTTTCTCAGATTACATGTCTGCCCCGGACTCAAATTTCTTTAATCTATCTGTTGCCTTAGCTGCAGCTCTTCCTCCTTTCCTCAAGGTTATTCCTCCAGTACAACATTACACTGCAGTTCTATCCCCGTGTCCGAATTCCTCACTCCCTTCCAGGAACTGCTTAACATCTGTGATCTTCTGTTTTCTCAGATTCCATTTCTGCCCAGGCTCAGATTTCTTTTTTTTCAATCTGTTACCTTGGCTGCAGCTCTTCCTCCTTTCTTCAAGATTATTCCTACAGTACAACATTACACTGCAGTCAGTGGTGGAATTCAAAATTTTTTACTACCGATTCTGTGAGCGTAGCTTGGTGGGCGTGGTGTGGCTTGGTGGGCGTGGCTTGGTGGGCATGGCAGGGGAAGGAGACTGCAAAATCTCCATTCCCTCCCCACTCCTGGGGCCAGCCAGAGGTGGTATTTGTCGGTTCTCCAAACTACTCAAAATTTCCGCTACCGGTTCTCCAGAACCTGTCAGAACCTGCTGAATTTTCACCCCTGACTGCAGTTCTATCCATGTATTTGAATTCCTCACTCCCTTCCAGGAACTGCTTAACATCTGTGATCTCCTCCTGTTTCTCCAG
>WNWU01000024.1:3993647-4007226 GCA_012654045.1 Ptyas mucosa
CCTTCCTTCCTTCCTTCCTTCCTTCCTTCCTTCCTTCCTTCCTTCCTGTTAGAATGCAGAATTGCAGACTAACTATGCCCACTGCCAAGAGTTTGATTCTCAATGGCTCAAGAGGTTGACTCAGCCTTCCGTCCTTCCGAGGTGGGTAAAATGAGGAGCCAGATTGTTGGGGGCAAGAGGCTGACTCTGTAAACTGCTTAGAGAGTGCTGGAAAGCACTGTGAAGCGGTATATAAATTTAAGTGCTATTGCTATTATAATATAAAATACAAAAATACAGAAGAAAATAGGAAAATAAGGGAGGGAGAAGGGAAGGCAAAAGTATAGGAAAAAAGGAAAAAAGAAAGAAAAAGCGTTGCCTTCCCACTCTCTTTGGTGCAGTAAAATATACCATCAAACCAGGGGTGAAATGTAAAATTTGTTACTACCGGTTCTGTGGGCGTGGCTTGGAGGAGGTAATGTGATTGGGTGGGCATGGGCAAAAAGATTTTTTTATTTAACTTTTCAAAGCATTTTTTCTGCAAATCAGGAACACAGCTGGGATCATCAGAGGCTTTTCAAAGCATTTTTTAAACCACCTCTTCCGCTGAAGAGGTTGCAGAAAAAAATGCTTTGAAAAGCCTCTGAGATCCCAGCTGAACCTCACAATCGTCAGAGGCTTTTTTTTTCTTTTAAAAGCATTTTTTCGGCGGAAGAGGTTGTAGAAAAAATGCTTTTAAAAGTTAAAAAAAAAGCCTCTGATGATGGTGCAGCTCAGCTGGGCATGGGTGGGGGGGCTCAGGGATTTTTGCTACTGGTTCTCCGAACCACCCACTGCCATCGCTACCGGATTGGGCGATCCGGTCCGAACCGGGAGCATTTCACCCCTGCATCAAACCTCAATTTTTTACTTTTACATAGTAGTATAAAGTAGCAATTTCTACAAAAACAAACCTATCTATTCAGTAAAACTCAAAATCAAAGTTTCATTTCCCCCCCCACCTCAAGCACAAAGTCCAGAAGTGGTTTCCAAGTAGAAACAAAAGTAATTGTGGTCCCCCCTCCCTTTAATTAAAGCAGTCAATTTTGCCATCTCTGCTAACTCCATCAACTCCATCAGCCATTCCTCCATTGTGGAGAATCGAAATGTCCTTAATCTTGCTGCCATCAACATATAAGCGCAGCATAATTTGAACAAATTTCATTGAACTGGATAATGCTCTGAGCTTTAACATATATTTGGAAGAGAAAATCCATGGTAGGGCTGTAGCCAGGGGTGAAATCCAGCAGGTTCTGACAGGTTCTGGAGAACCGGTAGCGGAAATTTTGAGTAGTTCAAAGAACCGGCAAATACCATCTCTGGCTGGCCCCAGAGTGGGGTGGGAATGGAGATTTTGCAGTATCTTTTCCCCAGGAGTGGGAAGGGAATGGGGATTTTGCAAAATCCTTCCTCCTGGAGTGGGAAGGGAATGGGGATTTTGCAGTATCCTTCCCCTGGAGTGGGGTGGGAATGGAGATTTTGCAATATCCTTCCCCCAGGAGTGGGGTGGGAATGGAGATTTTTCAGTATCCTTCCCCCGCCACGCCCACCAAGCCACACCCACCAAGCCACATCACACCCACCAAGCCACACCCACAGAACCGGTTGTTAAAAGATTTGAATTCTACCACTGGCTGTAGTGCTCCCAGGGTGAGGGTGAGCTTCCCCAGTATTTCTTCCCAGGGGAAAGAAAACGTTGGACGATTCTATGTTAACAGAATAACAGATTTGGAAGGGACCATGGAGGTCTTCCAGTCCAGCCCCAAGCTCGGGTAGGAAACCCTATACAGATAGTCCTTGACTTACAACAGTTCATTTAGTCACTGTTCAAAGCTACAATGGCACCGAAAAAGTGTTATGAGCGTTTTTCACACTTATGAGCGTTTCAGCATCCTCATGATCATGTGATCAAAATTCAGATGCTTGGCAACTGACTCATATTTATAACGGTTGCAGTGTCTGGGGATCACGCGTTCATGTTTTGTGACCTTCTGACAAGCAAAGCCAATGGGGAAATCAGATTCACTTAACAACCATGTAATAAGTTAGTTAGTTAGTTAGTTAGTTAGTTAGTTAGTTAGTTAGTTAGTTACTTACTTACTTACTTACTTATTTATTTATTTATTTATTTGATTGATCGATCGATTGATTGATTTCTATACCACCCTTCTCCCGAAGGACTCAGGGCAGTGAACAGATTAAGATTTCATATACATATAATAATTTATTTATTTTTTTGTATAGCAAGTAAGGTCGTAAAACGGGACAAAACTGACTTAAATAACTCCCTCACTTATCAACAGAAATCTGGGGCTCCATTGAGGTCGTAAACCGAGGACTACCTGGACCAATTTCAGACAAAGGGCGCTCCAGTCTCTTCTTAAAAACTTCCACAACTTCTGGAGGCCAGTCGTTCCACCGACGAATCCTTCTTATTCTATAGGCTTAAGAATAAGCTTTGCTTACAACGGAATTTTATCATACACGGTCATCTTTCTCAGAAAAGATTCTTCGGTATCGGCGGGTGAATTTTTATTCTTGCCCAAGCCAAAAAAAACGGGAAGGAAGGGGGGGAAGAAGAGGAAGGAGGGAAGGAGTTTGCAGAAGGAGGTTTAGCCTCAAACACGAAGCATCGGCCGAGCGAGCCAAGGCTAAAGTGTCTGCTGGTTGCAACGGCGGCACCCACGAACTTTCCCCACCCCCAGTTCCAAGACGCGCATCTTGGATGCGCTTTTCCGCCCGCCCCGGTCCTCATCCCCTTCAGCCCCCGCGTCTCGCCAGCCACGGAGAACCGGATTCCACCCGCGGGAAGCCTCCCACAGCTCCCCCGGTGACCGTCCTCACGTGGGCCACGAAGGGGAAAACCCCCGCCTGGATCAAGCGCAGATCAAACCCTGCCGATCGTCGCTTGCGCTTCAGAAGAGGACAGCGCAGCGGAGGAAAAGCGCCGCCGGCCGGCAGAGGAAAGGCTGCAGGTGAGCGGTTGCGGGGTTTCGCTCGAAGACTCCCCGCCTCGAGGTTGCGACTGTCCCACCTGGGCGCTCCCAGCACGCGGCTGCATTGGAGGAGGGGGACTTAGCTGAGCCCGAAGCGAGGGTCGGGGGGAAATTCTTAGCTGAGCCCTCTTTTCTTGCGAGGTGGGGGGCAGAAGCCGGTTGGCAATAAGGCAGTTTTTTTTACCTTTGGGGATTCGGGGGTCCCTCCGATTCGGGGTCTTCCCTCCGGACCCCTGGATTCCAGAATAACACAGGTGGAAGGGACCTTGGAGGTAGAGGTAGAATGAATGAGCTGGAAGGGGCCTTGGAGGTCTTCTAGTCCAGCCCCCTGCTCAAGCAGGAAAACCTAGACCATTTCGGAGAAGCGACTGTCCAGTCTCTTCTTAAAATCCTCCACAACTTCTGGTGGCCAGCTGTTCCACTGGTGAATTGTCCTCACTGTTAGGAAGTCTCTCTTTAATTCCACGTTGCTTCTCTTTAGTTTCCATCCATTGTTTCTTGTCTTGCATTCTGGTGCTTTGGAGAATAATTTGATAATAATAAATAATAATTTGAGGCCCCCCCCCCCCGTTCTTTGTGGCAGCCCCCCAACTACTGGAATACTGCTCTCGTGTTCTTTTTTTCTTTTAGACTAGCCAAACCCAAATCCTGCAGCTGTTCTTTGTGTGTTTTAGTCTCCAGGCTAAATCATCTTCTGATCATCTTAAATGATCCTCTTAGTTGCTCTTCTTTGAACTTTTTCCAAAGTCTCAACATCTTTTTTTTTTTAATATGGTGACCAAAATTGGTTGCAGTATTCCAGGGGTGGTCTTACTAGGGTTTTATAAAGCAGCACTGAGACTTCAGATCTTCTAATCCAATTCCTTGCACAAACAGGACACTCTATACCATTCTGGACAGATGGCTGTCCAATCTCTTCTTTAAAACTTCCAGTGTTGGAGCATTCACAACTTCTGAAGATAAGCCATTACATTGGTTAATTGTTCTCACTGTTAAGAAATTTCTCCTTAGTTCTGGGTTTGCTCTTTTCTTAACAAGCTTCCATCCATTGCTTCTTGTCCTGCTTTCTGGTGCTTTGGAAAATAGGTTGACCCCCTCTTCTTTGGGGCAGCCCCTCAAATACTTCAAGACTGCTCTCCTGTCTCCCCTGGTCCTTCTCTTCACTAGACTAGCCAGGTCCAGTTCCTGCAACCGTTCATCATATGTTTTAGCCTCCAGTCTCCTAATCATCTTGGTTGCTCTTCTCTGCATTCTTTCCAGAGTCTCAACATCTGTTTTATATCCTGACAACCAAAACTGGGTGCAATATTCCATTATATAGGGTATAGGGTTTCCTGCTTGAGCAGTGAGTTGGACTAGAAGACCTCCAAGGTCCCTTCCAACTCTGTTATTCTGTTATTCTTGCCACGTCACTTGACTGCCTGGTTCACATCCGGTGTGCAACAGGGAACTATTTTGAGATGTCTTTTTTCAAGAACTAATCCATTGTTTGGTGTTTCTCACCCTGGGTTTGTGGAAGGGAGGGCTAATATAGGAGCAAACAGGTGGGTGGCTGAGTGCTAAATTTCATTCTATTGTTTTTAACCCATTGTATTCATCCAGAGGTGTCTGCTGGGATGAAAATGACCGTGGCCACAACTATGGGACTGAAGCTCCATATGTTATGGGCATCACGTTAAAAGGGGGTGAACTTCGGTCACATGCTTGGAGCTGTCATTTTGATTTCCTGACACCCCTGCTCCATGCTGGATACCCCAGCAGTAACTCATCCAGATGTTCTTGAGTGCCATCGCTGCCTTGTTTAGCATTTTAGCTGCAGGAAGTCCTCAATTTATGACCACAGGATTAGAATTTCCATTGCTAAGCAAGGCAGCTGTTGAGTTGCACCTGATTTTATAAACTTTTTGCCACTGCCGTTAAGCAAATCATTACAGTTGTTAAGTGAGTGATGCAGTTGTTAAGTGAATCTGGCTCCGCCCCCTCCCCCCCCCCCAACTTGACTTTGCTTGGCTGGGAAGGTCACAAGTGGCGATCACATGACCCTGGGATGCTGCAGCCATCATAAATCTGTGACAGTTGCCAAGCGACTCAATTTTGACCCTGTGACTGTAAGAATGCTGCGATGGTCATAAGTGCGAGGACTGGTTGTAGGTCACTTTCCCCCCCCACCATAACTTTGAATGGTTGCTAAATGAATGGCTGTAAGTCAGGGACTGCTTGTATTCTCTCCCCACTAAACATTTTGTGTCGCCTGAACATTTGGTAAGCGTTCTTTCTATCACTTCACCCAAATCCTTAATAAAACTATTGACCGAAAGAGGTGCCAGGACTAATCCTGGCAGCATTTCCACAATATAGGCCTCCACTTTGAAGAGGATCCATGTATGCACCCCCTCTGATTTTGGGGCCAACTGTATATCCTCTTAATTGTCATCCTGTGCACCCCACAATAGGTTGTTAATCAACACGTCCTTGTGTTTCTCATAATATACCTTGCTGAAGTCAAGGTATATTATGTCGATAGCATTCCCTCTATCTATTAAGTAAGCTGACGGTTGAAAAAACTGAGACAGGGTTAGCCGGCAAATCTGCTCTGGACAAATTCATGCTGATTCCTAGTAACCCTTGCCTTTTCAAAATTCTTATACAGTATAACAGAGCTGGAAGGGACCTTGGAGGTTTCCTAGTCCAACCCCCTGCTCAGGTTAGTGAGCAAACTAACAAAAGGTTAGTGATGGCTAACCTTTTAAGTCAATGCGTGCCAGCCTGCGTATTGGAAATGGCCCGCAAAACCATCCCGCCTGGACTGTGCGGCTTCGCTGGCCGTCGCGCACAGCCTTGAAACCCGGAAGAGCAGCGTTCCATCACGCATGTGCGAACCAGCACCCAAACTTCCAGTTTCTGGCACGGACACACGCCCAACGAACAGCTTGCCATCGTGCATGCATGCAACGTAAAACCGGAAGTTCAGGTGCCAGCTTGTGCATGCGTGACGGAACACTGCTCTTCTGGGGGTTTTTTTGATCCCATGTGCACAAAGGCCAGCTGACTGGCGCGAGTGTGTGCACAAAAACGCGGAAGAGGAGCCAGCAAGGCCGCGCATCCCTCACGGGATGGTTTTGTGTGACGCTTCTGGAACGCATTCCATAGGTTCGGCAACACGGCCCTATACCATTCCAGACAAGTGGCTGTCCAGTCTCTTCTTAAAAGCTTCCAGTGATGGAGCACTCACAACTTCTGAAGGCAACTTCTGTTCCACTGGTTAATTGCTCTCATTGTTAGGAAATTTCTCCTTAGTTCTAGGTTGCTTCTCTCCTTGGTTCGTTTCCATCCATTGTTTCTTGCCTTGCCTCCTGGTGCTTTGGCAAATAGGTTGGATATTGGAAGTTTTAAAGAAGCGATTGGATAACCATTTGTCTGAAGTGGTGTAGGGTTTCCTGCCTAAGCAGGGGGTTGGACTAGAAGACCTCCAAGGTCCCTTCCAACTCTGTTATGCTATTCTAATTGAATGATCAAGCTTTTTAGGCTCCCCAGATTGAAGAAATGGCTTCTTTCCTGTGCTCTAGGTTGTCTCCTTTTGCTTTGGGCATTTTCCACCCTTGGTGTACCAAAAATGCCCAGTGCCATCATCTAGTGTGCCCAAGAGTTGTAGGGAATCCAAGAAGGGAAGATTTGGTGGGGAGGGTCCCACAACGGGAAGGTGTGGCATCTTCAAATAGAAAGCATTGTGCCTAAATGCATTGCGTCTTTGCTCTGGTTGAACCTGCATTGGATAAGACTCAAGTGGTCTCATCATCTACCTGCTCAAGGGGACCTCAGCAAAGCGGTCCACCTGGGGGATTGATTAGTCCTCTTCAAGGTCTGAAAGGAGGTGATATCACAGAAAATTCCAGGAGTTCCTGGCCCTGGTACAAGGGTGTCCACAGAAAAAGAGAAAATAGAAGCCACAATGCTGTGATTGTAGCATTGATGCACATAGAAACAACAACAGGTGAAGCTTTGATAATAAAATAATAAAGGCAGGGAATGAATGAATGAATGAATGAATGAATGAATGAATGAATGAATGAAGTAGATTCTGGTTGCCCTATGCAGAGGGTTGGATTTGACAGCCTCAAGGATCCTGGTCAATTTGTGAGACACTCAACAGCAGGCAACAAAGCAAAGGCAGACAGAACACCAGAGAGGAGAAAAACCAATTTTGTTGTATACATCAGGGGTGTCCAACCTTGGCAACTTTAAGACTTGTGGACTTCAACTCCCAGATTTCCTCAGCCAGCAAAGTTGCCAACCTGCCGACACTTTTTCCAGTGATGTTGTAATTTGGAACAGTCACTAAATGAACTGTTGTAAGCCCATTTACTCAACTCTCCAATTTGGGGTATTGTGTCCAGTTCTCAGCACCACCGTTCAAAAAGGACAGTGACAAATGGGATGGAGCTCAGGTGATGCCTTTGAGGAATGGTTAAAGGATCTGCGTTAGTTTAGCTTACAGAATAATTGATTGAGAGAGACCAATCTCTGAAGAAGGGTGGATTTATTCTCAGTTGCCCCAGAGGGCAGGACCAGTAGTAACCAGAAGGGAAGAGGTTCTTGCCAGACATCAGGAAGATCTTCCTAGCTGGGTCAACTGTCAACCTCTGGACTAAACCAGGGGTCTCCAACCTTGGCAACTTTAAGGCTTGTGGACCTCAACTCCCAGAGTTCCTCAGCCAGCGAAGTCCACAAGCCTTAAAGTTTATTTATTTATTTATTTATTTAATATATATATATACCGCCTTTCTCCCGTAGGACTCAAGGCGGTGTACATTTTAAAAGATAAAAGTTGCCAAGGTTGGAGACCCCCTGATATATACATGATGTACAATGACAATAAAAGTTTTGAACATTGAAACCAGAGTGTTGAAAAGAAATTAGTCTACACTTGTGGGAGGAGAGTGAACGAGGAAAGAGGAATTGAAAAAACTGAAGGACTTCGGACAGACTGAATATAGAAACTAAGAACTCCAGCAAAGTTCACAAAAAAAAGGAGAGTGAAAGTTCAGGAATGAGAAACTTAAAAGAGACGGGGTGGGGAATAGAGGATAGAAGAATAGAATAGAAGAAGTGAAACAGATTATCTTCTGGGTCAGGGGTCACCAACCCTTTGGACCTCAGGGACCACTAAATTCATAATTTTAAATCCTGCGGACCACTAATATGATCTGCCTAATGACTGGGTGGGTGGGTGTGGCTAGGTGGACATGTGACTGAGTGGGTGTGGCCAACTCAATGTCACTCACGTTGAGGGGCGCCTCACAGCCTCACAGCCTCTACTCACTCCTTCCCTCCCAGCCACTCCTCACCTCCCTGCCTGGGCTCCTTAGGCCCCAAACAGGAAGCAGCTGTTGGAGCTAAGCAGCCACCATGAGAAAGAGTTGGCAAAACAGCTGGCTCAGTTCCAATTGGATCTGACCTAGAAGGAGGCTCAGCAGAAGCACCTCACTGAGGACTAGGAGCATAGGCTTTCCAAGCAGATGGAAGACCTGCGGGAGTGCAAGGCCAGGTAGCGGCACCTGGAGGCTCAGCGGGCTGAGATGGTCAGCCAGTTCCAGGCCATGATGCAGTCCCACTGGAACGAGGCCCTCCAGCTCTTCGCCACCAGCGGCACTTCCCTCCAGCCTTCACCCAAAGCTCCACTCCAGGAGGCTGAAGCAGACCCCAAGTCAGAATTTCTGCCCCCCTCCGACCCACACAAAAAGACCCTGAAGGGAGAGACTCTCTGCAGCAACACAAACGTTCATTGCACGTATCTGTCCCAGGGACCGTAGTTTGAGGACCCCTGATTTAGTGCAATATAAAAAATGTGAATAATTTTTCTGCGGACCACCAAAATTTTCTCGTGGACCACCAGTGGTCCACAGACCACCAATTGGTGACCACTGTTCTGGGTAACCAACTCTTACGCTATGGTGGTAGAGAAGTGGCTGAAACTGACAAGTACTGTACTGTGCTGTCCCGCTCGCTCACACACAGACATAAAGATAGTTTAGTGGGCTTATTAATGTTCCCCAGCAATTCCCTTCACCAAACCCCCAGAATTGTCCCAATGAAGTCCAGCCACAAGCACACCGATGCTAATTCACAGAGCAATGGCCAAGGAGTCTGCAAGGCACTTGAAAGTTTCCCAAACAAGATAAACCCACCAGGCAAAATTAAATCCACAACACAAGAGGGTTCCCAAGGCAAGAAATGTCCAGAGTTCACAAGGGACGATCCAAGTCAAGGTGTCAATCCAAAGCAAGGGAGGAATCACAACCACCAGAAAACACACTGCTAGGAAACGTACACATCATTCCCAGCATTGCCTCCATCTGTGTGCTGTGTTAAAAAGCCAGCTTCTGCTGCAGCCCATCAAAAGGGGCGAGGCTGCCTCCTTACGAGTAATCTGGCTGACCTTCTCTGCTCCTGCCTTTTCTCTGCCTTACTGTTCTTGGATCAGGTGCAGAAGGCAGTTCCTCTTCCTCATCCCTGACTGGACGCAGCTGCATGCTTTCCCCACCTGAAGCCTCAGGGCTGCCCTGCTGTCCTCAGCCAAATCCCTCTCAGATGGCTGCTTGGAGCCATTGACCAATTCCCCTTCAGATGTGCCTGAGACTGGTTCCTCTGAGCTGACATCTGGAGAGGTGTCTGGGGGATGCATCGGGGGAGCCGTCACACATACAGAGAAAGTAGCAGATCTGACTTCTCTTGTTCCATGCTTTAAATAGCAATGCTCTGCTCTCTTGGATGTTTGGACAGATGCATTTCCACAACTCAATAATGCTTAGGGTTAACCCTGGTTTGGTTTTGTATAGCTTAGTGTGTTGTGCCAATCCATCCATTTTGACAGCTAATCCAGAAATAGTCCGTGAGTGGCAGTCTCAGTAGTGGGAATTAATATTTAAGATCTGGTTCCCTAGATCTGGACTAGAAGACCTCCAAGGTCCCTTCCAACTCTATTATTCCATTTTTAAACAACAGGTACCAATAGAAGAGAATATTTGTAGCTCAGGGTTGAACCGTGGGGTCTTTGGTGCTCCCTGAGTGTAAATGTTTTCTTGTAGATGTTTCATTACCCAACTAGGTAGCATCATCAGTCTTAGCAACCGACAGAAGAGAAACTCTGTAGTTTAGGATTGAACTGTGGGGTATTTGATGCTCTCTGAGCCTAGCGGTTTTCTTGCAGACATTTCAATACCCAACTGGGTCATGTCTTCTGAAAATATGATCTAGTTGGGTATTGAAATGTCTGCAAGAAAACACCCACACTCAGAGAGCACCAAGGACCTCACAGACACAAGAGGACTTAACATTGGAAATGTTTATTATTTATTACTTCTTGGGTTTATATTTTGCTTCAGTCCCTGACAACTCTGAGTGACGCACATATTCTCAAATTAGGTCAAACGAAAAAAATCAAAGTATATCTACATATATAAACTTCAAGAAGGTCAACTACATTAGACACATGCTGCAAAGTAAACAAGATGAAAATGTCCCATTTTGGTGATTCTCTAACACAATTTAAGATTTGTGTTTTATGGATACTGGCTCGCTTTCCAATATTTGAGGGGCTGCCATAGAGAGGAGGGGGTCAAGCTATCCTCCAAAGCACCTGAAGGCCAGACAAGGAATAACAAGGATGGAAACGGACCAAGGAGCGATTCAACCTGGAAATAAGGAGAAATGTTCTGACAGTGAGAACAATCCACCAGTGGAACAGAAGTTGCCTTTGGAAGTTGTGGGAGCTTCATCACTGGAGGCTTTCAAGAAGAGACTGGACAGCCATTTGATGGCTAATCTTTTTGTCGTCGCGTGCCAAAAGCAGAAGGAGCATGGGGGATCACGCGCACACGTGCCCACACCCATAATTCAATGTGCCCCGTCCCCCTTGCATGTGCCTCCCCCCACTCCCCACGCTTTTGGCACGTGATGGCCCGGTGGGCCCGATAGGAGCCTGGGGAGGGCAAACACGGCCTCCCCCCCCCCCCGGAAGCCAGAAACGGCCCATTTGCCAATTTCCGGTGGGACTGGAAAGCCTGAAAATCAGCTGGCTGGTGCGCGTATGTGCAATGGAGCTGAGCTGCTCCGTGTGCCACCTGTTCGCCATCATGGGTGTAGGGTCTCCTGCTTGGGGGGGCTGGACTAGATGGCCTACAAATCCCTTCCAACTCTGTTATTTTGTTAAGCTTCTGCTTTGCCAGTATTTGTCAGTGAAACAAATATTGCCGTTAATGTGCCTCCATCTCTTTTCACCTGTTTACTTCTGAAATCCCGTCAACTTCTGAATTTCCCACTGCTCTACTTTGCTGACCCAGTTTGTTTTCCATTTCCTTGAAAGCTTTTATAGATTGGTCATTTTGTAGTAAACATGATGCAATTGTGGAATAACCCAAAGTCGAGTAAAAATGATTAGGTCAACTCTTTCCATTCTTTTAGCTACTGAGACAGCTCAGCTCTTCATCTGGATCAGGGTTGTTAGAGAGAAAAAGAGGAAATGACTTTTTCTTGGCTGACTTTTTGAAAAGAAACATGATGTTTGCGTCAGTGTTTTTATTTTTAAACCATGGTCTGTTCAGATGTGGAGATGTGGAGTCCAGTCTAGTTCAGTTTTGCTTGCTTAGAAAAAACTGGGGGAATTTTGACCTCAAGTTTATTTTGTTAACAAGTGAATCAGAATAACATTGAGATATACCGGTAGTTGACAAGTCGACCACAAAACCTTTGCTTCTTCGAAGGTGATAAGTTACTATGTTATTTATACTTGTGCTGAAGGGGGAAGTCATTTCTTCATATATTTCTTTTCTTTTTCTTTAGTATATGCATGTTTTTCTGTTTTTCTTCTTACCGTATATACTCGAATATAAGCCGAGTTTTTCAGCACGTTTTTCAGGCTGAAAAAAGCCCCCCTCAGCTTATATTCGACTCACCCAAAAAATGCCTTTTTTTCCTGCAACCGTTTTGGCTCCCAGGGTTGCAGGGAGGCTTGCTAAAGCCAAAATGGGGTGTGCGGGGGTGTGTGTGGCGCCCCTCCCCCATGCCCCTTTTTGGCTTTAGGGATTACAGGGAGGCTTGCAGCTTTTTACAGCTTCTCCCGCAGCTGGTTGCCTGCTCGCTTGCTCGCAACTGAGCAGAAAGGGGGCTGGTGCCTCCGCTCTTCTGCCAAGGGGTAGAGAACCGGCTCCACTGGATACAAGGGGGTGGGGGAAGGATCGGGGCTTCCCTTCTCCCCAGCCCAGCAGGCTGCCCAGGGGTAGAGAACCGGCTCCGCTGAGTACAAGGGGGTGGGGGAAGGAATAATGAAGCCTGCTGGGCTGGGGAGAAGGGAAGCCCCGAAAGCAGATCCTTCCCCCACCCCCTTGTACTCAGTGGAATAAACAGCCCTGCCTCGGAATAAGGAAGACAACGCCACCACCCCATTCTTAATTCGTTGCGGTGCGAAGGGGGAAAAAACCCACAGAGACTCCTGCTCCTGGTGCTGCCAGGGAAGAGGCACCGCAAGAACTGCTGTTGCCGGGTGCAAGGAGATAGTGGGAAGGATCTGCTGTCTGCGGCTTCCCTGTCTCCGCACCCGAACAGGTTGTCCAGGGAAAGGGATTGAAGCCCCAGCTCGCTGCTTCTGGCGCTGGCACCCCCTCGTCCCCAGCAACAGTGGTTCTTGCGGTGCCTCTTCCCTGGCAGCACCAGGAGCAGGACTTTCTGTGGGTTTTTTCCCCCTTTGCATCGTCTCCAGATGGTTTTATAAATATGAAGCAATACGGTACGATGGTATGCATTTGTTATCTAGCTGCTGCATTTCCCACCCTCGGCTTATACTTGAGTCAATATGTTTTCCCAGTTTTGGGGGGTAAAATTGGGGGGGTCGGCTTATATTCGGGTCGGCTTATACTCGAGTATATGCGGTACTCTGTTTTTCTTGTTTTGGTCATATCTGTTTTCTTTTTACCCTTTGAACTTTGTATTTTATTTATTTTCATTTATCAATATGCATCCTGCCTTTACAGTAGCCCTCAACTTACAACCATAATTGAGTCCAAAATTGATGTTGCTAAGTGAGAAATTTGTTAAGTGAGTTTTTTCTTATTTTACGACTTTCCTTGCCACATTTGTTAAGTGAATCTGGCTTTCTCACTGACTTGGCTTAGCCGAAGGTTGGAAAAGGGGACCCTCCCTGGACACTTCAACCGTCATAAATATGAAGCAATTGCCAAGCATCCAAATTTTGATCACATGCAAAGGTCATTAGTGTGAAAAATGGTCATAGGTATTATTAAGTGAACTGTTGTAAGTCGAGGACTACCAATATTGATGAAGGCTATAGTGTCCTCGGGTCATGTGATCACTTTTGTGAATTTCTGGTCACTGGGACAAGAGTTTAGTCTTCCAAGCTTTCGTAGTTGTGCTGGAGCGCATTCTCCCTGAACTTCTCTCTATCAAAACATGTGATTTGGGCAATTCTACACATAGAAGGTTTCCCCTGTCGAGTCTTGTAGAATAGAATAGAATAGAATAGAATAGAATAGAATAGAATAGAATAGAATAGA
>WNWU01000024.1:4014884-4025507 GCA_012654045.1 Ptyas mucosa
TAGATAGATAGATAGATAGATAGATAGATAGATAGATAGATAGATAGGCAGGCAGGCAGGCAAACAGGCAGGCAAGCAGACAGACAGACAGACAGATAGATAGATAGGCAGGTAGACAAGTAGACAGGTAGACAGATAGACAGACAGACAGATAGATAGGCAGGTAGGAGGGTAGGCAGATAGGCAGACAGGGAGGCAGACAGGCAGACAGACAGACAGATAGAAAGGCAGGCAGGCAGGCAGGCAGGCAAACAGGCAGGCAGGCAGGCAGGTAGGCAGGTAGACAGATAGAAAGGCAGGCAGACAGACAGACAGACAGATTTAGTTTATGAGAATAATTATTTAGCACTATCACTCTGAAAAAGGGTAACAATAACAATTGTGTATTCCTTAGTGAAGGTTGTCAGCCTCTGTAATGTTTCTGATCATTTGTCATTAGTGCTGGCTGACTAATCCTAATTAGGAAGATTGGAGAAATAGATTCCAGGGCCATCAAGTGATGAATTGATTGATTATTTCAATTTATCTAGCCACCCATCTCAAATTTATGACTCTGCACAGCTCAACAAGGGTCAAATCTGCTTTGTTGTCCCAAGTTTTGGAGGGAGGCAGGAACTAGACTGGGAAGAGAAGCAACCAAGGCAAGAGAAGGATTGACAACGAGACAGCAACACATCACCTAATAAGAACATGTTGTGTCACCTGAAAAAAATGGATGGGGGTGGGGGAGAGCAGATCTTCAGTTCCTCTTATATACCACATGGATGGAAGATTGCAAACTTCTCAGTGACTCATCCAAACTGCATGTAGACCAAAAGTATCAAAAACTATATATCCGTATTTCCCAACCTCAGCAATTTAAGATGCCTGGACTTTGAAGTGTTGCCCTGAAGCTTGAATTTCGAAGCTGAAGCCCAGATGTCTTAAACTTTTGCAGAGCCTAAGAAACATTGCATGTATCTCTATGATAGTTATATTTTTTTAAAAAGAAAAATACCATGCATTATATTCACTATTTGAATTTTGGTTTTATTTCAGAGAAATTTTACTCCTTCGTGTGTCTTCTGGGTTATGGGCGCCAAGCGTAAGTGTCCAAGGAAGTTGGGGGCATGAAGGTCGATTTGGAAGGAATAACAGAATAACACAATTGAAAGGGTCTTCCAGTCCAACCCCCTGCTTCAGCAGGAGACCCTATACCATTCTGGACAAGTGGCTGTCCTTCTCTGGGCTCCTCCTTTAGTGTTTCTTGCAGTTCTTCATTTGAACAAAATGCAGCTTTACAAAAATTAGGAAATAATTGGGAGTCAGTTTGGTATAACAGTTAATAAACCAGGAGATGGTGAGTTCTAGTTCTACCTTGGGTATGAAAGCCGGCGGGGTGATCTTGGATCAATTTCCATCTCTCAGCTCAACCTACATCACAGGGTTGTTGTAGTGGGGAAAATAGGAGAAAGGAATATTATTATGTTTGCTGCCTTGGGACACTTATACCTATCCCACTTATGAATAAATTAGATAAAAATCTAATAAATAATAATAACTAACTAATTAGGCTAATCTCTGCTTTCCAAAATGCTAATTGATGAAATTGGCTTTTCTTTCTTATAACACGGGAGGAGGGCCATCTTTATATCTGGAAAGTGTAGCATTTCGGTGGGTCAGAATTGGTCCAGAGAAGGAGCTCCAGCCCTGCGAACTTCTGTATGTCACCGTTCTGGCCAGAAAAACAGCAAGTCAAGGGCAATGACTTAGGCAGATATCCAACAGGGAGCTTCTTTCAAAGAGGCTTCATCAGGAATCAGAATTGGATTCAGAATCAGAATAGAGCTGGAAAGGACCTTGGAGGTCCAACCTGCTGCTCAAGTAGGAGACCTCATTTCAGAGAAGTGGCTGTCCAGTCTCTTCTTAAAAGCTTCCAGTGATGGAGCACCCACAATGTCTGAAGGCAAGCTGTCCCACTGATTAATGGTTCTCATTGTTAGGAAGTTTCTCCTTAATTCTAGGTTGCTTCTCTCCTTGATTAGTTTCCATCCATTGTTTCCTGTTCTGCCCTCAGGTGCTTTGGAGAATAATTTGACTCCTTCTTCTTTGTGGCAGCCCTTCAAATACTGGAATACTGCTCTCATCTCCCCCTTAGTCCTTAACAAGTATCTCACTTAGCAATGGAAATTTTGGGCTCAATTGTGGTCATAAGTTGAGGACCAATGATATTGCTCCTCACTGCGCTACTATTAACAACACCAAAAGAACCCCCTGTCAACTCGCAAAGCATCCCTGGCCTGCTCTCGAGTTGCCCTAGGCAGGAGGGAGGGGGGGGAAACTGATGGAGCAGCACAGCAGCCACAACCAGAAGCACATTCCACACATACCTTTCTCAAGGCTGTATCCCAGGTTACCGGCAATGGCCGGAGGGGTGTGATCTCTACAGCCTGTGAAAGTGCTCCGTTGGAGAATGTGATTTATGACGCACTCTGGGAGGAGGGGAGAAACAGGGTCATAACTGGGCTGTAAATTATGTGGGGCAGAGCTGGCTTCAGTTGGGTACATGCCGACATGTTGCTCCTAATAAATAATTGGATTTCTTTTAAAGCTTGGCTCGAGGCTCATGGTTTAATTAGGGCCTCCGTCAGAACCCTGACACCCTCCTCTCTGTGGTTGATGGGTTCTTTACTTTCCTTCAAGAGAATCGTCTCTAAAGACAATGGATAGAAAGGGAATATTTTTAAATATAATAGTGGCATAATTAAAAGTTAGAATAGGGATGGAAACTAGAGAGAGGGGGATTAACGGAATACACATTTTTATTTAATAAGGTAAAGTAATAACAAGAGTGGAAATCAGAACTTGAACGATGGTATTATTAAGTGTGCTTGAATAATATGGTGAATGGCATAAAAATATTGAAATATTGAATAACTAAATAATGAAAGGTTATAACTCAATATACTGTAAATATGTATACTATTACCAGAACTATATAAACTTGTCAAATGCAGTAGATATGATGAATATTATTTTATTTGTGCTAAAATCTGTGACATTCAGGTGCCACAATGTTCACACATGATATGTTTAAAAAAAAATAAAATAAAAAAATTGGAAAAAAAGGAAAAAGAGAATCATCTCTAAAGTAGTCTCTCCTTTTGTCCGTAGCTGGTGACATCGGCAAGTGGAATACATCAGGCTGTGAAGTGAAGGATAGAGGTAACCAAACAACCTGCCTTTGTGACCATCTCACCTTCTTTGCGGTGCTCATGGTAAGTACCAAACTCCATATCAGCATCCTGTAGAGCAGGGGTTTAACGGATTAACAGAGTTGGAAGGGACCTTGCAGGGGTGTCAAACTCAAATTCATTGAGGGCCGCATCAGGATTGTGTTTGACCTCGGAGAGAGGGACGGCAGGATGAGTGTGGCCAGCTTGACATCACTCGTGTCGGGAGTGCCTTTGGTCCGAGCTCTCTGCCAGTGAAAATGGGCTCCTTAGCTCCGTGGTGAAATCCAATTTTTTTTACTACTGGTTCTATGGGCATGGCTTGGTGGGCGTGGTGTGGCTTAGTGAGCGTGTCAGGGGAAGGATACTGCAAAATCCCCATTCCTGCCACACTCCTGGGGGAAGGATACTGCAAAATCTCCATTCCCTCCCCACTCCTGGGGGAAGGATATTGCAAAATCTCCATTCCCACTGCACTTTGGGGCCAGCCATAAGTGGTATTTGCCAGTTCTCCGAACTACTCAAAATTTCCGCTACCGGTTCTCCAGAACCTGTCAGAACCTGCTGGATTTTACCCCTGCCCTAACTCCGTATTTGGCTGCAATGGCCTCCTGCAAGCCTCTGCCAGTGAAAATGGAGCTCGCGAGGGCTGCAGCGGGCCGGTCCTTCACTCTTTCCAGGGCAGCCCCATGGGCCAGATCTAAGCCCCCCACAGGCTGGATCTGGCCTGTGGGCCTTGAGTTTGGCACCCCTGCTGTGGAGGACATGACGGGGACAAAGGACGATGGAGGACTACAACTCCCAGAAATTCAGAAAGAGTAGCCAGTGGTGAGGGATCAGAAGGCCTCAAGAGACCTCTTACTCTTGAGCCTAACCAAGAAAAACCGACTATATAATAGAATTCTATTTATTTATTTAAATTATTCAATATTTATCGAAGCTTAAGGTAGGCAAATGCATACTTGGTTTGCCAAGAAGTGGACTTGCATGAACGTGGATAGCAGTGATGGCTAACCTTTTCTGGATCGAGTGTCCAAAGCGTGTGCATGCATGCCTGAACCACCCAAATGTAATATGTGCGTGGCCCCCGCACATGTGCCCCATGCCCCCTGCATGCATGCATGTCCCCCCCACATGCACTCCTGTGCATCCATGCGCGCCCTCCCCCCATAATGCCATGCCCCTTGCACATGCGTGGCAGAGACCTGAAGGCCGGCTGGCTGGCAGGAGGCAAGTGCGCATGAATTGGGGTGACGGCTCATGTGCCATCAGAGAGGGTGCTGCCTACCACTTCTGGCGCGGGTGCCATAGGTTCACCGTCACGGACCTAGAGTAATGATAAATTCCATGAGGAAAAAAAAAAGGACCAATCCTAAAAGAGGGATTAAGAGGATTCGCCTGTTTAGCTTTGCGTAAAGATAATTTGGCAAGGAAATGTCCAGGCAATTACCTAGAGCAGGGATGGCTAACCTTTTTGCCATTGGGTGCCAAAAGCGGGGGAAGCACAGGGAGGTCTTGTGCACGTGTGCCCACACCCATAATTCAATGCACCCTACCCCCCCGCGCATGCACACGTGACCCCCCCCCATGCGACCCCCACTTTTGGCACGCAATGGCCCGGTGAGTCCGGTAGGCCTGTTTTTCACCCTCCCCAGGCTCCAGAGCCTTTCTTGGAGCCTGGGGAGGGCAAAAACGGCCTTCCTCATCCCCCCGGAGGCCCTCCAGAGGCCGGAAACAGCCCGTTTCCCGACTTCTAGTGGGCCCAGAAGATCCAAAAATCAGCTGGCCGGTGCACGCATGCGCATTGGAGCTGAGCTAGGGCAACACTCGCGTGCCCACAGATATGGCTTCGTGTTCTACCTGTGGCACGTGTGCCATAGGTTTGCCATCACAGACCTAGAGTCAAAAACAGACTTGAAGGTACCCATAAAGATAACTGAGGAACCATATTCCATTTTGCATTTGTCCATGTGTGATAGCAGCATGTTGCACAGATGAAGATCTGATCCTGGCCACCAAGAGCACGGGATACCAAATCATGGATCTCAGTTACAGATTGTAGCTGAACCATAGGAAAAGCTTTGTAATGGTAAGAATAGTTTGGTTATAATAACAAAATAACAAAAATGGAAGGGACTTTGGAGTCCAACCCCCTGCTCAAGGCACGAGACCTTACACCATTCCAGACAAGTGGCTGTCCAGTCTCTTCCTAAAAGCCTCCAAGGATGGAGCACCCACAACTTATGAAGGCAACTTCTGTTCTACTGGTTGTAGAACTAATTAATCAGGAAGATAGCAAATTCCTCTTCATAGGGTATGTTCAAGAGGAAGACAGACACCTTTCAGGGATTTGACCCCTGACGGGAAGTTGGACTTGAAGGTCTCATTGCTTCCTGCAAAGTTTTCTAGTTGTGATCCAACCACATTCAGAACATTTATGATTCCTTCAGTCCTGGGGCTGCTGGAAGTCTTTACTCGTTTACCCTTGTTAGATCTTTTCCTTCCTACCTTTTCTTCCACAGCTCCCCTCCTCAGATATAGACAAGGTCCACCTGGAATACCTGAACATTGTCAGTTATGTTGGTTGCATCATTTCAGCTCTGGCTTCATTCATCACCATTGTCTTCCTTTGCTTGAGGTAGGATACGTTGCTATTTTGCTCTAAGTCGGAATTTGGAAAGGAGGAAGACTTCCTTCCTTTAGAAGGAAGTTAGAGTAGCACCGAAAGAGGAACAAGCAAAGACACACAGTGTTTCTCATTGAAGAAGAACACTATGAGATCATGTGCAGGAACATCTCAGCACGCATCAGGAAAAATAATTTCCCCAGCTCTGAGTTACATTGGGCAGCCTGGTGGCTCTGGACTTGTCAACTGGAAAACTGGCAGCCCAGGTTTGAGACCTGAGCTCCATGCAGCAGGGTGAGCTCCTGTCCTGAAAGCATGCAAATGAGAATAGATAAATAGGTAGTATTTTGGTGGGGAGGAAACAGCGCCCCGTGAGGTCATGCTGGCCACATGACTGAAGAAATTTCTTTGGTCAGTGCTGGCTCAATGGCCTTGAAAGAAGAGATGAGCATCACCCACAGAATAGCAATGGCTAGTGGAGTAAAATCCACAGTGAGTCCTTTTTACCCAAGTCACATACATGGCTGTGAACTCATATAATGATTTAGACACAAGCTGAAATTTACCATTTTCAGGCTGTTCCCAGTAATCATCAAACCTGTAGGAACTGAGGTGGGATTTTGTGTGAATTTTATTATTTCTCCAGGTGGTCAACACACACACACACACACACACACACACTGTACTGTCAGAAACTAAGCTTGGTGATAATCGCAGAGACAGAGAGAGAGAGAGAGAGAGAGGGAGGGAGAGCGAGAGAGAGAGAGAGAGAGGGAGGGAGGGAGGGAGGGAGGGAGGGAGGCAGAGCCTGAACCATCCATCAAATGGAGAGTCAACAGGCCCCAGGTCTGGATGTGGCTGATGAGGAAGAGGAGGAACAGCTGGGTCCAGTGCCTGACGCGTGGATGCACAGAAGGCAGAGGAGAGGAAAGCAGTGGAAATGTATGGGCCGATCCTTGGGATGGAAGAGCCACCACTGCTAGGGAAGCCCCACTCTAGCTCTGGGGATAAAAGGCAGGGGACGGAGATGAATAGATGTGGCAGACAACTATTCATCTCCCTGCCGGACAGACTGCGGTGAGAGAGAAATTTGTTGCTGGGGCTGCCGGCACTCCTAATAAAGGAATCATTGATTTAACTACAGAGGGTTGTTGTGTTTGGGGAGCTGGGTCAGAACAGTAGATCTAGGGCTGTTTTGAACCTATTTCCATAAACCCCAGGTAGCTCAGTGAATAGCAATTGACTGTGAAAACTGCAGTGCGAAGTATCTGAAGTATCTATAACCTTGAAGGATTAAGGTGCTCACATTGGGGTCTCATGAAACAGGAAGAAAAGTATGATGCTCTTTCTTTTTCATAGTAAAAAGCAGACATGACATTGTCTATGTCCACATGAATCTCCTCTGGACAGCCATCTCGAGGGTCGGGTGGGAGTCTGTGTGAACGTGAAGGATATATGTTTTCTGAGATGGACAGAGGTCAATGATGCAAGGCTATCCAGTCTTTTGAACTTCAGTTTCCATGAGCCCCAGTCAGCACGGCCAACAGCATTGGACGATGAGAATGGCCTGCAGAACACCTGTAGGGAAGTGTTGGAAGGAATATCCATCTGGTTCAGTCCCAGGCAGGGAGAAAGTCGCTGGAAACAACATGGAGGCTGATTGGAAAGAAAGATTATTGATGAACAGAGCCACACACAAAGACAGCGTGCAGTTCTGGGTCAGCTGAACCAAAACCTGCTGGTGGTTTTGGTGCTGGTGATTCTGCTTCATCAATAAACCAATTTCCTTTCCAATCAGCTTCCATGTTATTTCCAGCATCTTTCTCCTAACTTGGAACTGAACTAGATGGATATTTCTTCCAACAGAAGCAGGCTAGGTAATTCAGGGATCCATCTTGGGGATTAAACCCTTTCCTACAACAGGAGCTAGGACTTTTCATGACTGCAGTTTGGAGCCTCATACAACCAAGAAGTATGATGCTCTTTCTTTTTTATAGGAAAAAGCAGACATCACATTGTCTATGTCTTCTCTGGACAGCAATCTGTGGGGGGTGGGAGTCTTTGTGCACGTGAAGGATATATGTTTTCTGAGATGGACAGAGGTCGATGACCTGTGGCTGACCAGTCTTTCGGACTTCAGTTTCCATGAGCTCCAACCAGCACAGCCAACAGCATTGGACGATGAGAATGGTCTGTAGAACATCTGGAGGGGGAAGGAGGTTAGATAACACAGGAATCAGGTCTTGGGAATCAAACCCTTTCTTACAACAGGTGCTAAGACTTTTCATGACTGCAGTTTAGAGTCTCATAGAACCAAGAAGAGAAGTATGATGCTCTTCCTTCTTCACAGGAAAAAGCAGAGAAACCACATTGTCTATGTCCACATGAATCTCCTCTGGGCCATCTTTCTCCTCGACATGAGCTTCCTCATTGCGGTGTACGTGGCACTTGAGGGAGGAGACATAGCTTGCAAAGCTAGTGGGATGTTCCTACAATTTGCCGTGCTTGCGTGCTTGACCTGGATGGGCATTGAGGGCTACAATCTCCATCGGCTGGTGATCCAAGTCTTCAACTCCTACATGAAATGCTTAGTTGTCAAGCTGTCCTTAATCGGTTGGGGTGAGTGATAAAAGGCTCCTTTTTTGCATCCTTGTTTTGGATTTGTCTCTCACTATCTCTTACTCTGGAATAGAATAGAATAGAATTCTTTATTGCCCAAGTGTGATTGGACACACAGGGAATTGGTCTTTGGTGCATATGCTCTCAGTGTACATAAGGAGAATAAAATACATTCATCGAGAATAAAAAGATACAACACTTATTGATAGTCAAGATTACTAATAAGCTATCAATTTGTACTAGGAAACAAATAAAAAACAATACAAATTGAAAGATACAAGAAGCATGGTTATAGTAATAAGTGGAAAGAGATAGGTACTAGTAAGGAAGAGAAGAAGAATAGTAATACAGTCTTAGTAAATTATTTGACAGTGTTGTGAGAATTGTTTGTTTAGCAGAGGGATGGCATTTGGGAAAAAAACTCCTTGTGTCTAGTTGTTCTGGTGTGCAGTGCTCTATAGCGTCGTTTTGAGGGTAGGAGTTGAAACAGTTTATGTCCAGGATGCGAGGGGTCTGGTCTCTAGATATTTTCTCAGCCCTCTTTTTGACTCATGCAGTATGCAGGTCCTCAATGGAAGGCAGGTTGGTAGCCATTGTTTTTTCTGCAGTTCTAATGATCCTCTGAAGTCTGCGTCTGTCTTGTTGGGTTGCAGAACCAAACCAGACAGTTATGGAGGTGCAGATGACAGACTCAATTAATTCCTCTAAGATTATTAATCTAATTATATTATCTAATTATCTAGGATTTCTTTCCCATTTTGGTACTGGCTTGAACTTATCTTTCAACAATTGTGGAATTGGGGGCGGGGGATCTGGATCTGGATCTGGATCTGGCGTTAACTCCAGTTGTTCTCCTCTGCAGGTCTTCCTACACTCATCGTATGCCTAATTTTTGGGATTGATCAGTCCTACTATGGACCTTCCTCTTTTAAGGTCTATGATTCTCCTGGTAATTACACCATTTCAACCATGTAAGTTCCTGAGGGAATAGAACAAAATGCCCCCTACTTTAACAACCGTCCATCTCTGGGTAGCAGAGGCTCAGACCCAACATCTAGAGATGTTACTGTACTAAATCATATCTTTGAGAATGGTATTAACATATTTAACAGATCAACAGAGTTGGAAGAGACCTTATAGGTCATCTAGTCTAAGCCCCCGCCTAAGCAGGAGACCCTACACCATTTCTGACAAATGGCAGCCCAATCTTTTCTTGAAAGTCTCAAGTGATGAAGCCCCCGCAACTTCTGAAGGCAACTTCTGTTCCACCAGTTGATTGTTCTCACTGTCAGAAATAATATATAATCAACAACTGCACCTATTTCTGGCTCACTGGTGTATAGGAACCCCGAATTGATCCCATTGTGGTCCATATAGACTGAATGTATAAATTTTGTAATTTATACATTCATTTATGTAATTCTAATCTGTGTTTATTTTGGGTTCTAGCATGAGATATATGTCCCAGAGGGAAATGGTCTCCAATTCATAAAAGTCTTTATCCTTTAGATTCAGTATTACCAAATCTGGGTCAATACTAGCGTTAAAGTCCTCAAAAACAGTCATAGATGGTCATAGAATTCCTTATTGGTAAAGTGTGATTGGACACACAAGGAATTTGTCTTTGGTGCATCACTGTACATAAAGAAAAATAAAATACATTCATCAAGAATCATAAGATACAACACTTAGTGATAGTCATAGGTTACTAATAAGCAAACAAGTCGTACTAGGAAACAAGTAAAACAATATAAATTGTAAAGATACAAGCAACGTGGTTATAGTCATAAGTGGGAAGAGATAGGTACTAGGAAAGATGAGAAGAATAATAGTAATACAGTTTGAGTAAATAGTTTGACAGTATAGGGGGCCCTATCCTGGGTTTCAGAAAGTAATAGGTCACAATTAAATCATTGGTGTAATATGTCAACTAAAGACTTTTCCAGGTTAACGCACATTATTTGTTGTCTGGGTGGTGCATAAATGTTTAAAGAGAGTAACTGTCTCCCCTTCAGTTTCAATCTCAATATTTGAATTTCATCTATATCATAATTTCCCAGATTAATTTCTTCTAATCTCATATCATGAATGTGCTCCATTGCTGAATGGATGGGTGGAAGGATGGATGGATGGATGGTTGGATGGATGGGTGGATGGATGGATGGA